>CM070734.1:12927815-14127815 GCA_036346275.1 Otatea glauca | reverse complement strand
GAACTCCTTAACACCTCTCTGAAATTCAGGACTCACACGGCTTTTCTGATACATCCATTCTTCACGGTCCATCTACAATTCAACTACGCACAATAAATTAAGGAAAAACTAGAGCGACAGCTAGCTAGCTATTTCAAATATTGAGACATCACTTCATTACCTTTGCAAAATAGAGGACGGGTTCCAAGATATATTATTTTACTCGTGATACCTTCTTCCCTAGTTAAGAGCTTCCAATTCTCTAGTTAGGAGACATACATTTAAAGCATCAACAATGATATCGAATTACCTAATGTAGTAGCTTGCAAATCTTTTGACTTCAATGAAACAAAATAAGGGTGCAAGCATTAAAAAAATTGATGAATTGAATCATCGTAAAGAGAATCATTTGTCTGTTCACCAATACCAACGATGACTCCTAATATCTAATTAGGTTAGGTCCTAATCCAGTTCGAGGAAATATGGTTTGGGCAAGCTCCTAAGTTGTTTTACAACTCCAGAGAAAATTTTGACAACATCTCCTTGCTGTTCTCCAAATACATGTCTTGACAACAAGTCAAGAGGGGTGTGTATCCAGAGAACACCAGGGAGATGCTAACGAAACTTTCTATGGACTTGTACAACAGCTTAGGAACTTCCCCGAACCACATTTCCTTTAACTGTCCAAAAAAATGTTAATAATTCGAGATTGCTTGCTTATAAATATGCCATTTTAGTATATTTATAAACAAGCACCCTCGAACGGGAGATATAGGTTACGCAACCTAAACTCTAACATTCATCATATTGCAGCAACAATAATTCCAAATTAACACGGGAGTAATACAAAGTAATTAAATGGTGTGTGCTAGTCAAATAAAGGGTGTGAAATCTGATAGGATACACAATTCTAGTGCAACATAAACTCTATTTGCGACATATCGAAATTACCAAGTGCAAAATTGAAGGGGTTTGAAGGAATGCTCACCTTTTGAAGAAAACCACAAATGAGGGAAAATTGAGGGGAAATCTCCTCAAGCTAGGGCTTCAACTTTACCCTCTTAACACCCAATCTCGAGGATTTCATAATTCTCACCCATGTATTGCTTCCAACCAGAATATGTGGTATTTTTTTGGGGCGACGACGGTTTTTTTGCCTCTGGAACAACAACAGAGTAGAGTTCAGCCCGAGGGTATAAATAATGGCACATCACAATTGGTTCAAACCTGAGAACCGATTATGATGTGCCCAGTTCTACATTACAATCGATTCTAACTACATCACAATCGATTTTTCCTAAAAAGTTAATAACCGACCCAGATGAAGCGATAGTGTTGTACCATTCTATAGTAGTGATTGCAGTTGGTGATCCTAACGTCAAGGTTAGATAAACTTTGGCTCCAATTCCTTAGACCTTTCCATAGATTCTGAAGTTTACCATTGAGGTGACTAGCGGGGTTTGTGCTCTGCACCACCTCCAAGAAACCCTAATGTTCCACCTAGAAGTTTTCAAATCTGAACTTTGATTTTGGAATATTTGTTTTAATACTGATTACACAGGGCACATGATTAGATTTTTTTTTTGCCAAGGCAGATAACATCGTATTTGGGTAAGTTGAAGTCTAGTTGGGAGTAGTGAAGAACAACTCCAGTTGCTGTAATAAAGGGTTATGCTAGTTGGGAGTAGTGAAGAACCAGTCCAGTTTCTGTAATAAAGCACCAGTCCAGTCGGGAGTAGTGAAGAACATATTGTATTTATTATACATATAAAAATAAAGTTGTATATTTATTAATAGTACTGTATTGGTGTACAGGTTCTTCAATTGTTAAATATTGTTGTCTCGTGTTATATCTATACAGAGAGCATGGCTAGCATGATTCCTGAGGCTAGCCATAAAATACAAAAACATTATATAAAAAACATTGCATATCACATACAACTATCTATGATATGCACTATCACGGATGGTTGCTTTATCACAAACATCTATGATGATCAAATATCACAGATGGTTAACATCTTCTAACCGTCTCTAATGATAAGCAGATGACTATGCATATTTACTTTTTCGCCTGGTCAATTCGAATACTCACACTTAGCATCTCTCCATCCAAATCTAGATTTTTCTCTACGCAGTGTCACCATCCTCTCTATGTTGTTGTCATCCTCATCACCTGCATCATCGCCCTCATCACCACACCATCAGCATCCCCATCCTCTCTGCACCGTCCCAATCCTCTCTGCATTGCTGTAGTCCTCACACCTACGTCGTTGCCCTCGTCACCACGCCATCACTTTCACCGCCCTCTCTGCACCGTGTCATCTCTGTCATCGTCCTCTCCGCACAGTTGCTGCTCTCATCACCTGCGTCGTCACCGTTGTCACTGTGCCGTCACCATCCTTGTCCTCACTGGACCGCTCCATCGTCCTCGGCACCGCACCATTGCTATCCCCATCCTCTTCGCGCCACACCGTTTCCCTCCTCCACCACCTATTAGGTATTACCATTAGACTAGAGCTTCATTACTTCAGTTAAGATTGAAGATATGGTAGAAGTACAATACTAGTAGTCGAAATTTTGTGGTTGTGAGACCAAGGACTAGGAGTAGTCTAATGGCCCAAGCATCTCGCATGCATTTAGTACCGACCAAGTAGAGAAATTATGTCCCTCTTCTTTTCCACTTTAGGATCTTGTGAAGATTTAAGGAGAGCTCACCGCCTTCTTCCTAATTGATGTAATTTGAGCCATAGGTGAGTTCAGTGCCTCGGAAAGTCTGTAAGTTGTATAGCGGATTGTGTGTATTATTCAACTGTGTATTGTGTAACGTGCATGTAGATGTATTTGAATTGTGAATTTTAAGTCATTTATTCTGTTTGAATGTGTGTTATGTGTGGATATCTCAACTGTGAATTGTGTATGTATCTTATGTCTGTTTGAATGTATGTTGTTTGTATTTATCTCAACTGTGAATTGTGTATCTTATATCTATTTCAATGTGTTTTGTATATCTGTACAGAGGGCATGACTAGCATGATTCTTGAGGCTGGCCATAAAATTGAAATTATGTATTAAAAAATGCATATCACAGGCAGTTTGTAGTTTACAAACCATATGTTATTTATTCTTATAGCAGACGGTTTGTAATTAGAACCATCTATTATTTAACAGTAGTTGAATGCTGGTGTGTTGCTATGGATAAAAAACATCAAATTCCTATAAGAATCCACTAATGAGTAAATATGCCGTGGAGAATGATAATAAGCATGTCATCTTATCAGTATCTTATTTCTTATGAAATTGTAATTACAAAACAAAGACATTTGCATAGCATTCAGCTTTCTTCGAAAACATAAAACCCCAGATACTTGAGAACTAGTTCTTATTTTATTTGGATGCATAGGAACGCCTAAACAAATCTCCAGGTAGGAAAGTCATCAAACTAGTTATGCGATAGGTAATTTACTCCTTTGGTAACAATAGGACAAGCCAACTTCCAAAGAAATGCACAGGAGCATATAGCCTGTAATAAAACTCAATACTCAATAGGGTTCAATCTTGAAGATCAGTGATGATGTTGCAAGCCAAATATATTAGCTTTTTCAAGTTTACCCAATTATATTTTCTTAAGAGAAGACAACTTTTGAGAAGCGCGTGCAGACAACACAACAAAGCATTAACCCAAATCTAGAAAGGAAACCGACCATGCATGACTGTCCAACATTAACCGGAAGGATTGAGACTTGAGAGGCTTTATGAATTGTGATGAAGGATAGGTAGTGATCAAAATACATAGGCTATATGAAGGTCCTTCATCGCATAAGATTGACCTATATGCAAGGATTTGAGACTGGATATTCAATATTGAAATGATCTAGAATATAGAGTAAATGACATGAAAAAGCATAAAAGTGTGTTTATGTCCGCAAAAGCGATTCTTCTTTCTTTTGTTGTCAAATATTTAAAATATCCATTACCATGGCATAATATCATGTCATTCTTTTCCACATTCAGCTTAAAACCTTTTGTGTCTTATATTGTCCATTTATATGACAGTTTGTACATCTTCAGGACAACTGTCCCAAATTGAGTGAAACAAGCAACATTTGTGTGTCATAGCTGTTGGAAACTAATCAAGACTTGCCAAAATTGTTGAGTTTTTGTGTCATGAAAAGCAAGTAAAGATCATGATGCAATCAGCAATCAAATCAAATCAGTTAGTTTGTTTCCTTAGTTAGGCTTTCCATTTTAATAGTTGCTTTAGTTTGGTGGTCAGCTCACTATAATAAGGCATGTACCCATGAGTTTAAAAATAACACAAAGAGAATAATACAAGAGAAAATTGCTCCAAAACTTCTTCATGTTCGTGTGTGTTCATGATCCAAGGCTAGTTCCACGAAATACAGTGCTGAAGGATATAGACATGCACAATTCCCACTCAAAAATTATTGTATCATTGTTGGGTGCCATGTGTAAATAAAAGGACTTTAACCTCTGATGAAGTTTTTTAGAGCAGAAAATTTGATTTTTTTTTGCAACACCTCCTAGTAATCTTTCTATGATAACACTGTAAGACAACTTCCTTGCAATTATTCTGCTCTTTCTACGATAACACTGTAAGACAATTCCCTTGCAATTATTCTGTACTCTTTCTTTACATGTCTATGGCTAGCAAACACAGTTGCATGATTGGATCTACTCTTATGAGCATTTATGTTGTCAATACTTAAAAATAAGTCTTTCAGTGGATCCTATAAATAAACATGTCAAGTCATATATGATATTTTGTAACAAACAAAAAATTAATCCGGGCCTACATGAGAATGTTAGATGCCTGGAAAAATCCCTCAATGCCAATAAATGATAGCAGGTTGAAAAATTGGGAAGAAACAAGATTCTATCAAAAATTTGGCAACCGTAAAAATATATATCTACAATTCTCACAAGTCTACAATCAGCAACCAATGAATCAACATTGCAAAATTTATGCTGGCTATGCTATTCCAACTTATATAGGATTAGTGACTGCCTGTAATAAGAAATTCTTTCCATTAAGATATATCTAACAACAAACCAATAACGAAAGCTAGTGACAAACCTTAGGTGCTTTCCTGAGCTAGCTGGGCTTCACGATGTTGACTGCAACCATCGTGCCAAAGCATGTCGGATCCACTTATTTATAGTACCTTGGGCATTGTCTATATGATCTTGAATGTATAGATGTATCTATAGTTTCCAACCTCACTCCCTTGCCAAATGCAAACAACCTGCAGAGTTTGCAAACAAATCAATGAAGAGTAAACAAAGCTGGTACTAAAACAAAGTGACAGTCTTCCAACTCGAATGTATTTTTCCTTCTCCGCATCAAGTAGACCAACATGAGATTGTTAATAGCATAAAGACGGTTTTTTTCCTATTCCATTCACCATGCAGGGCAACAGTAAGCAGTTAGCAATTCTTGTAGCGCTGTTTCTCATAAATCCATGTGGAGCACCAAGAGCAAATATTCGAGAACCGGGGAGAGCCATTTCAAGCATATCCGTAGGTCAAAAGAGGTGATACTACAAAAAATTCTCAAATAGGCTAACAGAAAAAAACCTCAAATACTAAATAGATTACCTTTCTCAAAATATGTCAAGTAACAAATTAGCACAATACTACTTTAGATAACACATCCTCTTGCACTATTGAATTAATCCTAAATATTTGAGGAACTGAAAATCATTGGAGAACCTTAAGTACTATGCAGCAACAAGTGTGATCAATTACAACGGTTTGTTAGTCAAAGCTTGACACAGATTGAAGAATGGATAAAATTATACAGAGAAAAAACTTAGTTTAGTCCAATCAAACTGTAGAAACAAATATTCAGGAGGGATAATAATTCAAGTAGTAACCCAAAACTCCAAACCGAGAAAACTACATTCCAAAACTGAAGGATCAATCAATAATTAATGAGGCCAACTTTGTACCGTGTTCGCAGGAGCTTCTTGCAAGGTGCCTTCTCTTCGGGTTGCAGGAGCGACGGCAAAAGCAGCACCGAAGCTTCCCCTCCAGCCCTCATGTTGTAGGAGCCCTTGACGGCACTTCCTCTTTGGCCGGTGGCAAAAGAGGAACGGCGGGGGCACGACTATGGAGGATGGGCAGAAGGGGAAGGGTGGGGCTGCCCTGCATCTAGCGATGTACTACCGTCGCTCTACAGTTGCGTCACCGAGCCGCCACTCACAGTCCAGCTTGCTCAAGCTAGGGTATCTCCTCAAGAAGGAGTTGCGATGTGTGCCCTAGGGATGTGCAAGATCTTGGTGTTGGTGGCATAGGGACGGCAGGCATGCAAGGAAATCAGAGTGAGCAGGGGATCTAATGATGGGCTATGAAACAGGAGATGAGGTTCCAAGGAAGAAGAAGGGCATCTTTTTGTTTTGGGGAGTGGGAGATGGACATGGTTCACAAGTAGTAAGAGCGGTTTGAGGGAGGAGCAGGAGCTCACGAGATGGCCAAGACTCACTGACAAGCGAGGCCCATATTTCATTGTTTGGAGTTGGAGGGGTGCTGGGAGAGAATGGATGTACCATCACCAACTTGTATTTGTATGTAACTAGTAAGGTGCGTATGCGTTGCAACGGAATACTAAAAGATGGTAATACATATAAGCAAAATGTGATTTTAAATTGTACCATGAACATCAATTTTATTTCCAATAAATATATCGAAACATACATGAATACAATTAGGTTAAACCAAGCACACCTGTACACATTTAAGTAGTACACATTGTTGTGCAACATTACTACAAATAAAGTACATCAGGCATCTAGGATGTTAGAACATCTTTATGGACGATATTCTTGACTGCGCCATTGGCTTGCCACCTAAGGAATTTAGACAATACTACAGTGTATTGATTAGATGATTTCTTACGTAGAATTGCTAACGAAGACGATAAGCTTATAGTTGATCATCAATATGACTTATTATGCTCTCTACAACATCAACAATTGGTCAAGTCAATTGGTTTGGATTGATAGCAGCAACATGACTTATATGGTAATATCGAGATCCGGCATGTATATACACAGTGCTCATTTAAGGAAAAAAAATACAAGCATTGGACCTCCTCTAATGAACTGGTAATCCATACCTCAATTGGTTATTCTGGTTTTGTTGGTTTTCTCTAAGAGCCGGTTTTTTAAGAGAGCGCTGTGCGTGCATGTGAGGGAGTGGAGGAAGACAGATGAACTTTCCTTTTATAATAGTAGAGAAAATTGTTAATTTCCCTTTTAGAATTCTTTTATAGAACAACTAACACTACCGGTATTAAGCGAGCAATATCTCACAAATGGAAGAGCTAATGAGCTTTTATTTGCATATTGTTTATGACCAACATAGGTTCAACCAGAAATAAGACTGTTACCATGAAGACTGAAAGGATAGCAGAAAATAGAAGATGTTCCTGAGATATGATCACCTACAAATCACCTACAATGGTGTTGCTCTTTCGAGTTGCAACATGCAATGGTCTGTTCCCCTTGTTATCTTCCAAATGTATAACTGATACATCAGGCTCTAGTAGAATTTCAGCATTTTGACCTTTTGAAGCCATGTACATTGCTATTTGTCCCTTCTTATCTTTTCTGAAACCAATCTCTGGATCCTTATTTCTTTTCTGAAACCAATCTCTGGATCTTTATTTAACAATGATGTGACCACCACCACATGGCCCATTCTTGTTGTTGAATGCAAAACTGTTTTGCCATTATTTCTTGCAATTCTGGCCAGGCTTGCATCTGTTTCTAGTAGAAGATTGACAATATCAATGTGACCTTGAGTGGCAGCAGTTTTCGAAGTTGTGGCATTTACGAAATTTGTTGTCATAGCTAATGCAGGAAATTCCTACAACAGCTCCTTCAAAACTTCTGCAAAGCTAAGAAATGGAACTGCACTATGAGCCAGAAATGATTTGACAAATCAGTTTAAAAAAACACAGCGCTAACTGTTAAGGTATAGGGACCATTATAATTAGGGGATAGGACAACACAACATTTTGCTTTTCTCCATAGCCTACAAATCCAAATATTGAAGATTACACGGGTTCATTGGTTTAGGGCAGACTGCTAGCAAATCAAACTAATACCAGGAAGTACTATTTACAAGTGCTGCGAATTGACAAAAATTGTTATCTTATCTCTAAATCTGTGGTCAAATGAATTATATCTGATGCCCAAAAGGATAGCCACTACTTTGTTTGACACAGGTATTATTTTCAGCAAGATTCTAGAATACTGATGCACATTGTATAAAAACTGTTAATCCATACTAAATTTTTCTGTCAGCCCAAGAAAGGTAAATAAGTCAATTTGAAATCTATAATTCAAGTAAATCTATCATCTATTTATTGTAGAAGGAAGCCAGTGTGTAAATTCTTTATTAATGCATGTTCTTCACAAAATATATTGGGAAAATGTCCTTTTGTAATCATAGGGGCCTACAGAAGTCATTCAGATACAAGTCATTATTCATAAACATAAACAACTATGAGTACAAACAAACAAAAATGATTAGTTCAACTCAGTTCAACGTATTAAAGAATTACAATTCACACAAACCTAATCATCAATTTATTGACTTGGCAAACAAAACTCATTGGGAGATCAAATTCAATAGTAAATTATCATTCGTGATGAACGAAAGAAACTAACCTAGATGACCTTGCTTCGCCGCAATATGGAAAGCATCGAAGCTGTTGTTGGCCTTGATCCTTGCTAACTGCACATCACACACCTTCAATATCTCACACACAAACTCGACATGCCCCTTCTCATTAGACACATTCAGCGCGATCTCATCGTCCTAGTTATGGTGAGCAGCCAATTCCCCCACCAGCTCTAGATCTGTAACATCACAAAATTTCCAAACTATTATTTTTATTGTTATTTAGGCATTTTATGAATTTTTGGAATTTATTGGATTTTTCTAGAATTTATTTGAATTTATTTTGAAATATGTACTTTGTCCTTTTAAGAAAATTAATTAAATATAAACAAAGTTAATATAAAGTTTTAGCAAAAATATTTTAACTAAGTTCAAAATGTCTCAAAGTATTTTTGAGAATTTTCTTGCAATTTTCGTGATATTTTTATAGCTTTGAACTAATAAAACTAATTTTTGTAATTGTTTTAATTAAAAATGCGTTAGAAAATGGGATGGACAGTGTTGGGCCGGCACGTGCACTGTGCAGCCCAAAATTGCTGATTGGCCCACCTTATAAAAATTTTCGCGTCATCTGTTGGATTGAGATCGCACGGATGGAGATTAGTTCGTACTGTTTTAGGTTTAGTCTGATTCGGATCGTCCATCTGTTTTGGGAGGTTAGGACCGTATCGGGGCAGGATTAGATCCTGGCCGTTGATCGAGGATCGGGTGGCCGTGGCTCGTCATCTCCGTTACTGACTCGGAGTCCACCGCCGTATGAGACTAGGTCACCGATTTGCGTGTGGAAGCCGTTGCTATTTAAGGCGTGGATCCCCATCCGAGGATCGTCACGCGACACCGCAGCTTTTAGTCCAGAAGTCATCGCCAGAGCCCCCACTAGCATCGCGCAAGTGCTCGCCGTAGTAGAGGATGCAGCCACCGTGGTTTTCGTCGTGATTCATCGCCATCAAGCCGTCCTGGTCGTCTTTGGTGCCAGATCAGGGTTGCCCACGTTGCGCCGCGTCGAACCCGTGAGGAGACGTCACTGGAAAATTGGGTCATCACCGTGAAGATTGTCTTCTTCCCCGCTACCGGTAAAGCATCACCATCATGACGCCATCGAAGGGTTGGAGCTTCGTCGACCGTCGGATCGGGAGCGAGCGTCTGAGATCAAACCACGTATGCGCAACAATAGTAAACCCCATCTCCTAGTGTGCACCGTTGGATCTGATCGGGCGGACAAGACTCCGCCACGTCGCACTCAACCTGGGCTGTCCGATTTGACTTCTATCGAACGGATTGAGCCGCAAGCAACAGCCAATCACATCGCTCCACGTGGCAGACGTAGGCACCGAGGCGCCATGGACCGGGTGCACGATGAGTTGGCGCGGATCCACGCATCAAATCTATGGACCGTGCCACGTGTCGCTCTGTGATTGGCCAGGGCATCGCTGATGTCAAGCTGACATCAACATGATGCAGTAATGCGGTTTTTCAGAATAAAAATAATTTGGGAAAATCAGATTTTCTACTATCTGTATTTCCAAAATTAATTCAATATTTGAAAGGATATAATTTTTGCATTTTAACTCGGATTTGGGTGATTCAAATTTCTAAAAATTTGTAAAATTGAGATCTATTTAATGGTGAATTTTATTTAATTTTTAGAGTTATTTTCTCTCTCTTTTGGTATTTATTTTCTTTTCCCCTACGGTTCACGTAGACGTTGAATTGTGCGACGCTTCGGAGGAGGATCCGTCAACTCAAGATCAAGGTCCAGAGCAAGACCAGAACCTATTCCAAGGCAAGTTGTGCTTTGATCATATTGAACCCAAGTTTATGAAATCGCTATATTGTTTTACCCTATTGCATATTATTTCAAGTATACAATTGTTTCAATTTCAATTGGGGCATAGCTATTATACCAATTTGATCTATAACCTACCTTGTCATTTGTATGCCATGATCTATTATCATCCTAGATTGGTTCACTATAGTTGGTTAATAATAAAATCAACATGGGACGGATAGACCGTGTTAGTTGCTTAGCCATGCCACGTCATCACATGTACTTGAATCATCGATAATTAATCTTGACTAATAGAATATGGAACAATGATATGAACTTGTGTGTCACGTGAGATCACACAATGAGATTGAGTTGTAGTGGCGAGCCATGTCACGCAACGAGGTTGAATTGTTGATGGCACGTGGTTCTTGGTAATCAACTGGGGTGGTAATCACTTAGATTGGGGCAAGTGACAAGGGGCGAGTATGCCAAGGTGGGCCCGATGGGCAGAAGGTATGTGGAAGTCTTGCTTCGATCATACTAAGGACTTAACCTTACAAGTCTTTGACCTGAGTCAATCATGCAACCACATGTCTGGTACGGGACAACCTAGCTGATTAATTTGCAATGTCTTAGTTTGGTACTATCATTGGTAGTGTGAGTTCCCGAGTTATGAAGTAATTCACATGGCGCAAAAGGGGCGCCCTGGTTGTGGTTTTCAGACCCACTAGTGTTGAAACCTTAGCAGGTAGTATCAGGATAAGGTAGTGCATTGTAAAGGCTTTGTTATAATCACTCGCCTTTGTGGTGTATGGTTGTATCGTGTGGGCAAAGTGCATCACCTCTGCAGAGTGTAAAACTATTCGAATAGCCGTGCTCACGGTATTGACCAAAGCTCAGGAATTACAATTAAGGGTTAGCTTAATTAAATGAAAAACTTGGTTGGGATGGCGGAATTGCCATGTGGAAGGTTGAACTTGACTTAGGAGTGGAAAGTTGGTTTACTTGAGAAATGTTGAATCTATTTATTACTGTTATTTGTTTTACAGTCTTTACAATCTATTTATTACATTTGTTCATAAATGCTGCTTATTGCAAAATAGCCATAATAGCTTTTTCCTTTGGAATGAGCCTTGCTTATAATTACATAGAATTGCATTGTGTGCGCAACTTGTTGAGTTCTTTAAGTACTCACCCTTGCCAAACAACAACAATCAATAGTTGAAGAGCCTACACCTTTGTTGGAGGAGGAGTTCCAGGAGGACGTGAGTCGTTAGGGTCTGAACCTTGTCAGTTGCCTGTGGTGAACTGATGAGTCATCTACGTCTTATATCTTCCGCTGCTTATTTCTTAGTTTATATTTCCATTCTAGCCCTACGTGGCTTAATAATGTAAGTTGGTCATAAGATCATACACTTAGCTATATCAATAAATGGAGTATTATTATTATTATTATCGTTGAGTATGATGTGATATGTACCAATGTTAAGCTGTGTGCACTAGTATTGATCCTGGGACTAGTGTGGTAAACACAGTGGGTTCGAATCAGTGGATTCGGGTCCTTACAGAAGTGGTATCAGAGCATACTGACTGTAGGTCTTGTCCCTAGATAGCATGGTGGTGTCCTAGGTGTGTCCAAAACTATTTTCTAAAGAAAAATCTAAATTTGACTAACAACGCACTCTTGACTCTTCTTATTCTCTATTTCTCGCCTTTGCTGAATTTACCATTTTTCGTTGTCGTTTCGGGTGGAGGACTTATTCAAAGTTCTTTATGGAGCAGATGCCGATCGCCCCGACCTTTGAGGAGAGAGAGGGTGGCTATGCCAAGGAGCTGTGGAGAGTTCTTCAGATGCTTGGAGGTTTCTATCATCCACTTTACTGAGGAGGCAACTGGTCAGTTAATGGTGTACACCGAGGGTTCATCTGCAAGTTGATTATCTACACCCGAGAGAACGAGAGCGCCAGCAGGCCGATCCACATCACCGTGAGGAGGTTCTCATACGAGGTTGGAATTCAGGAGGCTGCTCTACTTGCTCTTCACCGCGTCTGCCACGACACGGTGTTCGGGCTTCACCCTACGGTACGAGTGAGCCAACGTCGGCGGATCAAGGAGGACGAGTGTGCTACTGTGGTACACCTTGCAGATTTTGCTCTCGCCGAGGAGGAGCATATGAGAGAGACCACACAGGAGCTGGAGATGGTGTACGAGGCGCTAAGGGTGACAGAGCATGAGCTTCAGGAGACTCGTGCCACAGCCGCTAAGGTAGTCACCGAGCTAGAGGAGGCTTTGCGAGAGGTCGAAGGCCATGCAGCTTAGGGAGCTCAGGACGTTCAGGAGCCAGTCGAGGTAGCTGAAGAAGAAGAAGAGGAGGACCCTGAGGAGGTTGAGTTCGAGCCAGAGGAGCGCGACGTGCACAAGGTCGTGGAGGTTCCAGCTGTGGGTCATCAGGATAGGTTTGCACCCATGCCAGCCCACCCACCGGTGTATGCACCAGGTCAGCCTCAGCTAGGGTGGCCGTTGATCCGAGCAAGGTCGAGGCCGTGTTACATTGGGAGCAATCAAAGTCTGTTACCCAGATTCATAGTTTTCAGGGAACGGCGGGATATTACCGTCGGTTTATCGAAGGATTTTCAACAATTGCTAGACCCCTTACACAGTTGTTGAAGAAAGAAAAGAAGTTTGCATGGATGCAAGAATGCGAAAAGAGTTTTCAAGAGTTGAAGGAGCGATTGACTACCGTACCTGTGTTAGTAGTGCCAGATGTTCTGAATGGTTTCGATATATATTGTGATGCTTCAAAGCAAGGTCTTGGTTGTGTGTTAATGCAAAACGGCAAGGTGGTGGTCTATGCGTCAAGACAGTTGAGGCCGCATGAAGGAAATTATCCTACGCACAATTTTGGAATTAGCTGTCGTAGTGCATGCCTTGAAAATATGGTGACATTACCTCATTGAAAATAGGTGTGAGATATATATAGACCATAAGAGTCTAAAGTATATATTCACTCAGTCAGATCTCAATATGAGACAAAGAAGATGGCTGGAATTGATTATGGATTATAACATTGGAATCCATTACCATCTGGGCAAGGCTAATGTGGTAGCCGATGCTTTGAGTCGCAAAAGCCATAGTGCAAATATGTTGATATCAAATGAACAATCAGAGTTGTGTAGTGAGTTTCAGAAACTGAAATTGGAGGTTGTTCCGCAAGGTTTTGTAGCTGCATTGGAATTAAAGCCGACACTGGAAGATCAAATTAGAGAAGGTCAGAAGGATGATGAGAAAATCAGCAGAATCAAGTCTAGGAAGGATGAAGGTTTAGCGGAGGATTTTGTTGTGGACGAGCAAGGTACCATGTGGTTTAAAGGAAGGATTTGTGTACCAAATAAGAAGGAGCTTAAGTAATTGATTCTTGAGGAAGCTCATGATTCTAAGTATTCTATTCATCCAGGAAGTGCTGAGATGTACCAAGATCTTAAAGAAAGGTTTTGGTGGCCTAACATGAAGCGTGAAGTAGCTGAGCATGTTGCTCTATGTGGTGTATGTCAAAGAGCAAAAGCCATGCATCAAAGACACGCTGGTTTGTTACAGCCATTGGAAATTCCAGAATGGAAGTAGGAGGAAATCGATATGGATTTTATTACTAGTTTGCTTAAGACGCAGAGAGGTTATGATTCTATTTGGGTTATTGTGGATCATTTGACCAAAGTCGCTCACTTCATCCCAGTGAAGACAACTTACTCAGGAGATCGTTTAGCAGAATTGTCTATGTCGAGGATTGTGTGTTTGCATGGAGTGCCCAAGAAGATTGTGTCAGATAGAGGTACCCAGTTTACCTCGAGATTTTGGAATAAGTTGCATGAAGCAATGGGGACTCGCCTAAATTTCAGTACAACGTATCATCCGCAGACAGATGGTCAGACTGAGAGAGTAAATCAGATCTTGGACGATATGTTGAGAGCTTGTGCATTAGCCTATTCGACGACATGGGATAAGTGTTTGCCATATGCAGAATTCAGTTATAATAATAGTTATCAGGCTAGTTTACAGATGTCACCATTTGAGGCTTTATATGGTCGTGCTTGTCGTACCCCGTTAAATTGGAACGAAACAGGAGAACGTTTGGTGTTTAGGCCAGATATTCTCGAAGAAGCCGAAAATCAAGTCACTATGATTAGAGAGAGACTGAAGATAGCACAGTCAAGACATAAGAGCTACGCGAATAATCGTCATCGTGATTTGAGCTTTGAGCCCAATGATTATGTGTATCTCAGGGTTACCCCTCTTAAAGGTGTTAAAAGGTTTGATGTTAAGGGAAAGCTAGCGTCAAGATATGTTGGTCCATTCAAGATTTTGAGCCGTCGAGGAGAGGTTGCATATCAGCTGGAATTGCCGCAGTCGTTGGCAGGAGTGCATAATGTGTTTCATGTGTCACAGCTTAAGAAATATCTCAGAGTGCCAACGGAGCAGACGCCCTTAGAAGCAATTGAACTGCAAAAAGATTTGACTTATAAAGAGCAGCCAATCAAGATCTTGGATGTGATGGAGCGTAAGACCAAGAATAAGCCTATTCGCTTTTGTAGAGTTCCGTGGAGCAATCATTCAAAGAACGAAGCAACCTGGGAGCGTGAAGAGGATCTGAAGTCAGAATTCCCAAACCTATTCCGTAGTTAGCCCTGAATCTTAGGGTTGAGATTCTGTTAAGGGGGGAGGTTTGTAACATCCCAAAATTTCTATATTTTTATTTTTATTTTTATTTATGCATTTTGTGAATTTCTGGAATTTATTGGATTTTTTTGGAATTTATTTGAATTTATTTTGAAATATGTACTTTGGCCTTTTGAGAAAATTAATTAAATATATACAAAGTTAATATAAAATTTTACCAAAAATATTTTAATTGAGTTCAAAATGTCTCAAAGTATTTTTGAGAATTTTTCTTACAATTTTCCTGATATTTTTATAGCTTTAAACTAATTTTTGTAATTGTTTTAATTAAAAATGCGTTAGAAAATGGGATGAATAGTGTTGGGCCAGCCCGTGCGCTGTGCAGCCCAAAACTGCCGATTGGCCCACCATCTAGAAATCGTCACGTCATCCGTTGGATTGAGATCGCACGGTGGAGATTAGTTCGTACCGTTTCAGGTTTAGTCTGATCTGGATCGTCAATCCGTTTTGGGTGGTTAGGATCGTATTGGGGCAGGATTAGATCTTGGCCGTTGTCAAGGATCGGGTGGCTGTGGCTCATCGTCTCCATTACTAACTCGGAGTTCACCGCCGCTACGCCTCCGTCGCCGTATCAGACTAGGTGACCGATTTTTGCGTGGAAGCCGTTGCTATTTAAGGCTTGGATCCCCATCCGAGGATTGTCACGCGACACCGCAGCTTTTAGTCCAGAAGTCATCGCCAGAGCCCCCACCAGCATCACGTAAGTGCTCGCCGTAGTAGAGGATGCAGCCGCCGTGGTTTTTGTCGTGATTCATTGCCATCAAGCCGTCCTGGTCGCCTTTGGTGCCAGATCTGGGTTGCCCGCGTTGAGTCTCGTCGAACCCGTGAGGAGACATCGTCGGAAAACTGCGTCATCGCCATGAAGATCGTCTTCTTCCCTGCTGCTGGTAAAGCATCACCGTCGTGGCGCCATCGTCTGGTTGGAGCTTCGTCGACCGTCGGATCCGCAGCGAGCGTCTGAGATCGAACCACGTATGCGTAACAACAGTAAACCCCATCTCCTAGTGTGCACCGTTGGATCTGATCGGGCGAACAAGACTTCGCCACGTCGCACTCAACCTGGGCCGTCCGATTTGACTTCCGTGGATCGGATCGATCCGCAAGCAGCAGCCAATCACATCGCGCCGCGTGGCAGACGCGGGCGTCGAGGCACCATGGAGTGGGTGCACGGTTAGCTGGCGCGGATCCATGCACCTAGTTTGTAGACGTGCCACGTGTCGCTCTGAGATTGGCCAGGGCAACGCCGATGTCATGCTAACGTCAGCATGACGCAGTAATGGGGTTTTCAGAATAAAAATAATTTGGGAAAATCAGATTTTCTATTTTCTATATTTCCAAAATTAATTCAATCTTTGAAAGGCTATAACTTTTGCAATCTAACTCGGATTTGGGTTATTCAAATTTCTAAAAATTTGTAAAATTGAGATCTATTTAATGGTGAATTTTATTTGATTTTTCGAGTTTATTTGATCTCTGTTTTGGTATTTATTTGCTTTTCCCCTTCGGTTCGCGTAGACGTTGGATTGTGCGACGCTTCGGAGGAGGATCAGTCAACTCAAGATCAAGTTTCAAAGCAAGACAAGAACCTATTCTAAGGCAAGTTGTGCTTTGATCATGTTGAACCCATGTTTATAAAATCGCTATATTGTTTTACCCTATTGCATATTATTTCAAATATACAATTGTTTCAATTTAAATTGGGGCTTAGCTATTATACCAATTTGATCTATAACCTACCTTGTCATTTGTATGCCATGATCTATTGTCACCCTAGATTGGTTCACTATAGTTGATTAATACTAAAATCAACATGGGATGGTTAGACCGTGTTAGTTGCTTTGCCATGCCACGTCATCACATGTACTTGAATCATCGATAATTAATCTTGACTAATGGAATATGGAACAATGATATGAACTTGTGTGTCATGTGAGATCACACAATGAGATTGAGTTGTAGTGGCGAGTCATGTCATGCAACGATGTTGAATTGTTGATGGCACGTGGTGCTTGGTAATCAACTGGGGTGGTAATTACTTAGATTGGGCAAGTGATAAGGGGCGAGTATGCCAAGGTGGGCCCGATGGGCAGAGGGTATGTGGAAGTCTTGCTTCGATCACCCTAAGGACTTAACCTTACAAGTCTTTTGACTTGAGTCAATCATGCAACCACATGTCTGGTATGGCACATCCTAGCTGATTAATTTGCAATGTCTTAGTTTGGTACTATCATTGGTAGTGTGAGTTCCTGAGGTATGGAGTAATTCACATGGTGCAAGAGGGGGGCCCTGGTTGTGGTTTCAGACCGACCAGTGTTGAAACCTTAGCAGGTAGTATCAGGATAAGGTAGTGCATTGTAAAGGCTTTGTTATAATCGCTCGCCTTTGTGGTGTATGGTTGTATCATGTGGGTAAAGTGCATCACCTCTGCAGAGTGTAAAACTATTCGAGTAGCCATGCTCGCAGTATTGAGCAAAGCTCGAGAATAAGCACTGGGGCAGTTGTCAAACACTTCTTTAACTCTTGAAAACTTTGCTCACACTCTGGTGTCCAAACAAATTTCTTTTCTTTCTTCAAGAGTTGAGTGAGTGGTCTAGCTTTTCTAGAAAACCCTTGTATGAAACGACGATAATATCCCGCCATTCCAAGAAAACTTCAAATTTGGGGTACCGTCTTGGGTGACTCCCAACTTAGCACATCTCGTACCTTTCCAGGGTCAACAGCGACTCCTTCCGTTGATATGACATGTCCTAGGAAAGCAACTTCTTTCATCCAGAACTCACATTTACTGAACTTCGCATAAAGCTGATTCTCTCTTAGCTTCGTTAAAATTTGGCGCAAGTGATCCTCATGTTCTTCCTCATTTTTGGAGTAGATTAGAATGTCATCAATGAAAACAACAACAAATTTATCCAAATATTCCATGAATACCTTATTCATCAAGGTCATGAAGTAGGCAGGGGCATTAGTCAATCCAAAAGACATCACGGTATACTCATACTGTCCATACCGAGTAACAAAAGCTGTTTTGGGTATATCCTCTTGACGAATCTTCAATGGTGATATCCGATCTCGAGATCAATCTTTGAGAACACTCCGGCTCCTTGAAGTTGGTCAAACAAATCATCGATTCTTGGCAGAGTGTACTTATTCTTGATGGTGACCTCATTGAGTGAGCGATAATCTACACACATTCTCTGAGTTCCATCTTTCTTTTCAACTAGAAGAACTGGTGCTCCCCATGGCGAAGAACTTGGTCGAACAAAACCTTGATCTTGCAGCTCTTTAATCTGTCTCTTTACTTCGGCTAACTCATTAGCAGGCATCCTATAAGGTCTCTTGGAAATGGGTGGCGTCCCGGGACTAGTTCTATCAAGAATCAGATATCTCGATCCGGTGGCATCCTGGGCAACTCATCCTAAACACATCGAAATTTATTGGCGGCGGCACATCTTCCAAACTTATTCCTTTGGCACTGCAAACTCTAATCCCTTCGGACTAATCTGAAGCGGCTTGAACTTTTATCTTGGATCCATCCGGGTCGTTAAGGTGATCTCTATTCCCACAATCCAAAATCGCTTGGTTCTTGGAGAGCCAATCCATTCCTAGGATCACATCTAGGGACTTGGTGTCTAGGACAATAAGGTTGGCTAGAAATTCTACCCTCCAATTAATATCTTAACTCGGGCAGCCTTGGTTCGTACTCAAATCGTAACCGGAGATTGCACTAGTAAAACAAATCTTAAGAGGCATTGTCTTTAATTGATGATTTGCGGCAAAACTCAGAAACAAGCGAATCGTAGCTCGAATCAAACAAAACCATGGCGGATCTTTGAGTTGACCAGAGCTTACCTAGTATGACGTGCAGTGCGGTCGGGCATCCTCGGTGGTGGCGTGATTCACACGGCCTCTTCCAAGAAAGCGCGAGTCTGGTGGCTTGGTTAGGAGTCCGCCACTCCACGTCCCGATCTGGGGCGGGGTCTTGGTGGCGTAGATCCCAAATTGAAGCGGATCAAGTCCACAACTTGCTTCTGGGGCAATTATTGGCATAGTGACCGAGTTCATGACGGTTGAAACATGTGACTCCTGCACTGGATTCTTGTTCCCGAGGTGGATTCTTTGTTGGAGTGGGGTTGCGATTGCTGAAGGGGTCAAGAGTCTTTGGTGCGGTGTTCTAAATGCATTCGGAGGAGTGAAACGAGCAGGCTGTTGAGCATTTATTCTGACTCTCTGCTGGTGACTTTGATGGGCTCCATGCTGCATCATCTTTCTCTTACGGGATTCTTCCAATTCACGGCGAGATTCCTCAATAAGCATAGTTTTATCTACCAGATGCTGGAAATCTGCATAGTCATTGCCAATGACTTGCACCTTTAGTCCTGGATTAAGTCCACGCTTGAACTTCTTCTGGTGAGCATCATCTGTAGCTACATCCTCTGGAGCGTAGCGAGCAAGTTGAGTGAACTTATTGAGGTATTCACTCACTGACATTCCTTCTTGCTTAAGCTCTCGGAATTCATTCTTCTTCATTTCCACTTTACCATCAGGGATATGAGAGTGGCGAAAAGCAGTGGAAAACTCTGCCCAAGTGATAGTCTGAGGATCATCATGGGCGGCACTATAGTTCTCCCACCATTCAGCGGCGGTGCCCTCCAGCTGATGAGCGGCATAGAGAACCTTCTCACGATTGGTGCACTGGGCAATTTCAAGCTTCTTCTCAATGGAGCGGATCCAATCATCGGCGTCCAATGGTTCTGAAGTGTTGGAGAAAGTTGGCAGACGAGTCCTCATAAATTCTGCTAGCTTGGACTGGAGACGAGCTTGAGGAGGTGCAGCAGCAGCTTGGTTTTGCTGGTTCAACAGATTAGCTAGGGCAACTGCAGTATGGTTATGTTGATTCATCATGTTGTTCATGTTCTGCATCATTGTATTCATTAGCTGAGTCGAGCTGCGAAAAATGTCCCATGTTCGTGCATCACTTCTTGGCGGTGGCGGTGGTGCATTGGGGTTGGAGTTGGTGTTGGCACCGCACTGCATCCACGGGTGAATCTGCGACCGGCTCGAGCAGTGTCAACCATCCGAGATGCAGCACAAGGGCTTGATAGGTAAGAGGAAAAGCGAGAGACGAGTGGTAAGATCATCTAGGGAGAAGGTAATACCGGGGACAAAAGGATACAGTAAAGGCTTCAAATTAAAGGGGCAAATAAAGCTTTTTCAATTAAAGGTATGGTTGTAACACCGTGCTTGGGGCAAGTGTACAACATACCAGACACTCAAGCAAAGAAAATCTTAGTATACGCAGGCTAAACGTAACTAAACTGAAAAAGGTAACATGCTCAAACATCACTGAGCCCAAAACTATCTTATATGGTAGTCTTCTCGGCAAACTCTGGACAGCTAGATCATCAACTTCCTCGATTTGATTCCTTGCAAAAGGCTCGAGGTTTTGAGAAGTTTCATGAGATAAGATCAATTTAAATTTCAAAACCATGTTTCAGCAAAGGAGAGGAATAAGAACCTAAGAATAAGACGAGAGGAGACGAAAACTATTAGGTACCAATTTCGTTGGTTTGATTTAGAATTAATTTTGAAGACCATGCTAACTAGGATAGCGACCTACAGTCGATATGGCTCTGATACCATCTCTGTCGGGACCCGGATTTGCAAATTCGAAACCCTCTGTGTATACTGCACTAGTCCAGGATCACGCTAGTGCACACAGTGGAAACATAGATGAAATACCATTCCATACAATGAATTAACTAAGAAGAAACAAATTATTATTAAATAAAGCAAACGACCTTATGGTCAATGTTTACACCATTATGCCTTAAGGGCTTAAGAAACAAATACTATTGTAGCGGAAAAGATAACTTGAACCATTCGACATGCCACAGGCAATCGTCTGGGGAACGCCTTCCTAATCCACGTAGTCTTCATAGAATTCCTCCTCATGATATTCATTATCTCCTTGACAGAATCGATCAACAAGGGCATAAAGCCGTGAGTACAAAGGTACTCGAGAAGCCGTAGGGAAATGATGCAATATATTCATGCGGCTTGACAAGGATGGCTATATAGTTCATTTGCAGAAAGCAATAACTTGAATTGAAATACAATAAATAGATTGAAAGCATATTTATGAAAACATAAATAAATAACTGATAGATCAATGATAGACAACAAAACAACAGTGAACTCCCCGTTCACATCCCAACAATTCCACATTCCACACTTTATGAAACACTCTATACCCCGTGTGAAATTCCCGGGCTTTGTCCATGACCGCGGACACGGCTATTCGAATAGTTTTACACTCTGCAGAGGTTGTACAACTTTACCCACAAGACATGAACATCTCTTTGTGCAAACGTTACTAACACACTTCCTTTGGTGTGTCGCAGAGATATCATGACAAAGCCTTTACAATGCACTGTCTACACTCAGTACTGCCCGCTAAGGTTTCGCCCATTAGGCCCCCTCTTGCGCCTTGCGAATCTACCCGTCCATCCCGGAACCCACACCACCAATTGGCAGTACACAAGGCTAGACATTGCAAATTAATCACTAAGCTTTGTCCCATTCGGACATGTGGTAGTACGGTTAGACCCAGTTCAATGGCGCACAAGATTAAGTCCTTAAGTTGTCTCAGGCAAGACATCCACATCCCAATGTGCTAGAAAGCACCCCCTTTACTGCACGATCACTTGCCCGAGGGAAAACAATTCGTTCAACCAAGACCAATGGCAAACCCCGCCATGGTACAACAAATTTTACAACAGTGGCTAACGGCCACGATTCAATATCTCATTAAGTCAAGATTAACATTATTCAATGTGTGACATGAATCCCAACGTATATCTAAGCATGTCTAAGCATAGCTACGATGACCCAATGTTGGTATAATGATTATGTCCAACTAGTAATGTCCCAACCTAGGTTTAACAATGGATACATGGCATACAACGAATCAAGGTGGCACAATGTCAACTAGGCATACATCTACTCCCATTAAATAAGCATTGATACACAAAATAGCATGCAATTGTGATAAAGTAAATTACTTTTGCAAACATAGGATCAATATGATCAAAGGATTATGACTTGCCTTGCTGATCTAGTGCTGAATCTTGGTCTTCGAAGTCTTCGTTCGCTCCCTCGAAATTAGCGTCTACCGGAAAAGAAGGAACGAAACCAAATAAATATAAAACAGAGACTCAAACCAGCTCAAAACTGAAAATAACTGGCTCTAGAAGATAGATCTTGATTTTAGAAAAATTTAGAAACTTGAATCGCCTCAATCGGAGTCCGTATGAGCGAGAACGGGCGTCCGAAAGATTAAATTCAGAGAAAATACAGAACATCAGAAAATCAGAATTTCTGGATTTATTTTTGTACTGAAAAAGCGATTTATTGCGCAATGCTGACGTCATCGGGTTCACGGTGGACTCGGTCCACGGCGCGGCTTGGTTCACCGTGCACCGGCGCCGGTAGCGTCATCGCTATCACGACGCGAGCGGTGACGCAAGAGCCGACGCAGCGGGCCACGCGCACGCGCATCCGGCGAGGCCGACGGACGGCGAAGCGGGCACGAGCGGCGATGACGCGGCCGCGATCCGCGCGTCCGTAGGAGATCGGACGGCGGGCGCGATCGCTGGAGATCGACGGCGAGGCGGTGGCGCGCGCTTCGAAGGCGAGGAAGACGGATCGGCAAGCGGCGAAGGTGACCGGATCGGGCGCGGGGCAAGGCGGAGCGGGGAGGGGGCGACATGGGGAACTCGGGGAGACCAACGGTTGCGGCGGAGGGGCACCGGCGGCGACGGAAAAGACGGCGGAAGGGCTCGGGCACGGCGAGGGACTCCGGCGAGCTCGCGTGGGGCAACGGCGGCAGCTAGGGCAGCGAGAGGTGGGGCAAAAGGGGCGGCGCGAGGAGGCGATCCTCGGGGGGCAGTTTTGCGGCGCTTAAATAGGGCTCAGGAGGCGTGCGGGGCACGGACCCCAAGACGGCACCGACACGGACTCGGACGGCAGCGACGGCGGCTAGGGTTTCAGCGGGCGGCGACGCGGTCGCATCGCATCCGTCCACGCGTCGCGCATCGAGCAATGGCGCCTTGCGGGCCGGTCAATTCGCGAGGTAAAATCGGGCGAGGCGAGCAGGTGGAAAACCGGGCCGGATCAGATTCGGCCCGAAAGGGTTTTCAGAAATAAAAACCTTTTCCAATTTAATAAAAATCCAGAAATTTGAATAAATGCAAATAATTTCAAATAAATATCAAATAAATTCAGAAAAATCCCCAAAAATACAGAAAAATTCTTGAGTTTGATGAATAGTTTAGTCAAATTAAATCCTTTCATTTAAGGAAAATTCAAATTAAGGTGGGATTAATTCAAGAAAATGCAAATGGTTTTTTTTTGAAATCAACATTCCAAATCTCAAATTTTGGGATGTTACACTCTTGGACTCGACCATCTTGCTTGTCATGACGTGTTCTAGCCTGTGCTCACCTTGTCTTGTCGGGAGCGTGTCGGGAGGTCACCATCATCTTCAAGCCTAAGCCATCGTCGCTCTTTTGCTTATCGCCATCACCAGATGTTGTCGGAGTCCGCAACACCCGCGTCACGAGGATTGCCAAGCCGAGAGCTTTCTGGTGAGATGACTCAAAGTCACCGGAGTTGATCATCAATGACCTTTGGTCCTTGCGCACCGCCACGATGACGTGGACAACCCGGTGCTTGACGCGTGTCTAGTGACGTCAGCATGGTGTCAGCATGAGTCAGCCTCTGCGGGTTATTTTCTACAAAAAAATCACTTTTATTTAAAAATAACCATTAGGCCCACGTGTGAGTCTCTTGGGAGGAATATTCTGAGAATATTCTATTTTGTTTTCCTTTTTCTGATTTATTTGTCTGATGGATCTTTGAGAATATGTTCTCCTTCTTACAAACTATGATTGAGCCCATTAAAGTTTCTAAATTCAAGTTCTACCTCTTGGTGAACTTTATTTGATTTTTGGTGTTTGTCTTTTCTCTTTTTTATATTTATTTTGGTTTTAACCATTCGTCTTATGTTGATTCAAGTGCCAGGAGCGTTCGAAGGTAAAGAATTGATTCAAGTTCAAGGTAAGAGGAAAGTGGTAAGAGGTTGTGTGCTAGGGTGGGTCTGTGTGACTTTTGAGTTCGAAATTCTGTGTGAATGTTTTGATATTGATAACTAAGATTTATTTGGAAGTCTTGCCTCACTTAATTAAGGACTTAACCTTGTAAGCCATTGAACTAGGCTAATCATACAACTACATGTCCGTTATGGGCCACACCTAGCTCAATAAGTTATCGAGTCTTGACATGTGATATCTCAGGTGGAAACCAAGCTGTGTGCGTGGTTCGGGAAGGTGTGTGCTGCAGTGGCTCCACATATTGAATAATGATTGCTCCTAGTCCAACGATAAGTTCCTCTTATTCTTCTAATCTGTGTGAGGGAGGAATAGTGAAACCAGGCTTACTGAGAGTTTCTATATTCAGATAGAGTTTCCAAAGGATTTTGTTATTGAAGGACCGAGATGGCGATCAGAGGGGGGTGAATGATCCCAAATAAAATTTCTCCCCACTAAAAATGATTCAAAGAAACCTTCAACCAAAACAATGAAGAAAAGAAAATGAGAAGGACCTATATGCTCCACATGGCCAGTATGACCACCCTAGGGTCGGTATGACCTCGCTCAAGAACAGCAGAAAAATTAGCATGAGCTCCAAAAGAAAAAATGATCAAACTTTTGATTGATCGGTTAAAAACTCACAAAACTTGGTAGATGTGATCCTAAGGAGGTTAGGAACTTATTCCATCCTTCAATCACAAGGATTGATCTCAAAGTTCCTACCTTTTAGACTTTGAAGGAAGAACACACCAAGTTTGAGCAAAAACCAAAAAATTGATCTATAACTTGCTCATGGGGTTTTTCGATGATCAAGATGATCTTGGATAACCTCCCACACGTCAAAGCAAGCAAGAGCACAAGTCAAGAACACCAGAAACTCGGTCTTCCAAGATTGGTCATCCAAAGAGCAAAAGATCGTTTTTCGCAAGAAAGAACACAAGATTGCCTAGATGATTGGTATATGGTCTGAAGAACACTCATCCATCAATCATACATCCTCAGCAAAATATCTACAAGTATTTAGAAGGAGGGGAGGGAAATCCAAATGTGCGGAATTTAAATTGCAAGAATTTAAATAGCGGAATGTAAAGACTGAATTTAAAGCATAATATAAATGCAAAAATAAATTCAGACATGAGAGAAAATGATTTGCATTTTTGGAAGGGAGGTTTACAAAGCCTCACAACATGGTGGGCAAAAGCTCAAAGGAGCCAAAAACCTCTAAAACCTTAGATAGGAGGAAGGCCACCCTCCCCCTCTATTTATACTACTCTTGAGTCATCCTCCACCCTTAGATGAGTTCCTTCTACCATAAGGATTATCTCAAGGGCTAGGAATGACTCCCACACACAGCCATACATGGGCTAACCCGAAACCCAACAACCATACCGGGTTTTGCACATTTTTCAAAGCATACTAACTAGACCCGCTACTCTATCACCTACACCACGATCCAACGGGCCTCCTTGATCTGAGTAGCTCCAGTTAGCATCTCATCCGTTCCTTGTCTTCTAGGCTTGCCACGACTCTGTCTCCGATCATCTTCCAGCGATCCTCGACCATCTAGACCTCTGGCGCACCTCGCCTAATCCCGATCATCCTTCTCCTCACCATGATCGAGTACCGACGTCCTGCAACCATCAAAAACAAGGAAACACATCACATAGCAATGTCGAAAAAGATATTCAATCAAATTCATCAAAAATTACAAATTAAAAATTCACCCTCACTCAGAAGGGCCAGTGCTACTGCCCTTAGGACGGTAGCACCACCGACCTGGTCATACTGCCCCTGGCCGATATGACCGCCCCCAAAAATCACAAACACAGCTTCTCTGGAAAAGATGCACCGGCCTAAGGCCGATGCTACCGCACCCAGGCCAGTAGCACCGCAGGCCGGTATGACCGGACCCAGGTCGGTATGATTGCCCTTGACTGGCAGCACTCCAATTTCCTCCAATTTTGATTTCAACTCCAAATCAAATTCAAATTCAAACACTATAAGCTTAAACAATGTTAATAACTCATCACAAACACTAATGGACCTCCACATGATCTTTCAATCTCTCCCTTGATGAGTATATTGACAAACACCCGAAAGGCATAAAATTTGAGTTTGAAAGAGAAGAAGAGGGCAAGCTTTTTGAATGCAAAACCAAATTTGGTCCAAAGGAGTGAAGATGAGATCATGACCAAGTTGGTGAGAAAGATTTCAGAGCACAACCAAAGAAAGACCAAGTTTTCAATAAAAGCTCTAGAAATCCAATAAAACTCACAAAAGCTCAAATATGCTTATGATCCTAAGAATTAGCAAGTTTTCACCATGATCATAACCAAGATGCATTCATATTTTCTGTTTTTAATGATGCCTTTTCTACAATTTCTCCCCTTTTGGCAATATAGGCATCAAGAAAACATTTTCTCTCCCTTTTAATATGTATGCATGAAATGCATCCTAAAGAGCTTCGAAGATTATCCAAGTGACCATATGAGTAAAGAATGACACCAAGCTACTCAAGATCAGATTATACTGAACTAAGACATGTCCAAGTGCAAATAACAGATTTTGCTAGCAAGCTTAGATTTGAATATGTCATTTTTTTAAGATTTGACAAGTGCAACACTTAGCATTAGTTTCAAAACTAGAAGTAAAGCCATTCAAAGAATCAAATGGAAAACCTAGAGTTCAACCTACTCAACACTTTGGGGAATCTAGAAGTGCATACAAGGTCCTTCGAGCTCATTTTTCATTTTATGCAAATTTTGCTTTAAGATATTAAAAGAAATAGTGGGGTGCAAATGTTTGACATTATTTGCATTCTTTACCCACTTATGTTTTCTTTATTTGCATTGTTTTTGAAGCAATTGACTCAAGCCATATTCGACCATCTCAAGAGAAACTCTTAAGAGGATGGTCTCGGTCATACACGATGCATTCCAAGTTCATCCCAAGTGCAATGGGAGGTTGTCTTGTGAATGCAAGGTGTTGAGTCTAATGCGCACAAATAGAGTCAATTTTGCTTAATTTTCATTTTAGCACATTGATTTATGAGCAAATGAAGGACTCAAGTATGGATCATGCAAGTTTCACCCAAGTTGCTATAGGGACTCTAGAGAAATCCAAAATTTCATAAATCATGGCAAATACACCTAGAGAAGAAACTTAGCAAGTAAAAGCCACATGTTTCATCAAGTTTTCATTTAGAGCTATAATTTTCAAATTTTAACAAGCTTATCAAGACAAATGAACTTGGACATATCTAAGCTAATGATTTTCTTCATATGAAGTAGCATGGTGTATAGCCTGATGAGTAAATCATTTGCATAATAGACAAAGCTCATAAAGTAGAAAATGCAGTCGATATGCAATGCATGAACAGATTCCCAAACTCCCCCTCAACAAGTGAATCAATTTTAAGCACAGATCCGTTTACAGTGAGTTATTAGTAGAATTAGTCGCAAGGAAAACCCAAATGAACTCAATAAAAACCAGAAATACAAAATGATGAGAAGAAGTTGAGAAAACTACAAAAATGTCGAGGCTCTGAAAAAATGTTCTACGCGAGGCTCTGCAAAAACATCATAAGTTCTACAAAAAAATGTCGAGGCTCTGCAAAAACATCAGAAGTTCTACGCGAGGCTCTGAAAAAATGTCGATTGTGAAAAAACGTCATTTAGGGCCTCAAAACGGCCTCCAAAGTTTTTTCATCGATTTTGCGTTTTCAAATTCTTTAGAGTAGGGACATGGGATATCTCACACCTAGTAGCTCTTCCATTATGCCTGAATTAGCACAGAGCAGCTGGATCACAGAAATATCATCTGTACGTGACGATATTTTTTTTGTTTCCAAAAGTAACATCACAGGCTGTTCATTGTAAAAACCGTCTGTGATAGTTTGTTATCACAGACGGTTCTTAGTAAAAACCGTCTGTGATGTTTGCATATCACAAACGGTTTTAGTTTGAAACCGTCTGTGATATGTTCTATCACAGACAGTTCATAAACCGTCTGTGATGTGCCATAACATCACTGACACAAGGTTACAGACGGTTCGAAAACCGTCTGTGATGACGGTTCCGAACCGTCTGTGATGTCCTTTTCTGTAGTAGTGCTAGTGCCCTCAAGATAGGCATCGAGGGTCACCCAAATCTGGTGAATAGAACGAAGGTGACAGATCCTATCATACTCACTGTGGCTAAGTCCCTGTATGAGGATGTTCCTTGCCTTAGCGTTCGCCTCAACGTCAGCCATATTGCCGGCTGTGACCAGGGTTAACAAAACTGAATTTCAAAATTCGCGGTACGAAAACCGCAAAAACCGCTCGAAAACCGTCAAAAACCGAAGAGTTAGGAAATCAATTTTTTTTGAAAATTTCCAAAAAAATTGAATGTTCATCGCAAAATGGTTTTTGTGAGTGGTTTTTGACGAAAACCACTGTTTTTCACGAAAAACTAAGCGCATTAATTTTTTCAAAATTTTAAAATTTAAATTTTTTTTTTGAATGGACCGGTTTACCGAACGGTTTTTGATTTCGAACCGCAGCGGTACGCATGAAAACCGTGGTTTTCGAGCGGTTTTCGCCGGTTTTGTGAACCCTGGCTATGGCGTTTTCATCAGCAGGAACCTCATACGGGAGTTTCACCTTCTGCCATATCAGGAAGCCCCAGGCAGTGATGTATGACTCCATTTGTGATTTCCAAAAAGGAAAATCAACTCCAGAGAAAATAGGAGGCTTGGTGGAATACTTATCCATCGCCATGGCTCTTGAGACCGGTCAAGATCTATAAAATAGCAAAACCGGATCTGATACCAATTGAAGGACCGAGATGGCTATGAGAGGGGGGTGAATGATCCCAAATAAAATTTCTCCCCACTCAAAATGATTCAAACAAGCCTTCAACCAAAACAATCAAGAAAAGCAAATGAGAAGGATCTATTTGCTCTGCATGGCCTGTATGGTCACCCTAGGGTCAGTATGACCAGGATCTGGTATGACCTGACTAGGGTCAGTATGACCGGGCTCAAGAACAGCAAAAAAATCAGCACGAGCTCCAAAAGCAAAAATGATCCAACTTTTGATTGGTTGGTTAAAAACTCACGAAACTTGGTAGATTTGATCTTAAGGAGGTTAGGAACTTATTCCAACCTTCAATCACAAGGATTGACATCAAAGTCCCTACCTTTTTCACTTTGAAGGAAGAACACACCAAGTTTGAGCAAAAACAAAAAATTTGATCTATAACTTGCTCGTGGGGTTTTGATGGTCAAGATTATCTTGGATAACCTCCCACATGTCAAAGCAAGCAAGAGCACAAGTCAAGAACACCAGAAACTCGGTCTTCCAAGATTGGTCATCCAAAGAGGAAAAGATCGGTTTTCGCAAGAACGAACACAAGATTGCCGAGATGATTGGGATATGGTGAAGGACCATGTGGAGGTCCATTCTTGTTTATGATGAGCATTTGACTTTATGTGATCTAGGATAGCTTAGATTTGAGTTTGGATTTAAATTTGATTTCAAGTTGGGAGTTGCTTTTGCGACGTACTAAATGTTGCATGAGTTAGATCTTTGACCGAGTGATATCTATATCCGACTGCTGTAGGATATAGCTCTGGTCCAACTTGGGACATATCATTCATTCATGGCTTTTGGCCGAGTGATATCTGTATCTGACTACTGTAGGATATAGCTCTGGCCAACTTGGGACATATCATTCTTTCATAGCTTTTGGCCGAGTGATATCTATATCCGACTGCTGTAGGATATAGCTTTGGTCCAACTTGAACATATCATTCCTTCATGGCTCTTGGCCGAGTGGTACCTATATCCAACTGTTGTAGGATATAGCGTAGGCTCGGCTTGGAGCGTATCAGGATATTCATGGCTCTTGGCCGAGTGATTCCGATATCCGACTCGGACCAGATCTCAGTGAGCTTCTCGTGTGTGACAGACCAATTTTGTGTTTAAAACAGGATGTTTGCTCTTGGTTGAAGTATTATGGTCCGTCTTTGCTTTGTTCTAACCCCAATCTGTGAAAGATTCGATGTGTTGTGTTCTTGGTGGAACCAAGATGGGTTTTCCTTGTTTTTTGATTATTGCAGGACGACGGTGTTAGGTCATGGTGAGGCAAAGGATGGTCGGGACTAGGCGAGGAGCGTCGGAGGTCCAGACGGTCGGGGATCGCCGGAAGATGATCGGAGACGGAGTCCGTGCAAGCCATGAAGACAAGAAATGGATGTGATGCTAGCTAGATGCTGCTCGGATCGATGAGGGCCGTCGGATTGCGGTCTAGTTGATAGGATAGCGGGTCTAGTTAGTATGCTTTGAAAACCGTGCAAGAAAACCCTTGTGTGTGGTGGGTTTTGGGTTAGCCCTTGCATGGCTGATGAGTGGGTCTATCCTAGCCCTTGATGGATGCTCTAGGGTTTGGAGGTTCATCCAAGGGTGGTAGGTGGCCCAAGAGTTGTATAAATAGGGGTGGAGGGGCAGTCTCCCCCCGTATAAGGTGAAGGTTTATAGAGGTTTGCCCACTTTGTTTTGAGGCTTTGTAAACCTACCTTCGAGAAATGAAATGTTTCCTCAAATCATTTCTTTTCTTTGTGCATTTACATTAAGCACTTAATTTCCACATTTAAATTCTTTACTTAAATTCAGCACTTACATTCTTGCAATTTAAATTTATGCAATTTGGATTTGCCTCCCTTCCTTCTATTTTGCATATGAATCTTTTGCTGGGGTTGATGTTTGATTTTTCTTTCATTCATCTAGGCTATTCATGTGTTTTCTTTGCAAGAAGATGTTCTTCGCATTCTTGAGTGCGTAATCTTTTTGAAGTGCTTTGCTTTGAGTTTCTTCGTGTTCTTATGCTTGTTGGGACGTGTGGGGAGTTACTTAAGATCATCTTGATCATCAAAAACCCATGAGCAAGCCTCGATCGAAGATTTTTCAGTTTTTATCAAAACTTGGTGTGTTCTTCCTTCCCAGGCATAAAGGTCGGAACTTTGACGTCAATCCTTGTGATTGAAAGTTGGAATAAGTTTCTGACATCCCGAGGACCTTATCTACCAAACTTGGTGATTTTCTACCCAGCCGATCAAAAGATCTCTTGATTTTCATTTTGTGATCGTGATGTTTTCAGAGCTGTTCTTGAGCCCGGTGCTACACTACAGCGGTGCTACTGTTTCGGTGCTACCGGCCCTTGAGTGGTTGCACCGGCTAGACAGCAAAGTGTCTTGTTTCAATCAACTCTTTTTGAGTCTTTTCTTTGTGAGGTTATTTGGAGTATTTGGGGAGTTAATTTTTGAGTTGCAACCATTCACCCCCCTCTAATCGCCATTTCGGTCTTTCAATTGGTATCAGAGCAGGTTTTGCTCTTTCATAGATCTTGACCGGTCTCAAGAGCCATGGCGATGGACAAATATTCCACCAAGCCTCCTATCTTTTCTGGAGTTGATGTTCCATTTTGGAAGTCTCGAATGGAGTCGTACATCACTGCCCAGGGCTTCCTGATTTGGCAGAAGGTGAAACTCCCATATGAGGTTCCTGCCAATGAAAACGTCACGGCCGGCAATATGGCTGACGTTGAGGCAAATTCTAAGGCAAGGAACATCCTCATACAGAGTCTTAGCCGCAGTGAGTACGATAGAATTTCTCACCTTCGTTCTGCTCATCAGATTTGGGTGACCCTCGATGCTTACCATGAAGGCACCACTAAAATCAAGATGGTTCGACAGGACCAATACAAGCGTGAGTTCAACAAGTTTGAACAACATACTAGTGAGAGTCTTGATGAGTGCTTTGGTCAATTCACGAAGATTTTGAGCTACCTCTGAGCAGTCGGTTGCATATACCCTGACTCGGATAATGCTCGTCATTTCTTGACCGCACTCGACCTTCGAGTTTGGGAAATGAAAGTGACCACCATCAAGGACACTACCGACTTGTCGACCTTGACTCTTGATGGGCTTTACTCCCGTCTTAAGACTCATGAGATCGACGTCGTCTCTCGCAAGACGAAATCTCAGTCGATGGCCTTGGTCACCGATCCCATTGGATCTTCCTCTTTGGATTCTTCTATTGGCTTCTCTCTTTCCACCCTTTGCGAGCTAAGTGATGAAAAATTAGAAAAATTTTCAGAAAATGAGCTTGCTCTTCTTGCTCGAAAATTCTCACACGCATACAAGAGGGTGAGAGAGAGAAAGAGAGGGGGCATGATTACTTGCTTCGAGTGTGGTGGCCCCAACCACATTCGGGCTAATTGCCCCAAATTGGAGAAGGCCAAGAACGATGTCGGCGGTTCGGGCAAGAACGACTACACCGACAAGAACCGCAACAAGAAGCCTCCAATTCGTGAGCCGGCGTGTAAGAAGAAGTACCGCAACTTCTCCAAGAACAAGAAGCTCTTCCACCGCGTTCTCGTCGCGCTTGACGACATCGACCTCTCCGACACAGAGACATGGAGTGACGAGGGCGAGGATGATCTGCAAGAGAAGAAAGGCGGCGACGACTTCTCTGGCATGTGCTTCATGGCCGACACCAACAGCATCAGCGACTCCGAGCTTTACAGCGACTCGGACGAGGTACCCTCCTATGACCATCTCAATGAAGCTTTCTGCAAGCTAGGAAAATTTCATGCTAGAGCTAGAGCTAGGTGTATGGAGCTAGAGAAGGAAGTAGGTACCTTGACTCAGGAGTTAGCCACTCTTAGATCTTCTCCCTCTCGAGTCACTGATGACTGTTCTTTGTGTGATGCTGTACTTGAGGAGTTAGAGAAACTAAGGACCATACATGATAGTGTGCTTATTGAACTTGATGGGCTTAGGGTGAAAATGCCAGCACTTGTTCTGTAGATGATATACCTTTTGAGGCTAGTTTTCTTCATGCTCACTCTACTCCCTCTTGCTCAAATTGCCCGAAATTGCTTGACGAAATTGATGCCATGAGCGATCACCTTAGGAAGCTTTCTTCTAGAAAAGATGAACTTGAAATGCATGCTTCTAATGACCCAGTCAGCTCATGTGAGGGCTGTAGGCAACTAAAACTTGACAATGATGCTTTGAATGTCAAGTGTGATCAACTTGCTAAGGACTTACTAGTTAAGTCACAAACTGGTTGCCTACTGTGTGTTGGGGTTAAGGATGATATGGATAAAATCCATGTAGAACTTAAGAAGAAGTTAGAAGATCAAGCCCATAGAATTAGAAATGCATCTTGCATTTCTTGTAAGGCCCTCAAAATTGAGGCAGCCGTGTTGAGGGAGAAAAATGCACGTGCTGGTAGATCTTCACCTGGTTTTTCTTCCTCTCCTTCCCCCTGTTCTTCATGTGCCTCGTTCTTCCGGGAGTGTGAGTATCTCATGAGCACTCTCGAGAAGTTTGTTGGAGGCAAGAAGAAGCTCAATCTTATTCTAAACCAATCCAAGATTAGTAGATTCAATCAAAGTCTAGGATTTGATCCCTTGGAGCACGCTCGGGTGCATCCTCCCACCATTGTAGGTGGCTCCAAGAGTGGTGAGATTGTGGTAGCTCCCAGAGTGAGCACCACTGTGTTTAGGTCTGCTGGTGTTGTCTATGGGACTTCTAACCAGAAGGGTGTTACTCATGTTGCTACTACCTCTAGCAAGGTGAAGTACACATGCATCTTCTGTAAGAAGGATGGTCACCTAGTAGATTTTTGCTTCAGGCGCGCCAAGATCACTCGGCGTGAGCGTGTTGCTGCTCTTAGGGGTATTCAGGGTCATCCCCAGACTTTGAGTGCTCCTAAGGCACACACTGCTTCTAGACAGGTTAGAGAGTCGTCTGTTTTTGGGCAGCGTCCAGGACTCGGTTTTCATGCTAGTTCTTCGAGTTTTAGTCCTGGAGCTATTCGTAGTCAGTCTTTCCGCCGTCCTCTTGATATTCCTCATTTTTCTCATCGAGGTAGATATCAGCGGCGTGAGGTGTTTTCTAGTAGGAGTTTTAGGCAGCTTCACTGGGGTGGTTCGGCTTTTGCACCACGGTAGGCCAACCCAGTTTCAACTCCTAGATCATCTACTAGAGTTGCTACAGATTTTGTTAAGTTTAAACGTCAAAGAGATACTAGAGTTCAGTCTTCTTCTGTGGCTGGAACTTTGAGGCGCCGAGTGGTTCAGTATTGGGTCCCCAAGTCTTCATTCTATCCTAGTACTGAGTCATCTTTCTCTCTTATGTCTTGATCAGGTTCGTCGAATGGGGAAGGGAGATGTTTGGATTGTCGACTCCGGTTGCTCTCGTCATATGACCAGAGATTCTCGATGATTCTCTTCCCTAGTCTGAGACCCCGGTGATGAGTTGATCATTTTTGGGGATGTTTCATCAGGTAGAGTCATTGCTAAGGGCACCATTTGCATTAATGATAATTTCATTCTTAAAGATATTGCCTTAGTAAGTAAGCTGCAATACAATTTGCTTTCTATTTCTCAGCTTATTGATGACTCTTTCGAGGTAAGTTTCAAGAGTAGCGCGTGTAGAATCCTCTATTTTTCAGGAGGGTTAGTTTGAAGGATTTCTAGATATGGGAGAGTCTTTCGTGATGATTTTTCTACTTCTTCTGGAGACTCTCTCCGTTGTTTGATTGCTTCAAAGTCCCGTGATCTCTCCTTCTGGCATAGGAGACTTGGTCACATTGGATTTGATCATTTGACCTGAGTTAGCAGTCACGACCAAGGTTTGAAAATTCGATTTTGGAATAAATTTCGTCCTTGGCCGGATCGCAAAATTTCGGCCAAATTTCAAAATTTTGGAAATATTTCGGACGAAATTTGAATTTGAAAATTCAAATACGGTCCATTCTGGAAAAAAAAATCCGAAATTCGGCGAAAAAACCCGAAATTTTGGGTTTTTTGCACCGGCTGAAAAGTGGTCTAAACATTAATGAAAAATTTTGAAATTTTTTTGGAGGTTCCTGACACATTTCTTCTATTCTCACAAAAATTTCAGCTGATTATCACATTTGAGGAATGTTTAAAAATTCGGAGAGTGGTACTATCCTGATAAAACACTCATCGACAAGTTTGATCCGAATGGAAAATGGTGCAAATCTTGTTATAAACTGTTTAAATTTTTTTTGCAAGTTTATGATCCATAAATAATGTTCTCACAAAAAATTCAGCTGATTATCACATGTGAGAAATTTTTAAAAATTCAGAGAGTGGTACTGTCCTGATAGAACACTGACCAATAAGTTTGATCCGAATGAAAAATGGTACAAATCAGGTTATAAACTGTTGAATATTTTTTTCATGGTTATGATGTATCTATAATGATCTTATAAAATTTTCAGATTATGATAAAACAGTATGAAGTTTTTAAAATTCGAACAGTACTACTGCCCTATTAAAAGGCTTACCGGCAAACTTGAACAAAATGAAAAATTATGTAAACCACGTTAAAAACTTTTGAAAATTTTTGTGAATGGTCTTGATGTAACATTAATGTTTCTTTAAAAATTTTATATGATGATAATTCTCAAATAATGTTTAAAAATTCAGACAGTGCTACGTCCTGATAAAAATCTGATGATCAATACATAGATTTACTTTAGCAATAAAAAAAGTTTAAATTTTTTGAAAATTTTACAGAATGGTGATAAGGAAGTTATTAATATCCCATAAAAATTGTGATTCATTATCACACTCCATTGAATTTATAAAATTCTTACAAGGCATAGTACCATTTATGTTCTTTTCTTTTTGATTTTTGAAATATAATATAACAAACAAAGTTCAATGCTTACATAGATTTGATTGACCAAACAAAAAAAGTTTAAATTTTTTGAAAAAATTATATAATGGTAATGAGACAATTATTAATCTCTCACAAAAATTTTAGATCATAATCACACTCAAGAAAATTTATAAAATTCTGACAATATAACTGTCCCAATTATGTTCATTCTGTTTTTGATTTTTTAAAGATAAAAAATGAAGTTAAATTATTTTTAAATTTTTTATGTATGATCCTAAACTACTAAGGATAGTACCACAAAGTTTTCAGCTTATTATCAGCTTGTAAAATTTTATAAAAATCTGAGAGTGTTTCTGCCAAAATTTTAAAATGTTTAAAAAATTCGTTTTTTCAACAAATTTTCATAGGAGATGACTTTTCTAAGGGTTATTGGACCAAATCCGGTCAAATCCGGCCCTAAAAGTTTCAAAACCGGCCAAAAAAACATGAAATTTCGGTGAAATTTCGCCGAAAAACCGAAATTTCGGCTTACTATAGCAATTTCAAATTTTTTTAAAAACAAAATTTTCGGCCGGTACTTTAGATTTCGGGATGGTCCGAAATCCGAAATTTCGGCTAAATTTCGCCGAAATTCGCCAAAATTTGGAACCCTGGTCACGACCTCATTCGTGGTTTGCTTCTCAAAATGGTCAAAGACTTAGTTTGCTTTCCTTGCCGACATGGTAAGATGGTTGCTACTTCTCATCTCCCAGTCACTATTGTGATGACTGATGCACCAGGACAGTTTTTACATATGGACACTGTTGGTCCAGCTAGAGTGCAGTCAGTGGGTGGGAAGTGGTATGTTCTTGTCATTGTTGATGATTTTTCGAGGTACTCTTGGGTGTTTTTCATATCCTCGAAGGATGAGACTTTTACCCATTTTAGGGGTTTGGTTCATAGGTTGTCCTTTGAGCTCCCTGGTGCCTTATGAGCTATACGCAGTGACAATGGCAAGGAGTTCAAGAACTCCTATTTTGAGAGTTTCTGTGTGGAGTCTGGTTTAGAGCATCAGTCCTCCTCTCCCTACATCCCTCAACAAAATGGGGTAGTGGAAAGGAAGAACAGGACCCTGGTAGAGATGGCCAGGACGATGCTAGACGAGTACAGTACTCCTAGGAAGTTTTGGGCTGAAGCTATAGCTACTGCTTGCCATGTTTCTAATCGTGTATTCTTGAGAGCACATTTGCACCGCACTTCTTACGAGTTGAGGTATGGGCGAAAGCCCAGTGTTTCTCATTTTCGTGTGTTTGGTTGCAAGTGTTTTATTTTGAAGTCTGGTAACCTAGATAAGTTGGAGTCTCGTTCTTCTGATGGTATCTTTCTGGGTTATTCGACCTCTTCAAATAGCTATAGGGTCTGGAGTTGTGATGCGCATAGGATCATAGAGACCTGTGAAGCGACCTTTGATGAGGCTAGCCCAGGAGCTAGACCTGACATTTCAGGCTCTTCTTCCTCCGAGACTATCTTTGTAGAGGATGAGGATGATGGAGATGATGGTGTTCCACCTGATCCAGTCCCCTCTACACCTGAGGTGCCTCCTATTTCCATCTCTGCACCTCGGGAAGGCCAGCCCTTGCCTTCTGACTCTCATATAGCTAGTTGCTCTGCTCCTACCTCCTCTGTGCATGAGGTAGAGGACACTTCTGCTTCTGGACCTCCTTGTCATATTCAGCGTTCTCATCCACCTGATCAGATCATCGGCAATCTGTTTGAGCGAATCACTCGCTCAAAAATAGGTTTGTCCAGTTTCTGCCTTCACTCTGCCTTTGTTGCCTCGTTTGAGCTGAAGGATGTGACTCATGCATTATCTGACGAGTCTTGGACTAATGATATGCATGAGGAACTTGAAAACTTCGAGAGGAACAAAGTCTGGCAGCTTGTAGAACGTCCATCTGGTCATAATATCATTGGGACCAAGTGGGTGTTCAAAAACAAGCAGAGTGAGGATGGGGTTGTCATTCGCAACAAGGCTAGGCTAGTTGCACAGGGCTTTTCTCAAGTTGAGGGTCTTGACTCTGAGGAGACCTTTGCCCCTGTAGCTAGACTAGAGGCTATTAGGATCCTGTTTGCATTCTCTGCTTCCGGGGGCTTCAAGCTCTATCAAATGGATGTCAAGAGTGCATTCCTTAATGGCTATATTGAGGAAGAGGTTTATGTCAAACAACCTCTAGGATTTGAGAACCCCAAGTTTTCGAGTCATGTATACAAGCTTTCCAAAGCTTTGTATGGACTCAAGCAGGCCCCCACAGCATGGTATGAGAGGCTCAAGTCTTATCTTCTCAGTTATGACTTCAAAATGGGCATAGTAGACAAGACTCTGTTGATCAAACACCATGAGTCGCATTTTCTTCTCATCCAGATTTATGTGGACGATATCATTTTTGGTGGCTCGTCTCATTCGCTTGTGTCTCAGTTTTCTGAGGTGATGAGCACAGAGTTTCGGAGTATGATTGGCTCCCTCCTGTATCTCACCGCTTTGAGGCCGGACATATATTTTGCTGTGTGTTTGTGCGCTCGATTTCAGGCTTCTCCTCGCGTCTCTCACTGCCAAGCAGTGAAGCACATCTTCAGGTACCTTCGTGCTATCACTGATTATGGTATTTGGTACTCTTCCTCTTCTTATCTGTCCTTGAGAGCTTTTTCCGATGCCGACTTTGCTGGCTGTAGGATAGATAGGAAGAGCACTTCTGGCACTTGCCATTTCATTGGCACTTGTCTTGTTTCTTGGTCATCTAGGAAGCAGTCCGGAGTTGCACAGTCCACCGCTGAGGCCGAGTATGTTGCTGCAGCCAGTTGCTGTAGCCAGGTGCTCTGGATGAGATCGACCTTGCAGGACTTTGGATTAGAGATAGAGAGTGTGCCACTTTTCTGTGACAACACTTCTGCTATTTGCATTGCTAAAAACCGAGTGCAGCATTCCTGGACCAAGCACATTGATATTAGATATCACTTCCTTAGAGACCATGTGGAGAAGGGTGATATCGTGCTTCAGTTCGTAGAGAGTGATCTTCAGTTAGCCGATATCTTCACCAAGCCTTTGGATAGCTCCAGATTTGTTGCCTTGAGGAGTGAGCTTGGAGTCGTGAGCCATTACGGCCTATCGTGAGGGGGAGCTGGTTTGTATATTATGTTCCAGTCTTTCTCTTCTTTGTGTTTGTTCTGGGTGTTTTTTGGGCTTATTTTCTTGAGTTGAGTTCACTCACTTAGGCTTCTTGCATGCCTTGCATGGACCTCTTATCTTGTGCTTTAGGTTGCTATCATGCGTGATTAGCTGTTCTCTCGTCTTTCTAGGTTGAGTTCCCTCACAGTATTATAAATCTAGCAGGTGTTGGGCCTCCTGGGTAGACAGGGTCTGTGTGCACTCCTTAGTTGGGATCTAAGGTCAGCTTCCCTATGTCAGTCACTGGGGAAGATAAGAGCGAGTCTGAGCCGAAGTGACTCTCTTCTATCTTTTCTATGCTCAATAGCCACCCAGTTTGCAGTTTTCTCGACTTCTTCTCCTCATTCTATTTTTCTGGTTGTTATTGAGTTCATTTGGGTTTTCTTTATGCCTAATCTTGATAATAACTCAACTTTAACCAGATTTGAGCTTAAAATTGATTCATTCGTTGAGGGGGAGTTTGGGAAACTGTTCATGCATTGCATTTAGACTGCATTTTCTGTTTTATGATTTTGTCTATTATGCAATTGACTCAATCTTCATGAAATACATCATGCTATATCTTTTGAAGAAAATCACTAGCTTAGATATGTCCAAGTTCATTTATCAAGCTAAGGTTAATTAAAATCTGAAAAACTTGAAAGCTTTAAATGAAAACTTGATGAAACATGTAGCTTTTACTTAATAAGTTTCTTCTCTAGAGGTTTATACCATGAATTGTGAAATTTTGGATTTCTCTAGAGTCCCTATAGCAACTTGGATGAAATTTGGTTGATCCACATTTGAGTCCTTCAGAATTGCTCATATGTGCTAAATTAAAAAATAAAAATATTTGACTCTTTTGTGCAAAATTGATCTCAACACTTTATATTCACGAGACTGCTTTCCATTGTATTTGGGATGAACTTGGAATATATTGTGTATGACCAAGGTCATTCTCTTAAGAGTTACTCTTGAGATGATCGAAAATGGCTGGAGTCAATCAATAATTTTTTTTTGCAAATATCAAACACATAAGTGGGTAAAGAATGCAAATAATGTCAAAAATTTGCACCCCACTATGTTTTTCAAATTCTTAAAGAAAATTTGCATAACTTGAAAAATGAGCTCGAAGGACCCTATATACACTTCAAAATTCCCCAAAGTGTTGAGTAGGTTGAACTCTAGGTTTTCCATTTGATCCTTGAATGGTTTTGCTTCTAGTTTTGAAACTTTGCTAAGTTTTGCACTTGTCAATCTTGCTAAAACTGATACATTTTCAAAACTTAGCTTATGAGCAAAATTTGTTATTTGCACGTCGACATATCTTCGTTGAGTCAAAATCTGAGATTGATAAGCTTGGTGTAATATCCTATCATTACGATCAATTGGATAATCTTCAAAGCTCCCTTAGGTTGCATTTCATGCATACATAAATGTTAGTGTTATGCCCTTGAGGAAATCATTTAGATGATTGTAACATGACTATGTTTATGAATAATAATATGATTATTGGTCCAATGAATGTATATCATTGTATTGATTAACAAGTATGTGACTTGCTTATGAAGCTCTTTACTCATTGATGTAATTCGATAAATATCTCTGATCGGATATCATCGTATAGGACAACGATGAATAGATCAGCACATGTAGTGATCGATGATCATGCTTCATAGATCAAGGGATATGGAGATATCATCTATACATTGTGGACGCATGTTGAAAAACATGAGTAAGATAGACCTGCAATGGGGCACTGCGAGAATGTTTCATTCTTATGTGTCATCAGTGTATCTCATACGTAGTAGATGTATGATCCTTAGACCTTAGATTGTCATATTCTCTACATGTGTAATAGTTTTCCTTAGGGCTGTCAAACACTACTTTCAAACCGGATAGTTATAAAGGTAGCTTTCATGTTTACTATAAAACGTGCAGAGGGAAGTGAGCAGTCAAGATTGAATTCGCCACTCCAATGAAACGGAGATATATGATAAGGCCACTCGTGTGATATGATTAAGGAAGTGCATGGCCATGCCGTGATTGAGGAGTCAATCACAACTTATTAATATATCACGGATACGAGAGATGGATTGAATCATCAAAGGATGACATACTTCTCGCCTTGAGTTCAATCTTCATATGCTTGGCAAAGGGATTATTTCATGAGTACTTTTGATAGGTTCTGTCCGATTTGATCATAGTATGTTTGGGAGTTGGCATACTTTGCCAGGAGATGGTATCAACTATTGGATTGAAAAGGAGTTTTCTGAATCCATGTCCAAACGTACGTGAATCTGCAGGGTCACACACTTAATGGGCTGGGACGCATTAATTTGGATTGGATCCGTAATTAATGAACCTAGTGGGCTTAGCACGCTGATGGGCCCTGGTTTAGGGTTTCATCACGTGGCTATATAAGGAGGGGAGGAGGGTGGGCGCAGGGTGTGTTTTTCCACAGTTTAGAAGTAATTCACCCGAAACCCTAGCCTCCTCCTCTCGCTGCCCCTGTCGAGCGACCAGGTGCTTGCACACCGACGCACGGTGTTCCATCCCTAGACGTGTGGACTGCTGCGGTGACGCTGCTGCGACTGCGGTGTGGGACGACGATCCACAGCAAAGCGAGGACAATCCACTCCATTGACGCAACGACTGCGGCGAGGACGATCCACTACATCGACGCGCGAAGGATTCCACAATTGCGCGTCTAGTGGTAATCTAATCTGTGATCCCCTTCTTACGAGTAGCTTTCTGGTTATGCGGTAGTTTTTTTTGTGCTAGTGTAGCATACCGCGTTCCTCTTCAGTGGTATCAGAGCCATCTCGTATAGTTTTGTGATCTGGATGTTGCACATATGATGTGTGAGGTTAGTAGATTGGATCTATTATATGTTCAGCTGGTTCATGTGATGGCAGCCATCGATGAGATCGATCAGTTTAGGGTTTGAGGAAAGTGCAAACCGACTCAATCTTGATTTGGGTGAGTCCGTTCATGGTACAACGTTACCCTTACCGGTCGGGTTACCGCCATCAGGGTTTCTAAAACGTACCCATATGGGACCAAGCCAATCATATTAGATCGGATTGGGTCAATCTGGTTGATCCGTGGAAATTTTGATGGTGTTTTCCCATGACAAAAGACATGCCTCTAAAAAAATTTCCAAGGACGCCTCCAGGGGCGCTGCCCCTCGGACCCCAGAGTAGTAGGGTTGCTTTTGTTGAACTCATTTTTGCTGGGAATTATGTGAAATAGTATGGCCTATGTGTATGTGATGCATGTAATTTCCACATGGCCTGCGTGCCGTGTCAAGCCATAAGGCTATTTAAATTGTATAATGACCTGCATGTCGACTTGTGATGCTTCAAACCCTCATGTGAATTTCATTATCAAGTGTTGTAAGGTGTTGCATCCATAATGATGAAGACGATGGTATCAAGCAAGGTGGCTAGGTGAACAAATCAAGCAAGGTGGCAAGGTGAACAAACAAGTATGATGATGGAGATCTTAATGCTAAGGGCCATGCTATTTCATAGCTTATTTTGATTTTCTGTGGATGTGTGTTTAATCCTTGCTATTTTCTTTATTCTCATTGCATGTGATGCCATGTTCTTAGTAGATTTTGTTCATCCCAATAGTTTAAATTTTAAATCAAAATGTCCATCCAATTGTTGCACCTATCAAAAATTTAGATCGTTATTGATATGACTACCAAAGTAGTATATCAATGGCTATCTTAATAGATGATAGGGATGTGTTGCACACATCACGCATAACAATGGTAGATTTAATCAAGCTATCAAAACGGTTTTGGGCTTGAGGACATAAGTAGTTGGGATTTGATTTCAGTAATGAAGGAACCTATACAAGACAATTGGTGTCTAGGAAAACACACATGTGGTAGGTTTCTTAATTGGCACCCGAATACGGGAAGTGCTCCCTCCCTCATGTGAGCCCTTGGGGCAGGTTGACCTGGCTATGAGTCAAGTTGACGGAGGCACTCATTACTTGTTTTCATACTCAACAAACAAGAGTTACATAAGATGTAATTAGCAAAGGTGTTGCTTACCTATGTCATTAAATTTTTAGCAGTGATGCCAAAGCTCACTAGTGTTTGATGAATATGGATCTTGAATACTCACTATGTGTCTATAAAAGGGACATAAAATAGGAGTGTCTTTTATTAAAATGTTTAATAAAATTTTTACATAAACATAGTGCTTAGAATCTTTGCATGTTTTTTTGTAGTTCAATGGCACCTTCTCTTACTCCTGCTACACCTCTTTTGATTTGAGATTGGTTTTGGAAAGGGAAAAACTTAATGGAACTAATTTTGTTGATTGGTATCGCAACCTGAGAATTGTTCTCAAGCTTGAAAAGAAGGACTATGTTCTAGAGAATCCAATTCCTGATGAACCAACCGAAAATGCTCCTCACAATTTGAAGGTTGAATATGAAAAACATGTTAATGCTTCTGTAGAGGTCAGCTGTCTCATGCTTGTCACCATGGACTCTGAGCTCCAAAAGCAATATGAGGAACATGATGCTTACAATATGATTGTGGGCTTGAAGGGCATGTTTGGGAATCAAGCAAGAGCTGAGAGGTATGGTATCTCAAAGCTTTTATTTGCTTGTAAGTGGTCAAGGCGATCCAACGACCCTCATGTGATCAAGATGATTGGTTACATCGGGAGATTGGAAAAACTTGAGTTTCCCCTTAGCTTCGGTTTGGCCACAGATGTTATTCTCCAGTCTCTGCCACAGAGCTTTGAGCCATTCATTATGAATTTTCATATGAATAGCATGGAGAAGAGCCTAACCGAGCTACATGGGATGCTCAAGGCCGAGAAAGCATTAAGAAAACCCAATCATGTGATGATGGTTCGAAAACAACCGCATTCAAAAAGAGGAAGGCTAAGGCTGGGGGAACGGGAAAGAGCTAGGGCAAGGGCAAGGCTCAAGATGAGATCGCAAGCCTCAAAACTAAGCTTCAGAAGCTTAAAGTTGGCCCTCAACCTGATACCCAATGCTTCTATTGCAAGAAATCTGGACATTGGAAACGGAACTGCGAAAAGTACTTGGCAGATAAGAAGAATGGAAATGTGGTTTCCACTTCAGGTATTAATGTTATAGAAATTAATCTTGCTACTTCTTCACTCAGCCCATGGGTATATGATATCGGTTCGGTTGCTCACATTTGCAATTCGATGCAGGGGCTGATAAAGAGTAGAGACTTGGCAAAAGGAGAAGTGGATCTTCGCGTGGGGAAGAAAGCAAGAGTTGCTGGTCTTGCCGTTGGCACATACCCATTGCATTTGCCTTCAGGATTAGATTTAGAACTCAATAATTGTTATTTTGTTCCATCTTTGAGTAGAAACATTATTTCATCTTCTTGTTTGGAACATGAAGGTTATGATTTCAGAATAAAGAACTTTGTTTGTTCAATATTTTTGAATGATATGTATTATGGTCGTTGCCCCATGGTGGATGGGTTGTACATCCTTGAACTCGAAGAGAAACCTATCTATAACATTAATGTAAAAAGGCATCGGCCTAATGATTTGAACCCTACCGTTTTATGGCATTGTCGCTTAGGTCATATACATGAGAAGCGCATGAAGAAGCTCCATGGTGATGGACTTCTAACCTCATTTGATTTTGAATCATTTGAAACATGTGAATCTTGTTTATTTGGCAAGATGACAAAAGCCCCTTTCACAGGTTTTACTGAGAGAGCGAGTGAGTTATTGGCCCTAGTACATACAGATGTATGTGGACCAAAGAGCTTGACTGCTAGGGTGGGTTTCAGTACTTTGTAACTTTTACCAATGGCTTTAGTAGATATGGATATATCTATTTAATTAGGCATAAATCTGAAACTTTTGAAAGGTTCAAATAGTTTCAAAACGAAGTAGAAAATCAACTTGGCAAATCAATAAAACACTTACGATCAGATCGTGGTGGCGAATACTTGAGCCAAGAGTTTAGTGATCATCTAAAGCAATGTGGAATTGTTCCGCAACTTACTCCGCCAGGAACGCCTCAATGGAATGGCGTGTCCGAACGACGAAACCGAATTTTATTAGATATGGTTCGGTCAATGATGATCCAAACAAATTTGCCATTATCCTTCTGGGGTTTCGCTCTAGAGACAGCTGCGTTCACTTTGAATAGGGTCCCATCAAAATCCGTTGAGAAGACGCCATATGAGATATGGACTGGGAGAAGACCCATGTTGTCATTTCTCAAGATATGGGGATGTGAGGCTTATGTAAAACGTTTACAATCAGATAAACTCGCACCTAAATCAGAAAAATGCTTTTTTGTGGGGTATCCTAAAGAAACAAAAGGATATTACTTTTACAAAAGAAACGAGAACAAAGTTTTTGTTGCTCGAAATGGTGTCTTTTTGGAGAAAGAGTTTCTTTCAAAAGAATTCAGTAGGAGTGATGTGTATCTTGATGAAGTTCGAGAATCACATGAATATGTTTAAGCTACCACTGAACCTTCACAAGATGTGCAAAGTGTTGTACAACCTGTGGAAGAGACTCTAGCCCCACGTACGTCGGGGAGGCCACGTCATGTACCTATAAGATATGGGAATGACATATTATTGTTGGGCAATGATGAGCCCACGACTTATGAAGAAGCAATGATGGACCCAAACTCCGAAAAATGGCTTGAAGCCATGAGATCCGAAATTCAATCCATGCATGACAATCAAGTTTGGAACTTGGTCGATTCTCTTGATGGTGTAAAAACCATTGAATGCAAATGGATTTTCAAGAAGAAGATAGACGTAGATGGAAATGTTCAGATCTATAAGGCACGGTTGGTGGCAAAGGGTTTCAAACAAGTTCAAGGAGTTGACTATGATGAAACCTTCTCACCGGTAGCCATGCTCAAGTCTGTCCGAATCATTTTAGCTATTGCTGCATATTTCGATTATGAAATATGGCAGATGGATGTCAAAACAGCCTTCCTTAATGGGAATCTATCTGAGGATGTATACATGATACAACCTGAAGGTTTTGTTGATCCTAAATATGCTAAAAGGGTATGCAAGCTTCAAAGATCCATTTATGGGTTAAAGCAAGCATCTCGGAGTTGGAACATTCGTTTTGATGAAGTGGTCAAAGGTTTTGACTTTGTCAAAAACAAAGAAGAGCCTTGTGTTTACAAGAAGGCTAGTGGGAGCGCACTTGTGTTTCTGATTTTGTATGTGGATGACATATTATTGATCGGGAATGATATTCCTATGCTTGAAGATGTTAAGACTTCATTGAAAAGGAGTTTCTCTATGAAGGACTTGGGAGAAGCATGCTATATCTTGGGCATAAAAATCTATAGAGACAGGTCAAAAAGGTTAATTGGATTAAGTCAGGAAACATACATTGACAAGATATTGAAAATGTTCAATATGCATGAATCCAAGAGAGGTTTCATGCCAATGTCACATAGCATCAGTCTCTGCAAGAATCAGTGTCCTTCGACATCTGATGAGCGAGACAGGATGAGCAAAATTCCATATGCTTCAGCTATTGGGTCTATTATGTATGCCATGATATGTACACGCCCAAATGTCTCATATGCTCTAAGTGTCACGAGCAGATACCAGGCGGATCCTGGTGATGGTCATTGGATAGCCGTAAAAAAAATCTTGAAGTACTTGAGAAGAACTAAGGCTATATTCCTTGTTTTTGGAGGAGAGGAAGATCTGGTTGCAAAGGGTTACACCGATGCAAGCTTCCAAACTGACAAAGATGATTTTCGATCGCAATCCGGGTTTGTGTTTACACTAAATGGAGGAGCAGTAAGCTGGAAGAGTTCCAAGCAAAACACGGTGGCCGACTCTACGACAGAAGCAGAGTACATTACGGCTTCAGAGGCCGCAAAAGAAGCTGTGTGGATTAAGAAGTTTATCACAGAGCTTGGTGTGATCGCTAGTGCCTCTAGTCCAATGGACATCTATTGTGATAATAGTGGTACCATTGCACAAGCAAAAGAGCCTAGATCACATCAGAAATTTAAACACATACTCCGACGCTTTCACCTTATTTGCGAGATTGTGGATAGAGGTGACGTGAGAATATGCAAAGTACATACGGAAGCCAATGTGGCCGATCCGTTGACAAAGCCACTGCCACAGCCTAAGCATGAGGCGCACATGAGGTCTATTGGTATTATATACTTAATTGATTGACTCAAGTGCAAGTGGGAGATTGTTAGTGTTATGCCCTTGAGGGAAACATTTAGATGATTGTAACCTGACTATGTTTATGAATAATAATATGATTATTGGTCCAATGAATGTATATCATTGTATTGATTAACAAGTATGTGACTTGCTTATGAAGCTCTTTACTGATTGATGTAATTCGATAAATATCTCTGATCGGATATCATCGTATAGGACAACGATGAATAGATCAATACATGTAGTGATCGATGATCATGCTTCATAGATCATGGGATATAGAGATATCATCTATATATTGTGGACGCATGTTGAAGAACATGAGTTAGATAGACCCGCAATGCGACACTGCGAGAATGTTTCATTCTTATGTGTCATCAGTGTATCTCATACATAGTAGATGTATGATCCTTAGACCTGAGATTGTCATATTCCCTACATGTGTAATAGTTTTCCTTGGGGCTATCAAACACTACTTCCTAACAGGATAGTTATAAAGGTAGCTTTCATGTTTACTATAAAACGTGCAGAGGGAAGTGAGCAGTCAAGATGGAATTTGCCACTCCAATGAAAATGAGATATATGATAAGGCCACTCGTGTGATATGATTAAGGAAGTGCATGGCCATGCCGTGATTGAGGAGTCAATCACAACTTATTAATATATCACGGATACGAGAGATGGATTGAATCATCAAAGGATGACATGCTTCTCGCCTTGAGTTCAATCTTCATATGCTTGGCAAAGGGATTATTACATTAGTACTTTTGATAGGTTCTGTCCGATTTGATCATAGTATGTTTGGGAGTTGGCATACTTTGCAAGGAGTCGCTACCAACTATTGGATTGAAAAGGAGTTTTTCGAATCCATGTTCAAACGTACGTGAACCTGTAGGGTCACACACTTAATGGGCTAGGACGCATTAATTTGGATTGGATCCATAATTAATGGACCTCATGGGCTTAACACGCTGATGGGCCCTGGTTTAGGGTTTCATCTTGTGGCTATATAAGGAGGTGAGGAGGGTGGGCGCAGGGTGTGCTTTTCCACGGTTTAGAAGTGATTCACCCGAAACCCTAGCCTCCTCCTCTCGCTGCCCCTCCCGAGCGACCAGGTGCTTGCATACCGACGCACGGCGTTCCATCCCTGGACGTGTGGACTGCTGCGGTGACGCTACTGCGACTGCGGCGTGGAGGACGATCCACGGTGAGGCGAGGACGATCCACTCCATCGACGCAACGACTGCGGCGAGGACGTCCACTACATCGACGCGCGAAGGATTCTACAACTGCGCGTCTAGTGCTAATCTAATCTGTGATCCCCTTCTTGCGAGTAGCTTTCTAGTTATGCGGTAGTTTTTTTTGTGCTAGTGTAGCAAACCGCGTTCCTCTTCAATAAAAAGGGGGAGAAAATTCCATTTTGATGCCTATAATGCCAAAAGGGGGAGAAAACGTAGAAAAGGCATCATTAAAAAAAATTGGATTTTAGAGCTTTTTGTGGAAAACTTGCTCTCTTCTTGATTTAGCTCTAAAATATGTCTTACCAACTTGGTCATGTTCTCAGTCTATTCTCTCTGGACCACATATTTGAAATCAAATTGCTTACTTCTCTTACTCAAACTCAAATTTATGCCTTTTGAGTGGTTTGTCAATATACTCATCAAGGGGGAAATTGAAGGACCATGTGGAGGTCCATTCTTGTTTATGATGAGTATTTGACTTTATGTGATCTAGGATAGCTTAGATTTGAGTTTGGATTTAAATTTGATTTCATGTTGGCAGTTGCTTTTGCGACGGACTAAATGTTGCATGAGTTAGATCTTTGGCCGAGTGATATCTATATCCGACTGCTGTAGGATATAGCTCTGGTCCAACTTGGGACATATCATTCTTTCATGGCTTTTGGCCGAGTGATATTTATATCCGACTGCTGTAGGATATAGCTCTGGTCCAACTTGGGACATATCATTCTTTCATGGCTTTTGGCGGAGTGATATCTATATCCGACTGTTGTAGGATATAGCTTTGGTCCAACTTGGGACATATCATTCTTTCATGGCTTTTGGCCAAGTGATATCTATATCCGACTACTGTAGGATATAGCTCTGGTCCAACTTGGGACATATCATTCCTTCATGGCTCTTGGCCGAGTGGTACCTATATCCGACTGTTGTAGGATATAGCGTAGGCTCGGCTTGGAGCGTATTAGGATTTTCTTGGCTCTTGGCCGAGTGATTCCGATATTCGACTCGGACGAGATCTCAGTGAGCTTCTCGTGTGTGACGGACCAATTTTGTGTTTAAAACAGGATGTTTGCTCTTGGTTGAATTATTATGGTCCGTCTTTGCTTTGTTCTAACCCCAATCTGTGAAAGATTCAATGTGCTGTGTTCTTGGTGGAACCAAGATGGGTTTTCCTTGTTTTTTGATGGTTGTAGGACGACGGTGCTAGGTCATGGTGAGACGAAGGATGGCCGGGACTAGGCGAGGAGCGTCGGAGGTCCAAACGGTCGGGGATCGCCGAAAGATGATCGGAGACGGAGTCCGTGCAAGCCATGAAGACAAGGAATGGATATGATGCTAGCTAGATGCTGCTCGAATCGATGAGGGTCGTCGGATTGCGGTCTAGTTGATAGGATAGCGGGTCTAGTTAGTATGCTTTGAAAACCGTGCAAGAAAACCCTTGTGTGTGATGGGTTTTGGGTTAGCCCTTGCATGGCTGATGAGTGGGTCTATCCTAGCCCTTGATGGATGCTCTAGGGTTTGGAGGTTCATCCAAGGGTGGTAGGTGGCCCAAGAGTTGTATAAATAGGGGTGGAGGGGTAGCCTCCCCCCGTAGAAGGTGAAGGTTTTTAGAGGTTTGCCCACTTTGTTGTGAGGCTTTGTAAACCTACCTTCCAGAAATGAAATGTTTCCTCAAATCATTTCTTTTCTTTGTGCATTTACATTACACACTTAATTTCCGCATTTAAATTCTGTACTTAAATTCAGCATTTACATTCTTGCAATTTAAATTTATGCAATTTGGATTTGCCTCCCTTCCTTCTATTTTGCATATGAATCTTTTGCTGGGGTTGATGTTTGATTTTTCTTTCATTCATCTAGGCTATTCATGCGTTTTCTTTGCAAGAAAATGTTCTTCGCGTTCTTGAGTGAGTAATCTTGTTGAAGTGCTTTGCTTTGAGTTTCTTCGTGTTCTTGTGCTTGCCGGGACGTGTGGGGAGTTACTTAAGATCATCTTGATCATCAAAAACCCACGAGCAAGCCACGATCGAAGATTTTTCGGTTTTTATCAAAACTTGGAGTGTTCTTCCTTCCCGGGCATAAAGGTCGGAACTTTGACGTCAATCCTTGTGATTGGAAGTCGGAATAAGTTCCTGACATCCCGAGGACCTTATCTACCAAATTTGGAGATTTTCTACCCAGCCAATCAAAAGATCTCTTGATTTTCATTTTGTGATCGTGCTATTTTCAGAGCTGTTCTTGAGCCCGGTGCTACCGCCCCCTGGAGCGGTGCTACTGGATCTCCGGTGCTACCGGCACTTGAGCGGTTGCACTGGCTAGACAGCAAAGTGTCTTGTTTCAATCAACTCTTTTTGAGTGTTTTCTATGTAAGGTTATTTGGAGTATTTGGGGAGTTAATTTTTGAGTTGCGACCATTCACCCCCCCTCTGTTCGCCATTTCGGTCTTTCATATGGTCTGAAGAAGACTCATCCATCAATCATACATCCTCAACACAAAATCCACAAGCATTTAGAAGGAGGGGAGGCAAATCCAAACGTGCGGAATTTAAATTTTAAGAATTGAAATAGCGAAATGTAAAGACTCAATTTAAAGCATAATATAAATGCATAAAATAAATTCAGACATGAGAGAAAATGATTTGCATTTCTGGAACGGAGGTTTACAAAGCCTCACAACATGGTAGGCAAAAGCTCAAAGGAGCCAAAAACCTCTAAAACCTTAAAGAGGAGGAAGGCCACCCTCTCCCTCTAGTTGTACTACTCTTGAGTCATCCTCCACCCTTAGATGAGTTCCTTCTACCCTAAGGATCATCTCAAGGGCTAGGAATGACTCCCACACATAGCCATACATGGGCTAACCCGAAACCCAACAACCATACCAGGTTTTGCACGCTTTTCAAAGCATACTAACTAGACCCACTACTCTATCACCTAGACCGCGATCCAACGATCCTCCTTGATCCGAGTAGCTCAAGTTATCATCTCATCTGTTCCTTGTCTTCTAGAATTGCCATGACTCCGTCTCCGATCATCTTTTGACGATCCTCGCCGTCTGGACCTCCGGCTCTCCTCGCCTAGTCTCGATCTTCCTCCGCCTCACCATGATTGAGTTCCAACGTCCTCCAACCATTAAAAATAAGGAAACTCATCACATAGCAATTTACAAAAAGAAATTCAATCAAATTCATCAAAAATTACAAATTAAAAATTCACCCTCGCTCATAAGGGCCGGTGCTACCGCCCTTAGGCCGGTATCATCGCCGGCCCGGTCATACCGCCCCCTGGCCGGCACGACCGCCCCAAAAAATCGCAAAAACACCTTCTCTAGAAAAGACGCCGGCTACCTCACATGGCTGGTGCTACCGCACCTAGGCCAGTAGCACCGCAGGCCGGTATGACCGCCCTTGACTGGCAGCACTCCAATTTCCTCCAAATCAAACTAAAACTCAAACATTATAAGCTTAAACATTGTCAATAACTCATCACAAACATGAATGGAGCTCCACATGGTCTTTCAGTTATGATCTTGTTGTATGCCTAAGGAAGCTTGTAATTGCATGACAATAAGAGATTGATCATATCTTGTAGGTAAAGTGTATAATGTCTGTAGAGTGTCAATCTATCAGAGATAGCCATGTCCCCGATCATGGACAATGCTTGAGAATTTCACATAATGGTTAGATTTTTATAAAATAAAACTCAGGAAAAGGAGGCTGTGTGCCAATGGAAATAATGGTAATTGGTTTAGGTTGTATGCCAGTTTAATTTGAGAAATACCTGAAAGCTTTATTGTTATTATTGTTATTTGTTTTACTATCATTCCAATCCATTTATTGTATTTAATTGAAAATGTTGCTTTATTGCAAAATAACAATATCTACCATTATTTGGAATAAGCCTCGCATATAGTTATAATAGACTTGCATTCTATGAACAACTTGTCGAGTGCTTTATGTACTCACCCTTGCGGCAACAAGTCTATCAGTTGAAGAGGTTCTACACCTGCTTTGGAGGAGTTCCAGAAGGAGACGAATTACTAGGATTCGAACCTTGTTAGTTACTTGTGGCATATTGATGGGTCATCTACAAAGTTTTTCGTTCTGTTATTGTTATCTTTTGTTAGAGTTTAAGCCTTGTGAGGCCTAATCTTATAAAGTCGACCTTAAAGTCATTCAACTATCTTTTATTAAATAAATATGGTCTTTATTAAGTTCTGCTATGTATGATTGTGATATTTCATCTATGTTGCCACTAGTTGCATGCACTAGTGTGATCTTGGACTAGTGCAGTATATACAGAGGGTCTGGGTTTGTATATGATTGTAGCATTTTATCTATGTTACCACTGTGTGCACTAGCGTGATCCTGGACTTGTGCAGTATACACAGAGTATTCGGATTTGTATATTTGGGTCCCGTTAGTATGAAAAAGGATGGGGCAGGACCCGTATGAAAAAGAACAGGGCATGAGTGGTTCATCGACGGGTGGACACTCTGCTATACTGGTATATGCTAAAGAAAGAAATTGACATGTGCATGAGAATTTGCATTTCATTAAAGGAAGATGCAAATGACATTAAGTAATATAAAGAATGATATGAGTGAGCTAATGATGATGAAATTGTTAATGTTTACTATTTTATTATGTACTTGGTAAATCATGGACTCACCCTTGCTAATTTAAAATTTTTAGGTGAACGTTGAAGGCAACATGCATGGGGTGGGAGTAATGCATTCATTTCACATGTCACACCATCACCCACAATTATTTAGTATCAATACTCATTCTTCGAATAATGAATTGTTTAGTTGGTTTAGCGTTGAACTTTCATATCATCTTTTAGTCATGTGGACTTATTTGATTTAATGGTTAATGAGAAGTCTAGTTGTTTATCTATTGAATATAGTACCTCGCTCTTTGTCATCACCAAAAGGTAAAGATTGCTCCCGAACGCATGTGATCCAGGTGTACCCAAGTGCAAAGACTTGAGCATTCCTGAGCATGTGGATTTAGGAGTGCTTGGACATGTGTTTCCAAGATTACTTCTGTTGTTGTTCTTTTTCATGTTATTATACAATTTATTGTTAGAATTGTAAATAGTGATGCTAATTGATTAGGAAAGGTTGCTTAAATTGTTGGTAAAATCATGGTTAAATGATGAAAAAATTGGATCTGGTAATATCTTGAGCACTTAGAGTGCTAGAGTAGTATATCATTTGTGCAATAGAATATTTTTATGATAACATTTTGATTCAAATAAGCAAGAAACTATTCAGTAATTGGATTCAAGATGAGCAAATATTAAGGATAATACAGCACACCAATGAAATATTTATGACTTATGAATTTTACCTCAAGCATATGCATATCCATAAACAAAGGATATTTTCAGGTGATAATACATTGAGAAGATATCATGATAGCACAAAGATCAACAAGCATACATTTAGAAACAACATTATTTGATAGATCAAGACAAGGAAACCTTATTGCTCAGAGAGGAGGAGGCGATGGGCTCGAGGGAGGAGGCAGCGAAGGGCTCGAGGAGGAGGGCAGTACTATTGGAATCAACTTGATCATCAATGATTACTTTGTTGTGGGCATTCCCCAAGAGTAATATGTCCATAGCTTGAATAGTGTCTTATGGCAGTTCCCTATGCGTACCAGCCAAGAACTGTCGAAGGGTTCGAGATATCAATTTTTGAAGCATGCTTTATGGTCACCTTGTATTCCACCTACCTAAAATACAAGAGCTCGTACTATATATAGAAGTCAAAATTCAAAAACATATCCTACATGGTTCAGGATATCTAAAGCATCTGTTCATTCACATTGAACCTGAATAATATACTTAGGGGAGGTCCAAAACAAAGTTGCATAACTCTCATCAAATCACATAAATTGTGTACTCAAGGGTAAGTTCAAAAAATTTGGTTGTACAGTGCACCCACAAGGATAACAGAACTGCAGGAAATTATGTTCAAGTACTCATATCATTTTCTATGTCTGCCATCATATGTGCTATAGCTTTTGTAACAAAGGCTTTTCGGTTCTACCTAATGTTCCGCAGCTCTGGCACAGGATACTTCCCACATGGATTGTACTCCTTGCACTCAAGGAGGTCCTGTGTGACCGCATTGTATGCCGCATTCCCCCATTCTTTCTTTAAATCTTGGATTTTCTCATCACCCTCCATTAAAATTTCTTACATCATCATGTGTATATAAGTACACTGTAGGTTGTAAACATTATCTATGAAAAAAGGTTGCATGTTTTACCAATGGGGTCAGCTATATTTCAAAGATATCTAGTTCAAACAACTATTCATTAGTACAAGAACATAAATTCACACGAAGTAACAATGAAAAGTGAAATTCAAATAATTGAAGGCTTTTGACTACATGCACCACTTACAAAGAATTAATGGACAGAAAAGATGCTAACAACTACGAAAGAGAAGTTTCTAGAAACAATATCAATCAACATGATTAAAATTGTTACCTTTGCCTTTCCATCGATAGTGGTAAGTTTTAAAGGATGCCATTCTAATTTTCTGATTTTGCCATTTCATGCACATAAGTGATGCTTCTTTTTCCAAGTCATCTCTTGTACATTTCAGTTTGCAAGTCTTGGCAAACACTTCTTGATCAAGTTGACCCATTTGTTTGACATCAATAACTGATTGACTTTCAGTTATTTCTCTTGATCCCTACTAAAGTACTGATCATGTTATTGTGAAAAGAGTGTATTGTTATATTATCAGTAATCACGTCGAATTAAATACTAGAAACCTTTATATTACCTCTATAAGCTAAGCTATGGCTTCTTCTAACTTTGCATTCGTCTTGCGCTCCTTAATGATGAGTACCTTGTTAAAAGATTAAATATCTTGTGATTTATCATCTATGTCTTTCAGTTTTTGTTTCATCTCATAAATCTTTTTCATTAACCCGGAATCTTCTTCACTTCTTTTCTGCTATCCATTACATTAGACTTTCCCTTCAATTATTCTATCTCCACCTCAAGTTTTTGTTTAGCATCCAACAACTTTTCCATATCGTATATCTTGTTTGTAGGCTCCATTTTATCTATACAATTTTGCAGTCACAGGGACAAAACTTATGTTGTTAAATATTTTTGACATCACAATTGAAAATTACGCCACCAACATGTTAAATATTAAGATATTGTTCTTGTATCAATGCTAGAAAAAATTATAATTGTGTTTGTAATTGTTGGGATGTTTCTTATCTACTCGTCCACCATTATGTCAAGGAATATAGATCAGATGTACCATATGAAGATCTACAACAGAAGAAAATGAGAAATTTGATGGCCAGCACTTTTGGAAAGGATGCTGTTGGTGATAAAATTGACCATCAGTGCTAACGTGTAAGCTGTCCTAATTGCAGGTGAATGCAAAAATTGGTACAACCTGCTGGATTACAATGAAGACATAGTTGTTTGTTTAGGAAACTGTATTTCCTATATTGGATTTTCTGTTCCTTATATTAAAATACTAATATATTGTGTTCTTGAAGTCATTGTTGCATTCATGGCGAACATGTTCTTGAAATACTACAATTTCATAAGGTTGCTTAGAAAAAATTTCAAGGCTTGGTTACTTTTGTGTTCTTGGATATATATATATTCATTAATTGGATTCAAGATGAGTAAAGATTAAGGATAATTCAGCACACCAATGAAATATTTTTGTCTTATGAAGTTTACCTCAGGCATATGCATATCCGTAAACAAAGGATATTTTCAAGTGAATATATTGACAAGATATGATAGCATAAAGATCAACAAGCATACATTGAGAAACAACATTAACATTTGATAAATCAAGACAAGGAGAACTTTGTTGGGGAATGGGTAGGCTACTCTAACGAAAAATCAAAATTTTCTACCACGTAACCAAAGAACCACTGCAAGCTATAGATCAAAGAATTACCACTAGACGCATAGACCCGTAGCTCGAAGGGAGCGACGCAAGAATCAAGTCAGTAGCCAACTCTTGGCTAAGTAGGAAACCAAGTTTTTCCATGCTCTGTTTGTAACCAACCATCTTGATTACATAAGGGCTCACCGAACTGCCCTCGGTTAGCTTACATCCAAACAAGGACTTTGAGATCTCATATCTCTCAGTCCTAGCCTAGGTCTCAAACATACCCTTAAGCGCCACGATCATATCGTAGGCCTCTATGTTCTTAAAATGCTTCTGAAGGTTTGAGTTTATAGCAGCAAGCATGAGACAGCTAACATCGAGGGACTCATCAACCGCCTTTTAGTAAGTGGCTTTAACAGCATTGGAAGCATTCTCGTTAGGCATATCTGGAATTGGTTGATCTAGAATGTATTCCTTTTTATCCTACCTAAGAACAATTCTCAGGTTGCGGGACCAATCCGCAAAGTTCGTTCCATTAAGTTTTTCCTTTTCAATTATCGAATGCAAAGCATAACTAGAAGTGGGTGTAGCAGCAGGTGGTGCCATGATCTAAAACAAAAAATACATGCAAAAACTGAGACAAACATTCATGAAGAGTAACTTATCTTAAATAATTTAATAAAGATACTCTCACTAAATTCCATATCCCTCTTATGGTACTTAATGATTCAAGACCAACAATTAATTAGTCTACTAGTGAGCTTTAGCGTCACTGCTAGAAGGCTAATGAATTTGGTAAGAAAACCTTCGCTAATCATATCATTATATGACTCTTGTTTTTGGGTGGCATCTCTATGCCCCGACCCTAACCCTATGCACCAAGATCCATAACTGTTATGATGACCTTGTCAAGTGTAACCAATGGTTGTTCGTGTGAGTGTCCGACACAAACCCATCTAATCGAGGAAAGTTAATGGCACCCTACTTTAGCAGACCTACCATTGATCTACATGATATTGGATGGTGCAACCAATTGGGAGGGCATCAATTTTGCTTAATATTACCTTAGGGATCTTTACTTCTACCATGTTAAAAGCATTTAGAACAACTATATAACATGCATAGAAATAAATAAACAGGAACATAAAAGCAATCACAGATAATCACATTAACTGTGACATAGTATAGCCCTTTACATGGTGATCTCCATCGTCACGTTTCCTGTTCGTCATGCCTCCAAGTGCTTGAGTCCTCCAAGTACTACCACTAAGCTATTACTCCTAATAGCACTAGTAATAAATTACAACGAGTGTAGAAACATCACAAGTCGACACGCAAGCCGTTTATACAAATATAGGCAACCTTGGGCTGCAATCGAGCATGACACGTAGGCCGAAAATTACACACATGCATCATATACACAAGGGGCCATACTATTCACATCAATCCTGCAAAAAACAATTTATGCATAGAATCGCATTCTACCAAACAATGTGAACTCGCAACGAACTATAAGGCGCTGTACACATACGGTGGTCCATGAATCCGACCATGGAAAACCTCTTCGGGTTATAATCATATTAACCCTATTTTCGACCACATATCCGTGTTGATCAATCCAATTGATCTTCGCATGCTCCTTGTGGGTTTATGTTTCACGGTATACCCCGATGGCAGAAAACCGACCGGTAGGGGTAAGTAGTGGCACGACCACAACAGCATGATCACAGAGTAATAACCTTGAACCCATCTAGGACCACCGAACATGAATTAATATTATTAACCAATACCAAAAACCGATCTATCAAATAGAACGACCAATAAAACAGCAATAGATCACATCTATTACTACTGCATATCATCATATGCATCTATTCCGAATCTAAAACTACGCAGCAAGGCTCTGATACCACTGTTAGGGAACAGGTAGGCTACTCTAAAGAAAAATATAATTTTCTACCGTGTAACCAAAGAACCACTCCAAATTATAGATCACAGAATTACCACTAGACGCGTAGACCAGTAGTGGAAGTAGTCGATGTAGCACGGTGGTGCAGATGTAGTCGTACTAGCCTCGTGCCTCTCCAACAGCTCCTTGTGACTGTCGCAGGTTGCGGATTTTCCTAGCGTTGAAGCTTCGCAGCAACACCTCCAAGGTATCCACACGTACAGGGCAAGAACACCACGCGCTAGAGTACTAGCACCGACTGCGCTGTTCTGGATGGAGGAGGGGTGGCGGCTAGGGTTTCGGGGATTCCAAAATCCTATTGTGTCTCTTCGTGTATATATCTCACACATCGCAAAGCCACCACCTCTTCCCTATATATAGACGTCCCATAACGGGTTTCAACCCTTGAAGCCCATTAGGAACTCTAAGCCCATTACAACTCGGATCCCTATCCAAATTGGATACAACCCCTTAAGCGTGAGGCCCTATAGGTTCACATGCACTCATACATGGCTAGAGTACCCCTATTGATCGTTAAGTACTCCTACTCGACCATTGGGTATACCTATTCGACCATCGAGCATTCGACCAATAGTCCATAGCGGCCCATAGCAGGACTTACCGACTCCTGAGTACATGCAAAGATCAGACGACCCTCAACAATGTCCTATATTCATTTCCTTTTGCCTCAAAATATCAGTCAAACCCAAGGCGAGTTGTTGTCATCCTTATTTGGATGGTTCGACCACTCTTTCTCGATGCAATGACTCGTATTCCTTGAATACATCGAGTAACTCTTTAACTCGATGACTTGAGTAACTCTTTAACTCGAGTAGCATGGCCATGCGTTTCCGCAATCCGACCACTCAAGAGGCCTAGAGATATCTCTCCCATTGTATGGAGGTGCAAATCCTACCTTGATCGACCACGCCTCGCAGCATGTTTCATGACAAACCCGAAAGCTATCTTTATAACTACCCCATTACAAAGTAGCGTTGATGACCCCTAAGTAAGCCATTACACATCTTGAGAACATGCGACAATCTCAAGTCAAAGGATATAGCATACACATCGTATATGAGACTAACTGATGACATGAAACAATACAACGTTCTCGTAGTGTCTCAACACCATGTTCTCTAACATGTGTCCATATTATTGGTTTGATATCTCCATATCTATGACCCGTGAAATGTGGTCATCGACCAATACATATTCTGGTCAACTCATATATGTCATCATATGATTATCGACTAGGGACCCCTTTTTAGAATGAACATCATAAAGATGAATACAGAGTTTTCACAAACAAGTCACGTACTTGTTAATCAATATCCATGATGTTATTCAAAGAATAATCTCATAGTTTATGAACATTTATGGAAATATAATCATCTCTATGATTACCTCTAGGGCATATTTCCAACAACCTTAGGGCTCGGGAAGGAGGCGACGATGGACTCGCGGAGGAGGCGGCGACAGGCTAGGTGGAGGATGCAGTGACGGGTTCAGGGAGGAGGCGTGCGGGGTCAGGGGAGGTACATCGAGGATGGGGAGGAGGTGGCGATAGGGGTCAGGAAGGAGGCGGAGGGTGGTAAAAGATTTCGTTTCAATGAGGAGTACGGTGGACAAAAACCCTAGAATGATATATATATAATAAGTGTAATCACATACGATTTGCTGCAAAAACCATTTGTGATAAGTTGATATCATAGACAGTTCATCCTACGAATCGTCTGTGAAGTATCATAGATGGTTCTTACCTTATCCTATAACTTTGACAGTCGTGCTAGCAATACTGTCTGTGATTAGTTTTAACACAGATGGTTTATTATTATCGTTTATGATTAGGCATATAATATAGGCCTTTCTATAGTAGTGAGGCATAATTATTTTCCCCCAAAGACATCGGAGTGTTCTTTTTCTCCTAGGGACCAGCCTGATGGGAACGGTGGCCTGATCTTTCGATAGGTAGTAGTTAATCGATTGGCAGAGAACTCGACGTTGACGATCTGGCTTCCAATCAGAACTGATTCGAACCCTACAATCGCTAAACCACGGCTCCTTTGGTAATCAACCACGCACAAACATGATTGACCTCGCCAAGAAGGCTTATCCCTGCATGCGAATCGAGAACACAAGCAAGAACGTAGAAGATGCAATCTGAAATTGTGAATAATATTTAGCACACGAGTTGGGGTTCCACAAACCGATGAACGTCGAAAAACTGACAAAGTGTCTAGTTGTAATCTAAGCAAAACCCATCTATTCTAGCAATGGCTACTGAATATATATGAGGAAGAGTACAAGGGAGGCGGCCAAGGAGTTGGCCGTGCAACCCTAGGTCGTACAAGGCCTTTGGGCCCAAGTGGAGGTGGCGCAGCACCTAGTAGATTCTGTTCATCATATTGATTTGATGATTCCCATCGATCCATTGGAAAGCTCTCGTCGTGGGCTTCTCCTTAGAGTACAAGAATGCCTCAATCGGACTTCGTATGACCTAGATATGGTCATTTTATTGACATGCTATCCTGAAACTTCGAACCAAATTTGAAGTCCAACTTGAGCTCGACTTTGAGACCAAGTAGACTTGGACTTCGAGGGATGATGTCCAAGTAAGCTTGTGATGCTTCTCCCATATTCCTAAGCAACATTATATCAAAAGAATTTAGTTGCAACCCATCCAAGAAAACATGAACAACGAGGAACGAGTTTACCTGGTGGTTTAATTGTCGTGCACGTACTCTTGTAAGTGGTCCTTGTATACCTTGAGGAGTCGTGTTGCACTTATCCGAAGGAGTGATGTCCTCATCATCCTCCCCCTCTTGAATTGGAGTCGTCCTCGACTCAAGCTCATCTTCTTATCCCAAGTATGGCTTGAAATCTGAAATGTTAAATGTTGGACTAACCCCAAAATCTGTAGGTAGATCCAATTTGTATGCATTGTCATTGATTTTCTCAATTATCTTAAATGGACCATCAACTCTAGACATCAACTTTGATTTTCTTAATTCTGGAAACCTATCCTTTCTCAAATGCAACCAAACCAAATCACCCGGATCAAATCTTATTTCTGTCCTACCTTTACTTCCAGCAATCCTATACTTATCAGTCATGCGCTCTATATTCTCTTTAGTTGTTTCATGCAACTTAAGAATAAATTCAGCATGTTTTTTAGCATCCAAATTAAGTTTTTCAGAAGTGGGCAAAGGTAGTAAATCAATAGGAGCACAAGGATTAAAGCCATACACTACCTGAAACGGACTTACCTTGGTGGTGGAGTGTTTCGACCTATTGTAAGCAAACTCAATATGCGGTAAACGCTCTTCCCACATCTTCAAATTCTTCTTTAAAACAGCCCGCAACATGGTGGATAATGTGCGGTTAATGACCTCTGTTTGTCCATCAGTTTGAGGATGACATGTAGTAGAAAACAGCAGCTTCGTCCCCAATTTGTTCCAAAGTGATCTCCAAAAGTGACTCAAAAACTTTGCATCACGATCCGAGACAATAGTATTAGGCACTTCATGTAGGTGAACGATTTCCCTGAAAAACAAATTAGTTATGTTTGTAGCATCATCGCTCTTGTGACAAGGTATAAAATGTGCCATTTTAAAAAAACGATCCACAACTACAAATATGCTATCCCTTCCCATTTTTGTCCTAGGCAACCCTAAAACAAAATCCATAGAAATATCCTCCCAAGGTATACTAGAAACAGGAGGAGGCATGTAAAGACCATGTGGATTTAAGCGAGACTTAGCTTTATTGCAAGTAATGCAGCGTGACACGTAGCGCTTGACGTCGCGTCTCATCTTTGGCGAAGTGGGCGGCCAGCACATCTTCAGTCTTCTTTGCTCCAAAATGTGCCATTAAACCTCCTCCATGTGCCTCCTGCAACAACAAAAGATGAATAGAGCTAGCTGGAATGCATAGCTTGTTAGTACGATAGAGCAAACCATCATTCAGCCCGTATTTATTCCATGTTTTCCCTTCTTTACAATGTTCATGAACTTCTTTAAAGTCCAAATTAGCAGCATATAAGTCCTTAATGGTCTCTAAACCAAAAATCTTATGATCAAGTTGAGATAACATGGTATAACGCCTAGAAAGCGCATCAGCAATCACATTGTCCTTTTCTTTCTTATGTTTTATGACATAAGGAAATGACTCAATATATTCTACCCATTTAGCATGTCATTTATTTAGTTTAACTTGACTTCTAATATGTTTTAGCGATTCATGATCAGAATGTATAAAAAATTCTTTGGGCCATAGATAATGTTGCCAAGTTTCAAGCACACGAAGTAAAGCATACAATTCTTTACCATAGGTAGAATAATTGAGACTTGGCCCACTTAATTTCTCGCTGAAATAAGCAACCAGTTTACCTTCTTGAATTAGCACACCTCCAATTCCAATTCCACTAGCATCACATTCTAGCTCAAAAGTCTTACTGAAATCCGGGAGTTGGAGCAATGGAGCTTGGGTGAGCTTTTCTATCAACAACTTGAATGCTTTTTCTTGTGCAGGTCCCCATTTGAAAGCTACTCCTTTCTTTGTCAACTCGTTCAACAGGGCAACAATGGTGCTGAAATCCAGCACAAAACGCTGATAGAACCCCGCAAGACCATGAAAGCTTCTCACCTGTGTGATAGTCTCAGGGGTTGGCTGCTCTTTATGGCTTCAATTTTTGCTGCATCCACCTCTATTCCCTGTGGAGTAACAACATAGCCACGAAACGAGATTCGATCCGTACAAAAGGTGCACTTTTCAAGGTTACTATACAAACGTGCACTCTCAAAGCTTTTAAAACAGCACGTAGATGATCAAAGTGTAGTTCATGTGACTTGCTATAAATCAAGATATCATCAAAATAAACAACAACAAATCTTCCAATGAAAGCACGTAAAACTTCGTTCATCAATCGCATGAAAGTACTAGGTGCATTAGTTAACCCAAAAAGCACCACTAACCACTCATACAAGCCAAACTTAGTTTTAAATGCAATCTTCCACTCATCTTCAAGTTTCATTCTAATCTGGTGGTATCCACTTCGCAAGTCAATTTTAGCAAAAATTATAGAACAACTCAACTCATCAAGCATGTCATCTAACCTAGAGATAGGATGATGATATCTTATGGTAATATTATTGATGGCTCTACAATCAACACACATATGCCAATTACCGTCTTTCTTATGAACCAAGATAACGGGAACAACACAAGGACTAAGGCTTTCTCCTACGTACCCACGGTCCAAAAGTTCTTGGACTTGTCGCTGAATTTCCTTAGTCTCCTCCAGGTTGGTTCTATATGCAGCACAGTTTGGCAAGGTTGCTCCTGGGATCAAATCAATTTGATGCTCAATCCCTCGAATAGGTGGTAATCCCGGGGGTATCTCAGATGGAAAGACATCCATGTACTCCTGCAAAAGGTTAGAAACAGAAGGAGGCAAAGAGCTAGATATATCCTCAAGCTAAACTAAAGCTTCTTTGCATATCAAAGCATAGCATGGCAGCTCATTCCCAGTAATTTCAGCAAGATCAGGTTTTGTAGCAAGCATAACACCACCTTTCAATGTAATTCCCTCGGACATAGAACTAGGTGCTTTCTTGTCTTTCTTAGGTGGGAAAACGCTCTTAGCTACTTGCTGATTTTCAGATTCTGAAGCACTCTTTTTATTCTCATTTTGAGCTCTCTCTTTATCACATTGCACAATTTCAGCAGGTGTCATAGGAAGCAAAGTGATTTTCTTTCCTTTGTTCATAAGAGTGTATTTATTACTTCTACCATGATGAGTTGCATCAGTATCAAATTCCCATGGACGGCCTAATAAAAGTGAACATACTTGCATAGGCACTACATCAAAATTAGCAAAATCATGGTATGTTCCAATGGAAAAATGCACTCTCACAGTTTGTGTTACCTTCACCTTACCACTATTGTTGAACCATTGAATATGGTATGGATGAGGATGTGCACGTGTGGTCAAGCAAAGTTTCTTGACCAGATCTGAACTCACCAAGTTATTGCAGCTTCCACCATCAATTATCACACGAACACGATGGTCTTGGACGATTAAATAAATCTGAAACAAATTATGGCGTTGTAGGTTCTCCGCTTGCTCCACTTGAGCGCTCAACACTCGCTGCACAATTATGGTCATGTAAATTCTCCGTGGCAGCGGTCCCTAAAATCTCCTCACCATCACCTCCGTCTCATGGTCATCTTCATTATCTGCAAGGTAAGCTGCAAGAGCATATTCATCCTCAACATCACTAGCACTAATGTACCCACCTTCTTCCGTGGCGATTTATGCTCGCTGACTTGGACAATCCTTCATGACATGTCCTATTCCCTTGCAACGATGGCACACCATGCCAGTCGTACAACCCATGGAAGCAACCGATAAAGATCTCTTCGTTGGTGCCTGCATAGTAGTAGATTTACTTACCTCGGGTGCACGTGACGGTGGTGGGGGTGCTGCTGAATGCGCCCTACTCATGGAGGGGGTAGCAGGCCGATTAGCTGAAAGCGGGGTTGATTTGGTTTGCCCCGGTGTCAATTTTGGTGTAGATGTACTACCACTACTACAGAATGGTACATCACTATCGCTTCATCTGTGTCGGTTCTTAAGTTTTTAGGAAGAAACGATTGTGATAGATGACTTAGGACAGGCATTAATCATAATCACTATCGGTTCTCAGGTTAGAAGTGATAGTGATGTAGCACTGGGAACATTACAATCGGTTCTTACGCGAGAAGTGATAGTGATATGCATTATCATCACTATCGGTTTTCATATAAGAAGCGATAGTGATGAGCACGTACACATCACTATCGGTTCTTATTTAAGAAGCGATAGTGATGATAATGGACATCACTATCGCTTCTCACAAAAGAACCGATAGTGATGAGAAGGTCTCATCACTATCGGTTCTTTTGTGAGAAGCGATAGTGATGTCCATTATCATCACTATCGCTTCTTAAATAAGAACCGATAGTGATGTGTACGTGCTCATCACTATCGCTTCTTATATGAAAACCGATAGTGATGACTATTATAATCACTATCGCTTGTCTTGTAAGAACCGACTGTGATGTTCATGATCACATCACTATCGCTTTTTATATGAGAACCGATAGTGATGTACCTCGTTAGGTTATTTATACCACTCGAGCTGAACTCTTCTCTGTTATTGTTCCAGAGGAGGTTTCTCCGCCGCCACCAAAAAAATAGCTCATATTCTGTGGTTGGAAGCAATACTTGGGTGAGAAAATTTGAAATACTCAAGGGTGGGTGTTAAGAGGGTAAATTTGAAGCCCTAACTTGAGGAGATTTCCCTCATTTTGCATAATTTGTGGTTTTCTTCAAAATGTGAGCATTCCTTCAAACCCCTTTAATTTTGTACTATGTAATTTTGATATGTCATGAAGAAAGTTTAGATTGCACTGGTATTGTGTATATCCTATCGATTTCACACCCTTTATTTCACAAGCATGTACACATGTATTTAATTATCTTAATTTGTAGTGCTTTGATGTTAATATGGAATTATTATTGCTTGTCACCGATGAATGCTAGAGTTTAGGGTGCGGAACCTCGCCTCCCGCTCGAGGATGCTTGTTTATAAATATACCGAACGAAATGGTATATTTATATGCGGCGATCTCAATTGTCCACGTTCTTTGGATAGCTCGAGGATATGTGCCGCAAGTTCTCGAAGCTGTGTTGTACAAGCTGCAGTAGAGATTTGGTAGCGTCTCCTGGTATTCTCCGGATACACACCCTCTTGACCTGTTGTCGAGGCGTGTATATGGAGAATAGCGAGATGTCTTAAATTTTCTCTGGAGTTGTACAACGGCTTAGGAACTTGTCGGAACCACATATTCTCGAATGGGATTAGGACCAAACCTATTTAGAGATTAGGAGTCATCGTTGGTACCCTTGTATTGTTTCGTTGTAGTCAAAAGATCTGTAGGCTACTGCACTATATAATTAGATTGTTTGATATCATTGTTCATGTTAAAAATGTATGTCTCTTATCTAGGAAATTGGAAGCTCTAAACCGCGGAAGAATCTAGGTATCGATCGGGAGTACATATTTCATATATGTTGCGAGAAATTGTCATCTATTTTGCAAAGGTAATATTAATCAAATGATGTCTCAATATTTCAAACAACTAGCTTGCTGTCGCTCCAGTTTGTGCATAATTTATTGGGTGAAGTTTAATTGCAGATGAACCGTAAGGAATGGATGTATGCAAAAAGTCGTGTGAGTGCTGAATTTCAGAGGGGTGTTAAGGAGTTCAAAAAAATTGCCGAAGAGGACATGGTGAGGAGGGGTGTAAACTTCATATATTGTCCTTGCATTGATTGCACCAATCTGAGAAGATTCAACAACTCAGCTCAAATTGAGGACCACCTCATTCGACGTGGCTTCGTGAGGAATTACACGTGTTGGATCCATCACGGGGAGACAGGTAGTACCCTGCCGGTATGCAATGAAGACACGGTGGAACCGGATGATGAGTTGCAATTTGATATGTTTGAGGAGGAGAATTTGGAGCAAATGTTGCGGGATGTGGAGGGTAATTACACAGAAAGAGAGTTTGGAAAGTTTAAAAGCCTGATGGAAGACGATGCGAAACCACTGTTCACAGGTTGCAAAGCAGAATACACTAAGTTAGGTTCGGTCCTTGCATTGTTCGAACTGAAGGCAAAACACCGTTGGACAGATACAAGTTTTAATACACTTCTAGTTCTTCTATCGGACCTGCTTCCGGAGGGAAACGAGTTGCCAACAAGCATTTATGAAGCGAAGAAGCTACTATGTCCCATGGGAATGGAAATAGAAAGGATACATGCATGTCCAAATGATTGCATCTTGTACCGTAACGCACATCAGGAGCTGCACATTTGTCCAGTTTGCGGTGTGCCTCGGTACAAACAAAAGGAGAAGCGTAACGACGTCACTAAAGGTGCACCGGCCAAGGTATTGTGGTACTTGCCCATCATTCCGCGTCTGGAAAGGTTGTTTGCAAATCCTAGAGAAGCAAAATTGTTGCGTTGGCATTATGAGTCTCGAAAGGAAGATGGCAAGCTGAGACACCCTGCTGATTCGGCTCAATGGAGAAACATCGATTGGAAACATGAGGAGTTTGGTGCCGAAATGAGGAACATAAGATTTGGATTGAGTACCGATGGAATGAATCCGTTTGGTAATATGAGCAGTCGTCACAGCACGTGGCCAGTTCTGTTGTGTATCTACAACCTCTCTCCTTGGTTATGCATGAAGCGGAAGTATATCATGATGTCGTTGCTAATCTCGGGACCCAAACAGCCGGGAAATGATATTGATGTGTACCTCGCTCCATTGATCGAGGATTTGGTAAAATTGTGGAATGACGGGGTCATTGTGTGGGATGCGTACAGAAGAGAGCATTTCACCCTACGGGCTATGGTATTTTGCACCATAAATGATTTCCCGGCTCTTGGTAATTTGGCGGGCTACAGTACGAAAGGAGCAAAAGCGTGTCCTATTTGTGAAGAGGAGACCGAGAGCCTATGGCTACCGAATTCCAAGAAAACTGTGTATATGGGTCACCGTAGGTTTCTACCTCGAAGTCATCGATACCGTAAGATGGATGACAAATTTGATGGGAAGAGGAAGTCCGTTCGAAGACCGCACCTATGAGTGGAAGGCAAGTATATTCACGTGTAGAGGATATCGATGTTCATCTGGAAAGAGCCATAAATCTGTTCGTTCTAGGACCATTTGGAAGAAGAGGTCAATATTTTGGGACTTACCGTCTTCGGAAGGAGTTAGATGTTCGCATTGTATTGATGTCATGCGTTGAGAAGAATGTCTGCGACAATTTGGTTGGTATCTGCTGAACATACCGGAAAGACAAAGGATGGTGTGAATGCTCGTCGCGACATGGCCTACATGGGAATCGGGCCCAGGCTTGCGGTGATAGAGGAGGATGGAAAGGTCAGTATATCCCCGCCGCATGCTACACCCTGTCCAAGAAGGAGAAAGAGAACCTTTGCAAATGTCTCCATGGTATTAAATTTCCATCTGGCTACTCCGCGAATATTAAGAAGCTTGTGTCCTTGGATGATTTGAAGTTGTTGGGCATGAAGTCCCACGATTGCCATGTCTTGATGACCCAAATGCTCCCGGTTGCAATAAGAAATATTACGCGAGAGGATGTCGGGTTTGCAATCACGAAGTGTTACTTCTTCAATGCGATCTCCTGCAAAGTTATTGACCCGACGTGCTAGACAACTTGCGAGTGAGGTGGTGCGGACTCTATGTCGACTTGAGATGCATTTCCCACCGTCGTTCTTCGATGTCATGGTCCACCTTGTTGTTCACCTCGTTAGAGATTAAGATATGTGGACCGGCATTCCTCGTTATATGTACCCGTTCGAGAGGTACATGGGTATATTAAAATCCTCGTGAGGAATCGGTTGAAGCTTGAGGTAGTATTGTGGAAGGTTATGGTGCTGAAGAGGTTATTGAGTTCTGCGTGGACTATCTCGGAAAAAGACAAGCAATCGGTGTTCCTCTATCTCGCCATGAGGCGGACTTGCGGCAAAGGAACCGTTGGATCGAAACTAACGAGGCCACGGTTTGATATGTATTACAAAGCGCATCCGCGATCTTGCGTGAGAGCGCGAAGTTGCGAGGTACATCGAGCAGCACAAGTCGATATTACGGGAAGAGAATCCACAAATGGATGAGCTTTCCATCATGCGAGAACACAACGATAGATTTCTCACATGGTTCAAACAAAGGGCGGAGGTCTCTGTTAGTGAGACTATCAAATGGTTGGCTGACGGACCTAGATTTAATGTCTGGACATGGCGAATGCGATATTAATGGGTACACCTTTTACCTGAAAGTCGGGATCAGAAAATCTTGTTCAAAACAGTGGTGTAAGCATAGATGCTTTTTCCGATGAACATCACTCGAAAGGAGGATCCTCAATGGCAATGAACTCTTACTTCGGGGTGATCGAAGAAATTTGGGAGCTCGATTACGGAATATACCAAATCCCATTGTTCCGATGTAAGTGGGTGGGACTCCTACATGGAGTGAAGGTCGACAAGAGAGGTTTTACTCTTGTGGATCTAAACAGACTCGCCTATAAAGATGACCCATTCGTACTTGCGAAGCAAGCAAATCAGGTCTTCTATGTGCGTGATCCGGCCAATCCGAGGTTGCACGTCGTCCTTCATGGCAAGCGGCGGATCGTTGGAGTCGAAAATGTCATAGATGAAGAAGAATACGACCAATTTGATGAAATACCTCCGTTTGCGGATGGGGCCTGTCTTAGTGGCGACGATGACACACATGGAAGAAATTACATGCGTGTAGATCATCAGGAAGGGTTGTATTGCAAATAACAGGAGTACATCATTGTATCAGTTGCTATGTGTTTGAAATGTTTGTATTGTACATAACTGTAGTTTCGTGTTTGCAAAGGTTACGTGTACGTATGAAACTTTTGCAAAAAATTTCAATGGATTGTGGTATGTATCATCTACTTGAAGCAAGAAAAGAAGGCACTCCACACCAAATCATTTCTACAATTTTCAAAATACTCGGACTTCATTTGAGAAAGATTTGACTTTGAGACTGTTTGAACAAAAATCTAGCCTACAAAGTGACTTTGGGTTTCTTTTTTCAATGCTAACTCTTTTTCCGAATCCTTTTGGAATAGTTTTGTAGTATCACAAAATGCGTTCTGCAAAATTTCAAAAATTCCAACTATGTTTGCAAAAGTTATGGCCTTTTCACTCTTTGATCAGATTTTTTTTCAAGTTCAGAATTCATGGTTTGTCAGGAAAGCAAATAGTGATGTTTTTTTTTGTATCGGTTTTTTTCCAAAACCGATAGTAATATTACTTTTTTGTGTCGGTTTTTAAAAAACCGATAGTATAATTAGCTTTTTTGTGTCGGTTTTTTTAAAAAAACCGATAGTAATGTAAGTTATTTGTGTCGGTTTTTTCAAAAAAACCGATAGTAATATTCGAAATTTGTATCGGTTTTATAAAAAACCGATAGTAATATATATACTTTTTTTGTCCGTTTTGATCCAAAAATTGTAGTGATGTTTATTTTTTTGTGTCGGTTTTCAAAAAACCGATAGTATAATTATCTTTGTTGTGTCGGTTTTTTAAAAAAAACCGATAGTAAAGAAAGTTTTTTTGTGTCGGGTTTTTAAAAGAACCGATAGTAATGTACTCGGTTTGTGTCGGTTTTTTAAAAACCCGATAGTAATATATATACTTTTTTTGTCCGTTTTGATCCAAAAACTGTAGTGATGTTTATTTTTTTGTGTCGGTTTTTCAAAAAACCGATAGTATAATTATCTTTGTTGTGTCGGTTTTTTTAAAAAAACCGATAGTAAAAAAGTTTTTTGTGTCGGGTTTTAAAAGAACCGATAGTAATGTACTCGGTTTGTGTCGATTTTTAAAAACCGATAGTAATATATATACTTTTTTTGTCCGTTTTGATCCAAAAACTGTAGTGATGGTTATTTTTTTGTGTCGGTTTTTCAAAGAACCGATAGTATAATTATCTTTTTTCTGTCGGTTTTTTGAAAAAACCGATAGTAAAGAAAGTTTTTTTGTATCGGGTTTTTAAAAGAACCGATAGTAATGTACTCGGTTTGTGTCGGTTTTTTAAAAAACCGATAGTAATATATATACTTTTTTGTCCGTTTTGATCCAAAAGCGTAGTGATGGTTATTTTTTGTGTCGGTTTTCAAAGAACCGATAGTATAATTATCTTTTTCTGTCGATTTTTTGAAAAAACCGATAGTAATATATTCAATTTGTGTCGGTTTTTAGAAAACCGATAGTAATAAATATTTTTTTGTCGGTTTTGATCCAAAAGCGTAGTGATTTTAATTTTTGTGTCGGTTTTTCAAAACACCGATAGTATAATTGAATTTTTGTGTCGTTTTTTAAAAAACCGATAGTCAATTAAATTTTTTTGTGTCGGGTTTTTAAAAAAACCGATAGTAATGTTCTCAATTTGTGTCGGTTTTTTAAAAAACCGATAGTAATATGAATTTATTTGTGTCGGTTTTTTCAAAAAACCGATAGTAATATATATTTTTTTTGTGAGGTTGATCCAAAACTGTAGTGATATTTATTTTTTCGTGTCGGTTTTTCAAAAAACCGATAGTATTATGATCTTTTTTGTGTCGGTTTTTTAAAAAACCGATAGTAAACGAAAGTTATTGTGTCGGTTTTTTTCAAAAAAACGATAGTAAGATGTTTTTTTGTGTCGGTTTTTTAGAAAAACCGATAGGAAGAATAAAGTTTTTGTGCCGATTTTCCAAGAAAACCGATAGAAATATTATAGGTCAGTGTATTTGGCCGGCTCTCACTAAGCCTCCAACTCCACGCCCTAACTCCCACTCCCAGGTTTCGCCCCAACCCGCCGCCCTCTGGCCTCCGCCCCGGCCGACGACCAGCGCCCAACCTCCGCCGCCACGCCACCCGCCGCCCTCGCCCCTACTCACCCGCCCCCCCTACTGCCCCTCTCGGCTGCGCCCCCACTCCACCCGCCCGCCCGCCCCCTACTCCACCCCCGCCCCTACCCGCCCCTCGGCTGCGCCCCGACTCCACCCGCCCACCCGCCCCTCCCCTACTCCACCCGCCCTCTACTCCACCCCGCCCCTACCGCCGCCCCTCGGCTGCGCCCCCGACTCCACCCGCCCACCCGTCGCCCCTCCCCTACTCCACCCGCGCCTCTACTCCACCCCGCCCCTCCACCCCCGCCCGACTCCACCTCGCCGCCCCTCCCCCCCCCAGCGCGCCGCCGCCGCCCCCGCCGCCCTGCCCCCCCACGCCGCGCCGCCTCCGCCACGCCCCCGCTCCGCCCCACGCCCCCTGCTCCGCCCAGGTGAGTGTTCTGCCCATGCTACAATGATTGCCAGTTTGAGCTTGTCATTGCGGTGAAGAAAAGGCGCTGCCTTGGTCGGTATCGGGGTGGTTTATTAGTTGCATTTATATTGAGCTCGTGAGCGTGAGCGCCAAATGCAAATTTGGTATGGTGTGTGCAATGGGACATCGCTGCAATGCAAATGGTGCAAAGCGCAATAGTGTATTGGAATTGAAGTGGACTAGATTGTCGATTGTGTGCACATTATAGTGAAATATTGACAACATGATGCTAATATTTCGATGTGAACTGTTTGATTGGCTAAGTCCACCTGTTTGTGAATTCAGTAGCTTTGGTTAGTGAAACGAAACACTATACACTTTGTCGGCAATTGAGACTCATGGCCCTTGGTATGACAATCATGCAAGCTTCTTTCACCAAGCTCTACATTTTCAAAGTAAAGATGTATGTAGTTGCATGACTCTCGAATGACCGCTCTCTGTCATGAACTTTTCTTCATGACACTAAAGCTGTTATTGTACTCTTGAGATATTCTTAATAATAGTTACACATGTAATAATTTACATAGAGTACAAAAAAAACCAGCAGTACATAATTTTTCATGATATGCATATAACTTTGCCTATTCGTACATGCTTTCTGTATTCAATTTTTCATGATATGCATGTTGCATCCAGTGCTTGCTTTTGATGGGTTGCCCTCATATCTAAACCCAAATAACAAAATTATAAATTGATCTATTTATCACATAGAAATCTCATCATCCTGTTTCCATTATATATTCAATTGATGGGTTGCCCTCTACATTCAATTATTCATGATATCTGAGTTCCCTCATCCTGTTTCCATGAATATTACGATGCTTTTTCATTACTTTCTCATATGTGCTTCATACTCGGCATATGTTAAGAGTTTAGGTTGCGTAACCTCGTCTCCCGTTCGAGTGCTTATTTATAAATATGCCGTAATGACATATTTATAAGCAAGCGATCTCGAATTGTCCACGTTTTGGCGATTAGAGGATATGTGTTGGGCAAGTTCTGAGCGTTGTACAACTCACGAGTAGATTTGGTAGCGTCTCCTAGTGTTCTCGGATGCACACCCTCTTGACCGGTTGTCGAGGCGTGTATCCGGAGAACAGCGAAGATCTTGCCAAATTTTCTCTGAGTTGTACAACGCCTCAGAACTGCCCAACCACATATCCTCGAATGGGATTAGGACCAAACCTATGTAGAGATTAGGAGTTATCGTTAAATGCGTATTTAGAACAATGATTTATTATCAAGTTCACATAATAGCTACGAATTTTCTCTGCGAACTTTTCTTGAAGATCATTCTTTCCTCTGTTAATGTCTTGCAATATACTAGAACAATGATTTATTATCAAGTTCACATAATAGCTACAATTGCTTTCTCTCATGTCAAATATTTGTCCATGGTAGATAGGAAAACTCAAAATGTCGCAATTAGAGCATCGGCTCATCGCGAGAAAGAGTAGAAGGTGCTCTGAGGCGCGACCAACTTCCTAGTGTCGAGCCGACCAGGTTGAAATGTCGAGGGCCGAGTAAGGTGAGGAAGGCCCGAGGACCAAGCAAAGGGCCACAGGGAGAACGCCACAAATTCTCCACTTCAATGCGACGGGCGTTTGCAGGTCCTCCCAAGTGTAAGGGCGATACCGCTCATTCCTCGGGCAGCTGGTGAGGAGAGAGTTCCCATAACGGTTAAGGATTGGAGAAAGGAGGTCGTCGGCGTAAGAACCGGTGTGGGGCGAGGTTAAGGAAAATGGATTATAGAAGAGGAGGATGAAAACAATGCCAGTGATGCGCCTTGAAGAGGATGGGTGTGGCTCGAGGCGCCGGGGTCTACATGCACGGTCGATGCGTCTTTGAAAGGCCGTGCACCATTCGAGAGGTATCCGTTCGTGACTCCGATGTTTGGGAGGAGTTCACGAGGATCAAGAAATGCGCCGAGGCGGAGGAGCCGAGACGGAGGAACGTTGCTACCCAAAGGATGAACACGCCGCGCACCACCTCGGTTCGGTGGCTACGAAGGAAAAAAGCGAGAATGGGCACGACTAGCCGAGGAGTGCGCCAACTCGAGACAGCGATGCCTTACTCGCACATATGTGAGGCGGGCGCGTGGTAGGTATTAGCGAGGACAAAGAAAACCGCGGACGGGCAGCTAGTAGTACCAAACCCCACTACGCGCCGTCGTCTCCGCCATCGTAAGATATCAAACTTACTACATTCTTGTAGACCATTCCTCAGTATTTGAGATCTAATTCGTACTCGCATATTGCGGGAGGAGGTAAGCCAAAGGAAAGAGCGAGGGACCTTTCTTAGCCAAGGGTCAAATGACATCCTATCCCTCGCGATCGGGAAGCTCGACCATAAGGGCGGGTGCTTGCCGCAGGTCGGGCATCTGAAGAAGTCCTACTTCCAAGATCTTGCCAGTACGGATCAAGAACATGGGAGGCACGTGCGGGCGCTGAAGGACACGCTTAGGGAGCGGTGAGGAGGAGATCTCGGAATAGATGAGGGAGGAGATGAGGTGCGGATGATGGCACGTGAGGAGGAGATGAGGTGGAGATGATGGCACGTGAGAAGCGCCTAAGGGCGAGATGATGGCGATGATCTCCCAGTCGAGCGGATGGCCCGCCTCTTGTAGAGAAACCTGTGCCCCCACCAAGTAGGCTGCGGTTCCAAAATGATAAGTCGGTCCCAGTGAAGGTAATAATTAATTTTGCCTTACTTAATGGTGCGAGGTAACTTTTCATATGTTTTCTCTCAAGTTGCGCACTTTTTGCGGCGCCTACCAAGTGCCGACTCACCTGACGGAAGACGGATTTCTGTTGAGGTCTGCAGCGGTGTTGCATTTCCATGCAAGGAGACCGACACGGTGCATGGTCGGCCTTTGGGAAGGGCTACATGAGGTCCGGTGGACTACGTCCACGAAGCCTTCTTATCACATGTGCTCGAGTTCCCCTAACGAAGACATCACCACTCTCGGGCTAGCGCGGATGTCGTTCATCAAGTGGCCCACGACAGGCGTCGTACTGGTCAAGGTAAACATCCCTCACGTCTTCCGTACCATTCGAGTAGTATTGCAACAAGTTTCTTAATTATACGCGTGCTTTGTAGGTTCCTACCGTACCTGCGCCTGCTCCCACGACCGTGACGAGCCCTGCACAAAGTCTGAGCTGGTGTATAAAAGGACTAGCACGACAACCACGTAACCACTTTGAGGCCTCTGCTAAAAGGCTAGGCTCACAAAGGCCACGCGCCCCTCGGTACATGAAAAGCCCATTGCCCGGCCTCGGAGACTCCTTCGGCCCGAAAGGAGAGCGGCATGGACCACAGATGAAGCCTTATGAATTTAAGGCCTACGTGCATGGAAAGCCCTTACGCCTCCCAGCAAATTGAGCGCTCTAGGCATATGGACTCGATACTCCATGGATGGTACATTGACAAGCGAAAGAGAGCGAGTGTGTCGACTTCAATGTTAGATCTGAAAGGACATTTCCACGCGAGGAGGATGGGACATTCGATTAGTTTTGAGGATCTGTTCGTCTATACCAGCCGATAGCCATCGATATTTCTCTTGTGCGATCACGGACGGCTGTGAGTATCGCACCACGTTGCGACCTTATGACTTCCATAGGATTTTGCATTACGCTTTTTAACATTCAATGCGAGTTGCGAGGCGATGAGGCGTGGTCGTGACGAATCGACAACTAGTTGGGTTAAATCGACCACGAGCTTGTGTCCGCGACGATGGCTGAGCTTCAGCGGAATGGGTTCTGGCTACATCAAGAGGGCATTGCAAGTGAGTCGAAGAAGGGCTTCATTCTATTCCGTACCACGAGGAGTAAGTACTACTTCACTGTTCAATTACTTCTACACATGAAACCGTATGTGAACTTATTTTCTTGCTGCATACCATTTAATAAGCAACCATTGGGTTCTACTCGTGCTCCTTCCGAGCGACAACAAAGTGTACACTTTTAATTCGCTTGATAAGAGACCGATGGCCTCTGCGATCAAGCCTCCTTTGGAGCGATAAGTGCACCACTCTTATCTAACATTTTACGTATTTGACTACATTCATTATTTTTTACTCAACGACATCTTTCCAATGTATATAGGGGTTTCAAGGAATACGTCGAGCGGGAGGGACACACGACGACAAAAGGGCTCCAAGTGGGTATGTCGACTTCAAGGTACAAGTGGCTATCATATATAAGATTTAGATTTTCGACATATTTTCTTTGTCTCTTAATTTATTTTCTTTCTTCACGATGTCATCAACAGGCAGCGACGATCACTGTGGTTTGTATGTCATGCAACACACGGTGATCTTGATTGTCGGCTCGGACCGTTTCCCTAAGGTAGTACATGCATATACAATTAGTCTTTCACATGGAAATTTGAAAACTCAAATTAGAGCACTCGTTTCTATCTTGCGACATACCGTTATCCCCGGAAGAGTGTAGACAAGACCTTGCACTCAACAAGATCTGAGACCACTTATGCGGTGGTGCTGGATAGAATGCTTGTCGGAGGATGGGCGGTTTAGAGATCCCAAAAGCTCCTACTAGACCAGATGTGAACAAATATTACATATCTGAATGCGATTGCATGTGTACTTATGGTTAAGCATGTTTACGTTCTATTTTGTTAACGAATGTGATATGTGTTTGTTGTAACAAAGTGTTCATGTTCTTTGAATGTGATATGTTGTCTGTAATTTCTGTGTGAATGTGATATGTGCATATTGTGTGGAATATGTGCTGATTAGAATGTGATAGCACACCACACCCCTTCATCTCTGTCGGTTCTCACAAGAAAATGATAGAGATGTGACGGTCATCTCTATCGGTTCTTTGAAAGAAGCGATAGGGATGATGAACTCATCTCTATCGGTTCTTTATAAGAAGTGATAGAGATGAGTATATTCATCTGTATCGGTTCTTTCAAAGAAGTGATAGAGATGATTATATTATCTCTATCGGTTCTTTTTAAGAAGCGATAGAGATGATACAGTCATCTCTATCGGTTCTTTATAAGAAGCGATAGAGATGATATCTTATCTCTATCGGTTCTTCTTATAAAGAACCGATAGAGATGACCATATCATCTCTATCGGGCAAGAACCGACTGTAATAATGCCCGCCTCATCTCTGTCTCATGACTTTGTGTCACCACTAGAACCGACTGTGATGACGAAAAAGAACCGATTGTGATGTATATTTGTGTAGTAGTGTACCAAAGCTGCTTATGGACCTTTGTTGTCTTTCCTGCAATTCTTTTTCTGCAAACATAGCAAGTTGGAACAATCTATTGATATCATTATATTCTTTGTAATCAATTATATCCTGAATTTCACGTCTTAAACCTCCATAAAAATGAGCCATCTTATCTTTTTCATCCTCAAATATCTCACAACGCAACATGCCTATTTGTAGCTCTTGATAGTACTCCTCGACAGATTTATTTCCTTGATTCAAGCGTTGTAATTTCTTACGAAAATCACGTTATAAGATGGAGGAATGAATCTATTACGCATAGCTCGCTTTAATCTATCCCATGTATCAAGTTGTAAGCCAGAATTAACTACTTCATTCCACCACATGATAGCAAAATCTTTGAACTCACTTGTAGCTTGTCTGACTCTATGTACTTCAGGAACTAGATGGGAGTTAAATTTTTGTTCAATATTCATTTCCCAATTTAATAAATTTCAGCATCATATGCACCAGAAAAAGATGGTATGGTAAATTTGACTTTAGAAAAAGGATCATCATATCCACGACCATTGCGCTGATTAAAATTATTACCTCCCATACCATGATGGTTGTGATTCAGGCGTTGTTGTTGTCATACATCCTGTGCAGCGGCATGAGCAGCGAAGGCATCGTGGTCTTCTCCATCCTCTTCATCTTCTGTGACAAACTCTTCATGCTCCTCTCTTCGAGCCCCATTGAGAGGTGGATGTCTCTCAAAATTCTCCATCCTTATGAGCAAATTGGCAATGCTTCGCTCTATTCTCTCCAATCTATGCTCATTATCTTGACCGATCTTTGCAATGTTTGCATTGATGCCATTTAGCGTGTTGATAAACTCGTTTCTCGGTATACACTCCTCTCCATCCACAGCTTCGGCTTGCTGTAACATCCCAAATTTTCATTTCAAAAATAGGATAAAAAAAATTAAATTATTATTTTTATCGGTTGTTCAAGTTTATTTGTCTCTTTATTTTCTGGATTTCTCTAGAGTTCAAAAGAAAAAGACTTTTGCCTATTTTTAGAAAAACTTAAAACTATTTCCTAAAAAAAACCCTATTTAAGTTGGAATTAATTGTTTTAAAAAAATATATCACAAGGAACTTCGGAGAATTTTCCCATTATTTGTTAAAATCCTGATTTCAAAATCTTTCCAAAAGTCTCATCAATTAAAATATAGTTTGGAGACAAAATAAAAGATTTGGTTTTGCTAAAACTATATTATTTAATATAAATAAACCGAATGGAATTTCTGTGAAATTTTCTATATTTGTCAAATTATATATTTTCTAAAGCCTTTCCGAAAGCTTTAACAAAATAAAAATACATGTGGGTAAAAAAATAAAATATTTGGTGGTACCAAAATATTTTATTTGATCTCAAAATGTCCTAATTAAACTCTCTGAATTTTATTAGAATTTTTGGGGTTGTTTTAGTACTTTCCAAATTAAAAAGATATTAAAAACAATAAAAAGTATTTACTGTACACGAATAAACTTATTATTTTATGTAATAATATTTTATTTGTGTTACTAAGGCTGTGGGTCACGTTCCAGATTTTTCTCTGATTTTTAAATGGTTGTTTGATATTTATTTCGATTTTATGGGTGATACTTAATAATTCGGATTAAATAATCAGTAACAGCTACAGTGATTCTGGCAGATTTTCAGGCATAACTTCGGCGAGCTCTCCTGGTCACTCCCGATCTTATTTTGATCTGAAATTTTTACCAGAGCTTCCTCTTGCTGTCCTTTACATCCAGTAAAATCAGATTTTGCAAATGCCTACCGGAGCACCTCCGGCCAGCGATTTCTCTCCCAACTCCGGCGAGCTTTTCCCGTTGATCCATTGCAACTTTGTAGCTGAAAATTGAACCCTAGACGCCTCTCCTCATTCTCCACATCATACTAAAAGATCAGCATCAGAATCGCAACGGAGATCCCTCGGCAAGCTTTTTTCCCTAACTCCGGTAAGAACTTCGGCGAGCTCTACAGGGCGCTCCCGAACTACGTTCATCCTCAAATTGTTTGTGGAGCACCCCCATGAAAGTTGCAACACCTCTGTGAAACAGTTTTGGAAAATTCCAAACAGAGCTCTGCCGGTGACCCTTTTTCTCCTACAACGTCGACGAGCTCTTCCGGTGCGCCGCCATCGCCGGCCGATTTTGGCATCGCATTCCCTGTCATACCGGTGAGGTTTTCTGAAATCCTCTCGCGTCATCTCGTGCCATATGGTCAGATCTATCTCTCCACCAAATTTTGTGCAGTTTCATTAAGGAAATCAAAAGTTATGGCCGTTCCAATCTCGAATATTGCCGTCACCCGTTCTCCTTCGTTTTTGCGAGTTTGACCGTGCAATTGTTTCTGTAGACTCCTCTTGATGTCCTCTACACGGTGCTCACCCTAACTCAAGGTTTTGTCCAAGGGATTGCTGCAGAAAATTCAATCTTCCCGATCGGTGCGTCGTCACGGTAGAAAACTTCGTCGCGCGTTCCCCGTTGATCCAGAAGGTAAAACTCAGATCCGTTCACGTCATATCGTGCCAAATGATCCCAGATAGCTCTCTGTAAAATTTGGTTAGGTTTCATCTATTATTTTAATAGTTATTACCGTTTGATCTATTAGCTTTAGCAGCCGTTCATCGGCAGTTTGTGATCTGTCCGTTGGGTTGCTTCCAAATCCGGATATACCGTTGAGTTCGTGTCGCCGCGTTCTACGTGGTGCTCACTTCCCCTCTGCTGTTCCATCCACCGAAAATTTTAATATTCGTTACCGTCGCCTTTTTGCCACCGCCGCGAGTCGTCTTGTGCCGCCAACCATTTTGGTTTGTCGTGGCCATGTCATTGTGTCCAGAAAGTCATTATCCCCTGTTTTGCCCACCGTTGAAGTTCATTGATCCTCGGTTGCCGTCAAAGCTATGTTCTAGAATCTAGCCGACATCTTTTGGCCTAGTCCTTCGTGTCGGTGCGCATTTCGGTTCGCCATCTTTGGAAACCTTTAATCGCAGAGCCAACCCTACCATCCTACCCTATGCCAATTGTATTCATCCTTGAATCGTTTCGATCAAACCCGGACTTAACTCTTGGTCCAATTCGTCGTTAACGTCCCGCCGTTAACGTCCCGCCGTTAACGTTCCATCGTTAACGTTCCGCCGTTAACGTCCCGCCGTTAACGTCCCGCCGTTAACGTCCCGTCGTTAACTTCCCGCCGTTAACGTTCCGTCGTCAACGTTCCGTCGTTAACCTCCCACCGTTAACCTCCCGCCGTTAACGTTCCATCGTTAACGTTCCGCTGCTAACGTTTCTTCGTTAACGTTCCGCCGTTAACGCTTTGCTCTCGCCGCTATCGCGCATATGCGCATTCCGGCAAGAGCGTGGCGCGATGTCATTATCCTTTCTATCGTCCTATCGTGATCTAACCCCATTTCTTGTGAGTCCGGCTTTATCTTTCTATCATCGCAAAGCGGACCAAAACCTAACAAGACCGGTTCGATGGTGAGTTCATCGTGAGCGCTATTGCCGTATTGCGGTTTTCCACGTTGTGTCCACCGTAGTAAGATATTTGTACTGTCTTACTACATATCATCATCGCCCTGTTATCGTCAAGTCTCTTCTTTGATGTATGACTGAACCCCAGATCGGATCGCACTGAATGTCGATTCCATCCGTCTTTGTCTTATCCCTGAAATCTAATCTGCCATTAACCCAGAATTCATTCGTGGACTTGGTCGATAGACCATTGGCCATATGTCATATCCTGGTGCCATATCTATTCTATTAGTCTATGTTTCTTTTGTTTGACTGTGTATTTGTTTAGTCAACAAAAGTCAACATTGAGCATCAGTTTAGTTCATCATGAACTAACATATCTCTATGGACCCGATCTATAGATCAAGAGCCCATTTGTCAATATTTGTCCAGTCGAGTTAATTAATCTCGAAGGATATCCCTTTGAATATACTCCGTTTTTCCCTAATTATCAGTCGTAACCTTGTCGATAAATCTTCTGAAAGTCTGTTCTCTTTCATCCGATCTTCGATCAAATCTAAGTTCCTAAATTCAATCCCTTCCGTTCAGTACCAATCTAATATTAAATTGGAGTTTATTTGAATTGCTTTTGAGTTTTGTTGTATTTGTGCTTCTTTGTCGTTAGGCGTGTCGTTCGAAGTTACCCAAGTAGTGAAGGGCGAGGAAGTCAAGCATTCGATTGAAGAGCCAAAGGTTGATGAAGCCAAAGATCAATTAAAAGAGTAAAGAGCAGTTTATAACAAGTGCCGAGCAAGTTGTGCTTTGATCATGTTGAACCTACGATTACAAAAACTGCTATATTGTTTTACTTTATTGCATATTATTTGACATGTACAAATGTCTTCAATTAAATTTGGGACTTAGCTATTATACCCAATTGCTCTATACCCTACCTTGCCATTTGTATACCATGATATATTGTCACCCTAGATTGGTTCATTATAGTTGGTTAGTAATAATAATCAACATGGGATGGTTAGACCGTATTAGTTGCTTAGTCATGCCACGCCATCGCATGTACTTTAGTCTTTGATAAATAATCTTGACTAATGGAATATGGAACGATGTTATGAACTTGTGTGTCATGTGTGGTCACACGATGAGATTGAGTTGCGGTGGCGAGAGGATGTCACGCAACGAGGTTAAATTGCTAATGGCACGTGGTGCTTGGTAATCAACTGGGGTGGTTATGATTTAGATTGGGGCAAGTGGCAAGGGGCGAGAATGCCAAGGTGGGCCCGATGGGCATGGGGTATGTGAAAGTCTTGCCTCGATCATCTTAAGGACTTAACCTTGCAAGCCTTTGACCTGAGTCAATCATGCGACCACATGTCTGATATGGGACAGACCTAGTTGATTAGGGTTACGATATCTTTCCTCCGATACCTCGGGCGACGACACGGAAGTGTACTGCATGGGGCGTACTGTCTGCGGCTTGGTACCCATCCAGCGGTGTTGGCCTGTCCTATACTTGGTGGCATCTGCGTGAGAGGAGTGATAGCGAAGGCAACACGGAGTGGTTCTTTGGTTAAGGTAGAGGTTCTGAAAGGCTTTGTCGTGAATTCTCTGCGGTACACCAAAGGAAGTGTCTTGATGGCCGGCACAAAGAGAATATCACGTCGTGTGGGTAAAGTGCATAACCTCTGCAGAGTGTAAACCTATTCGAATAGCCGTGCTCACGGTATTGAGCAAAGCTCGGAATTCTGATCAAGGGTTAGACTTTTGTTAAACAAAACTTATTGGGATGGCGGGATGCCATGGAAAGTGGATTTTGACTTAGGATTGGAAACTTGTTTTACTTGAGAAATGTTGAATCTATCTAATACTGATTATTTGTTTCTTGTCTTTCCAATTTATATCTTGTATTAATTTACAAATCTTGCTTTTTGTAAAATAGCCATGTTAGCCATTTCTTTGGAATAATCCTTGCATATAGCTATGTTAGAATTGCATTACATGCACGACTTGTTGAGTGCTTTATGTACTCACCCCTTGCAACACACAAAATCATCGATTGAGGAGAAGACCAAAACTTGAAGGAGGAGAAGTTCCACGAGGAGGCGATTATCTAGGAGTTGAACCTTGTCGATTGCACTGTGGTATATTGATGGGATTAAATCGGCGTTCTTCATTCATTGTTGTTTATTTATTTTGAGTTGAAGCCACCAAGGCCTCACAAGTGTAAGTTTGACCTTAAGGTCGTTCAATAGTTCTATATTAATAGATGAAGTCTTTATTTATTATTCATTGTGTATGATTGTGATATTTCATCTATGTTGAGGCTGTGTGCACTAAGCGTGATCTGGACTAGTCTTTGAATACACAGAGGGTCGGATTTGCATATTCGTGTCCCGACAGAGGTGGTATCGAGCCATCTTGTTGTAGGTCTTGACCCTAGATAATTTGGCGTTCCTTAGGAGCTTCTAAAGTATTTTCTAAAAGTGAAAATTTAACTTGAAAGAATAATAAGTTCTTGACTTATCTTATTCTTCCATTCTTTCCCCTTTTGCTAAAAAATTATTCATCTTTCCTCACTGGTTTAAATAAAAATCTTACTGCGTTGTTCTAAGTAGTTAACGATGTCTCCCACTTAAGGAGAAAGTCTTGGGTGTCTCATTCTTTGAACCTTAAGATCGTGAAGACGAGGAATCGTCAAGCTCAAGGAAGGGAGGATCGATGCGGTGTTCTGAAACTAGAAGACCCATGCTTGAGTATCTAGTTGAGACTCATGTGTAGAGCCACGTCTTTTTAAGCTAGAATGTCGCCCTTATAGGCGGTAGTTTTGTGTGTATAGGTTGATTTGGTTGTTCCTTGATTGTTGATTGTGCAAGTATGTGTTGCATAGCTCTTAGGCTTATATAAGCAACCATACCAAGTTATTAATATTGTTTGCTTAAGTTGTTGGGTTAAACCTATCTCCCTGTATTAGGATCATTATTCCTTATCTATGCTATTTCCCTTTTCCTAACCCTTTGAAGCAACCAAGCGAATCTTTGCGATGCAGTGGAACGATAAAGTCGATGGAAGTGGAAATCAACTCGGTGAGAACCCCAATGATGGATCGGTTTGCAACCGTCAATACGAGATAAATATCAGAGTATCACGGAATGAGTTCGTTGATGCTTTTAGCTATTCCTTTGCTTGACGGAAGATGGTGTCATCATGATAGATTCGGATCAAAATGCTACCTCGCATCGATTCAAGATCTAGACGTTGTTCTTTGAAGTGTTGTTAGCGACAAGTTAGAAGATCGTGCATGCATTCACTTTGTGGAGAAATAGGCCATACCAGCGATGAGCATGCGATCAATTGCTCGATTGTGAAGGAAGTCATCCTTTGGAGAGTGCCCTATGAACAACATCACATGTTATCTATGTGAAGGTCGAGATCATTGCCCGACTCAATGTCCCTTGGATCCAATAATTCTGCGGTGACTCGTCGTGTGAAGAATCTTCGAGCTGCAATTACTCAAGAATTGTCAAAAGAGGTGTAATATCGGTTATGCAGAGGCGCCACTTGAAAAACTAAAGATGCGACCTCGATCTTGGCTGTCTTCATCAAGAAAGTAGTAAGTGGCAATCGCCAACAAGCATGTTTCTTATGTGATGAACAAGGTCATTGGTCTAGAGAATGCCCTCAAGCAACCAACCACGAATTACGGAAGAACAATAATGAGCATACATTTATACCCAACAAGGCACAACGATGCAAGCGTGTGTGCTACTCTTTGTCGAAGGAAGGTCATTATGCTAACCGATGTCCACAGAGAAGACAATTATTTTACGCAACCGTGGTTATTCGAAGTTACTTGATTAAGTACATAACGCCAAGAGTGAGTGGTGACACCGTAAGAGAAGTTTGCCTAGAGAACCAGTTGAAGAAAAGGCGTCGGCGAAGACACTACCCGGTCGTGAATGCCCAAGGAAGAAAATTTTCCATAAACTCTGTTATACTGCATGGCCGGACATTTTGGCAACAATTGCCCTCGGAAGAAAGCAATCATGCGGTTCAAGCCAATCTCAACTCGCCACAGTCAAAACCTCGATGTCGGCGCCAATCAAGGAAGCTCGGATCAACGATTTCACCTGGCGAGTGTCATAACTCATTTGTAAAGTGAGGAGATTAGTAATGAATTCCATCTAAAGATTTCCTTGCAAAAGAAATAAAGTAGAGATGAATGTTTTGTTGGTATGAGAAGTTTGAAATAAAAGCATTAATAGTAAATGAATATATTATGCGCAATGGTGGTTCACTTGAAAGTGATATGTGTGCTATAATGGTCAATTCGAGTACCATTTAGCGTGGAGTTTGTCTGCGGAAGATTTGTCATTATTAGAAGGTATTCGGTTATGCTCGATCTAACCCGAATTCAAAATCAAAAGTATTAATGGCAATAAAGGATTTGATATGTCTTTGAGCATTCACTTTACGGATAATGTTCATGTGTATGTTGGCCATAGAGCACGAATTCACGATAATGTGATGTAGAGACAAAATTTGTTGATTTAGCATATTGAAGATCGATACCTTTACTTCAATGGTAATTGAAGCATTAATTCGTTATGGAAAGAATATCTAGCGGATATAGAATTTCGATCGCTAATTGAGAACCAAACCGACAAAGATAGTATCGGACCAGCGGATCAACAGAGTGGTATTTTTTATCCATGCTTTTGACAAGTCCAATAAGATAAAACTAATTGAATCTTGAATTCCATGACTCGATCGTGATGTTAAGAGTTGCGATTCATTTCGGTCAATGTCCCTTACTCAGAAGGTCATTGGTAGTGAATTTGCAAGGATCAAGGAATCGTTCAAGGCGTTGAATTGCGGAGAAGCAATTATCAATCAGCTTGAGTTCCTCGGATCAAGAGCTGTTCTCAAGAACCAACTCAATAGAAATGATGTTCAATCTTCACCAAGACCGCAGAATAGCAAGTTGCTTTCGTAGTCATGTGAAGTTGTGCGCAAGTCTGAAAGCTTCAAAGGTCGAGTCTCCCGAACCAATTCTATAGCTGACCTAAATCTAGGGACGAGATTACATTAAGGGGAGGTTTGTAACATCCCAAATTTTCATTTCAAAAATAGGATAAAAAAATAAATTATTATTTTTATCGGTTGTTCAAGTTTATTTGTCTCTTTATTTTACGGATTTCTCTAGAGTTCAAAAGAAAAGACTTTTGCCTATTTTTAGAAAAACATAAAACTATTTCCTAAAAAACCCTATTTAAGTTGGAATTAATTGTTTTAAAAATATATCACAAGGAACTTGGTGAATTTTCCCATTATTTGTTAAAATCTGATTTCAAAATCTTTCCAAAAGTCTCATCAATTAAAATATAGTTTGGAGACAAAATAAAAGATTTAGTTTTGCTAAAACTATCTTATTTAATATAAATAAACCTAAGGGAATTTCTGTGAAATTTTCTATATTTGTCAAATTATATATTTTCTAAAGCCTTTCCGAAAGCTTTAACAAAATAAAAATATATGTGGGTACAAAAATAAAATATTTGGTGGTACCAAAATATTTTATTTGATCTCAAAATGTCCTAATTAAACTCCCTGAATTTTCTTAGAATTTTTGGGGTTGTTTTAGTATTTTCCAAATTAAAAAGATATTAAAAACAATATAAAAGTATTTACTGTACACTAATAAACTTATTATTTTATGTAATAATATTTTATTTGTGTTACTAAGGCTGTGGGTCACGTTCCAGATTTTTCTATGATTTTTAAACGGTTGTTTGATATTTATTTCGATTTTATGGGTGATACTTAATAATTCGGATTAAATAATCAGTAACAGTTACAGTGATTCCGGCGGATTTTCAGGCATAACTTCGGCGAGCTCTCCTGGTCACTCCCTATGTTATTTTGATCTGAAATTTTTACCAGAGCTTCCTCTTGCTGTCCTCTACATCCAGTAAAATCAGATTTTGCAAATGCCTACCGGAGCACCTCCGGCCAGCGATTTTTCTCCCAACTCCGGCGAGCTTTTCCCGTTGATCCATTGCTCCTTTGTAGCTGAAAATTGAACCCTAGACGCCTCTCCTCATTCTCCACATCATACTAAAAGATCAGCATCAGAATCGCAACGGAGATCCCTCGGCAAGCTTTTTTCCCTAACTCCGGTAGGAACTTCGGCGAGCTCTACAGGGCGCTCCCGAACTCCGTTCATCCTCAAATTGTTTGTGGAGCACCCCCATGAAGGTTGCAACATCTCAGTGAAACAGTTTTGGAAAATTCCAAACAGAGCTCTGCCGGCGACCCTTTTTCTCCTACAACGTCGATGAGCTCTTCCGGTGCGCCGCCATCGCCGGCCGATTTTGGCATCGCGTTCCCCGTCATAGCGTTGAGTTTTTCTGAAATCCTCTCATGTCATCTCGTGCCATATGGTCAGATCTATCTCTCCACCAAATTTGGTGCAGTTTCATCCAGGAAATCAAAAGTTATGGCCGTTCCAATCTCGAAGTTTGCCGTCACCCGTTCTCCTTCGTTTTTCCGAGTTTGACCGTGTAATTTTTTTTGTAGACTCCTCTTGATGTCCTCTACACGGTGCTCACCCTAACTCAAGGTTTTCTCCACGGTATTGCTGCGGAAAATTCAATCTTCCCCGATCAGACTGCGTACGTACGGCAGAAAACTTCGTTGCACGTTCCCTGTTGATCCAGAAGGTAAAACTCAGATCCGTTCACGTCATATCGTGCCAAATGATCCCAGATAGCTCTCTGTAAAATTTGGTTCGGTTTCATCCATTATTGTAATAGTTATGACCGTTTGATCTATTAGCTTTAGCAGCCGTTCATCGGCAGTTTGTGATCTGTCCGTTGGGTTGCTTCCAAATCCGGATATACCATTGAGTTCGTGTCGCTGCGTTCTTCGTGGTGCTCACTTCCCCTCTGCTGTTCCATCCACCAAAAATTTTAATATTCGCTACCGTCGCCTTTTTGCCACCGCCGCGCGTCGTCTTGTGCCGCCAACCATTTTGGTTTGTCGTGGCCATGTCATTGTGTCCAGAAAATCATTATCCCCTGTTTTGCCCACCGTTGAAGTTCATTGACCCCCGGTTCCCTTAAAAGCCATGTTCTAGAATCTACCCGACATCTTTTGGCCTAGTCCTTCGTGTCGGTGCGCATTTCGGTTCGCCATCTTTGGAAACCTTTAATCGCAGAGCCAACCCTACCATCCTACCCTATGCCAATTGTATTCATCCTTGAATCGTTTCGCTCAAACCCGGACTTAACCCTTGGTCCAATTCGTCGTTAACGTCCCGCCGTTAACGTTCCGCCGTTAACGTTCCGTTGTTAACGTCCCGCCATTAACGTCCCGCCGTTAACGTTCCGTCGTTAACTTCCCGCCGTTAACGTTCCGTCGTCAACGTTCCGTCGTTAACCTCCCGCCGTTAACCTCCCGCCGTCAACGTTCCATCGTTAACGTTCCGCTGCTAACGTTTCTTCGTTAACGTTCCGCCGTTAACGCTTTGCTCTCGCTTCGCTATCATCGCATATGCGCATTCCAGCAAGAGCGTAGCGCGATGTCATTATCCTTTCTATCGTCCTATCGTGACCTAACCCCATTTCTTGTGAGTCCGGCTTTATCTTTCTATCATCGCAAAGCGGACCAAAACCTAACAAGACCGGTTCGATGGTGAGTTCATCGTGAGCGTATTGCCGTATTGCGGTTTTCCACGTTGTGTCCACCGTAGAAGATATTTGTACTGTCTTACTACATATCATCATCGCCCTGTTATCATCAAGTCTCTTCTTTGATGTATGACTGAACCCCAGATCGGATCGCCCTGAATGTCGATTCCATCCGTCCTTGTCTTATCCCTGAAAATCTAATCTGCCATTAACCCAGAATTCATTCGTGGACTTGGTCGATAGACCATTGGCCATATGTCATATCCTGGTGCCATATCTATTCTATTAGTCTATGTTTCTTTTGTTTGACTGTGTATTTGTTTAGTCAACAAAAGTCAACATTGAGCTTTAGTTTAGTTCATCATGAACTAACATATCTCTATGGACCCGATCTATAGATCAAGAGCCCATATGTCAATATTTGTCCAGTCGAGTTAATTAATCTCGAAGGATATCCCCTGGAATATACTCCGTTTTTCCCTAATTATCAGTCGTAACCTTCTCGATAAATCTTCTGAAAGCCTGTTCTCTTTCATCCGATCTTCGATCAAATCTAAGTTCCTAAATTCAATCCCTTCCGTTCAGTACCAATCTAATATTAAACTGGAGTTTATTTGAATTGTCTTTGAGTTTTGTTGTATTTGTGCTTCTTTGTCGTTAGACGTGTCGTTCAGAAGTTACCCGAAGTAGCTGAAGGACGAGGAAGTCGAAGCATTCGATTGAAGAGCCAAAGGTTGATGAAGCCGAAGATGAATTAAAAAGAGTAAAGAGCAGTTTATAGCAAGTGCCAGGCAAGTTGTGCTTTGATCATGTTGAACCTACGATTACAAAAACTGCTATATTGTTTTACTTTATTGCATATTATTTGACATGTACAAATATCTTGAATTAAATTTGGGACTTAGCTATTATACCCAATTCCTCTATACCCTACCTTGCCATTTGTATACCATGATATATTGTCACCCTAGATTGGTTCATTATAGTTGGTTAGTAATAATAATCAACATGGGATGGTTAGACCGTATTAGTTGCTTAGTCATGCCACGCCATCACATGTACTTTAGTCTTTGATAAATAATCTTGACTAATGGAATATGGAACGATGTTATGAACTTGTGTGTCATTTGTGGTCACACGATGAGATTGAGTTGCGTTGGCGAGAGGATGTCACGCAACGAGGTTAAATTCTTGATACTTGGTGCTTGGTAATCAAGCTGGGTGGTTATGATTTAGATTGGGGCAAGTGGCAAGGCGAGAATGCCAAGGTGGGCCCGATGGGCGGGGGTATGTGAAAGTCTTGCCTCGATCATCTTAAGGACTTAACCTTGCAAGCCTTTGACTGAGTCAATCATGCGACCACATATGCGATATGGGACGGACCTAGTTGATTAGGGTTACGATATCTTTCCTCACGATACCTCGGGCGACGATACGGAAGTGTACTGTGCGGGGCGTACTGTCTTTGCGACTTGGTACCCATCCAACGGTGTTGGCCTGTCCTATACTTGGTGGCGCTGCGTGAGAGGAGTGATAGCGAAGGCAACACCGAGAGGTTCTTTGGTTAAGGTAGAGGTTCTGAAAGGCTTTGTCGTGAATTCTCTGCGGTACACCAAAGGAAGTGTCTTGATGGCGAGCACAAAGAGAATATCACGTCGTGTGGGTAAAGTGCATAACCTCTGCAGAGTGTAAACCTATTCGAATAGCCGTGCTCACGGTATTGAGCAAAGCTCGGAATTATAGTCAAGGGTTAGACTTTTGTTAAACAAAACTTATTGGCATGGCGGGATGCCATGGAAAGTGGATTTTGACTTAGGATTGGAAACTTGTTTTACTTGAGAAATGTTGAATCTATCTAATCTGATTATTTGTTTCTTGTCTTTCCAATTTATATCTTGTATTAATTTACAAATCTTGCTTTTTGCAAAATAGCCATGTTAGCCATTTCTTTGGAATAATCTTTGCATATAGCTATGTTAGAATTGCATTACATGCACGACTTGTTGAGTGCTTTATGTACTCACCCCTTGCAACACACAAAATCATCGAGTTGAGGAGAAGACCACAACTTGAAGGAGGAGAAGTTCCACGAGGAGGCGATTATCTAGGAGTTGAACCTTGTCGGTTGCTGTGGTATATTGATGGGATTAAATCGGCGTTCTTCATTCTCTTTGTTGTTTATTTATTTTGAGTTGAAGCCACCAAGGCCTCACAAGTGTAAGTTTGACCTTAAGGTCGTTCAATAGTTCTATATTAATAGATGAAGTCTTTATTTATTATTCCGCTGTGTATGATTGTGATATTTCATCTATGTTGAGACTGTGTGCACTAGCGTGATCCTGGACTAGTGCTGAATACACAGAGGGTCCGGATTTGCATATTCGTGTCCCGACACTTGCGAACCTGTCATTGATAGTAGAATAAAAAGACAACACAAGAGTATTATCCCTATCAACTAATTAGGTGGTGGAAGGTGGAATCACTCACTCTTAAGCGTCTTACCACGCTTTTACAAATATTCTTACCAAAGCAGTGGTGGTACAATCGATGGCTGGTTCGTGATATCGTGATTGGAGCATGAGTGAGGCGATTGAAAAGGAGAACCTGAACTGATAAGAAGTATGTGGAGTTCGAAAGGCAACACTTAGTAGCAAGGAATAAGCAATATCAAAATCAGATTAGCAAGTTGAATAAATGTCCAACGTACTTGTCACAGTTGCTGGCCTAAACGTGTTCCTAAAACTAGTTCAACCTAGCAAGGGATATATCAAAGCACAAAGGACTCAAAGGATGCAAGCAATTCTGATTATCTGCTTCCTTTATGCTTCTTTTCTTCTCACTGATTTTTTTGTTTTTTTCAGTGCGACTCTTCTTCTTTTTTTGCACTTGCTTTTTTCACTTTTCCTTCTTTTAACTCAAAGGAAAAACAAAAATCTCATGTTTTGGAACGAGAGAGATCGTTAAACAGATGACCGAAATATCGGCAAAAACAGCACATGAAATTTCCGAGGTTTGGACCTCAGTCTTAGAGGCCGATTTTGAGGGTCAAAAATTGCACAAGTCTTTTGACATGTGGATGTTTCAGATGCGCGTCGTCGTCCTCTTCGAAACATAAAAAAGTAAGCCCCAATCGGATTTCATATGCAAAAGTTATGCCTGTTTTACTGAACACTGCACAATCTGGAATTGCCTGCGGCTTCACTTCTTCCTTTCGGTTAGGGATAAAATAGCCATAGGATCGCGGGTGAAAAAGGGTGGCCAGCGGTGCAGGGCAATTGACACAAGGCAGCTCGCGACCTATCTAGGGCTTGCGAAGCGGGATATATAATGCAGAGTGGTGGCAAGGACAAATCGAGTAGGACTCAGTTCGGTTCTAGGGTTGTGATGCGGAATGGAGGTGGCATGACTAACGGTGCAAACAAGAACTAGGGCAACGGAAAGGGACAACTAGAAACTAGAAACTAGGATTATGACCTCAAACCAGCAACAAGACGACGACAAAGGACACAAATTCAACAAAGCGAAACTGAAACAAAAATTGCTAAGGCACAAGGGGTTATAGGACAGCGAAATCGATAATGAATTTTTTTGAAGGTCAATTTTTTCTGGACTCTAGAATGATGGCAAAACAAAAGTGGAGATACAAGAATTACCTATCGGGCAACCGAAGCTCTGATACCACTTGATGGGAACGGTGGCCCGATCTTCTGACAGGTAGTAGTTAATCGATTGGCGGAGAACTCAACGTTGACGATCCGGCTTCCAATCAGAACTGATTCGAACCCTGCAATTGCTACACCACGGATCCTTTGGTTATCAACCACGCACAAACACATTTGACCTCGCCAAGAAGGCTTATCCCTGCATACGAATTGAGAACACAAGCAAGAACGTAGAAGATGCAATCAAAAATTGCGAATAATATTAAGCACACGGGTTGGGGTTCCACAAACCGATGAACTGCGAAAAACTGACAAAGTATCTAGTTGTAATCTAACCAAAACCCATCTATGCTAGCGACGGCTACCGAATATATATGAGGAAGAGGGCAAGGGAGGCGGGCAAGGGGTTGGCCGTGCAACCCTAGGTCGTACAAGGCCATTGGGCCCAAGTGGAGTGGCACAGCACCTGGCAGATTCTGTTCGTCATATTGATTTGATGATTTATGTCGATCTAGAAGGAGTTTCGACATAAAACCACTTCCATTGGAAAGCTCTTGTCGTGGGCTTCTCCGTAGAGTCTAAGAACGCCTCAATCGGACTTCGTATGACCTAGATAGAGTCGTTTTATTGACGTACTGTCCTGAGACTCCGAACCGAATTTCGAGTCTGACTTGAGCTCGACTTTGAGACCAACTAGACTTGGACTTCGAGGGATGACATCCAGGTAAGCTTGTGATGGTTCTCTCATATTCCTAAGCAACAATACATCACAAGAATTTAGTAGCAACCCATCCAAGAAAACATGAACAGCGAGGAATGAGTTCACCTGGTGGTTTAATTGTCACGCACGTGCTCTTGTAAATGGTCCTTTTATATCTTGAGGAGTTATGTTGCACGTATCTAAAGGAGTGATGTCCTCATCACAGCCAGTGAATTCCATGGTGCTTGAATACGGATACATGATTAGAGCGACACAATTTATTCAAACTGATGAGAAAACTCTATAGAATATAATACAACCTTGTTACATTCTGGTATGTAGCTTACCTTGGCGTGTGAGCATAGCATTTTATGCTTGTGTTGTTATTGCTTTTTTATACATTTACTTTTCAATTTGTCATTATTATTATGCCTTTACTTATTTCTTAATCTTGTTGAGTATGTCTAAACATACTCATATACATTGATTTGCACAGTGGAAGGATGGTGGTTTTGAAGTCAAGCTGGCATTAATAGCTTTCTCAGAGTGAGGCTAGAGTGGACTCCAACCATATCTATATTACCTACCACTATTGTTGGGTTTCACGTAGCTTCAACATTCTTGTAGAACAAGGCCCATGAGTTTGTGGCGGATGTCACTCCTAGCCCTGTTATGGGATGTGACACTTGCTAGCTTTATCCAAGGGGCCATGGAGTCCATTGCAAGCATGAGAGATGTGAAGAGAGCATTGATTAAGAGGTATCATAAAATTGCACATCAATTGGTTCAATATGCATGGAGATCAAGATGCTTTGTGTTTTGTTTCTTACAAACTCCTACTTTTATTATCATAGTCTAGATAGTGGCAGATTCAAACCCTAAAACCTGTGGGATCAATGCATTTAAAATCCTTATAGTTTTATGTATTTCTCCCAATGCATTTAAAATCCTTATAGTTTTATGTATTTTACCCTAAATATCAATCATATTTGGGTTGGTCTGTTCAAACTGTGGGGTCGCTTGACCCATGGGTCATAACGTGGCTTAAAGATTGTACCACTCAGCCAAGTTAATTAATGTAGAGCATATCGAATGGATCCAGCAAAAGAATACTTTAGTACCACATCGTTAAACTAAACAAAAGGAGTGGGGGCTGAAGCCATAAATGCTGAGGGAGGGCTACCTATATCACCAACGTACCAAGACGGGGTCAATGGGCCATCAAGAAGGCCCATGACCTAGGCCAATGGCCCACATTGCACATGATGGGTGCGCTGGTCTACCACTCCCCATGTGGAAGATAGGACGTCACAATTTATGATAGAGGGGATACGTGTACACTCAACCCCTACCAAACTCTAAGGGAAATATTTATTTGCAACATCCCAAAAAATTTCTAAAATCTATATTATGTTCCCACAAGGTTCTCTTTTACATTTTCTTGCTTTCCAGGATTTTCTGCATTTAAGAAAATTATTTTTTAATTGAATTATTGTTTTCCAATTCAATAAGTTATTTAAATATCTGCCTAGAGCTTGAAAATATTTTATTTGGATTCTAAATAATCTAAAGTACCTCTCAAAAAAGTTTCATAATTTTTGGAATTGGTCTACTTTTTATAAAAATTCAAACATTTTTCTTTGCAATAAAATTATTTGGAAAATATTTTAAAAATTATAATCCTGTTTGTGGGCTAAATCCTTCCCTCGGCAATGCCCAGTTACTATTATGGCCCATATTTCACCCTCGCACCATCCTCCTGAAAGCCGCCAGCCGAATTCCATTTTCTCCGCGCGGAAGCATAATTTTCTCGAATTGTTTTCTCTCTTATCTCTCCTCACTCTAACAACCTAGCCCCACCTGTCTGGCTTCATCTTCCACCTCGTTCCCACACTACTCACCACCATGGCCGTGCTCACCCTCACCACCAGCTACCCGTGATCATCTTCCTCTACCTCACCTCCGACAAATAGGCCCATGGGAGTATGGGACCCCTTCGCTGGCTTGATGCCCACCTCACTGCCCCTAGTTTTTCGCTGCACCCATTTGCCGCTCACCGCTAGTAGCTGATGCCATCACCCCTATTCTGACTGAGTCCAACCATTTATACTAGGATTCATCGATTGGTGGGAGCGCTACTACACCATGTTCGTCCCGTCCCATCATCGTGCCCGTTGCTTGAGGCTTTCCCCGCAAGAGAGCTTGGGATAGAAGCCTTGCCGACTGCTCTGTCGTGTCGTGCTCGCACAAAATCACACTCTCTCATCCCATCTCCTTACTATTTGAATCCATGACTACGTCAGCTCATTCCCTCTCAAGAATCGAGGCCTGTTCTCCATTGTTTCACCGGGAGCATGAGGCGTCCTTGCCAGCGCTGGTGAGCTCACCACCATGCCATTGCTTCCCAGTGAATTTCCTTGCTTGACATTCGTGTCATCCTCTTCTTTGATCTCCACCCTTACATCTCATGTGCTTAATGTCACAGCTAGAACCAAGGGAAGCCACATCGCCATCATCTTCCTCAACTCCAGTAGACGCACCCGAGCCAAGCCATCATGACCTGCCATACTATGAGCTCCTTCCCGTTTCTTCCAAAACATGTCATATTCCACCATCTATTTGTGCTAATCCTTCACTTGATTTCCCAGAATCGCTAGTGAATCACCTATGTCGTGTGTCTCCTTTGTTTTCTCCCGCATACGCCATTACCACCAATCCCTACTATTCTGGTGAACCATGTTCAATTCCTTGCACCTGAGCCATCTCCAGAATACATGCAAGCTTACACGAGTCTTGTTGCAGCTTCTCCTTATGTCGAGTTTGTTGCTACCATGTGCGCCCTTTGTCGACACTACTGTTCACCACCGACTAGCCCCTCTAGGGTCGTCTCATCACTGCCAGACCACCCAGTGAGCTCCTAGTAGTCCCTAGGTACTAAGCCATTGGTTAGATCTGAAAGGATGGCATCAAAATAGAGATAGACTTCGCTATTGCTTCGACAACCATTGGCCCTGTGCCCGTCGCCTTAGTTTCACCCAGGTCCCTATAACCAATTGGTTCTGTATGTATTCTTTTGGCTCTTATTTGCACTATTCATTATTGTGCGTGTAGATACTAACATCCTAGAAATTGCCATAGACGAACCCGAGCAAGACCCTGAATTCAACAAGCAAGGAAAGCACCCCCGTTTTATTATGTTTGATCCCATATTTGACTATTATATATGTTGTGTTTAAAACTATCATGCAGGTGTGTAATTTCGGCAAAAATCACTATGTTAGTAAGGATAGTAGATTGTCGGGACCCGGATTTGTAAATTCGAAACCCTCTGTATATACTGCACTAGTCGAGGATCACGCTAGTGCACATAGTGGAAATATAGATGAAATATCATTCCATACAATGAATTAACTAAGAAAGAAGCAAATTATTATTAAATAAAGCATCAGAACTTATGGTCAAAGTTTACATCACTATGCCTTAAGGGCTTAAGAAACAAATAAACTGTTGTAGCGAAAAAAATAACTTGGGCCATTTGACATGCCACAGGCAACCGTCTGGGGAAACGCCTTCCTAGTACACATAATCTTCATAATACCCCTCCTCATGATATTCATTATTTTCTGGTCCTTCCGCAGTAACTGATCAACAAAGGTATAAAGCCGTGAGTACAAAAGTACTCAGCAAGCCGCAGGGAAATGATGCAAAATATTCATGCAAGCTTGACAAAGGATAGTCATATGGTTATTTTGCAGAAAGCAATAACTTGAATTGAAGTACAATAAATAGATTGAAATCATATTTATGAAAAGATAATAAATAATTGGTAAAACAATGACAGATAACATGAACAGAATGGTGAGGCATCACCCTACACCATCTAAAACAAGTATCAAATCACTAAATTCAACGGTATAACTTTAGACAACAAAATAAGGGTGAACGTTCATATCCCAATAATTCCACATTCCCACATTTTATGAAACACTTTATACCTCATGTGAAATTCCCAGGATTGTCCATGACCGCGGACACGGCTATTCGAATAGTTTTACACTCTGCAGAGGTTGTACTTCTTTACCCACAAGACATGATATTCTCCTTGTGCTTGGCTATTAGCACACTTCCTTTGGTGTGCCGGTAGAGAAATTATGACAAAGTCTTTACAATGCACTGTCTAAACTCGGTACTGCCCGCTAAGGTTTCGCCCCTTAGGGCCCCCTCTTACGCCTTGTGAATCTACCCGTCCATCTCGGAACCCACACCATCAATTGGCAGTACTCAAGGCTAGACATTGCATATTAATCGGTTAGGTCTGTCCCATACCAGACATGTGGTAATACGGTTAGGCCCAGTTCAATGACGCACAAGATTACGTCCTTAAGTTGTCTCAGGCAAGACATCTACATCCTAATGTGCTAGAAAGCACCCCATTTACTGCACGATCACTTACTCGAGGGAAAAAAAATTCGTTCAACCAAGACCAATGGCAAACCCTGCCATGGTACAATAAATTTTACAACAGTGGCTATCGGCCACAATTCAATATCTCATTAAGTTAAAATTAACATTATTCAACATGTGATATGAATCCCATCGTACAACTAAGTAGGTCTAAGCATAGCTACGATAACCCAGTGTTGGTAATATGATTATGTCCAACTAGTAATATCCCAACCTAGAGTTAACAAGGGAGACATGGCATTCCAATAATCAAGGTGGCATAATGACAACTAGGTATATAGTTATTCCAATGAAATAAACATTGATATGCAAATAGCATGCAATTGTATAAATCAAAATACTTTGCAAACATAGGATCAATATGATCAAAGGTTACGACTTGCCTTGCTGATCTAGTTCTATGTCTTGGTCGTTGAAGTCTCCGTTTGCTCCTTCGGGATTAGCGTCTACCGGAAAAGAAAGCAATGAAATCAAATAAATAACAAACAGAGACTCAAACAAGCTCAAAATTGACAATAAATGGCTCTATAATGTAGAGCTTGACTTTAGAAAAGTTTAGAAATTTGAATCGCCACAATCGGAGTTCGTATGAGAGAGAACGGGCCTCCGAAAGATTAAATTCAGAGAAAAAGAAAAAAGGAATATTTTTTGGAATTATTTTTCTAAAAGAAAACAGATTTATCGCGCAATGCTGACGTCAGCAGGGTTCACGGTAAACTAAGTCCACCAAACTAGACTAGGACTGACGTGGCACAGATGATGATGAAGCGCTGACGCGGGCAGACACGTCAGTGCTATCGCAGGCGGCTCAGCTGATGTGGCGGCTAACGCAGGCGGCCACATGAACGGGCCACGTGTCACGCATCCAGCGGCGGTGTGGGATCGAATGGTAGACAAGCCAGGCCACGGGCGGCGAGGACGTGGCCAGATCTATAGCATGCACCACGAAACGAACAGCCGAGGCTTCGCGACGAAGAACGACAACGAGCGGCCGTGCAAACTCGCCGAACGCGAGGAAGAAGGAATGGGATATGGTGGAACCAGACTGGATCGAGCGCGATTCAGAGCGGATCTAGAAGAGTGTGACGCGAGGAACCCAAAGAGGAAACGGCGTCGACGAAGATGCGCCGGAGCGGCCAAACGACGGCGGAGAAAAGCTTCGGGTGGTGGAAGAACTTTGGCGAGCTCGCGGGAGAAGACGTGGCGTCTCAGGCAACAAGACTAGGGCAAAAGAGGCGACGCGGAGCGAAGAAACACGTGCGGGGTGCAGCAGCACCTTAAATAGGCCTGGGGAGGCGTGCGCGGCACAGACGCTAAAAATGGTGCGGACGTGGTTAAGGTTTTGAGTGGCAGCGGCGCACGGCACGGCTACATCCAGACCGCACACGTGGCGCGGATCGGAAGGTCCACGCGGCGTGGGCTAGCGGGTGGGCTAGCGGGCTACAAATGGCGAGCAGAGCGAGTCGAGCGACGCGAGCAGGCCGGGGCAAGGAGAAAGGAATGGGCCAGAGAGGATTCGGCCCGAGAAGATTTTTGAAAATAAAAACGTTTTCCGATTTAAGAAATTTCCAAAAATTAGAATAAAAGCAAATAAATTTGGAAAAATCTCCAAAAATACACAAGAATTCCTTAAAGCACAATGAACCCAACTAAAACTGAAAATCTTTTGTTTGATAAATAGTTTAGTCAAATTAAATCTTTCACATAAAGGAAAATTTCAAATTAAGCTTCAATTAATTTGGGAAAAATGAAATGGTTCATTTTCCAATTTAAACATTCCAAAACTCAAAATTTGGGATGTTACATAGATATATCCAATTGTTGTATTTACCCTAACTTGACAAATTGATACCTTCACCATTGTCACCATAGTAATACTATCCACTGCTCATAATTATTAACTGCAGAATTGTAGAGTAATATTTATCGTTACATGCTTAGCCATACTTATATTGATATTAGACACATTAGCTTTGATAATGGTCAAGACTTTCAAAAATGAGAAATACTCGTGATATGGTCTAGAGGTTGTACCTTGGATATTTTAGGTATAAAGAAAATTGGAAAACTTGTTTCAGACTTGGCAAGTAGTTGTTGGAACTAGTGCAATTGCATGCGAAGATTGTGGCAGTATCACCTAGGTTGCTAAAGACCTATCTATTGTGCCATAGACCAAAGTATACTAGTACAACCACATGTGCCTTCTACGCGGAGGCCCTAGTAAAATAAGTTGCCATGTTCTAGCAAGTTAGTCGCAAGAGATAGATGATATGTGAAAAATTGGGCTAGTGCAGGCATGATACGGGACATCCATATTCGTAGGGGCTTCTGCAAGGTACGAAAGCTTACCAACACAACTATGAGCTATTAAGGTTGGGGGCTGCTCCATACCTTGATATGCAGATCATATGGTAGCGATTATTATAACCAAAAATTTAAAATCTTTGTCATGGAACTCACAAACAGATACCTTCGGTATCGCGTAGCATGCTTGACACGATGGGATGTTTATGTCATGTGGCTAAAGTTGTACATCCTTTGTAGAGTGTAAATCTATTCGAATAGCCTTATCCTCGGTTATGGACATTGCCTGGTTATATCCCACAATAAGTAGCTTTTTGTTTTGGAAATTAGTTGGAAAGTGTGTGCATAGGGAGTCCATGCATGGTTGGATTGAAAAATAGGATTTTGTTGACATGTTAAATGTTTATGGTAGAAAAGCCACCTATTCATTCATGTTACTTATGCTCTAATACTACTTGTTATCAAATGTCAAATTGTCAGGACTCGAATATGCAGATTTTGACCCTCTATGTATACTGCATTAGTCCAGGATCACACTAGTGCACACAGTGGCAACACCAAAGAAATATCAAATCCATACATAGTGGAACAATAATAAATGACTAACTTTGATAAATAAATAGATAATGTGGTGTTGTATGGTCAAGTTTATATTTAATATGCCTCGCAGGGCTTATTCACTAAATAAGATAAACTATAGCGAAACGGAAACTTCAGCAGAAAAAACCAATCGACCTGGCACATGCAATGGACAAGGCTCGAATGCAAATAACTGGCCTCCCTACGATACTCCTCCTCCAGAGCTTGTGTTGACTCTTCTTCAACTGAACAATTATTATTGCAAAAATGAGTACTTAAAGTTATCAACAAGTTATGCACAGAAGGCAAGTCTATTATAACAATATGCAAGGCTTATTCCAAAGAAAGGCTGACATGGCTTCTTTTGCATAAAGAGACATTTACATTTGAATATAATAATATATTTAAACAAAAAGTAAAACAAATAATAGTAATAATAAGATTTCAAATGTTCCTCAAGCTAAACTGAACTGATCTGACACACAGCCTACTCTGTTTACTTTCCCTACCACACAGCCTCCTTTCCGTGTTTTATTTTATAATATCTAACCCATGTGTGAAATTCCCAAGCACTGTTCATAACCAGGGACACGGGTATTTGAATGGTTTTACACTCTTCATATGTTATACACTTTACCCACAACAAATGACCAAACTCTTCATGTCATGCAATTGACACGTTTCCTTAGGCATGCGACTAAGAAGATCATAACAAAACCTTTCGAAAACTCTATCCGAGTATTGACCTTGTTTTTAAGCCTGATCTCACCATTCCATCTTCACATAGTGCAAAAGAATTGGAGGGACTCACAGTTGGACTAGGAACAACAACTATTTAAGATGTGAAGCCACTATAGCACACACCTTTCCCAACCTCGCACACAACTTAGTCTACCCCCTGAGGTATCACATGTCAAGTCCTGATAACTTACTGAGTTAGGTCTGTCCCATAACAGACATGTGATTTTTTATTAGCCTAGTTCAATGGTTTACAAGGTTAAGTCCTTAAATAACCTAGGCAAAACTTCTAAATTTCTACACTTGATCACACGGAACCATATTACTTGATTCACACAGAATCATACCAACCCAATATCACCAAATCTAGATATCATGGAAACCAATGTCACCAGATCTAGAGCTCAGGGTGGGGAAGAAGATGGTTGTCCCCTTGGTCGAATTACCGCCGACAAAGGGGGTCTTGAGCTCGGGCAGCAACGACCTAGTCAGCACTAACCAAAGGAGAGCAGTGGCATCGCTAGCACGATTATGTTGCTCCCTGCACCCTACATCGACTTGGTGATAATGGTGGATGAGCAACGGCGATGCTCTGTGGAAGATGACTACAATGTTGGAAATTAATCTTGACTTAGTTTGTTGAGGGAGTTAGTTAGTTGAGTCATATGCATGCAACATGCGCCCTTTGTCCATGGTGCTTTTGTTAATTGATTATTCGTCATGTTTGTTGAGTACTAACGTTCAATCACAAGTTATGTTTATGGTGCTTGTCATGGCATTCAGTTTGCTTGTCCCATCTCTTGCATGTCACCTTCGTTGTTCGTCTAAAAAGATTAAATAAGTACGGGTGAGCCTGTGACTCAACAAATACATAATAAAACTATAAACATTAACAATTTCATCATCATTAGCTCATTCACATCATTCTCCCGCATTACTAAATGTTATTTGCAACATTTTTTATTGAAATGCAAGTGCTCATGTATATGTCTCTTTCTCTCTTTAGCATATACGGTATAGCGAAGTGTCACCCGTCGATGAACCACTCATGCCCTGTCCTTTTTCATCCTTTTTCATACGGGTCCAATGTCCACTCCCATGGAATGCCTACCTCATAGGTATTTCCTCTTCCCACTACCGCGGGATTGCCTACACAGAGTAGGCTATAAATGTCACTTTGGCAATCTATCTCTATCTCATGATGCATATGATGAAACATTTATGAGAGGTTAATGTATTAATCATCATTCTTATGTTGTGCCATTTAGTTTTCATGGGTGAATCATCAATATTAAAGTACTCATAAATTAACAACATAAATCATCCATAATCGATCCTCCATGGTATATTTAGACTATGACATGCAAAATTCCCCAATACTCTCCACTCTAAACCATCTATGATTAACAACTAGCAGAGTTTGCGAGAGATTGGTATTCATTTGATAGTGGTATCTATTTTCAGAGCGTGTTTTGGTGTACCTATTATCAGTTTCATGGCCTGTCCAAGTTATGAAGAATGTAGATTATTGTCTAAAGTTTCATTAGAGCTCAAGAACGTTAAATTTGGTTAAGCAGTTAGAAAGTTATGACTTGTGGAAGCTTGTTGTCCAGAAAATGGTCGTTGTTGACAGTAGCTGTGTTAACATGCTGATTAGGGCTAGATAATGGTAGAATTAAATTGTGTCCATAACTAGAGAAAGATAGGTAATGTTTCCTAGATTCCAGCGATGCTATGGTTGCTATATTTAGAGTTGTATAAAAATAGTTGTGAAATTATGAAGTCTATTGTCCAATAAAATAACATATCAGTCTACAAGGCTGGAAATGAGGGATTAAATGAATTAATTAGAAAATGTGGCCAACTAGAAAATTGAAGACAATCTTGTGTAGTTTTAATAACATATATGGTTTACTATGTTTGGATTTCTGAGCTAGGAGTTATGGTCATCCGACAGCTAGGAAAGCAAAGGGGAAACTGACCGGCAAGAGGAAAAATAAAGTTCGGGACTGTCTCTAGGAGCGATATTGCTATATTTAATGTTATGTGTGTTTTGGATATGGTTGAGTTGATATTACTTGCTGCAAGATGTGTGACATCAGGTTTGGCTTCAACCACTCATCACCTCGTTAATCGTGGTTAAAAGGCAAGTGCATGATTTATGGTTTAATGATTATAGATGATATATGATGTTAATTTATGAGTACTTTCATATTGTTGATTTATTATTGATGATTCACCCATGAAAACTGAATGGCAAAACATGAGTGAAAGAGACACTCATTGCAAAAGGATGGGGGCATGAGTAGTTCATCGATATATGGACACTACACTATACCGATATATGCTAAAGAGAGAAAGAGACATGTGCATGAGCATTTACATTTCAATAAAGGAAGCTATAGATAACATTGAGTAATGTGGAGAATGATGTGAAGGAGCTAATGATGATGAAATTGTTGGTGTTTACTATTTTATTATGTACTTACTAAGTTGTGGACTCACCCTTGCTTTTTTAATGTTTTAGGTGAACAGCGAAGGCGATATGAATGGGATGGAAGTTGCACCAACACTTTATGTGTCACATCATATACCATTGATATCTAGTATTTGTGATCACTCTTGGATTAATAAAGGGTCTAGTTAGTTAGTTGATGAACTTTCATAATCATAACAATTGTCATGTGAACTTAGTGAAGCTATATATTATTTGAGAAGTATAGTTTTTTATTTAATTGTATCTAAATTCGTGTTCTTCGTCTCTGTCAAAAGGTAAAGATTGCTCCCGAAGGCATGTGATGCTGGCGCTCTCAGACGTGTGAACACGAGCACAAGGACTTGGGCATTCTCGAGCGCGTGGTTTCAAAATTTATATTGATATTATTCTTATCTATGTTATTATGCAAAGTCTTGCTAATATTGTTTAACACTATAGTTAATTGTTTAAGGATGTTTGCTGAAATTGTAGTTAAAGTCATGGAAGAAAACTATGAAAAAGTAAATTTTGGTAATGGTTAGAGTATATGGAGTGTTGGGGTGTTACATGTCCTAGTTCAAGATTAGCTCATATGGGACAACAACACAGGTACCACGTCAAGCCGGGTAAATTATTTTTGCCTGGAGACTTTAGAGTGCTCTTTTTCTCCCAAGGAGCAACCAGTGAATACCACGGTGCTTGGATATGGATACATGATTAGAGCCATGCAATTTATTCCGAACTGATGAGAAAACTCTGCAAAGTATAACACAACTGTGATACACTCTGGTATGTGACATACCTTGGGTGTGAGCATAGCATTTTTTGCTTATGTTGGTATTGCTTCTTCATAAAGTTACTTTTTGATTTTTCATTATTATTATGCCATTACTTATTGCTTAATCTTGTTGAGTATATTTAAACATACTCACTTTTGATTTGCACACTTGAAGCATGCTGGTTTTGAAATCAAGCTAGTAGTACTAGCTGTCTCAGTATGAGGCTAGAGTGGACTCCAACCATATGTATATTACTTGTTCATTTTATTTTTGTTGTGAACTACCACTATTATTGGGTTTCAAGTAGCTTTAACATGCTTGTGGAACGATTCCCTTCAGTGTGTGGTGAATGTCAGTCCTAGGCCATGTTATGGGATGTGACACTTGCTAGCTTTATGTAGGGTGCCATGGAGTACATTGCAAGCATGAGCGATGTGAAGATTGCATTGATTAAGAGGTATGATAATATAGCTCATCAATTGGCTCAATATGAATGGAGAACAAGAAGCTTCATTGTTTCTTTCTTACAACTCCTACTTTTATGGCCATAGTCTAGTTAGTGGCATATCCAAAATGCAAAACCTGTGTGTTCAATGCATTTAAAATCCTTATAGTTTTATGTGTTTCAATCTAAATATCAATCATATTAGGGCTTGATTGTAAACAACCATGGGTCGCTTTACCCACATGTCATAGCATAGCTTTGGTAGTGAGTATAGTGCTTAAAGATTGTACCACTTACCTAAGATAATGAAGGAGACCATACCGAATGAAGCCATCAAAAGAACACTTTAGTACCACATTGTTCACTAAACAAAAGGAGTAGCTAAAGGCATATAAGATGAGGGAGAGCTACCTATATTGCCAACGTACCGAGGCGAGGTAAATGGGCCATCATGAAGGCCCATGACCTAGGTCAGTGGGCCACATTGCACTTGATGGGTGCGCTGATCTACCACTCCTCACATGGGAGATAGGACATCACAATTTATGATAGAGGGGATACACGTACATGCAACCCCTACCAGACTCTAAGCAAAATATTTGTTATTTTTGGATTTCTTAATTCACACTCACCTTGTTTTTTTTATAAAAATGAGTTGGATTTTCTCACTTTGGATATGTGGAATTTATGCTCTAGTTAGTGGTGGAGGTTTCCTCTTCGTCAACAACGGTGTCAGGCTTTTAGAGTTCAGTAGGGCCTGACCATAGACATCAATGGGAGGCTAGTGAGGCAGCTGTCACACCATTGACCACTAGATCGAAGGAGGGGAGTGGGTGGTGGCTCGTGGTGGTTCTTTGATAGGATTGAAGAGTCGAGTTCGAGTTTTGGGCAACTGACAAGACAAATCAAGATGAAGTGAGGTGGCAGAGAAGAAGATGATGTCAAGGCAGTGATGGAGGGACCGGTTGAACTAGTAGATGTGACAAGAGGCATAAATAGTAGAGGCTAACTCTGGAAGGGGGCTGATGAGGCTGCAGGGAGGGGGCATATAGGTGGGTTGGTTGCGATGGCAGGAAGATGGGATGTCAGTTAGGGTTAGGAGTGTGGAGAGGCATATGAGAGGGCAAAAGATGAGATCCAAATGTTCTTGATCCAATGGTGCATAGTATGACTTTCTTGGGGAAACTAGATGCAGAGATTTAATAGATAGACAATATTTTTTGTGAGGGTAAAGTGAATATTTGTCGGGACCTGAATATGCAAATTTGGACCCTCTATATATATCGCAATAGTCCAAGACCACGCTAGTGCACACAGTTTCAACATAGATGAATATCACAATCATACACAGCGGAAACATAATAAAAGACATCATATATTAGATAATACCTGTTGAATGACCTTAGGGTCATCCTTACACTTATTAGGCCTTGATGGCTCTAAATCAAAGTAAATAAACAGCAGCGGAACGAAGAACATTGGTGAATCCCATCAACATTCCACAGGCATCTGACAAAGTTCAACTCCTAGATAATCGCCTTCTCATGGATTCCATCTCTTTCGAAGGTGTAGAATTCTCCTCAACTGGTGATTTGGTTATTGGCAAGTGTGAGTACTTAAAGCACTCAACAAGTTTTGCACAGAATGCAAGTCTATCATATTATATGCATGGCTTATTCCAAAAGAATGGCTACCATGGTTATTTTGCAATAAAACAACATTTATTAAGGAATAGCATAGATAGATTGTAAAGATATTAAAACAAATAACAACAATAATAAAATTCTCAGTTATTTCCCAAATAAACCAACTCAACATTAAATCATTTTCCATTCCTCCATAGGCATACAGCCTCCATTCCCACATTTATTTTGAATAAAACTAACCCTTGACCGTAATTCCTGAGCATTACTCAATACCGCGAGCATGAGTATTCGAATAGATTTTACACTCTACAAAGGTTATGCGCTTTACCCACACGACATGATCATCTCTTGTTGCTAAGCTATTGACACACTTCCTTTGGTGTGTCGGCACAGAGATCATGACAAAGCCTTTACAGAGCTCTGTCTTAACCCAGTACTACTCGCTAAGGTTTCAACACTGATGGGACTAGTTACCACATTCGGGGCTCACACCACCATTAGTAGTACCAAGCTAAGACATTGCAAATTAATTAGCTAGATCCGTCCCATTCCAGACATGTGGTTGCATGTTTGACTCAGGTCAAATGCTTGCAAGGTGAAGTCCTTAAGTTGATCAAGGCAGGACTAACCAAAAATTCACCATTACCGTTACTGAAAGACCGAGATGGCGATCAGAGAGGGGGTGAATGATCCAAAATTAAAATATGTTTTCTAAGGAAGATCCCAAATGCAGATTTTCACCCAAAGAAACCAAGCCAAAACCATTAGATATCAAATGAAAGCAAAAGAGTTAATTTTCACAAAAATCAGCCTGATGCCAGTGCTATCGCACTCTAGGGGCGATACTACCGGGGTTACTGTAGCTACAGTGAAATAAGGCATATGAACAGAGTTTTCAACACAGGTTCAAATAAGAAAATTGATGTATCTTTTGATCTGTCAATCCAAACTCAACCAAACTTGGGAGATAAGGTCCTTGGGATGTCAGGATCTTATTTCAACCTTCAATCACAAGGATTGATGTCAAAGTTCCGACCTTTATGCCCGGGAAGAAAGAACGCACCAAGTTTCGACAAAAATCGAAAGAACTTCGATCAAGGCTTGCTCGTGGGGTTTTGATGATCAAAGTGATCTTGAATGACTTCCCACACATCCCAGCTAGCAAGAGAACACAAAGAAACTCAAGGATACGCAATCTACAAGATCAAGCATTCAAGAACGCAAAAGATCAACTTCTTGCAACAAGAACGCATGGATAGCCTAGATGATTGAAACAGGATTTCAAGAAAGAATAAATCAAAAACCTCAGCAAAAGATTCATAAGCAATTAGAAGGAGGGGAGGCAAATCCAAATTGCGTAAATGTAAATTGCAAGAAAGTAAATACAGAATTTAAATTGCGTAATTTAAATGAGTAATATAAATGCGTAAAGGAAATGAAACATGAACATAAATGAAGAACATTTCATTTCTGGAAGGACAGGTTACAAAGCCTCACATTCATATGGGCAAAGCTCAAAGGAGCATCAAAAACCTCAAAACCTTCTCAGGGGGGAAGGCTACCCCTCCACCCCTATTTATACAACTCTTGGGCCACCTACCTCCCTTGGATGAGCCTCTAAACCCTAGAGCATCCATCAAGGGCTAGGATTAACCCACTCAACCAGCCATGCAAGGGTTCACCCAAAACCCACCACACAAATGGGTTTTCTTGCTCGGTTTTCAAAGCATACTAACTAGACCCGCTATCCTATCAACTAGACCACAATCCAACGGCCCTCATTGATTCATGCAGCGCCTAGCTAGCATCTCATCCGTTCCTTGTCTTCACGGCTTGCTACGACTCCGTCTCCGATCATCTTCCGGCGATCCCCGACTGTTTGGACCTCCGACGCTCCTCGCCTAGTCCCGGTCATCCTTCGCCTCACCATGATCTAGCATCGTCGTCCTGCAACCATAAAGACAAGAAAACCCTTCTTGGTTCCACCATGAACCCAGCGCATCAACTCGATCACGAATTGGGATTAGAGCAGACCAAAAACAGACCAAAACACTTCGTTTTCAATACAGCAGTAATCTTCTCAATTTTGTATGATTTTTTATGTTGCTTAGATGAAAAACTTGTCAACAAGAAAAAGTTGCATTTCAACATTCTCTACAACTTTCATGTATAACACATAATTTTTTGAGCAACGTAAGACCTTCAACAAGGCATATTACTGCACGCTGTTAAAACTGGTCCAGCGTAAACGTGAGATTCTCTGTTAAACTTCCCGATTTTCTATGATTTTTTGTGTTACTCAAATGAAAAACTTGTCAACATGAAAACAATGCGTATTGAAATTATCTACAACTTTCATGTAGACCAAATAATTTTTGGAGCAACGGATGACCTTCAAAAACGCTAAATACTTCCAGCTGTCAAAACCAGTCCGGCGTAAACGTGAAACTCACTGAGACTCGGTCCGGTGTGAAAAAATCAGTCCGACGCAAATGGGAAACTTTCTGTTTCTCATTTCCCTTGTCCAGCGCAAATGGGAAACTCTCTGTTTCTTATTTCCATTGGTCCGGCGCAAACGTGAAGTCTATTCTAACTCGGTACGGCGCAAAAGGAAATCATTTCTACTCCGGTCCGGCGCAAATGCAACTCATACAACATTTGGTCCAGAGCAAATGGGAAACTCTCTGTTTCCCTCTTCCAACTTGAAATCCATTTTATATCGAAACTCAATTCTAAGCTATCCTAGATCACATAAAGTCAAATACTCATCACAAACATGGATGGACCTCCACATGTTCCTTCAATCTCCCCCTTGATGAGTATATTGACAAACCACTCAAAAGGCATAAATTTGAGTTTGAGTAACAGAAGAAGAAAGCAATTTGATTGCAAAAACCACACATGGTCCAAAGAGAATAGACTGAGAATATGACCAAGTTGGTAAGACATATTTTAGAGCTAAATCAAGGAGAGAGCAAGTTTTCCACAAAAAACTAAAATCCTATCATAAGTGACAAATGTGATTATGTGATTATGATCCATAAGAATTAGCAAAGTTTTACAAAGATCATAAGAACCAAATAAGCTTTCACATTTTTAATGATGCCTTTTCTATGTTTTCTCCCCCTTTTGGCAATATAGGCATCAAAATAGAATTTTCTCCCCCCTTTTTATGTACGCATGAAATGCAACCTAAGGCAACTTTGAAGATTATCCAATTGATTGTAATGAGAGGATATGACACCAAGCTTATCAATCTTAGGTTATGACTAAACTAAGACATGTCCAAGTGCAGATAACAAATTTTGCTCATAAGCTAATTTTTGAAAATGTGTCATTTTTAGCAAGATTTGACAAGTGCAAAACTTAGTAAAGTTTCAAAGCTAGAAGCAAAACCACTCAAGGATCAAATGGAAAACCTAGAGTTCAACCTACTCAACACTTTGGGGAATTTTGAAGTGCATATAAGGTCCTTCGAGCTCATTTTTCAATTTATGCAAATTTTCTTTAAGACTTTGAAAAACATAGCGGGGTGCAAATGTTTGACATTATTTGCATTCTTTACCCACTTATGTGTTTAATATTTGCATTTTTTTTATTGATTGACTCAAGCCATTTTCGATCATCTCAAGAGTAACTCTTAAGAGAATGATTTTGGTCATACACAATATATTCTAAGTTCATCCCAAATGCAATGGGAAGCAGTCTCGTGAATATAAAGTGTTGAGATCAATTTTGCACAAAAGAGTCAAATTTTTCTTGATTTCAATTTAGCACATATGAGCAATTTTGAAGGACTCAAATATGGATCAACCAAATTTCACCCAAGTTGCTATAGGGACTCTAGAGAAATCCAAAATTTCACAATTCAAGGTAGAAGCCCCTAGAGAAGAAACTTAGTAAGTAAAAGCAACATGTTTCATCAAGTTTGCATTTAAAGCTTTCAAGTTTTTCAGATTTTAATTAAGCTTAGCATGATAAATGATCTTGGACATATCTAAGCTAGTGATTTTCTTCAAAAGATATAGCATGATGTATTTCATGAAGATTGAGTTAATTGTATAATAGACAAAGCTCATAAAACAGAAAATGTAGTCTAAATGCAATGCATGAACAGATTCTCAAACTCCACCTCAACAAATGAATCATTTTTAAGCTCAAATCTAGTTAAAGTTGAGTTATTATCAAGATTAGGCATAAAGAAAACCCGAATGAACTCAATAACAACCAGAAAAACATAATGAGGAGAAGAAGTCGAGAAAACTGCAAACTGGGTGGCTATTGAGCATAGAAAAGATAGAAGAGACTCACTACGGCTCAGACTCGCTCTTATCTTCCCCAGTGGCTGACATAGGGAAGGAGTGCACACAGACCCTATCTACCCAGGAGGCCCAACACCTGCTAGACTTATAAGACTGTGAGGGAACTCAACCTAGAGAGAAGAGAGAACACTAATCACACATGATAGCAACCTAAAGCACGAGATAAGAGGTCCATGCAAGGCATGCCAGAAGTCTAAGTGAGTGAACTCAACTCAAGAAAGTAAGCCCAAGATCACCCAGAAGAAACACAAAGAAGAGAAAAACTGGAAGAAAATATATTATACATAATATACAAACCAACTCCTCCTCACGAAAGACCGTAAGGGCTCACGACTCCAAGCTCACTCCTCAAGGCAACAAATCTGGAGCTATCTAAAGGCTTGGTAAAGATATCGGCTAACTGAACATCACTTTCTATGAACTGAAGTGCGATATCACTCTTCTCCACATGGTCTCTAAGGAAGTGATATCTAATATCAATGTGCTTGGTCCGGGAATACTGCACTGGGTTTTTAGCAATGCAAATAGCAGAGTATTGTCACAGAAAAGTGGCACACTCTCTATCTCTAACCCAAAGTCCTGCAAGGTCGATCTCATCCAGAGCACCTGGCTACAGCAACTGGCTGCAGCAACATACTCGGCCTCAGCAGTGGACTGTGCAACTCCGGACTGCTTCCTAGACGACCAAGAAACAAAGAAGTGCCAATAAATTGGCAAGTGCCAGAAGTGCTCTTCCTATCTATCCTACAGCCAGCAAAGTCGGCATCGAGAAAGGCTCTCAGGGACAGACAAGAAGAGGAAGAGTACCAAATACCATAATCAGTGGTAGCACGAAGGTACCTGAAGATGCGCTTCACCGCCTGGCGGTGAGAGACGCGAGGAGAAGCCTGAAATCGAGCGCACAGACACAGCAAAATGTATGTCCGACCTCGAAGCGGTGAGATACAGGAGGGAGCCAATCATACTCCGGAACTCCTTCTGATCAGAAGGCTCACCATCCTCGTCAGGCTCGAGGACAGCAGTGGTGGCCATAGGAGTCATCACCGGCTTACCATCAGACATATCAAACTGCCTCAGGAGGTCCTGAGTGTACTTACCTTGGTGCAGGAAAGTACCCTCCCGAGTCTGCTTGATTTGGAAGCCAAGAAAGTAGCTCAATGAAGGACCATGTGGAGGTCCATCCATGTTTGTGATGAGTATTTGACTTTATTTGAGCAAGGTGTGCTCAAGTTTGAGTTTGATTTGGATTGATTTTCAAAATGAAGCATTTTGAGTTGTCTCTGCCAGGAGTGGCAGTACCGGTCGTATGGACGTGGTAGTGATGAGTTGGATGGTTTATTGCATATCATTGTGGGCATTCCTATGAAAGGTTTTTCCTTGTCTTTGATGGTTGTAGGGCGACGGTGCTAGGTCATGGTGAGACGGAGGATGACCGGGACTAGGCGAGGAGCGTCGCAGGTCCAGACGGTTGGGAGATCGCCAGAAGATGATCGGAGACGGAGTTTGGGCAAGTCAAGAAGACAAGGAAAGGAGATGATGCTAGCTAGATGCCGCGTGGATCAATGAGGGCCGTCGGATTGAGGTCTAGTTGATAGGTTAGCGGGTCTAGGTAGTATGCTTTGAAAACCGTGTAAGAAAACTCGGTATGTGTGTGGGTTTTGGGTTAGCCCTTGCATGGCTGTGTGTGTGGGTTAATCCTAGCCCTTAGATGAGTGCTATAGGGTTGAGGGACTCATCCAAGGGTGGTAGGTGGCCCAAGAGTAGTATAAATAGGGGTGGAGGGGTAGCCTCCTTCCCTTGAAGGTTTTGAGGTTTGTGAATGCTCCTTTGAGCTTTGCCCAAATGAAAGTGAGGCTTTGTAACCTCTCCTTCCAGAAATGAAAGTTTTATCCATCCACCTCTGAATTTATTTTGCGCATTTACATTATGTCTTTACTTTACGCAATTTAAATTCAGCATTTACTTTCCCGCAATTACATTCTCGCAATTTACTTTCATGTAATTTGGATTTGCCTCCCCTCCTTCTAAATGCTGCTGATCTTGGATGTTTTCAGTGTCTTCATATGGTTTTACATCTCTTTTGCACTCTTGGATTGAGTAGAGAACATCTTTTCTTTGAAGTTCCAACTTTCTTCAAAACTTGTTCTTCGCGTAGCAGTCAGTATTTGATTTCTATAAAAATATAGAAAAATCTTTTTCAAGTGATTCTTATTGGAGGAGGTGTGGGACTCTGATATCCACTTGCAGAAAAATTTTGGAGTTCACTTGTTGCACCGTTTGGGCGACATGAGGTGAACACCGAGCCCCAAACTTTCTGCTCGAAGTTCTTGACCAGACTGTGTTCTTAGATTTTTCCTGTTTTTTATGTAAGGATTTTTGAGGAGAAATTTGGTGGAGTTCTTCAAGACTCTGATGCTCATAGGGAGAAAAAGTCTCAAAATTTTGTGAGCTGCAGAAACCCACCAACCTCCTGTGCAAATTGAGGACAAGTTCTGGAAATTCTGCTTTTGCTTTTCTGAAAGTGACTTTTGTGATTTGAATTGATGTCCTTTCTAAAAGCAAGAGTTTGAATTGATTCCTCTTTATCTTGGACACTAGACAACCGGTATTGTGACTCAAAAATCCCCATATATTTTATGGTACTTATCCATGCAAACTTGGGGTACACATAGTTGTCTAGTTTTTCAGGTTTTTCACGATTTCATTTGAGCGATCTTGTCGAGGTTTTTGTTGGAGTATTTTGGGGGAAATTTTATTTGCGACCATTCAACCCCCTCTGTTCGCCATCTCGGTCCTTCACTCAACTTGCCCATCATACTCATCTCAAACTCTGTGCTCATCACCTCAGAAAACTGAGACACAAGAGAATGAGATGAGCCACCAAAAATGATATCGTCCACATAAATCTGGATGAGAAGAAAATGCGAGTCATGGTGTTTGATTAACAGAGTCTTGTCTACTATGCCCATCTTGAAGTCATGGCTGAGAAGATAAGACTTGAGCCTCTCATACCATGCTCTGGGGGCCTGTTTGAGTCCATACAAAGCTGTGGAAAGCTTGTATACATGACTCGAAAACTTGGGTTTGTCAAATCCTGGAGGTTGTTTGACATAAACCTCTTCCTCAATATAGCTATTGAGGAATGCACTCTTGACATCCATTTGATAGAGCTTGAAGCCCCGGGAAGCAGAGAATGCAAGCAAGATCCTAATAGCCTCTAGTCTAGCTACAGGGGCAAAGGTCTCCCCAAAGTCAAGACCCTCAACCTGAGTAAAGCTCTGTGCAACTAGCCTAGCCTTGTTGCGAATGACAACCCCATCCTCACTCTACTTGTTTTTGAACACCCACTTGGTCCCAATGACATTATGACTAGATGGACGTTCTACAAGCTGTCAGACTTTGTTCCTCTTGAAGTTTTCAAGTTCCTCATGCATAGCATTAGTTCAAGACTCGTCAGATAATGCATGAGTCACATCCTTCGGCTCAAATGAGGCAACAAAGGCAGAGTGAAAGCAGAAACTGGACAAACCTATTTTTGAGCGAGTGACTCGCTCTAACAGATCACCGATGATCTGATCAGGTGGATGAGAACGCTAAATATGACGAGGAGGTCCAAAAGCAGAAGTGGCCTCTACCTCATGCACAAAACAGGTAGGAGCTGAGCCACTAGCTGCATGAGAGTCAGAAGGCAAGGGCTGGCATTCCTGAGGTGAAGAAATGGAAACAGGAGGCACCTCAGGTGTAGAGGGGACTGGATCAGGTGGAACACCATCATCTCCATCATCCTCATCCTCTACAAAGATGGTCTCGGAGGAAGAAGAAGAGCATGAAATGTCAGGTCTAGCTCCTAGGCTAGCCTCATCAAAGGTCACTTCATAGGTCTCTATGATCCTATGCGCATCGCAACTCCAGACCCTATAGCTACGAGAAGAAGTCGAGTAACCCAGAAAGATACAATCAGAAGAACGAGACTCAAACTTATCCAGGTTACCAGACTTCAAAATAAAACACTTGCAACCAAACACACGAAAATGAGAAACATTGGGCTTTCGCCCATACCTCAACTCGTAAGAAGTGTGGTGCAAATAAGCTCTCAAGAATACACGATTAGAAACATGGCAAGAAGTAGCTATAGCTTCAGCCCAAAACTTTCTAGGAGTACTGTACTCGTCTAGCATCGTCCTGGCCATCTCTACCAGGGTCTTGTTCTTCCTTTCCACTATGCCATTTTCCTGAGGGACTTAGGGAGAGGAGAACTGATGCTCTAAACCAGACTCCACACAGAAACTCTTAAAATAGGAGTTCTTGAACTCCGTGCCATTGTCACTGCGTATAGCTCGTAGGGCACCAGGGAGCTCAAAAGACAACCTATGAACCAAACCCCTAAAATGGGTAAAAGTCTCATCCTTCGAGGACATGAAAAACACCCAAGAGTACCTCGAAAAATCATCAACAATGACAAGAACATACCACTTCCCACCCACTGACTACACTCTAGCTGGACCAACAGTGTCCATATGTAAAAGCTGTCCTGGTGCATCAATCATCACAAAAGTGACTGGGGGATGAGAAACAGCAACCATCTTGCCATGTCGGCAAGGAGAGCAAACTAAGTCTTTGATCATTTTGAGTTTAGTCAAACCACGAATGAGGTCGTGACTGCTAAATCGGGTCAAATGATCAAATCCAATGTGACCAAGTCTCCTATGCCAGAAGGAGAGATCACGGGACTCTGAAGCAATCAAACAATAGAGAGAGTCTCCAAAAGAAGCAGAAAAATCAGCACGAAAGACTCCCATATCTAGAAATCCCGCAAACTATCCCTCCTGAAGAATTGAGGATTCTACAAGCGCTACTCTTGAAACTCACCTCGAAAGAGTCATCAATAAGCTGAGAAATAGAAAGCAAATTGTATTGCAGCTTACTCACTAAGGCAACATCTTTAAGAATGAAATTATTATTAATACAGATGGTACTTTTAGCAATGACTCTACCTGAAGAAGCATCCCCGAAAGTGATCAACTCATCACTGGGGGCTCGGACTAGGGAAGAGAACCATCGAGAATCTCGGTCTTATGACAAGACCAACCGGAGTCAACAATCCAAACATCTCCCTTCCCCATCCGACGAACCTGATCAAGACAAAAAAAAGGAAGATGACTCAGTACTAGGATAGAGTGAAGACTTGGGAACCCAATACTGAACCACACGACGCCTCAAAGTACCAGCCACAGGAGAAGACTGGACTCAAGTGTCTCTCTGACGTTTAACCCTAACCCGATCAGTAGCAACCCTAGTAGATGATCTAGGAGCTGGAACTGGGTTGGCCCGCCGTGGTGCATAGGCCGAATCACCCCAGTGTGGCTGCCTAAAACTCCTACCAAAAAACATCTCACGCCGCTGATATCTACCTCGATGAGAAAAACGAGGAATATCAAGAGGACGGCGGAAAGACTGACCACCAGCGGCTCCAGGACTAAAACTTGAAGAAACAGCATGAAAACTGAGTCCTGGATGCTGCCCAAAAATAGACAACTCTCTAACCTGTCTAAAAGCAGTATGTGCCTTAGGAGCACTCAGAGTCTGGGGATGACCCTGAATACCCCTAAGAGCAGCAACACGCTCACGCCGAGTGTTCTTGGCGTGCCTAAAGCAAAAATCTACTAGGTGACCATCCTTCTTACAGAAGGTGCATGTGTACTTCGCCTTGCTAGAGGCAGAAGCAACAGGAGTAACACCCTTCTGGTCAAAAGTCCTATGGACAACCCCCGCAGACCTAAACACGGTGGTACTCACTCTGGGAGCTACCACAATCTCACCACTCTTGGAGCCACGCACAATGGTGGGAGGATGCGCCCGAGCGTGCTCCAAAGGATCAAATCATAGACCTTGATTAAATCTACTAATCTTGGATTGGTCTAGAATAAGATTGAGCTTCTTCTTGCCTCCAACAAACTTCTCGAGAGTGCTCATGAGATACTGGCAATCTCGGAAGAAAGAGGCACAAGAAGAACAGGGGAAGAAGAAGAAGAACCAGAAAGATGAGCTCTCTCAGCACGTGCATTTTTCTCACTCAGCACGGCTGCCTCAATCTTGTGGGCCTCACAAGAAACGCACGACGCATTTCTAATCCTATGGACTTGGTCTTCTAACTTCTTCCTAAGTTCGACATGGATTTTATCCATATCATCCTTAACACCAACACACAGCAGGCAACCAGTTTGTGACTTAACTAGTAGTCCTTAGCAAGTTTATCACACTTGACATTCAAAGCATCATTGTCAAGTTTTAGTTGCCTACAACCCTCACATGAGCTGACTAGGTCCTTAGAAGCATGCAATTCAAGTTCATCATTTATAGTAGAAAGCTTTCTAAGGTGCGAGCTCATGGCATCAATTTCAGTAAGCAGTTTAGGGCAATTATTAAAAGAAGCATTTGTGTGAGCATGAGAAAAGCTAGCATCAGCAGGAATATCAATAGTAACAGAACTAGCATTCTTCGACCTCATATTCTCAAGATCAACAAGCACACTATCATGCAAAGTCCTTAGGTTCTCCAGCTCCACAAGCAAAGCATCACAGAGTGTACAGCTATCAGAGTCTCGGGAGGAACATGATTTAAGTGAAGCTAACTTTCGAGACAAGCTATCTACCTCCTTCTTTAACTCAGAACACCTCAACCTAGCCTTAGCATGAAACTTGCCTAATTTACAGAAGGCATCATTTAACTCGTCGTAGGTGGGTACCTCATCCGTGTCGCTGTACAGATCGGAGTCGCTTACTTCAATGGCGCCTGCCATGAAGCACATGCCAGAGAAGTCGTCGTTGCCCTTCACCTTCTCTTGCAGATCGTCCTCGCTTGCATCGCTCTAATTCTCCGTGTCAGAGATCTCGATGTCGCCAGTGCAGCGAGGACCCGGTGAAAGAGCTTCTTGTTCTTGGCAAAGTTGCGGTACTTCTTCTTCTCCAGCTCACGAGCTGGGGCCTTTTTGTTGCGGTTCATGTCGGTGTAGTCGTTCTTGCTCAAACCGCCTTGTTCGTTTTTGCCCTTCTCCAACCGGGGACAGTTTGCTCGAACGTGGTTGGGGCCACCACACTCGAAGCAAATGATCTTGCCCCCTCTCTTCCTCTCTCTCACCCTCTTGTAAATGTTAGTAAATTTACGAGCGACAAGTGCAAGCTCATTTTCTGGAAATCATTCCAGAACTTCATCGTTTACATCGCAAAGAGCAGAGAGAGAGAAACCAGAAGAAAAATCAAGAGAGGATCCGGAGGAAGATCCGATGGGATCGGTGACTAAGCCATCGACTGAGATTTCGTCTTGTGAGAGACGACGTCGATCTCATGAGTCTTGAGACGGGAATACAACCCATCAAGAGTCAAGGTCGACAAATCCACCTTCATTTCCCAAACTCGAAGATCGAGTGCAGTCAAGAAATGTCGAGCATTATCAGAGTCAGGGTATATGCAACCGACTGCTCGGAGGTCGCTCAAGATCTTTGTAAACCGACCAACCCACTCGTCAAGACTCTCACCAACGTGTTGCTCAAATTTGTCGAACTCATGCTTGAATTGGTCCTGTCGAACCATCTTGATTTGGGAAGTGCCCTCATGGTAAGCATCGAGGGTCACCCAAATCTCGTGAGCGAAACAGAGGTGAGAAATCCTATCATACTCACTGCGGCTAAGACCCTGTATGAGAATGTTCCTTGCCTTAGCGTTTGCCTCAACGTCAGCCATATTGCCGGCCGTGACGTTTTCATCAGCAAGAACCTCATACGGGAGTTTCACCTTCTTGTTAGTGCTATGCCCTTGAGGCAATCATTTAGATGATTGTAACATGACTCTGTTTATGAATAATAATATGATTATTGGTCCAATGAATGTATATAATTGTATTGATTGACAAGTATGTGACTTGCTCATGAAGCTCTTTACTTATTGATGTAATTCGATAAATATCTCTGATCGGATATCATCGTATAGGACAACGATGAATAGATCAGCACATGTAGTGATCGATGATCATGCTTCATAGATCATGGGATATGGAGATATCATCTATACATTGTGGACGCATGTTGAATAACATGAGTTAGATAGACCCGCAATGGGACACTGCGAGAATGTTTCGTTCTTATGTGTCATCAGTGTATCTCATACATAGTAGATGTATGATCCTTAGACCTGAGATTGTCATATTCCCTACACGTGTAATAGTTTTCCTTGGGGCTATCAAACACTACTTCCTAACTGGATAGTTATAAAGGTAGCTTTTATGTTTACTATAAAACGTGCAGAGGGAAGTGAGCAGTCAAGATGGAATTTGCCACTCCAATGAAACAGAAATATATGATAAGGCCACTCGTGTGATATGATTAAGGAAGTGCATGGCCATGCCGTGATTGAAGAGTCAATCACAACTTATTAATATATCACGGATACGAGAGATGGATTGAATCATCAAAGGATGACATGGTTCTCGCCTTGAGTTCAATCTTCATATACATGGCAAAGGGATTATTACATGAGTACTTTTGATAGGTTCTGTCCGATTTGATCATAGTATGTTTGGGAGTTGGCATACTTTGCAAGGAGCCGCTACCAACTATTGGATTGAAAAGGAGTTTTCCGAATCCATGTCCAAACGTACGTGAACCTGCAGGGTCACACACTTAATGAGCTGGGATGCATTAATTTGGATTGGATCCATAATTAATGGACCTCGTGGGCTTAGCACGCTGATGGGCCCTGGTTTAGGGTTTCATCTCGTGGCTATATAATGAGGGGAGGAGGGTGGGCGCAGGGTGTGCTTTTTCACAGTTTAGAAGTGATTCATCCGAAACCCTAGCCTCCTCCTCTCGCTGCCCCTGCCGAGCGACTAGGTGCTTGCACACCGACGCACGGCGTTCTATTCCTGGACGTGTGGACAACTACGGTGACGCTGCTGCGACTGCGGCGTGGGAGGATGATCCACAGCGAGGCGAGGACGATCCACTCCATCGACGCAACGACTGTGGCGAGGACGATCCACTACATCGACGCTCGAAGCATTCCGCAACTGCGCGTCTAGTGGTAATCTAATCTGTGATCCCCTTCTTGCGAGTAGCTTTCTGGTTATGCGGTAGACTTTTTTTTGTGCTAGTGTGGCATACCGCGTTCCTCTTCAGTGGTATCAGAGCCATCTCGTATAGTTTTGTGATCTGGATGTTGCACGTATGATGTGTGAGGTTAGTAGATTGGATATATTACATGTTCAGCCGGTTCATGTGATGAATTTGTGACGGAAGCCATCGATGAGATCTATCGGTTTAGGGTTTGAGGAAAGTGCAAACCGATTCAATCTTGATTTGGGTGAGTCCGTTCATGGTACGACGTTACCCTTGCCAGTCGGGTTACCGCCATCAGGGTTTCTGAAACGTATCCATATGGGACCAAGCCAATCAGATTGAGTTGGATTGGGTCAATCTAGTTGATCTATGGTAAGTGCAAACCGATTCAATATTGATTTGGGTGAGTCCGTTCATGGTACGATGTTACCCTTACCGGTCGGGTTACTGCCATCAGAGTTTCTGAAACGTAACCATATAGGACCAAGCCAATCATATTAGATCGGATTAGATCAATCTGGTTGATCCGTGAAAATTTTGAGGGTGTTTTCCCATGACAGAAGACATGCCTCTAAAAAAAATTTCCCAGGGCGTTGCCCTCGACCGCCGCCAGGGGCTCTGCCCGTTGGACCCCGCCAGGGGCGCTGCCCCTCCGACCCCGAAGTCGTAGGGTTGCTTTTGTTTAAACTCGTTTTTGCAGGGAATTATGTGAAATAGTATGGCCTATGTGTATGTGATGCATGTAATTCCACATGGTCTACGTGCCGTGTCAAGCCATAAGGCTATTTAAATTGTATAAGGACCTGCGTGTCAACTTGTGATGCTTCAAACCCTCATGTAAATTTCATTATCAAGTGTTGTAAGGTGTTGCATCCATAATGATGAAGACGATGGTATCAAGCAAGGTGGCTAGGTGAACAAATCAAGCAAAGTGGCAAGGTGAACAAACAAGCATGATGATGGAGATCTTAATGCTAAGGGCCATGCTATTTCACAGCTTATTTTAATTTTCTGTGGATGTGTGTTTAATCCTTGCTATTTTCTTTATGCTCATTGCATGTGATGCCATGTTCTTAGTAGATTTTGTTCATCCCTATAGTTAAAATTTTAAATCAAAATGTCCATCCAATTGTTGCACCTATCAAGAATTTAGATCGTTATTGATATGACTGCCAAAGTAGTATATCAATGGCTATCTTAATAGATGATAGGGATGTGTTGGACACATCACGCATAACAATGGTAGATTTAATCAAGCTATCAAAACGGTTTTGGGCTTGAGGACATAAGTGGTTGGGATTTGATTTCAGTAATGAAGGAACCTATACAAGACAATTGGTGTCTAGGAAAACACACATGAGGCAGGTTTCTTAATTGGCACCCGAATACGGGAAGTGCTCCCTCCCTCATGTGAGCCCTTGGGACAGGTTGACCTGGCCATGAGTCAAGTTGACGGAGGCATTCATTACTTTTTTTCATACTCAACAAACAAGAGTTACATAAGATGTATTTAGCAAAGGTGTTGCTTACCTATGTCATTAAATTTATAGCAGTGATGCCAAAGCTCACTAGTGTTTGATGAATATGGATCTTGAATACTCACTATGTGTCTATAAAAGGGACATAAAATAGGAGTGTCTTTTATTAAAATGTTTAATAAAATTTTTACATAAACATAGTGCTTAGAATCTTTGCATATTTTTGGTGTAGTTCAATGGCACCTTGTCCTTCTCCTACTACACCTGGTTTTGCATTGAGATCGATTTTGGAAAGGGAAAAACTTTATGGAACTAATTTTGTTGATTGGTATCGCAACCTGAGAATTGTTCTCAAGCATGAAAAGAAGGACTATGTTCTAGAGAATCCAATTCCTAATGAATCAGCCGAAAATGCTCCTCGCAATTTGAAGGTTGAATACGAAAAACATGTTAATGCTTCTGTAGAGGTCAGTTGTCTCATGCTTGTCACCATGGACTTTGAGCTCCAAAAGCAATATGAGGACTAGGATGCTTACAATATGATTGTGGGCTTGGAGGGCTTGTTTGGGAATCAAGCAAAAGCTGAGAGGTATGGTATCTCAAAGCTTTTATTTGCTTGTAAGCTGGCTGAAGGCAGTCCGGTCAGCCCTCATGTGATCAAGATGATTGGTTACATCGGGAGATTGGAAAAACTTGAGTTTCCCCTTAGCCTCAGGTTGGCCACAGATGTTATTCTCCGGTCTCTGTCACAGAGCTTTGAGCCATTCATTATGAATTTTCATATGAATAGCATGGAGAAGAGCCTAACCGAGCTACATGGGATGCTCAAGGCTGCCGAGGAAAGCATTAAGAAAAAACCCAATCATGTGATGATGGTTCAAAAAACAACTGCATTCAAAAAGAGGAAGGCTAAGGCTGGGGGAACGGGAAAGAGCAAGGGCAAGGGCAAGGGTAAGGCTCAAGATGAGATCGCAAGCCTCAAAACTAAGCTTCAAAAGCTTAAAGTTGGCCCTCAACCTGATACCCAATGCTTCTATTGCAAGAAATCAGGACATTGGAAACGGAACTGCGAAAAGTACCTGGCAAATAAGAAGAATGGAAATGTGGTTTCCACTTCAGGTATTAATGTTATAGAAATTAATCTTGCTACTTCTTCACTCAACTCATGGGTATATGATACGGTTCGGTTGCTCACATTTGCAATTCGATGCAGGGGCTGAAAAAGAGTAGAGACTTGGCAAAAGGAGAAGTGGATCTTCGCGTGGGGAATAAAGCAAGAGTTGCTGGTCTTGCCGTTAGCACATACCCATTGCATTTGCCTTCAGGATTAGTTTTAGAACTCAATAATTGTTATTTTGTTCCATCTTTGAGTAGAAACATTATTTCATCTTCTTGTTTGGAACATGAAGGTTATGATTTCAGAATAAAGAACTTTGTTTGTTCAATATTTTTGAATGATATGTATTATGGTCGTTGCCCCATGGTGGATGGGTTGTACGTCCTTGAACTCGAAGAGAAACACATCTATAACATTAATGTAAAAGGTATCGGCCTAATGATTTGAACCCTACCTTTTTATGGCATTGTCGCTAGGTCATATAAATGAGAAGCGCATGAAGAAGCTCCATGGTGATGGACTTCTAACCTCATTTGATTTTGAATCATTTGAAACATGTGAATCTTGTTTACTTGGCAAGATGACAAAAGCCCTTTCACGAGTTTTAGTGAGAGAGTGAGTGAGTTATTGGCCCTAGTACATACAGATGTATGTGGACCAATGAGCTCGACTGCTAGGGGTGGGTTTCAGTACTTTGTAACTTTTACTAATGACTTTAGTAGATATGGATATATCTATTTAATGAGGCATAAATCTGAAACTTTTGAAAGGTTCAAAGAGTTTCAAAATGAAGTACAAAATCAACTTGGCAAATCAATAAAACACTTATGATCAAATCGTGGTGGCGAATACTTGAGCCAAGAGTTTGGTGATCATCTAAAGCAATGTGGAATTGTATCGCAACTTACTCCGCCAGGAACGCCTCAATGGAATGGCGTGTCCGAACGACGAAACCGAACTTTATTAGATATGGTTCGGTCAATGATGAGCCAAACAGATCTGCCATTATCCTTCTGGGGTTTCGCTCTATAGACAGCTGCGTTTACTTTGAATAGGGTCCCATCAAAATCCGTTGAGAAGACGCTATATGAGATATGGACTGGGAGAAGACCCATGTTGTCATTCTCAAGATATGGGGATGTGAGGCTTATGTAAAATGTTTACAATCAGGTAAACTCGCACCTAAATCAAAAAAATGCTTTTTTGTGGGGTATCCTAAAGAAACAAAACGATATTACTTTTACAAAAGAAACGAGAACAAAGTTTTTGTTGCTCGAAATGGTGTCTTTTTGGAGAAAGAGTTTCTTTCAAAAGAAATCAGTAGGAGTGATGTGTATCTTGATGAAGTTCGAGAATCACATGAATATGTTCAAGCTACCACTGAACCTTCACAAGATGTACAAAGTGTTGTACAACCTGTGGTCTTAGGTCGGGGAAGTCACGTCATGTACCTATAAGATATGGGAATGACATATTATTGTTGGACAATGATGAGCCCACGACTTATGAAGAAGCAATGATGGACCCAAACTCTGAAAAATGGCTTGAAGCCATGAGATCCAAAATTCAATCCATGCATGACAATCAAGTTTGGAACTTGGTCGATTCTCCTAATGGTGTAAAAACCATTGAATGCAAATGGATTTTCAAGAAGAAGATAGACGTAGATGGAAATGTTCAGATCTATAAGGCACGGTTGGTGGCAAAGGGTTTCAAACAAGTTCAAGGAGTTGACTATGATGAAAACTTCTCACCGGTAGACATGCTCAAGTCTGTTCGGATCATTTTAGCTATTGCTGCATATTTCGATTATGAAATATGGAAGATTGATGTCAAAACAGCCTTCCTTAATGGGAATCTATCTGAGGATGTATACATGATACAACCTGAAGGTTTTGCTGATCCTAAATATGCTAAAAGGGTATGCAAGCTTCAAAGATCCATTTATGGGTTAAAGCAACCATCTCGGAGTTGGAACATTCGTTTTGATGAAGTGGTCAAAGGTTTTGACTTTATCAAAAACGAAGAAGAGCCTTGTGTTTACAAGAAGGCTAGTGGGAGCGCACTTGTGTTTCTGATTTTGTATGTGGATGACATATTATTGATCGGGAATGATATTCCTATGCTTGAAGATGTAAAGACTTCATTGAAAAGGAGTTTCTCAATGAAGGACTTGGGAGAAGCATGCTATATCTTGGGCATAAAAATCTATAGAGATAGATCAAAAAGATTAATTGGATTAAGTCAGGAAACATACATTGACAAGATATTGAAAAGGTTCAATATGCATGAATCCAAGAGAGGTTTCATGCCAATGTCAGATGGCATCAGTCTCTGCAAGAATCAGTGTCCTTCGACATCTAATGAGCAAGACAGGATGAGCAAGATTCCATATGCTTCAGCTATTGGGTCTATTTTATATGCCATGATATGTACACGCCCAGATGTCTCATTTGCTCTAAGTGTCACGAGCAGATACCAAGCGGATCCTGGTGATGGTGATTGGATAGCCGTAAAAAATATCCTGAAGTACTTGAGAAGAACTAAGGGTATGTTCCTTGTTTTTGGAGGTGAGGAAGATCTGGTTACAAAGGGTTACACCGATGCAAACTTCCAAACTGACAAAGATGATTTTCGATCGCAATCCGGGTTTGTGTTTACACTAAATGGAGGAGCAGTAAGCTGGAAGAGTTCCAAGAAAAACACGATGGCCGACTCTACGACAGAAGTGTAGTACATTGCGGCTTCGGAAGCCGCAAAAGAAGCTGTGTGGATTAAGAAGTTTATCACAGAGCTTGGTGTGGTCGCTAGTGCCTCTAGTCCAATGGACATCTATTGTGATAATAGTGGTGCCATTGCACAAGCAAAAGAACCTAGATCACATCAGAAATCTAAACACATACTCCGGCGCTTTCACCTTATTCGCGAGATTGTGGATAGAGGTGACGTGAGAATATGCAAAGTACATACGGAAGCCAATGTGGCCGATCCGTTGACAAAGCCACTGCCACAGCCTAAGCATGAGGCGCACACGAGGTCTATTAGTATTAGATACTTAATTGATTGACTCAAGTGCAAGTGGGAGATTGTTAGTGTTATGCCCTTGAGGCAATCATTTAGATGATTGTAACATGACTCTGTTTATGAATAATAATATGATTATTGGTCCAATGAATGTATATCATTGTATTGATTAACAAGTATGTGATTTGCTTATGAATCTCTTTATGTGACTTGCTTATGAATCTCTTTACTTATTGATGTAATTCGATAAATATCTTTGATCGAAAATCATTGTATAGGACAACGATGAATAGATCAGCACATGTAGTGATCGATGATCATGCTTCATAGATCATGGGATATGAAGATATCATCTATACATTGTGGACGCATGTTGAAGAACATGAGTTAGATAGACCCGCAATGGGACACTGCGAGAATGTTCCGTTCTTATGTGTCATCAGTGTATCTCATACATAGTAGATATATGATCCTTAGACCTGAGATTGTCATATTCCCTACACGTGTAATAGTTTTCCTTGGGGCTATGAAACACTACTTCCTAACCGGATAGTTATAAAGGTAGCTTTCATGTTTACTATAAAACGTGCAGAGGGAAGTGAGCAGTCAAGATGGAATTTGCCACTCCAATGAAACGGAGATATATGATAAGGCCACTCGTGTGATATGATTAAGGAAGTGCATGGCCATGCCGTGATTGAGTCAATCACAACTTATTAATATATCACGGATACGAGAGATGGATTGAATCATCAAAGGATGACATGCTTCTCGCCTTGAGTTCAATCTTCATATACTTGGCAAAGGGATTATTACATGAGTACTTTTGATAGGTTCTGTCCGATTTGATCATAGTATGTTTGGGAGTTGGCATACTTTGCAAGGAGCCGCTACCAACTATTGGATTGAAAAGGAGTTTTCCGAATCCATGTCCAAACGTACGTGAACCTGTAGGGTCACACACTTAATGGGCTGGGACGCATTAATTTGGATTGGATCCATAATTAATGGACCTTGTGGGCTTAGCACGCTGATGGGCCCTAGTTTAGGGTTTCATCTCGTGGCCATATAAGGAGGGGAGGAGGGTGGGCGCAGGGTGTGCTTTTCCACGGTTTAGAAGTGATTCACTCGAATCCCTAGCCTCCTCCTCTCGCTGCCCCTGCCGAGCGACCAGGTGCTTGCACACCGATGCACGGCGTTTTATCCCTGGACGTGTGGACAACTGCGGTGACGCTGCTCCGACTGCGGCGTGGGAGGACGATCCACGGTGAGGCAAGGACGATCCACTCCATCGACGCAACGACTGCGGCGAGGACGATCCACTACATCAACGCGCGAAGGATTCCGCAACTGCGCGTCTAGTGGTAATCTAATCTGCGATCCCCTTCTTGCGAGTAGCTTTCTGGTTATGCGGTAGATTTTTTTTTGTGCTAGTGTAGCATACCGCGTACCTCTTCACTTCTGCCATTCAAGAAGCCCTGGGCAGTGATGTATGATTCCATTCGAGATTTCCAAAATGGAAAATCAACTCCAAAGAAAATAGGAGGCTTCGTGGAATATTTGTCCATCGCCATGGCTCTTGAGACCGGTCAAGATCTATGAAAGAGCAAAACCGGCTCTGATACCAATTGAAAGACCGAGATACGATCAGAGGGGGGTAAATGATCCCAAATTAAAATATGTTTTCTAAGGAAGATCACAAATGCAGATTTTCACCCAAGAAACCAAGCCAAAACCCTTAGATATCAAATAAAAGCGAAAGAGTTAATTTTCACAAAAATCAGCCTGATGCCAGTGCTATCGCACTCTGGAGGCGATACTACCGGGGTTACTGTAGCTACAGTGAAATAAGGCATATGAACAGAGTTTTCAACACAGGTTCAAATAAGAAAATCGATGTATCTTTTGATCTGTCGATCCAAACTCAACCAAACTTGGTAGATAAGGTCCTTGGGATGTCAGGAACTTATTTCAATCTTCAATCACAAGGATTGATGTCAAAGTTCCGACCTTTATGCCCGGGAAGGAAGAATGCACCAAGTTTCGACAAAAATCGAAAGAACATCGATCAAGGCTTGCTCGTGGGGTTTTGATGATCAAAGTGATCTTGAATGACTTCCCACACGTCCTAGCTAGCAAGAGAACACAAAGAACCTCAAGGATACGCAATCTACAAGGTTGAGCATTCAAGAACGCAAAAGATCAACTTCTTGCAACAAGACCGCATGGATAGCCTAGATGATTGAAACAGGATTTCAAGAAAGAATCAATCATAAACCTCAGCAAAAGATTCGTAAGCAATTAGAAGGTGTGGAGGCAAATCCAAATTGCGTAAATGTAAATTGTAAGAAAGTAAATGCGGAATTTAAATTGCGTAATTTAAATGCGTAAAGGAAATGAAACATGAACATAAATGAAGAACATTTCATTTCTGGAAGGAGAAGTTACAAAGCCTCACATTCATGTGGGCAAAGCTCAAAGGAGCATCAAAAACCTCAAAACCTTCTCAGGGGGGAAGGCTACCCCTCCACCCCTATTTATACAACTCTTGGGCCACCTACCTCCCTTGGATGAGCCTCTAAACCCTAGAGCATCCATCAAGGACTAGGATTAACCCACTCAACCAGCCATGCAAGGGTTCACCCTAAACCCACCACACAAATGGGTTTTCTTGCTCGGTTTTCAAAGCATACTAACTAGACCCGCTATCCTATCAACTAGACCGCAATCCAACAGCCCTCATTGATTCATGCAGCACCTAGCTAGCATCTCATCCATTCCTTATCTTCACGGCTTGCTACGACTCCGTCTCCGATCATCTTTCGGCGATCTCCTACCGTCTGGACCTCTGACGCTCCTCGCCTAGTCCCGGTCATCCTTCGCCTCACCATGATCTAGCATCGTCGTCCTGCAACCATAAAGACAAGAAAACCCTTATTGGTTCCACCATGAACCCAACGCATCAACTCGATCACGAATTGGGGTTAGAGCGGACCAAAACACTTTGTTTTCAATACAGTAGTAATCTTCTCAATTTTATATGATTTTTTATGTTGCTTAGATGAAAAAGTTTTCAACATGAAAAAGTTGCGTTTCAAAATTCTCTACAAATTTCATGTAGAACACATAATTTTTTGAGCAAGGGAAGACCTTCAAAATGGCATATTACTACACGTTGTTAAAACTGGTCCGGCGTAAACGTGAGATTCTCTGTTAACCTTCCCGATTTTATATGATTTTTTGTGTTACTCAAATGAAAAACTTGTCAACAAGGAAAAGATGCGTATTGAAATTCTCTACAATTTGCATGTAGACCAAATAATTTTTTGAGTAAGGGAAGAACTTCAAAAACGCTAAATACTACCGGCTGTCAAAACCGGTCCGGCGTAAACGTGAAACTCACTGAGACTCAGTCCGGCGCAAATGGGAAACTTTCTATTTCTCATTTTCCTTGGTCCAGCGCAAATGGTAAACTCTCTGTTTCTCATTTCCATTGGTCCGGCGCAAACTTGAAGTCTATTCTAACTCGGTCCGGCGCAAAAGCAAATCATTTCTACCCCGGTCCGACGCAAATGCAACTCATGCAACATTTGGTCCAGCGCAAATGGGAAACTCTCTGTTTCCCTCTTCCAACTTGAAATCCATTTTAAATCCAAACTCAAATCTAAGCTATCCTAGATCACATAAAGTCAAATACTCATCACAAACATGGATGGACCTCCACATGGTCCTTCAGTTACCATTATCAAAAACAATGTGACCGCCCAAATACTATATTGGCCCACCATAAAATCACAACTCTTGCCACTCGCCTCAATCTAAATTATTTTTCCACCTCGATTGATTACCATGCACCACGTGCCATCAACAATATCAACGACATTGTGTGACAACACTTGACACACCAATTCATAAACATGTTCCATATTCTACTAAGAAAGATTAAATTTTCTCACATAAAATGATATCAATAACTCGGTGAATGGCTAAGCAAACTATTCATGTTCTAGCTAACCCACGTTGGCAATTAATAGTTACCAACATATAAGGAATCATACTAGGGTGACAAATGAATTATGTCATACAAATGACAAGGTAGGTATAACTCAATTTGGATGAATAGCTAATCCCAAATTAATTGAAACAAGTATCAATTGAATTAGAATGAAATAGTTTAAAACAATATAACTTTTAAAACATGGGCTCAACATGAACAAAGCACAACATGCCTTCAAAGAGCTCTGGATCCTGCTCTGGACCTTGACCTTGGATTGGTTCCTCGCTCACAAATACCTCGGGCACTTCGACGTCTACACGAAACAAGCGATAAAGCAATAAATACCAAAAACAGATAACAAAATCAACTCCAAAAATTAAATAACATTCACCATTAAATAGAGATCAATTTTATAAATTTTTAGAAATTGGAATCATCTCAATCGAAGTTCGTATGAGGGAGAAAAAGCTAAACAAAGTTTGAAATAAATGATAAATCAGAAAAATAGAAAAATCCGAATTAAATGAATTTTTTTACTGAGAAATAGCATTTATGACATCATGCAGGCGTCATAATCTAATTTAATAAATAAAAACTTTTTTTGAAAACCCCATATTAGGTTGACTTGTGGGCCTACGGTCCATGGACCGGGTCCAGAACGCACCCGAGTCCACGATGGACTCGATCCACGGCATATTGCCTCTGACAATGGGATCGAACACGGGCGACATCATCGTCGACATCACGGCTAACGTCCGCGGCGAACAGGCAGTAGTGGCCCCTCGGTTCTCGCCTGACACGCGGTAGCATGCTACTGGCTCAGGTTGCGGCGCCATTGTGGCTGTACGATTCAAACTGATGGTGAAGATCCGGCGAACAGAAGCTATGGCGGCGGACACGTGGCAAGATAGCACTGCCTCCACGTGGTTGACTCTAAGCGGTCCGATATAGATCTAACGGTCACAACTGACGGCGATGAGCGGCGATGGAGTGTTATGGGGTTACGACACGCGTCCATACCAGCACCATTCGATAAAGATCCGACGGCTGGAGAAGCTTCGCGAAGATCGGTGGCACTTGGCGACGAGATTCCACCGGAGCTAGGGATGAAGATGCACGGCGCGGCAACCATGGCTTCTCTGGCGACGTTATCTTGCGGTTTGGACGAGCTCAACATGGCGAAAATGCTGAGGGTCTTGATGGCGTCGGAGGCGGCTTAACGGTGGCGGAACAAAGCAAAAACTGCAGTGGCGCTTCCTCCTGAACTTTGGCGAGCCCACGAGGACAAACGCAGCGCTACAAAGGGCGGCGGCTAGGGAAAAAGATGCGGCGAAACTCATAGATTCTCGGGACGGGTGCGTCGTGGCTTATAAAGGGCATGGGAAGGCATGCGCCATGCGGAAATCGGAGTCGATTCCATGGCGGCTGTGAAATCCGACGAAAATACGGCTTCACTGATGTGGCTCCATCGCGGACGTACGCGTGGCGGCAGATCAACGGCACGTGGCGCGACGATGACGAGGAGAAACGGTAGACGTTGGATCAAATCCAACGGACCGCATCACTAGGGTATCGGAGCTAGGCTGACGGGCGAGAAAAAGTGGGCCGGGTGGCTACGGGCCGCGGCCCAATACTATGCGACCAATTTTTAATAACTTTTCTAATAAAAATAAATCCAGAAAATAGATAAAGCCCAAATAGATAGCAAAAATACCCGAAAAATTACAGAAAACTTCTAGAAAATATTTAAGTCATTTGGGACTCGAAATATTTCCCACAGAATATTAATAGAAATTTTCCATTAATTAAATAATAAATGATAAAAGGCTTAAGTCAATAAATACAAAATAAAATAATAAAATCCAAAAAATTCATAAAAAGGGTAAAGTGCATATTAAATCTAATAAATGCAAAAATTGAGCTGTTACAATACTCATGACTTAGGTTAGGGATAACAATACCTTATTAGATTGCTAAAACAGAACATGTTAAATTTGAGCAATGATGGTCACAATCACTTACATGCAGAATATACAAAAAGAAAGAATTGCAAGAAGAAAATTGGGGCCATCACGCTGCATGTTCCTAGGAAATTGCTTACAGTTGACAAGGTTGCTAATCGTGTTGCATTTCAAACCGATGAAATTAGACAGAACTAATCACTAGTAAGCAACCGTAAATGCTCAGGGGCTAACGTTGCCACTGCTTCACACGCGTGCATATATATATATATATATATATATATATATATATATATATATATACACACACACACACTTTCCCTTAGTGTCATTTCCTGTTTTATGCTACATACTGTACAACTAACCATACATATTCATGCAACGCATTGCTGGAAAACATGATTTTTTGTGCCAAATCCACTCATGGAGAAGTCCGCTCCTAAACCAACAAATCAATGGATTCTGAAAATCGTTTCCATTAGCTTTGAATAATCAAGACATCCTCAAATCTCAATTTTGCGGCTCTCATGATGATGCCCTCGTTGAGAAAATCAGAACACATATGTCATGTGCCCAGTTCAAAATGAGTATGGAAACATGTTCTATTGCTTCCCATGGTTTTGAATGGAGGAGGGTCAAACAGATAAGAATATTGAGAGATTCCATATTCTGCACGCCAACAAGGATGGAATTTCTGTGCATAATCTTACAATGTGGTTTTGGTGTCCGCAATGACTTCAAATGGAAAATATAATAACTAAAGTGTTGTAGATCTTATCGTGCACTACAATTTATTTAGTCCTCACATACCTAATTTAATGTTTAGGTGCAGAATTTATGGGCCTCGAAAGACAAGTTGCGTAGAAGAGTCTAAGACGTAATTGTAACACCCTAGCACTTCATGTGCTCAACATATTATCACAATATTTATTTTTCATCACTTTCAACATGATTTTAAATATAATTTTAGCAAGCATCCTAAAACAATTATCACTTCTACTAAACAATATTGACAAGAATTTTCATAACAACAATCACAAGAACAATAACAAATTAAACCTTGGAACCATGCGCCCAGGCACGCTCGAGTCCATGCGCTCGGGAAGACTTGGTCCATGCGCTCGGGAACACCCAAGTCTTCACACTTGGGTACGCTTGGATCACATGCGTCCAGTAACAATCTGTACCTTTTGGTGATGTCGACGATCAAGAATAAATAAACAATAGATAAACAACTAAACTTCTCTTTTAATATAAAATTGACTAAGTTCACATATCCATTACTACAATTATGAAAGTCCATCAACTAAATTGGCTAACCACTTTATTACTCATGAGTGAACATTGAAACTAGGTATTTGTGGAAAATGAGGTGACAACTGACACAATGGCACTAATCCCATCCCATGCATATCATTTTCAATGATCAATTAAAACATTAAAATAAGCAATGGTGAGTCCATGACTCAGCAAGTACATAATAAAACAATAACATAACCATTTTTCATGTTTATATCATTAATTAACTTTGGATGAGTCCAAGACTCAATAACATAAACATTTAACACATCCATCCCATTAATCAACTTTTATCATTAGTGATGCAATGCAAATATGTCTACATGCTCATATGCTCATCAGATAACGTATACCGGTATCGCTGAGTGCACATCTGTCGATGTCGCACCCTTTTTTTCCCTCCATCCCGTGAAGGTTCCTACAAAAGTAGGTCTTTCATGCCTACACCAAGTAGGTCATAAAGACCCATATAGGTCACCTCTTTCCATCATTAATGCAACATATGCAAATGGCATGATTTATCAACATTACATATTTCAACATCTCCATTAATCTCATCATCATATCATATCATTTTCATAATAAACAAAAGGAATTATACACCCAAAAGTGCTTGCTAGCTAGTGTAGATGATCGTCCTTAACATTGATCTAGTACACGAAGTCTTTTGGTAGTTCACTCTAAGTCCTGAGGAGTTTGCAAATGTATTTAGCAAGCCATTGAGACAAAGAAGTTGCAAAGCGTCAGCCGGCATAATGATGATAGTGTCATTAGCATATTGCACAATAGGGTATTCTATCATCCCCGGGATCGTAATCGGGTGATTTATCGCTCTCGCTTCCACTGCCTTGTTGATGCTTCTTGGAGGAGATCTGCACCTAGAACAAAAAGAAGTGGTTACAAAGGATCTCCCTGTTGGAACCCCCCTTCTACATTTAAATTGCTTTCCTAGTATTCCATTAAGGATAATGGATGAATGTGTAGAGGAGAGAATGTTTCATATCCATTGGAGCCAAGTGTGAGGGAAACCTTTGTGTTTCATAACCGCAATAATGAAGGGGTGCATGATCATGTCGAAAGCTTTTTCGAAATCTATCTTGATGACCACTATTTCTTTTCTACTATGTTGACATTGGTGAATGTATTCAAAGGCCCATGCTAGACAGTCCTGGATGGTTCTACCTCTAAGGAAACCACATTGGTTTCGATGAACAAGCTTTAGGATGATCTTCTATAGATTATTTTCCATAAGCTTTATGATGTGCTTGATGCTTGAGTTAAGCAGAGAAATTGTTCTGTAATCATTGACAGATTTTGCTGGTTGTTTCCTTGGAATTAGAGTTACGAAGGTCCCATTTATGCTCTCGAGGTCCAGATGTCTTGAACGGAATTCATTGCACAATGTGTAGAGATCATTCGCAATGATATACTAGCATTTTTTATAAACATCCCATTGAATCCATCCGGTCTAGGCGCTTTGTCCACCACGATAAACTGAGTTGTTTTGTCTATTTCCTCTTTGGTTAAAGGGTCCGCCAAAGTGTCAAGGCTAGGCATTGTAATGATCAAATCAGATAGATTGAAAAGCATGTTAGGGTTGGAAGTTGAGCCCATTATGTTTCTGAAGACTTGAAATAGGAACTCAGCCTTGATGTGGTGTTCAGTAATAGAGTTTCCATCAGCATCTTTTATCTGGGTAATTGTATTTTTCCTGGACATCTTTGTCACTACCGAATGGAAGAACTTTGTGTTTTCATCCCTAAGGCACATCCAGTAGATGGTGCATCTTTTTTTTACAATATAGTTGCTTGTAATGAAGTAGTCGTTGAAGATGATGCTTTATGTTCGTTCTGATGTTGAGCTCCCTGTTGGATAAGGCTCTTCTTTCTTCTAAGCTGTCCATGAAGAGGATGACCTTGTTGCAATTGCTGATGCGAGCTGCTAGATTTGATAGATTCTTGCTCTAGAACCTTAATCCCTTCCTTAGAATCTTGAGTTTTGCATTGAGATGGCAAGCTACGTTGATATTGTGCACCTGAATGTTCTAATAGTGTTGGACCACCTGTAAGAATCCCAAGTGCTGAACCCAAAAGTTTTCAAATCTGAAGAGCAGAGATTTACAGATCTTTATTTCTATGGTGATGACGCAGGGGACATGATCTGAGATGTTTCTGACTAAGGTAGAGACCATTGTGTTCGGGTAGGTCAAAGTCCAATCAGGGCTGGTGAAGAACCAATCGAGCTGTTGGAGAAGATGATTGATCTGCATATTGCTCCAGGTGTATGATATCCCTTTCAGGGGTAACTCAATAAGACCAAGATCACTAATAATGGCATTGAACAACATGATGTCTTGGATATTACCTCCTAGTTTGTTTCTATTTTGGGTTGACCTAATGAAGTTGAAGTCTCCCATGAGAATCTACTTTGAGTTCGAAGGTATATCTAGCTGAGCCAGCTAGTGAACAAAGTGCCCTCTTGCCGGATTATCGCAAGGGCTGTAGACATTAGTTAGGTTCCAGGATTCAGCCGTTTGGGATGAAATAAAGGTGAGGGTGATGGCAAAAGGGCTCTAATAGATGACAGTACCAATGAAGAGGGATCCCATCCAGGCAATAAGGATCCCCGAATGAACCCATAGAGAGGGAAAAATGAACTTGTCGAAGGAACAAGGCAAGAATGATCTGAGTCCCGTGATATCAAAATTGTCTTTCTTGGTTTCCTGAAGGCAAACAATGGAGCATCTGCTTTCGTCTACCTTAGCCTTAATCGATGTGAGCTTTTCTTGAGAGTTCATACCACGAATGTTCCAGCAAACGATGATCCATTTTCTGTAAAGGTTTGTCATGATTAACTAAAGCTATGACAAAGCCAATAAAGCCCCGAAAGCCAATCCAAGGTTTTCAAACGGATACTGTTCCTATTGCAACGATCAAAGATGATAGATATGAAGAGAGAAATATAGAAGCACAAGGCGAGCCAAAATCAATAAACATTGAGCATAGAGTTCCATTGACGATATCCATAAGAAAGCAGGGAGAGCCAAAAGAGATAAACATAGGGCACATAGTTCCGGTGGTGATGAACATGAGAGTGCAAGGAGAAGCAAAAGGGACAAGCATTGCAGATACATAATCTAGTTGAAGCAAAAGCCATCCCGATCCCCGGACCAAAGATCTCACTACTGTGACGATCTTGCTGAATGCGACTGGTTCTGTCATCGGTCTTGTTTCATTGATTGAGCTTTTCTTCGGTGACCTCCTCAAGAGGGACACCACAAAGTTGAATAGCCCAGTTCTGCATAAGGGTCAAGGATAGTTCATGGGGGGCTCCTGAAGGAAGCATTGGCATTTGCTAAGCGTGATCTTGAGTTACTCGATCCAAATTGAGAAGTAGTGGACAAGGCGCCTTCGTAGTTTTTGTGCATCTTGATTCCGCCAAAGAGAGATGTTTGTAACCATCCTATGATTGATGTAGCCCTAGGCTCCTTTTGAGATACTGGGTTGACACCGGGGTTTTTCCTTTGCTCCTCATAACCTCCTGTTGGCCTAGTTGAGATCCTAGATGAGGAGGAGAAAGATTGTTTGATTGAAGTAACAGAGTTTTGCTGATTGGTGAAGGCCCTTGTACATGGGAAGCAAAGGTGTCTTGGTTCTAGAGCGAGGAGTCTGTATAATCTGCCAAGGTGATTCTATGAACCTTGGCACAAAGGTTTTGTAAACGTTGAGGGCCTGCAGGATGTCCGAGTCAAAAGCCATAGTCCAGGATCTTTTCAGGTTGACCCTAAGAAGTACGTGAGAAGGAGGTTCACGGGGAGCTCAAAGCACAACAAGTAGGGCAGACGGAGTGGCAGAAGGAGGTGTCTGTTGTAAGCTGATAGCACCACATGCAGCATGTGAAGAATGAGAGGGATGGCCTGATCTGGACGGCCTTCAGGATTAGCCGCGAAGGACGAGGCCTAAACCAGGAAGCTTAATCCCTATGCGTAGTCTTCAAGGCTCATCCTTGAATTGTTTCTATCCCAAGATTAGTTTTACTTTTCTGTCCTATTTCGAAAATTGCCACACAAAAAGTAAACCCTTAGTTTAATCTGAAATTTTGGTGAGTTTTGCTAAGTTTTGATCCATTAGATTACTTGCATTAGTTGCTGATCGTTTTTTTCTTTGCGTTGCCTTTTTTATTCAATTATGTCCAGTTCGGTGTTTTGCTCATAAATTTTGCATACGAACTTGGACTTTTGCGTTCTTGTACTCTATTGAAAGCTTAGAACATAATCTTTAATTCATTCCATAGTGAACCTTCCAGATTCGGTCATTTTTGAACTTTAATCCAGCCAACAATTGTGCTGCCCTAGAAAAACCGAATTAGTGTTTCTTGGTTTGTTTTTTTAGTTCTTTCTTTTCCTTTGATTTCTGGAGTCCAGTAGCATCTACAAGACATAAAATCACAAAAATATCAGTAACCACACCTTTGGGAACCAAATTCCTCATTTGCGAATACTTTGATCCCAATTGAGACTAGCTATTTGATATTGCTTAGGGCTGTTCATATCGATACATTGCATAATCTTGAATCATCATATCATTATAATATCTTGTGACATCAATTTAGGGTTTTCAAATCTTTGTTCAAACTAGTGTTGGCCGAAAGTCACAAAAGAGCGAAAAAAAAGAAAGAAAGAGCCAAAAGGCCAAGAAAGAAAGAAAGAAAAAGAATAGAGAAGAAATTAGTGGCCAGTAACACTATATTGAGCAAAACCCTAATTTGTGTGCAAATATTTTAGATTGTGCAATTGTGTTAACTAGTGAGCAATCTTGTGCCCTTTTTACATTCTTTAAGCAATAAGCTAGCGTCACTCTACGACTTGTGCAATAGAGCTTTTGGTGCCTCACTTATATTTTTATATATATAGCTCATTCCTTGATTGCGCAAGTGCCATTATCTTTGTGTGTGCGTTGCTTTGAAATTCGCTTATATCTTTGAGATTGGCAACTAGGGCTTGTAAATTCTAGTTTGGATTCTTACTTATCATTACAATAACTAGAATTATCAGATTGTATAGGATATACACTAACCCTCCAAGCTCTACATATCAACCATTGTCACGTGCAGCACCTCGACTGTGAATTCGCTTGAGTAATCACCTTTGTCCTATCTACTACCACCGAAGTACGTGCAACACCTTAATCCAAAGGAGTAGTAAGAACTTCTGGTGGTAAGTGTGAGGGTCAAGGTTTCCACCATACATCACATATTTGTTGCTTTGTTTTCGTGTTTGCACTAACCATGGCAGAAATCGATGGAGATAAAGGAAAGTCATTACCATTTGTTACACATGCTGAATTGGAGAAGATGACTAATGAATTCAACTAACAACTCAATGAGAACATGAGCATCTTGAGAAACGATATCGTGACACAAATGGTAAGTGAATTTGATAAAAGGTTGAATGAGTTTCGCAGGGATCGAGCACTAGAGAAGGAAACACATGGGGAGACTAGTGTTCAAGGTGGAGGTGACGAACTTAATGAAACGGATATGGAGACTATCGCACACTTAGAGCGGGAGGGCCAAGCAAGGAGAGATCACATCATTGCCAACGCTATTCGGCCTCCACACCCTGTGCATGGTAGAGGTGGTCGTGGTGCCACCCAAGGCCGCGGGTATGGAGCCAATGAAGAAGAGATGGACAATGACTTCGTGCTTCACCGCAATGATGGCTATCTACGTCATGGCCGACGACAAGGAGAGCCTGTGGAGGAGAAGTTCGGTAAGCTAAAATTTAATATTCCTAAGTTTGTTGGTGATGCAGATCCGAACGCTTACTTCACTTGGGAGCTCAAGGTGGATAAGATCTCCCGAATGCACAACTACTCAGAAGAGAAGAAGCTACACATGGCAGCTCTTGAGTTCGATGGCTATGCTTTAATTTGGTGGGAACAAGTGATCAGTCAAAGGGAGGAACATGGAGAGCCACCCATTGCTTCATGGGTTGAAATGAAAAGGGAAATGTGTGCTTGTTTTGTTCCTAACCATTATAGACGCGATCTTTTTGATAAATTGCAGAATTTAAGACAAGGTGCACGTTCGGTGGAGGAGTACAACAAGGATATGGAGCAAGCCATGATTCGGGCACGTGTTCAAGAGGATGAAGAGCAAACGATTGCACGATTTCTGCATGGCTTGAATCGTAATGTGAAACGTATTGTTATTTATCAACCCTATAACACCATGGTAGAGTTGGTACATCAAACAACAAAGGCCGAAAAACAAATGATGGAAGATGCAAGGCCAACACAAAGGGCGCCATCATTCAATTTGAGGGCACCATCTTCATCTTCAAGTGCATCCAAAGCACACTTTAGCTTGGGACGAGGTACATCTTCCACACCAGTCAATTCGGTTTCTACTAATCTTCGCTCTTCATCTATGACAAAGTCCATAGGTACAACAAGAGAAAAGAAAGGTGCTCCACCCCCTACATCTTCAGTTGGGTCAACGGCTAAAAGTAGAGAGGTGCAATGCTTCAAGTGCTTAGGACGTGGACATATTGCACGTGAATGTCCAAATAACCGCGTAATGCTCATTACTGAAGATGGAGAATATGACTCAATGAGTGAAGGTGAAATGGAACCGCATGCTGAAATCGGTGTATCTGAAGAGGCGCTTGAAGAAGAACCAGACTCCGAGGGTCATGATCTGTCATATGAAACAGGACCTGCACTTGTGGTTACTAAAACCCTAAGTGTTCAAATCCAAGAAAATGACTCTACAGCGCAACGATGCAACCTTTTCCAAACTCAAGCTAAGGTATGTGACAAGGTAATCAAGCTAATCATTGATGGTGGTAGTTGTCATAACCTCGCTAGTGTGGAAATGTGTAACAAGCTTAATCTGAAATTACTTAAACATCCTCATCCATATCATGTTCAATGGTTTAGTAATTGCGGGGATGTAAAGGTTCAACACATGGTTAAGGTACCATTTAAAATTAAAGATTATTCTGATGAAGTTGTATGTGATGTGGTGCCTATGACTATTTGCCATTTATTATTGGGTAGACCATGGCAGTTTGATGTAGGTGCAATACATAATGGACGTGAAAATACTTATTCTTTTAAGTATAGGGGATTCACCATCTTCTTCTAGCATTCATGATGAGGCTCTAAACATCTTTCAAGGGCCTTTAACACGATCACGTGCAAAGATATTAGCTCAAAATGTCGCTTTGCTTTTAACTGACCATAACATAACTTCCAATGAGAATTGGATGTTTCCTTGTGCGACTACTTTTTGTGTTCTCAGATATGAAGGTATTGGAACTTGGTGTGTCCAGCGGGAGGAGCAAGAGGACGGAGACCAAAAGGAGACAACAAGAGCATTGCTAATACTGAGAAACCAACAGGAGCCCTCGAGGGTGTGGACAAAGACAATTCCATGCGGTCCATACAGCCCATACACAGTCCCAGTGGCCTCCCCTCCATCTCCTTCCATATATGCAATCAAAGAAGAAAGGAAAGAAACAAAAAAAAAAGAAGAAAGGAGAAGAAAGAAAGGAAGGAGAAAATTCAGCCAACTTCAAATAAAGGAAGAGATAACCATGACATGGAGAGAATAGATTATTTCCAACTAGATGGAAATAGTCCGAGTACTGTTCACACGTCTACTGTTCACGGACATAAAATCCGAGTACTGTTCACGGACATAAAATCCGAGTACTATTCATTACGGATACTATTCACCCCCTCTCATATGTATATATATGTGTACACCCTCCAATGTAAAGAGAACCACGAATTTTCAGATTAAATATATACTCTTGATTCTATGGCTTGTGCTCCAATGCCCCCATTAGAATAGGGAGTTCCAATCTGAAATTATCACCGTTGTTCTTGCAACTTCTTCGGGGTGATTGCAAGGAAACGTGCGTCTACTTTCGCGTGGTCAAGTAGGCGAGGATCAAAGCGTGTTCTTGGGCGAATTCACATGTCGCAGGTTGCCGTATCGAGACGGTGGTTGGCGCCAGTATTCGTCAGGGTTCACGGGTCCAAGTTATCATATTCGTCATCGCAAGATCGGGCCACCCCCCCCCCCCCGTATTCTAAAATTGCAATCTTAAAATCGCTAGTTAGTTCCTACGCCGACTATAAATTCAATTTGATTGGAGATTATGGCATAGACAACCAATTTCATACTCATCGAATATGCATTACTTGTGATAAACTTATTGAACTAAAGTTACATGTTAAGCCATGTCATGAACACTTTGAGATGAGTTTAAGAGCTTGTTGTTCGGAAGGATATAAGATGCTTACTAGTTCATCTATGCTTATGCAATTATATAATAATCAAAGTAGCGCAGTTGAAGCATGGAAGGCTTCTAAATTCTTTTTGTACACGGAACTTCAGTTTGATGTTGTGAAAAAGATATGCATATATGACTGAATTAACCTATTTGCCACAACGTTTCGAGGTATATTTTCATACTATGATGAAAAGGAATGTCAAGACCGATGATGCATACATATACAATGCATATACGTTGTCCTTTTTGTTTAGTACACTTTCAGCTCATCAGAAGACAAGGCAAAAGCCGAGGACGGCTTTTCTTGAAGAAGGGGAGGATGATGCGGATATACTCATATATCATATCGAAACATGGTGTGTCCGTGAGAATGGCGGAAGGACGAACACTTACAAGAGATGATAAGAATGTTCTCGGCACTAGGAGACATACGGGGCCGCTTGACAAACTACTATTCATGCATGGGGTACTGTTCATAGACAACGGAAACCTATTCGTGCGATTCGGATGGAAAGCTTAATCAGCACATGGAAAGAAGAGGGTGTGGCTGCATGCATGCGGAAAAATAAAGAAAACAATTTGGAATTAGTGCGGAATTTATTGTGCATGAAAAGAAAAGGAAAGCATGTGGGAACATGCATGCATCTGATTAAGGCAATCAATAATTTACATGCGTGTGCTTCACTCGAAATTGCATGCATGCTGCGCAAGGAAGTACTAATAGAAAGGAGAGAGAAATTTATATGCGAAATTAAAGAAAGGAAATAAATTTGAGGAAGGAAAGGCAGGTGCATGCAACGTTGGCGAGAGATAAAGAAAGACCGAGGCACATGCTGATTTGTGCGAGAACAAAAGAAGGAAAACGAAGATCACATTTTGGCAACGCATGTGGCCAGCTCATCCAAGCGCCTGGACAGCCATTAAATCCGAATTGTGGGTGTTTCTTTTTACATGTATTTGTGTTCAGGTAGTACTCTTGAGATGTAGTACTAATCATGCTCCCTCTCATATGTGTATATATATGTGTGTACTCCCTCCATTGTAAAGGGAACCACGAATTTTCAGATTAAATATATACTCTTGATTCTATGGCTTGTGCTCCAATGCCCCCATTAGAATAGGGAGTTCCAATCTGAAATTATCACCGTTGTTCTTGCAACTTCTTCGGGGTGATTGCAAGGAAACGTGTGTCTACTTTCGCGTGGTCAAGTAGGCGAGGATCAAAGCGTGTTCTTGGGCGAATTCACGTGTCGCAGGTTGCCGTATCGAGACGGTGGTTGGCGCCAGTATTCGTCAGGGTTCACGGGTCCAAGTTATCATATTCGTCATCACAAGATCGGGCCACCCCCCCCCCCCGTATCAGTTTCTATTGGTAGCTCTTCCATTGCTGAGCTTCCCTCACCGTGAGTAGATGAGCCAGATGAGCTCTCCTCCACATGAAGGGACATGGAGGCTTGGTCATCATGGCCCCCCTCATCAGGTTTATGACCCCAGCTAGGGCTCTATGAGTCATGATTCTGTGCTGGCTCCCATTGATCCCATTGCGCCTGTAGGGCGACTGGGTTGTTGTTGTCTGGCTGGTCGTGATTTTGGTTGTGCTGATGGTGGTGTTGGTGCAACTGCTCTTCATCTCCATTGAAGTAGAATGGAGGATCCTCATCCTGCTGGAAGGCATCAGGAAACTCTGAATTAAGAATGACGATCGGGACCGTCCAGGACTATCATTCTCCTCCAAGGGAGTTGGCCTTCTTTATAACTATGCGACATGGTATGGAATTGAGATCCTGGGCGAGGACTTTGGATACCACTCTTCCTTTGATCCAATCTTGTTCATGCCAATGAAGGAGCTTTCCAAAGGCTGAGCAGGCTTGAGATAATGTGTGTGAAAGTAATCCAGGGGGAAGCCAAAAACATGATCCAAGCAGTGTTGGTAAAAGTAGTGTTCCGCCAATTGGATCCTTCATCATGTCTAAGGAATCTTAGAGAGCCCTGATCCAGATCATACAATCCCCCAGGACTAGAACTTCCTGGCTCATGGGAGAGTCCAACTAAAACAGGCTGATTCCAAGTGGATGTTGGCTGCAGGATAAGACACGTACCCTCAGAATATGCTCGATGTAACCTCTGATGTCGACAAGGGCTTGCATAAGATGATCTCCTTGCGGGATTGGGTGGAGAGTCGCAATAGCATAATTTTTGTTAGTTTTGGGGGCCGCAAGGAAAACCATGTCCAATCTATCCCTGCGAAAGTTCCCTCCATCATTGGCTGGAAAACCCTGGGGGACTAAGCACTCAACCTCAGCGATTTCCACATTCGCCATGGGAGAGCAAGAGCGGTTTGAGGGGTGTATGGAGTCTAGAACCGTCGCTGCAAGGACGATGGGAGATGAGGAGTTGCTCGAGTTCAAGACATGTGACGGCGAAAAGACAAGGCGTGAACCCTGTGACTCAAGGGCTAACCATTGGTAAGCCTCATAACTGGGCACCAGGTTTTGGAGAGAAATCATTTTCTATTAACACAAATCTTGAAGTTGTGGTCGTAATGATGGCAAAAACTGCATCGGATAGGATATTTGTAGGTCAGCATTAAAAGTTCTGCCCCTAGGCCAAGAGAATCTGAAGGATAGGAGTAGGCTGCCGCATCAACCGCATCGGGAAGGCAATGATGCTAGTCTTGAACATAATTTGAAACTTCCTTCTGTTGGATGTCGTGGTGTTTGTCCTCGGGGCTATGGCGAATGAAATTAGCTTCCGAGAAAGAAAATTCCGTTCAATTGACAGAATCATGGGTCCGATCTTAAGAGACCAAGGGGATGTCTGAGGGACATTGATGATCGGGGCAAAAGAAACACTCTTGATGAGATGAGGCGGGAGTTGAGAAGAACCTTTTCGCTTCATTGAAGAAACTAAAGTCCATTCATTTTCATGTTTATGCCTCCAAAGAGCAAACTCTTTGCGCCAGATAGTGCCTCCATCCCTCCAGAGGTGGAAATGAACCGTGAAGAACTTGGATGAAAAGGACTTGAGATTGAACACTTGAAAATCCACTTTTTTAGAGGCGACAGAAAAACGGAATCCATAGTCATAAGCTTTGGCCACATAAAAGCTAGTCAATTCCCCACCGAGGGAACAACTTAAGGCCAAAGCCACCGATTAAGCATCAGGCAAAAAGAAAATCTAGAGAATGTAGCCAGAAGAACAAAACCCGATGAAGAGGAGGAACCAAGCTGGACTGAGGATCCATAACGGTGAGAAATGTTGTCCGCGAACTTGTGTCCTGTTGAGAAACCCCATCATGATGATAGGGAATCCATGGAAGGTAGACGCCCGTGGATGATTAGGGGGATCCTGGCTCACCTAAGGAGTCGCCATGAGCATCACCACTACTGGTACTCACTTTTGCTTGTTGAACATTATCAAAGCCACATGTGGCTTCTCTTTCTATAAATGTTTCACCCCCGCATTCTTCTATAATTTTTACTTCAAATTTTTTGAGTTGAAATTTTTTAATTTAAAATTTTTCAAGTTGAAAATTTTGAGATGGATTTTTTTCAAGTTGAAACCTTCTATTTAAAAATTCCAATGTTAAAATTTTCTAATTTTAAACTTTTGTTTTAGAGACAAGGAAGGGACGTGGACGAAGTGAGTAGGAGAGAGTGGAAAGTGGAAAACGTGGAGGTGGATAACAAAAATAACATATATCATCCTAGGTGTCTTTGAATTTTTAGTTTGAGAGTAGTTTAACTACTAGTACCATCAGTTGCTAGAGGAGATGATATGGACATCACATGGCTCAATGACCAATGTGACACAAACTCAAGTGTGATAAAACAAGATGATCACTCCAAAGATCAAGATGGTCACATACCGACAACCATGTTTCAAGGACCAATAACTCGAGCACGAGCTAAACAAATTCATGATCAGGTGAACGCTAACTTAAGTCTCATTCCAAATTTTAACAACTTAATGGTGCTTCCAACTTGGACCTCTTTTGTTGAACTTAGGTGCATTGCAAGGGACGATGAAGATTGGTCGCATGAACAAGCAACGCGTATAGCACACGCTGACCGCCTACTTGGAAGCAATACTGGAGATAATCTGAGTGTGTAACATGGCCATCGTCCACATGGATGGAAAGCCTATCAAGTCTACTTTCACCTCCAACAAATCGAATGTGATGCTAGTGGTATTGGGATTGGAGGAGTACTCATGCAAGAACATAGGCCAATTGCATATTTTAGTGAGAAATTGAACTCTAAATTATTCTGTTTATGATAAAGAGTTGTATGCACTTGTGAGATCTTTAGAAACATGACAACACTACTTATGGCCTAAGGAATTTGTCATCCACTCCGTCCATGAATCATTAAAACATCTTAAAGGACAATCCAAACTGAACCGTAGGCATGCCAAATGGAGTGAATTCATAGAGTTTTTTCCTTATGTTGTCAAATATAAAAAGGGAAAGGAAAATGTTGTTGCTGATGCTTTGTCTAGACGCCATGCTTTGCTTTCCCAACTTGATGTTAAGATTCTTGGCTTAGAAAGTATCAAAGATTTGTACTCCAAGGACTCATATTTCGTTGAAGCACGTTCAAAATGTGGTGAAGGAAAGGGTTGGGAAAAATTCTATTTGCATGATGGGTTCTTATTTGAGCTAACAAATTGTGCATTCAGTTGCTCGCTCGGTTGCTACTCTTGCAGAAGCTCATGCAGGTGGACTAATGGGTCATTTGGCACCAAGAAAACGAGAATGTCTTGGTGATCATTTCTTTTGGCCAAAGATGCGACGGGACGTGGAGCGCTATGTGTCACGGTGTGAGACATGCCACAAAGCTAAGTCACGATTGAACCCTCATGGTTTATACACGCCTTTACCTATTCCAAATGCACTATGGGAAGACATCTCTATGGATTTTATTTTTGGTTTACCTCGAACAAAGAGGGAGAGTGATTCGGTTTTTGTGGTAGTGGATAGGTTTAGCAAAATGGCACATTTCATTCCATGTCACAAAAGTGATGATTCTTCACATGTTGCTGATTTATTCTTTAGGGATGTTGTAAAGTTGCATGGTATACCCCGCACTATAGTTTCAGATCGAGATACCAAGTTTTTGAGCTACTTTTGGAAAACATTGTGGGGAAAACTTGGGACGAAATTATTGTTTTCTACAACTTGTCATCCTCAAACAGATGGACAAACTGAAGTTGTGAATCAAACTCTATCCATGATGTTGTGTGCTACCTTACAGGAAAACTTGAAAGCATGGGAGGATTGCTTACCTCATGTAGAATTTGCATACAATAGGGCAACACATTCAACAACAAAATTTTGTCCTTCTGAAATTGTGTATGGTTTCAAACCCATTGCTCCCATAGATCTTTTGGCTTTTCCTTCGCAGGAACGAACCAATCTTGATGCAAGCAAACGAGCTGATTTTGTAAAACAACTACACTTGAAGACTAAGGCGAATATTGAGAAGATGACAAGGCAATATGAGAAACGAGCAAACAAGGGCAGAAAGAAGATGTTATTTGAACCTGGCGATTTGGTGTGGGTACATTTTCGCAAGGAAAGATTTCCGGAACAACGCATAAACAAGTTGCAGCCAAGGGCAGATGGTCCATTCAAAGTTCTCAACAAGGTCAATGACAATGCATACAAGATTGATCTTCTTGAGGAGTATGGTGTTAGTCCAACATTCAATGTCTCCGACCTTTCTCCCTACATTGGACAATTAGAGTCGAGGACGACTCCTTTTCAAGAGGGGGAGGATGATATGGACATCACATGGCTCAATGACCAATGTGACACAAACTCAAGTGTGATAAAACAAGATGATCACTCCAAAGATCAAGATGGTCACATACCGACAACCATGTTTCAAGGACCAATAACTCAAGCACGAGCTAAACAAATTCATGATCAGGTGAACGCTAACTTAAGTCTCATTCCAAATTTTAACAACTTAATGGTGCTTCCAACTTGGACTTCTTTTGTTTAACTTAGGTGCATTACAAGGGACGATGAAGATTGGTCGCATGAACAAGCAACGCGTATAGCACACGCTGACCACCTACTTGGAAGCAATACTGGAGATAATCTGAGCGTGTAACATGGCATTGATCCACATGGATGGAAAGCCTATCAAGTCTACTTTCACCTCCAACAAACGGCTGTCATTTGCACTTCCGAGGAGGGAGAAATGGCCATTTTACTAAAGACTGTGCAGGCTGATAATTGCTACACGAGAAGCTGAAGAGTCCCTCTACTTTATAGCTCGTGTTAGCCTTGGAACCTCCAATTAGACTCTTTAAAATCTTGATTGGTTTCACACCTAAACCAGGGGGGTTGTCCCTAGTATAAATACTCTAGTACTCCATCTATTTTAGGACTTTTGGGGATCAAAAACCATTTCAGCTATATGCTAGAATATTGTAGCAAGTCTGCTTGAGTGTTCTCCTCAACCTTTGCTCTTGTGAGTTCTCTTGGATTCACGAGAAGGATCCTCACGGGTTCCCCCTAGTTCGTGCTCTACGGTCTTGGCCGTTTTGTGTGGATTAGTTCCGGATTGTGGTTTTGCGATTCACGGACAGCGAGTTGAAGTTCTTGTGGCTTCGAATTGCCTTCCCCATCGTACGGGTTACATCCAACCTTGGCAGGTATAAAGCTATTTACCCTTGTTCTATCCTACGACGTGAAGATCGGGCCACCCTCTTCCATACCAGGGAAGGTCCGGTCTATTCCAATTATGAGACGTGAGCCACCACGATGAACTCGATGATGATGCCGATCAGAGCCCAATAGAGATGGCTAAATGAGCGGTCCGGCACGATCCGGCCTGATTAGAAAACGGCACGGCCTGTTCGGCTCGACTACTAAACGGGTCGTGCCATGCCAGCCCACATGTCGGGGAGGTGGCCCAAGCACGGCCCATGAGGCTGACGGGCTGTGCCGGTCGAAACGGGCCGGGTCAGCCCGTTAGCGTCAAAAAAATTCAAAAAAATAGAAAAAGTATGAAAAAATCAATTTTTTCTTATTTTTCTAAAGTTTTTAAACCTCAAACAATTATTTTTCAAACTAAACGGGCCGTACCTACCTCTAATCGTGTCGGGCCGTGCCGGTATGGCCCGTTTATGGCTGGACCGTGCCGTGCTCGGATCGGGCCAACAGTACCGTGCCTCGGACCGACCCGTTTCGCCATCTCTAGAGCCCAATGGCGCTGCTGAAGAACTCCACGATGAGCGCCTTCACGAACTGCGCGGTTTCTGCGCGTCACCAACCCGCAGCTGCTTCCCGCTATCCATGCTGCCGACAGCCCGACACTCATCCTGCACGCCAGGTTCGCCTCGCCGACGGTGACGCCCTCCGCGAGCGCCTCGTGCCCGCGTACCCGGAGTGCGACAACCTCGGCGCGTAATTAGCACCGTGGGCACGCGCTCCAGCGGCGTGCTGAGGATGATGGTGAAGCTGACGCCGTCAATGACCATGGCCTCGCAGAAAACGATTTTTTTTTCTTGAAGAGAAAAGGCGAGAGCTTTGCGTTTCATTAAAGGGAAGGTAGAGTAAAAAATATAGAGATTTTACCGTCCTAGGGAGGTGTTACGAGGTATCACCTTTAAACTTTTATACCTCTTAATAATTTTATTCTTTAAACTTTTAGTATCTCTTGGTACTAACGTAATGTATATTTTGGTAGAATGGCAATGGATGTACAAAGTGACTACTTGACAACTCATCTGCTTTATTTTCCAAGCCAGAAAATGCTTGTCGCGATAACAATCAGAAAATCCGACTCGAGCATTACATGTAGTGAGAATGACATCCTCCAAGGAGATACAGAAAGCTAGCATGACTGCGATTACAAGTCCTAGGTAGATAACACAGCACAGCACAACAGATACGAATGAAAAGAATAAGCTATCATTTACTGGAAACCCTAAACTGAGCGAGACAGAAAAAATGTAACAGATCTAGCACAGCCTTCTAAGAGGGAAGCAACATATTTGTTTGTCATTGGATGCTCCTTTGCTCATTGGGTGTGGATAACTAACATCATTTAGTCGATGATCGCTGTTCGGTAAAATTTTTATCTCTTGTGCACTCTGCATTTAGATCCTTATTGTCAGAAACAGAACCAAAACATCAGTAACTAAACAGGGATGAAACTAAAGGAGCAAATCTATATAGAGTTAAGTGAAAAATTATACTGATTTCTTGATAGTTCAGAATTATATGAAATCCCCAAAAAACTTTATATAGCAGCTCTCATTTGTTTATGCATTCGGTAGCTCAAACAATTTTCAGACAATTGTCGACAGATAAATGAGCTCTGAACATGGCTATGAGTAGGATGATTCCCTGTATTTTTGCATCCAGAATTCATAATTTTCAATAATACTGGAGATAATGAGGAATAAATGTAATGCTTTAAAATTACACAAGACTCGAGTTGATTGTACAGCATATTGCTGAATAGAAATGGAAAACTCAGAAAAGAGTAATTTTCTTTGTTACAATGGCATCGATTTGCATTACAATATAGTCCTAACGTTTTTGCTGCCGCTTTTATTTCTTCAATGCAGAATTGCAGATCAGAGACTAAAACATTTGATTTCAAGTTCGATAGTGTGCAATGCCAAATGACATATGCAACCGAGCTTTCCTGCCAGTGTTCCTATTGTTCATAAAAAATAAGAAGGAACTTGTTTCTGCAAAATTTCCAGACATACAGGTTATGCGCCAAGTTAACAATTTAGGCAAACACAGTGGCCTAGAACTAGATAACTGTTCCTTTTGAACATGGTGAGCACATAATTCTGCTTTGTCATGCTACGTAGTGATTAGCAACAAAAGTTGAGTCATCGATCAACGTTCCCTTACTGACAAATGAATGAATATTTTTGAACTCTCTGGGTTTTTATGGACTTATTCCCTGACGATCCCAGTAAATATTACATAAAAGGAACATATGAAATCGGTACATCATAGCAATGGGCTATAATCTATGGGATGGATGGATCGGATCAATGCCCTTAACTTGTCTCAACAGAGCTCACCGTATGTAGTTAAGCAATAGCTTTGCTTTTGAGGTAGAAATACTGGAAGAAATGAGCAGCACGGCAATTCCATGATCTCAAATAAAATAGTTACCATCAGTACGAAGGCTGATTATCTACAGAGTGGTGTTGGTTTATCTCTGGTTGTTTCTATATTAAGGATTGTAGTGAGGTGCCCTTTACCTATCGCATACAAATTATTTTCCACAAGATTTAGTCAAATATCGAACCAAGATATAAACATATGTTAAAAGGCTATTTCATGAAAAAAAAAAAGTGGAGGAAAGTTTGCACAGAAATTATGAACTTAAATGCGGCGATACTATTCCAACTTCCGAGTATGAGACACAAACAATTATTTTACTTCCCTCATATTTTAGGTCTAATTTGTTTATGGTTCTGAGGAAAAAAACTTAATTGTGATACTATTCTACCAATCATCAATATACATTTTTAGATCCTTTCTGTTTATTGTTCTGGGAAAACAGAAAATAACCCATGGATACACAAAAGGGTGAGTTCTTGTTCTTGGACCCTATGAAGTACATTTTCAAGTGCTTGAGGCTTGATGTTATATAAGCAGAACAAAATAAAAGCGCATTGGGAAGTATGTGAAATTTATTAGTGCTAGAAAAGTACCTTGGTTTGCCTAGTAATAACAACCACTAGATAAGGGAATAATTTCTAGTACGATTTTGTTACTGCACTCATCAACTGAAAGTACTGAAAGATGAACTCCAAGCTAACCAACTGGTCATCACAGGTAAACACTAATACTAAGCCCATCAAGTATTAAAAAATAGTTTAACTTACATTTAAAATCAAACATTGTTTATGAAAGAAAACATGAAGACACCACTGTTCACTGGCGAAGACTGTAACCAGAAATGATCCCAAATACATGCTTTTCTTTTATGCAAAAACAACTAGCCTAGCATTTTGCTAGATTTCAATAACCAGACGGAAAGTACTGCCAGTAAGTTGTTATGACTAGCTTGCTAACGACTAAGAAGAATTTGATACCATGTACTCAATTAGCTTACAAAATTGCAGAAAAGGCTTGTACCTGCTGACTTGATTCCTTCGCTTGTTTATTTTTTCGACAGAAATTTCGCAGTACCCTGGCCTTGAAACAAAAGCTCTGGTGCGATTCTTTTAACTCAGGTACATTGTTGGCTTCTCCCTGCATTATAGATAATTTGCTCGTAAGAATTTTATATATTTTACTATAATTTGTCTACAGTCTTTTCCTTTTGGAAGCAAGTAGCTCTGTAAATCCATTATTGTGTAGAGAACGATGGAATACTTATCTAGTAGGTCCTTCATAGTTTTTAACTGTCAGAAGTAATGCTAGTAAAATGCTTACAAAAAAAGTTTGACCATTTTGATTTTTGAATTTTTTTTCAATATTCTTAATAAAAAAATTAATTACTACTACATCCCTACAAGGAATTAAGTTTAATATAACAGCAGGGAACTAGACATAACATATCAAAATAGCACAGTACTGCTGTTTTCCTCGTATCTTGTCGTGACATTCAAGTACTTACCACCTTTTTTTCAGTTATAATAGTTTTCTGATGTACTGACGGTGAAGTTGAACCAAATAACTTTTCTTTGACCCTCGTTACATGTGAAGACCTGAATGATGCAAGAGGATACAATTAGAGAGTGGTTTTAAATTATGGTATTTGATGAACTATATTAGCATGAGAAAGGAAGCATGTCATTCTGTCAACGCAATACTGTTAGATTTTGGATAGAACAAGCACCCCCATTCTCTCTTAGCAGTAAAAAGCCATACTCTTTTTCCTTTTCATTTTTAGAATGTTCAACTTACAGAGATGAAATGTTTCACTATAAGGATCTGATGTTCCGATCAATTGCTACAGAGATGAAATCACTACGGCTTTCAGCTTTGGAGTGCTACCTTTGTTCTTCCTGTTGAGATGTTCTGAAAGCAATTTCTTTCACACCTTTGAAAAATGCCTGAAATATCCAGCAAACCAACTTATTAGCGAGACTGAGAACTTTTAGTTCAAAAAATTTAATTTCACTCCATGCATTAGGAAACATTAAACCTTTCTCGGTTGCCTGAATTGGTTCACTTCAGGTTGAGCATCTTTCACAGGCCTGCTTACAGATTCCAACCGACTAATCCTTGCAGAAATTGTGGATCCAAGATTTCTTGAGCTCGAGGCAGCATTGCCCACTTGACATCTCGTGAAGTTCATAGACATATCCAACGCTTCCAGTGTCGACCTCTTTTGAGGGACCGAAGTTGCTGCTTGCTTGCTACTGTCAGTACTAGGAGGAGGTGAGCTGTTCTCCTTTGCTGAATGCAGCGGCGACCGCCTTCTCGCCGATGAAGACGTCCCTTTCTTTCCCGACGGGGGAGAGCTGAATTTAGTGGGCTTCTCAAGCAGCGACGGCATCGGAAGCCTCCTTTTCTTGGCAGAATCCGTTACACCCTGATTGACAATAGAACACTCCTGCAAAGAATCCACATGTAATATTGCTTCAGTTCGTCAGTATCCAAACATCCTATTCAATTTGACAAAATTCCCTTTGGAACATCAAGCGATCAGTCACCTTTAACGGTTGCTTCTCGACTGCATCAACAGCCACCAAATTATCATCGCACAAATCTTGACTGGTATCCTCTTGCCTGTCGACCCTCTCCTGCACTTGCAGCCCATCTCTTGCTTCACCAACTTGCACATCATCCTCCCCGTGGCACCGTTCATCCGCTCCATCCACGCTGCAAGACGAACTAAAACCATGGGCGATGGCCTCCAGCTCCTCCGACCCTTCCACCGGTCCATCAGCGACAACACCGCCGCGATCCGCAGCATCCGAATCGACGCCGGGCGCTTCCTTCCCAGCAGGCTCATCCGTCATACAAGAAGAGTCCGCGGACGAGGCTGCAGCGCCGTCCGCCGCATCGAGACCGAGATCACGCCCGGCGTCCTTGTCCTCGTCGTCGGCATCGGCCTCGCTCTTGCGCTTCTTAGCGTAGTGCGCCTCGAAGAAGGCCTTTTTCGTGGCCACGGACCCCGGGCGCGACTGCCACGCCGCCTCCTCGAGGTACTGGTTGTGCGCGAACGCCGACCACTTGCCCCACTCGAGCGGCTCGGCGAGGAACCGCCCGAACGACACCGACTCCCCCAGCGCCGACATCATTTCCGCCTTCCAGCTCTAAAACCAATCCAAACGAAAAACACAATTCACGAAATCGATCTCTGATGAACGGCGGCAAGAATCTCGACTTACCCGGTGAGGGTGGTGGAGGACCTCCGGCTCGGGCGACCTCGTCGGCACCGGCGACGGCGGGGAAAGCTCCGTCTCGGCTCCCATTGTACCCTCTCGAGATCGAATCGGATCTGAGCGACGAATTGGGGCTCGCAAGGGTGGATGTGGATGGGATCGGATGCGGATTGGTGCCGCCTTTTCGAAATTTTGGGTGGTGTAGGAGGCAGCGAGTTGAGTTTTGCTACTGCTTCCGGTGGGGGTGAGGTGGGTTTGATTTGAATCAGGTTCGGGTGGGAAGTGTACGTTGGGGTTGGAAAAGTGACCGTTATACAGAGCCAGGTGATCGGACAGATAGAGATGTTTGTAGGTAGAGATGAAAGGTGTTGTCACCGAAGAAGAGTTGATGAGAGGCGTCTATTTGATCCTATAATTAGTAAGATAGATTGAAAATAACGTTCAAAGCCAATTTATTGTTACAATTGATAAAAATCCAAATAGCTATTCAAAGCCAATTAGATCGCAAGTAACGATAAATCTAAACAGCTTGTTACGGCTGATTAGATGGTTTGATAAACTTAGATTTTTTGAGAAAAAGACCGCAGCAAGATTGGAGAAAAGCAAACTGGGTAACTGGCGTAATTGAGGAAAATCAATAATCGGCGATACGCAACTTTATTGATCAACAACGAATTACAAGAAGATTCTAAATCACAAGGCTTCTCCTAATTGACATGAAAAATAGAAAAAAGTAGATGCGAGTTGTTTGATTGTTTGTTGTTGGATTATCTCTTTATCTCGCCCCTAGTCCTTTTATAGTGTATAAACCGATCGTATCCTTCTCTGATGCGTTGTCAATCATGATTCGTATCGGCCTCAACCTCTTGTAGATAGAATTAATATCGATTACCATTCCAATTTTACTTCAATTTATCCTTTTTAACCAACACCGACCAAAAATATCCAATTTCATCAGCTCAAGAAGTTGGTCATGCCTTGCCAAATTTTGGTGCTAGCATGCCCCCATTTTTGGGAGATAATATGTTATCTTTCCAAAAATCATCTCCATCAGCTTAATCACAATCGGCTTAACACAATACCTTCACCGCCATCCTCGATAATTGCTCTATTTATTATGCCGTAAAAATCCTCAAAATGCATATCTTTGCCATTAATTGCCCGCGAACCGTCGGGAAGGCTTCTCGCCTTTTCACCTTTTTCACCCACCTATAAATATAGATCCAATCCTCCTATCATTTTCATGCGCTCAAGCCCTGAAACCTCTCCTTATTGGCTTACAATTTATTTTTCTTATCTTCAATACTCCGCAGCACTTTACCTCACAATTCTTTTCGTGGACTCTCATCGGTTTGATAAATTCCTCAATGGATCCTTATCAGGTATTCATTCCCATACCCCGATAGTAATGACCAATTGTACTTAGATCCAGTAGGAAACCTAGATCTGTAGGTCATTATAGAGCAAGAGATTCATCGTCTTCCTTTATCAGCTCCTGAGTATAATATAGAAGGATGGAGCAAAAGTTTTAGAGCTTGGCCGACAGCGCTGAAGGGTTGGAAGGATTGGTATAACTGGATAGTAGCCCAAAAAATGCTAATGTTGGAAAGGATGGGGATAGTCGATTGCCTCCCTTTGTCTTTGCTGATCCAGAGGCCAACGAGCCCTTAGTGGCCACGGCCTATTATTTCTGGTCGGACGCTCTTAGATGTGGCACAGCTTTGTTGTCTTGACATGACAGAGGTCAAATATCGACTTTCAGCACCAAACCCCTGCATAAGTTAATCCATTCCAAGGGAAAGGGCTGGAACAAGTACATCAGCAACAACAAAAGAGTTGGCCCAATGTCTGATAAGGAGCACATTGCTTTTCTAAATATGTGGCTTGACCGATTTCCTCCTCTTTGGAGTATCGCTTGGGCTGACACATATACATCAAGTTGTAGCAGAGCAACTAGTTGAGGGTCGTCGGCTAGCATTAGGGAAGTTTTTCTTAGGGATAGTATACCAAATGATGCATGCAATCCGTAGTCTGCTTTTTATGGGTGTGGGACAGTATTCAATCGGTAATGTTGGTGACCCGCTATGGTTCGTACAAGTCTGGCTCTATTGCATTTTTAGCTGATTTTTTAAAATTGACTCGACTGAAATCACTCCTTACCCCAAGAAGAAACTCCAGAAGGCCAAGAGCCTGAATTCAGAAATAGCCAATCATTTAGCAAAAAATTTATCCTTTGCTCCTGCACTCAACCCAAACTTACTCCCATCAGAACACCAGAAAATTTCTGGCTTTCTTTTTCCAGCTCGACCATATAGACTTTTGCCAGAATGACTTTTTTAGTTATACAGAAGCCGACAGCTTTCCTTGCCCATCATTCCTTCATTTGACAGCTGAGAGCAATGATATGCCCGAAGAAACTTTGGATCTATATAAGATTTTTTCTGTCTCCAAGCGTGTTATCTGTCGGCTTACATACAAGAAATTGCTGCTACTGCATAGCCGTCTAACAAGCCGACCGAATCCATCACGATCATGATAGGGTTCAACTTGTCGGATTTGGATGAGCCAAAAATAGGCACGGAACTTTTCCTAAGGCAATTCAAAAATTCATAGCCGCATCTAAGGATGCATCGACTACTGTTGCGTTGGCCCCATACACCAAAGAAAACTCAGTCATCTTTTCAAGCTGGCTTCACTCCTAGAGAACTCACAGTCGATAAGCGAGGCAATGAACGCTGTCAAAGCCGAGTTGCCAAAGGAGGCTACTGTAGCCTTACTTGATGTCTATTTTTTAGATGATAAGAAAGAAGCAGTAGAAGTAGACAAGTCCAGGATGCAGCTCCGATCGACTCAAAGAGAGAACAAAAAACTTCAGATAATCTGGTGGCCGATGCTAAAGCCCAAAAGGTAAAATATGATGAGAAAATGAAGGGGTTGAAGGACATCAAACTAGCCTACACAAATTTGGAATCGGCCAAAAAATCTCTAGAAGAAGAATTAATCAACGTAAATGCCAAACTCGCTGATGCCCAGAAGCAAATGGCAGATACTTCATCGGCTCTCAAGACCTAGAAGATTTCTATTTCCTTGTCAGTAGAAGCCGTTAAGAAGCAATCGGCCAAGACTACTCAAGTGCTTGGAAGTGAAGAAGTTGATCAGAAGATATTGGATGATATCCAGGCTACCATTTCCAAGGCGATACCACTCTGTTCGGTCTTGTCCAAGATATTTGGTGCGCCTCATGCAACCTTGTCAGCCTTTATTGCTTCATTTGTAATCGGTCGGTTTCAAAAACAATATTTTTTGAATATTTGTAATGGAGGGGCCTGATCTTAAAACAATGCTTCAAATGTCTTGTAATGTATTTATAATCAGCTGTTTAACCGATTATTTTGCTAATGCTTAAGTTCTTCTTATGCTACGTATAATTTCTACCATTAGTTGTAATGTTTTATTCATGTCAGCCAGAATTAACTGCAATGAGTTAATTTGGCCTCAAAAGCTGATAGTCACGTCTAACCAATTAGGATCCAATCCAAACACTCGGGTGATATTTTTCAAGTATTTTCCATTAATCGCCTTGGGAAATATCACCCCCTCCAACATTTCCAAGATATAAGAATTACCATTCACAAGCCGATGAACTTTGTACGCCTCTTCCCAAGTTGGTGACTAATTACCAAATCGATTATCTCTAGAGCCGATAGGCAATATAGTTTTTCAAACAAGATCGGCTTCACAAAATGACTTAGGAATCACCTTCTTATTGTAAGCCCTTGCAACTCTTGTCTTATTCTTCTTTAGCCATTCTAATATATGCAATCGTAGCTCTGCTAAGTCATCTAAATTATCGGTCATTAAATCTCTATAATCTTGAGCCGACAATCCATTTTGTCTAGCTATTCTTATCGAGTCGATATTGATTTCCACCAGCAACACAGCTTCTTACCCATAAACCAACTGATAATGTGAAAGCTTTGTTGCACCATGGCAAGCAATCCGATAAGCCCTCAATGATTCCGACAATGTCTTGTGCCAATTTCTAGGTTTTTCCTCAATTTTCCTCTTAATCAGCTTGATCGATGTCTTATTTGACGACTCGACTTGACCATTGGCTTGTGCATAATAAGGCAATGAATTCAACAATATTATACCCAGACTTCTAGAAAAACCTGAAACTCATTGAACATAAACACAGTCCCTTGATCTGTCATAATTGTTTGAGGAATTCCAAATTGATGGACAATATGTTCTGTGACAAAGCCGATAACTTCAACACTTGTAACTTTCTTAAGAGGTATCGCCTTAACCCATTTAGAAAAATAATCGGTTGCGACCAAAATATACTTATGGCCTTTAGACGACAGAGGAAATATTTGCCCGATTACATCTATTCCCCATCCTCTGAACGGCCACGACTTGATGATTGGGTGCAAAGCCGATGCTGTGGCTAATTGCAAGTTGCCAAATTTCTGACAAGTCTGGCATCCTTTATAATACTTGAAGCAATCCTCTAACATTGTAGGCCAAAAATATTCCATCCGTCTTAAGAGCCATTTCATCTTATGAGCCGATTGATGTGTTCCACAGATACCTTCATGCACTTCTCCTATTGCCACTTTAACTTCTCTAGTTATCAGACATCTTAACAACAAACCTTCTAAAGTTCGATAATAGAGTACATTATTGAGAAAGACGTATTTTAGGGCTTGCCTTTTAACTTTTCGATCAGTGGGTTTCGAAGGATCAGTCAAATAATCAATTATCTTTGCCCTCCAATCATTTATGAGCGATGCACATGACCATCTTCTCTATCAGTTCAAACTCTTCTAATCAAAAATTATATAGCCCGATGGTTGATAAGCTAACAAGTTGGCCTTGTCATGCAATTCCTGCAGAATATGATGAATTGAAAATGAGGTAAACAAGCTGATTAAATTAAGACGCTGCTCTAAATATCTAATCAAGACTTCATCATAGCAGTTATATTCCCCCTTAATCTGCTGAACCACCAACAAAGAATCTCCATAATGTTGGAGATATGCCCCAGAAGCAATCATAGAGATGATTATATTTTCTTATGTTCATGATTAATTATATTGTTCCTTGAATATTGTCATTATTATTTATTAGCAAGTATGTGACTTGTTTGTGAAACTCTATATATGACTTTGTGATGAGTATTCTAAAGTGATCCCTAGTCGATAAATATATGAGGACACATATGAATAGACTAGCATATGTATTGGTTGATGACCATGTTTCACAGGTCATAGATATGGAGATATCAAACCAATAATATAGACACATATTAGAGAACATAGAGTTGGGTTGACCCACCTTGAGACACTGCGAGAACGTTGTAATCTTCTTGTCATCAGTTGGTCTCATATTCAATGTGTATGCTATATCCTTAGACTTGAGGTTGGCGTATGTACTCGATATGTGTAATGACTTACTCAGGGCTTGCCAAACGCTACTCCGTAACTAGGTAGTTATAAAAGTGGATTTCGGGTTTGTCATGAAGCATGCTGCGAAGTAGGGGTGGGCACTTTTAAACCGAAACCGAAAAACCAAACCGAACCGAATAAACCAATTATTTTGGTTTTTTTGGTTTTCGATTTACGGTTCGGTTCTTATTTTAGTACTATTCAGTTTTCGATTTGCGGTTCGATTTTGTAATTTTAGAAACCAAAAAACCGTATTCACCCATCCATCTCTCAGAGTCGAAGTTTGGACCTCTCGGCGGCGTCTCGCTCGCAGGCTCGCATGGCCCATCAACGCTTCCCCAGTTGGCCAGTTCCCCTCAATCCTCATTCACTTGTTCCTTTCCTTCATTCCCCATCAGCCATCAACGTGTGTGCCAATCAAGTTCGCACAATTCATTTACAGAAGAAAATATGTAAGGGAGATTCAAAAATTGTAACTCCCAAGGATAAAGGAGTACTACTTGGGCCATGTTTGTGCGATTCAAAACCTCAAAAATGCAATCAATGGATAATGACAATTATTTTGTCATTGCTTGGGCCGTCTTTCATTGCATGTGTGATGTGCTGGACATTGTATTTTGTCATTGCTTGACGCCTTGCCATTGCTTCTTAGTTGCTTCTTTGATGTCAGCTTGGACGCTTGTGAAGTGAATGTATTTCTGATGTGTTGTGCTGATTCAAAATTCAGTTAATCGAAAAACCGAATTAGTTCGTTAATTCGGTTCGGTTTCTGCGTCTATTCGGTTTCGGTTCGATTTTTAGATCTGAAAAACCAAAATTTTTAAAAACTGAAAGAACCGAATGCCCAGGCCTACTATGAAGCATGGTCGATCAAGATAGGATTTGCCCCTCCATTCATCGGGAGAGATATCTCTATGCCTCTTGAGTGGTCGGATTCAAGAAATGCATGGTCATGCTACTCGCGGTTAAAGAGTTAACCGTAGTTGGGGATTTCGAATCACGTGATTGAGAAAGAGTGCTCGAGCTAACTAAACAAGGATGGCATGTACTCGCCTTGAGTTTGACTGATATCATGAGGCAAAGGGAAATGCATATATCTAAGCATTGTTTAGGTTAGTCTGATGTGATCTTTACATATACTCGGGAGTCAGCACGTCCTGCTAGGAATCGCTACTGATTAATGATCGAGTAAGAGTACTCGAGCCATGTCTAGGTATACGTGAACCTATAGGGTTGCATGCTTAAAGGGTTGGGACTTAATTCGGATGATAATCTTAATTCTGATGGTTTTTAAGTTCCTATGGGCCTCTAATGTAGACCCATTATGGGGCGTCTATTTAAAGGGAGGAGGTGCTGGCTTTAGGGTTAGAGACAAAGTAGGAATTTGGAATTCTCGAAACCCTAGCCGCCACCCCTCCTCCACCTAGAACCGCGTAGCCGGTGCTAGCACTCCGGCGTGTGGTGTTCCTGCCCTGTACGTGTGGACACCTTGGAGGCGTTGCTGCGAAGCATCAATGCTAGAACGATCCGCAACCTGCGACGGTCACAAGGAGCTATTGGAGGAGGCGTGAGGCTAGTACGACTACATCTGCACCACCGCGCTACGTTGACTCTACTTCCGCTACAGGTCTGTGCATCTAGTGGTAATTCTGTGATCTATAACTTGCAGTGGTTCTTTGGTTACGCGGTAGAAATTTTTTTATTTTTAGCTAGAGTAGCCTACCCATTCCCCAACATTGGTATCAGAGCCTTGCTGCGTAGTTTTAGATTCGGAATAGATGCATATGATGATATATGGTAGTAATAGATGTGATTTATTGCTGTTTTATTGGTCGTTCTATTTGATAGATCAGTTTTTGGCATTGGTTAATAGGGTTAATTCGCATTCGGTGGTCCTAGATGGGTTCAAGGTCATTGTTCCGTGATCGTGATGTTGTGGTCGCGCCACTACTTAACCCTATCGGTCGATTTTCGCCATCAGGGTAGACCGTGAAACGTAAACCCACATGAAGCATGCGATGGGATCAAGATCATTGATCTGTGATCATGCTGTTGTGGTCACACCACTACTTACCCCTACCCGTCGATTTTCCGCCATCGGGGTTTATAAACCGTGAAACGTAAACCCACAAGCAGTATACAAAGATCAATAGGATTGATTGACACAGATCTGTGGTCAGAAATAGGGTTAATATGATTAACCCGAAGAGATTTTCCATGGTCGGATTGATGAATTTGATCTGCGATGTGTACAACGGCTTATAGTTCGTTGCGAGTTCACATCGTTCAGTAGAATGCGATTCTATGCATAACTTGTTTTTGAAGGATTGATGTGAATAGTATGGCCCCTTGTGTATATGATGCATGTGTGTAATTTCATTGCCTGCATGTCTTGTTTGATTGCAGCCTAAGGCTATCTATATCTGTATAAACGACCTACGTGTCGACTTGTGTTGTTTCTTCACTCCTTGTAATTTATTACTAGTGCTATTAGCAGTAATAGCTTAGTGGTAGTACTTGGAGAACTCAAGTACTTGGAGGCATGACGAACAGGAAACGTGGCGATATAGATCACTGTGTGAAGGACCATACTATGTCACAGTTAATGTGATTATCTATGATTGCTTTTATGTTCATGTTTATTTATTTCTATGCATGTTATATAGTTGTTTTGAATGCTTTTAACATGGTAGAAGTAAAGATCTCTCACGTAATATTAAGCAAAATTGATGCCCTCCCAATTGGTTGCACCATTCAAAATCATGTAAATTAATGGTAGGTCTGCTAAAGTAGGGTGCCATTAACTATCCTTGATTAGATGGGTTTGTGTCGGACACTCACATGCATAAGCATTGGTTACTCTTGAAAAAGTCATCATAACGGTTATGGACCTTGGGCATAGGGTTGGGGCCAGGGCATAGAGATGCCACCCATTGATGAGGACATCACTACTATGGATACATCCACACCTCATTGGACCAACTCCAACACGTAATCCATGGGCCAAGAAGATAGAGATATCAAATCCATCACGTTCTTGAATCCAATTTGGCCTCCAGATACCAGTCCGATGTAAAATTAGCATAACTTTTGCATAATGAGTCCAATTGGAGAGTTCTTGTACTTGATTGAAAGCATACAACAAGACCTTTCAAATGAATCTAATCCCAGCCCTAGATTCATCGTGGATCAGCCGAAATCATCGAAACAATATGCTATATCACTGTTTTAGGCTGTTTTGGGCCTTGTAAGCGTGAGGGGCCCCAAACCCAAGTAGTGTGCACCCCCTGGCTGCACACAACCCTAGGACGACCCTCTCACGTCCCTCCCTCTCATATACTCAGTAGCCACCGCCATAGAAACTTGGGTTTTGTTTAGTTGTAGTTTTTCTTGGTGAAACTATTGCGAGATCAATAGCAATACCGTGCTTCGGAACCCCACATCAATACTTCAATTATATTTGCAATTTCAGATTGCTTTTTTTTTGTTCTTGCTTGTTCTTCGATTGCTTACAGGAATTGATCTTCGTGATCAGGTCAACCGGGTTTTGGCACGGTTGATAACAACTCGGAGTTTGGTTCAGCGATTGCTTGGCGTCGGTCGTGTTTCGGTCGTAACCTGGATCATGAGGGTCATCTCCACTAATCGATAGCTATCCATCTCACCGAAAGATCGGGCCTCCATTAAGCCTCATCAGGTGGTATCAGAGCTTTCGTTGATCGGTGAGAATTTCAGTACCTTAGATTAGGTTTTGTTCTCTGTCCCAAATTGAAAATTACTCCACAAAAATTCAACCTTTAGATTCAATCTAGTATTTTAGTGAGTTTTTTTAGGTTTTGATCCATTAGAGTCCTTGTTTTAGTTGCTGATCGTTTTTCCTTCGCGTAGCTTTTATTTCAATCTGTCCTGTCCATTCTTTTGTTCATAACTTTCTCATACGAGCTCGGATTCTTGTGTTCTTGCACTTTCCTGAAACCTGGGGATGAGCTCTCCAAAAAATTAGTTGGGCACGGATTCTAATTCCATAACTAAGTTAGATTAATCTGGACGTCAAATTGGTGAAGCAAGTTGTACTTCCAATCCATATCGGTTCGATATTTTGATCATAATTCTCACATACGAACTCCGATTGAGATGTTGTACTTTCCTGAATCCTTGAAGAGTCCTCTACAAAAACGTTTTTGGGTGTTCTTTGTGATTCGGACTCTTTCAAACCGAATTTAAGTCGGATTCAGAATTGGTCTCGCAGACTGAAATTGGGGCTATTCTGTGGTGTTCGGTTTTTGAGCTATAACTTTCACACACGAGCTCCAAATTGCATGTTCTTGTACTCTTTTGAAAGCTGAGGACATAAGCTTCAATTCTTTCTATAGTGAACCATCCAAATTCAGTTGTTTCGAAGCTTTAATCTTGGCAACAATTCTGCTACCCTGGAAATATTGAATTTGGGTATCTTGCTTCAATTCGTGTTCTAGCTTTGTTCCTTTGAGTTGGTTGAGTCCAGTAGCATCCACAATCCATAAAACCCAAAAAATATCAGTACACATACCTTTGGGAACCAATTCATCCTTTGCGAATACTTTGATCCCAATTGAGACTAGCTATTTGATATTGCTTAGGGTTGTTCATATTGATACATTGCATAATCTTGAATTATCATATCATAATATCTTGTAACATTGAGTTGGGGATTCTAAAACTTTGTTCATACTAGTGTTTGCCGAAAGTCACTCAAAGAAAGAAAAGAGAAAGAAAGAGCAAAAAAAAGAAGAAGAAAAAAACAGAATAGTGGGCGGCAGCACTACATTGAGCAAAACCCTAATTTGTGTTCATTATTTCTAGATTGTGCAATTGTATTAATTAGTGAACAATCTTGTGCCCTTTTACCTTTTCTGAAGCAATTAGCTAGCGTCTCTCCATAACTTATGCAACACGAGCTTTGGTGCTGAAATTTTTCTTATTTAGCTCATTCCATTGGTTGCATTAAGTTACATCATCTTTGCGCGTGAGTTGCCTTGAAATTCGCTTATATCTTTGAGATCGGCAACTAGGGCTTGTGAATTCTAGTTTGGATCATTACTTATCATTACAATAACTAGAATTATCAGATTGCATAGGAAATAAATATTGCCTGTCCAAGCTCCACCTTCTACTAGCCAAATAGGTAACGTTCTCCTTGCAATCACTTTGCCAAGCTTGAGTGTGGTTATCACGAACCAGCCACCAGTCACCACCTGTTCGCATGGTAAGAAGTTGTAAGAACTTGGTAAAAGTTTGAAAGTGAGAGACTTTGAATCACCAGCACATAGTAGTTGATAGGATCATATACTTATGGTTTGTTTCTTGTCTTCACTAACAATGGCAGGTTCTCAACGTTATAGTGCTTGGGCCAACAGCATCCTAGGAGAAGAGGTAGTTCACACTCCGAGATACGAAGAACGTATGAGCAAAGCTTCACCATCACCGGAGGTACGACGACATAGCACGCGTACCAAAAGTAAGTTCACTGTACCTAATTTTAGTTGTAAATTAAATATGATCATGAAGGTTATCTTACTTGGGAATTAGCTGTAGTACAATCATTTGATAAATATGGAATTCCTGAGCATGATAAGGTTAGGGTTGTTACTAGTGAATTTACTGATCATGTAACTCTTTGGTGGAATGATTATATGCGTAGAAATCAGGACATCCCTAGCACATGGATTAAATTGAAGAAAATTATGAGAGCTAGATTTGTTCCTCTATATGTTGCTCACCAATTACGGAAGGAATTGCAACATCTAAAACAAGGTAGTAAAACTGTGGATGAGTACTACCAAGAATTTCAGCGTAGATATTTGCGTTGTGGGTTAGAAGAGATCGAAAAGACTCAGATGAACAGCTTTTATTGTGGGCTAGATTTTGATATTCAGATCATGATATCTTGTAAAGAATTCAATTCTATGTCATGCTTGCTTAATCTTTCATGTAAAGCTGAAAGAAAAATAAAGAGAAGACAATCAACCATAGTTCAGGTTCTACAGAGTTAAATGCTACTCCTGTTGCATGCACTACACCAAACCCTAATGAGAGCATACACCTCGAGCATGCGAAAGAAATACCAGAAAATTCGAGTGAAGTAGAGGATAGTACATGTGAGGATGATTCTACTAACGCAATCCAATCTACTTATGTTGCTTCTGTTGTTGCTATTCCATTTGATATGCAGGTTACTTCTGAAGGTGCGGAGCTAAAAGCTGAAATACCTGCGTTGTCAAGTGAAATTTTTGGGGCACCTACTACTTCTGAGGAGGATGCTAATGATCATGGTACAGATCTGATTTTACAGCAAGAAAGGGAGCAAATTTGTGAGTATGTTCCTACTGTACTTAATACTAGTGAGTTACCATCTTGTGCCACTATTGTAGAACCATGTGATGTATTGTATGCTTATAATTTTGATCATGTGGTACTGATTACGTATAAGGAAGTGATAGCTAGAATATCCCCTGCCACTGTTTTGTGCTATATCATGTTGAATGAGCCTGTTAGCTTGAATTGTGCTATGGATAAGATTTCTGAAATTTCATCTCTTAAGTCTTTATCTAGCACCTATGCCTACTGTTTTAAATTCAATTTATTTGGAGATTATGGCATAGATGCCAAGTTTCTTGTTTATAGAATGTGCGTAACTTGTGATAGACTTGCTGAATTGAAGTTTGCTATTTTGGACAATCCTAGTTGTATGCAACAACTTGATTCATGTGTAGTACTATCAAATTTTCCTGATATGTATGATACCCATAGCTTGCTACCATATTGTTCGAATTTTAGGACATTGAATTGTATTACAAATCAGCATGTCGTAGTTGATGAGTGGAAGTCCAGTAAAATTGTGTCACCGTTGTTGGAATTGTTTGATATTGCTTGTTTACAATCTGGTCATATGAATGAGCTATGCTTGTTACCAAAACTTGTAGTTTTGCCCATCGATGTTATTGAACAAGGCTTACAAAACATGAGTATTCTTTATCTAAGGTCAGGGATAGATATGTGTTTTACTTATATTTGCAAATTAAGTTGCAAACTGAATCTTGTTAATATTTATGTTATATGCTTCACTTATAACCATAAATTTAGTTGCAAAATTGTGAGGAAATGTGCTTTGCTTAAATCTGATTTCCTCATTTGTTGTTATGCAAATAGTATTACACGAATCCAAAAGAATAATGAAATATTGGATATATACATATATGCTGCATACACGTTGTTCTTTTTTATGCTTGTTTCTTCTCCAGCTTATCCAAAACCGAGGATGGTTTTCTTTCAAGGAGGGGAGGAAGTATCCAAGAGTGCTAGCTTTCCTCATGCCATTATATGCTGGAAAGAAGTGTTGAGCTATATGGATATGGATAATTATCTGGTGAATCCTCTAAATTTCATTCTTGTCCTAAAAATATATAAAGATGCGGAGCTACTATTTATTTAATTAAATGCAGGACCCATATGAGGACGCTTTGTGTTGAGGACAAGATAAAAGGAGAGCTTGAGTTGAGGACGACTCAAATTCAAGAAGGGGAGGATGATGAGGACATCACTACTATGGATACGTCCGCACCTCATTGAACCAACTCCAACACGTCATCCATGGGCCAAGAAGATAGAGATATCAAATCCATCACGTTCTGGAATCCAATTCGGCCTTCAGATACCAGTCTGAACTAAAATTAGCATAACTTTTGTATAAGGAGTCCAATTGGAGAGTTCATGTACTTGATTGAAAGCTTACAACAAGACCTTTCAAATGGATCTGGTCCCAGCCCTAGATTCATCGTGGATCAGTCAGAATCATCGAAACAATATGCTATATCATCGTTTTGGGCTGTTTTGGGCCTTGTAAGCATGAGGGGGCCCAAGCCCAAGTAGTGTGCGCCCCCTGGCTGCCACCGTGCTTCGGAACCCCACATCAATACTTCAATTATATTTGCAATTTCAGATTTCTTTTTCTTTGTTCTTGCTTGTTCTTCGATTGCTTGCAGGAATTGATCTTCGTGATCAGGTCAACCAGGTTTTTGCACGGTTGATAACAACTCGAAGTTTGGTTCAGCGATTGCTTGGCGTCGGTCGTGTTTCGATCGTAACCTGGATCGTGAGGGTCATCTCCACTAATCGATAGCTATCCATCTCACCGAAAGATCGGGCCTCCGTTAAGCCTCATCACCCAACAACAAGAGTCATATAGTGATATAATTAGTAAAGGGTTGCTTACCAAATTCATTAGCCTTCTAGCGGTGACGCTAAAGCTCACTAGTAGAGTAATTAATTGCGGATCTTGAATCACTAAGTACCATAAGAGGGATATGAAATTTAGTGGGAGTATCTTTATTAAATTGTTTAATATAAGTTACTCTTCATGAATGTTTGTCTCAATTTTCACATATATTTTTTGTTTTAGATCATGGCACCACCTGCTACTGCACCCACTTCCAGTTATGCTTTACGTTCGATAATTGAAAAGGAAACATATGGCATGCAGGGTTGTAGGAACAAGAAATGTGGTTAACCAATTACATAAAGAAAGAGCTCTTAGGTGGAGGGTTCGAGAGGTTAATCCCGAACACTAATACATATATCACAGTGATGTGTATGATCCCCTGTGGTGGGAGCACTCCCAAAGGTGAGAGAAAAAAACAAAAAATACAGAGCTAACTTGGAGCGAGTTTTTGGAGGAGCATGATGACTTTAACGGATAAGAGTCAATGTGTAGATCGTTAATTATGGTGACTCATATATAGTATTTTAGGATTTGGAAAGTGTTCTAGATGAATTCTAATATGATTAAGATTCTTATTTGCTTTGAAGTAAAACTAAGGGAGCTATATAAACCCATAGGGGGTCATAGAGAACTCAAACAACAAAAAAGCCACAAACCAACTCATCCAATGCAAGAGGTGTACAAGAGAATTAGAGGCTAGGTTATTCTTTAGCACTAGATTCTTGTATAGGGCAAGGATATTGTGAGAGAGTAACAATCTCTTGTACTCTTTTAATGTCATGCTTAAATAAATTGCGATCAGCTTCGCAAAATCTTTCTCTCTCATCGTGGTTGCTTCAATGTCGTTATTTTGATTCTTTACGAGATTCATGTTCTTCATTCTTAATACCGTGCATGCTCGTGTCGTATCTCATAAAACTCTGATCCGATCTGGAGGCTGTTACGTATAAGAAGAGGCATCATATTGTAATAGTTTGGAAGTAGTTATATTGTATAATGTTAATTTGCCCCATAATTGCGTGGGTCACATGCTAGATTAGAATAAAAACGAGCAAAATACATTTGATATAAATGCTCATCTGGTCCTGTAGGTCCCCACAACACCCCACCCCCAACCGTGCGTGCGCAGAATGTCAAAGCTGCTAACTGTGGCGTACTGGCTTCAGCCAAAACTAGGTACTAATTTGCACAACGAACTACAATGGAAATGTTTTGTTCAGAATGTTCATGATAGGTCAGATTGCTGTTTATTTGTGGTAACACCTTCAGTATCTGTTCTTCCAAAACAACTAATTCAGATAATATTTCCAAAACCATATCTTACACAATATATAGATTACTTGAGCACAACATTCTTTTCAGGTGTAGATATGTAGGGTTCTTGTTTATCTTGTTTCAGCATCGTTATGATCTTCATGTGGGGTTTACTTCAATTTAATCTGTTGCTGGGGATATTCTAAATTCCTACATCTGTTAATTTTAACAGTACATGGGTAAGCTAGTTGCTTTCTTATTTTAATTGATAAAGAATCTTATCACGGTACCAGAAGAAAAAGATATAAGTTGAAACAGCTTAATAGCCCCATATATTTCCTCGCTCGGAGTTTTGGTCAAAATTCCTTTTGGTGGGCCATGCCTAGTGTTTCTTGACTTGCTGGGCCAACTAGCTAAGCCGACTGAAGGTGCCCATTAACCCTGTCTCACTCAACTCTCTCCTCAAACTCCCCATCCACCAGGCACCAGTATGGAGCCCTAGCACGGCGGCGGGCGGCGGGCGGCGGTGCCAGGTCGACAAGCGGCAAGGGCAGCAGCGGAGCAGCGCCGTATCGGCAGGCGTGCAGCGTTTGGCAGGCAGCGGTGCAAACGTTTTGCACCACGTTGCTCTCCTAGTTATGTATGATTTTGGGTTGCAAAAGATGGTTCAATCTACGTTAGTCATGGGTCACAACTGGCAAACAGATCAATGGTTAGTGTGGACCTATGACTGTCAAAGATAATCCGTAATGAATTCATATTTCTATTTCTAAAAGCTATACATTTCCAAACAAGGTCTGAATCTAGCTAGCAAGCATATGCCACAACTAGTAGTTCAGCTGAAAATAGGTGGGCGTCGTGCCGTGCCGGGTCGGCCCGGCACGGGCCCATCGTGCTTCGGGCGGAACCGTGCGGGCGCGTCGGCCCGTCGTGCCCGCCGTGCGGGCCGTGCGGCCGGCTTCGCCAGCGAGCCCAAGCCGCGCCCATTTACGCCGTGCTTACTTACGTGCGTGCGGCCGGCCGATCCATTTACACTATTGCGGCGAGAGAAATGACCCAAATTTGCTTGTAGTAGCGTCGCGTCTGCGATGCTACGATTACAGCGAATGTATAGCCACCTTGATTAAATAAATATGTAAATCTACAATCGAGCAACACGCATGGGCGAGATCCTGGCGATCCACGGTGGTATCAAGTTTGCGATTGATGGGCATCAACCGTCGGATCGGCGAATCGGCGGTCGGATTAATAAAGCGGTCTTGCTACATAAATAGGTGCGAGTATTGTTGCTACTGATAAATTGCTGCAGTTTTGCTCTGATGAAATTTCTTACATTTTGCTCTGATGAAATTGCTCTTTGTTTGCTCGATAAATTGCTCCATTTTCTTTGCGATGATTGCCGATTAATTAGATCGTTATTAGCGAACACGCATTCGTTCTCTTGTGTATCTCGGAGAAATTAGCAAAGTAAGTAAATAAATGACAAGAAGAAATGTACACGCAAAGCAATGACTAAATGAAAGCATGCGAAAGAAACATCACTGTATAGATATCGGTATTGTTAGCAATAGACACAAATATTGGGGAAAAGAAGTAAATTTTATTAAATCTTGAACATGTACAAAGTTCTTGCCTCGTTAAAACCTTACACCCGGTGTAGAGTACCCCGTGAAGGAAAAGAGTCTGATAACTACATTTATATACATAGACTACCCGAGGTTGAGATTGTCAAAGTCCGCTACTGCGTCAGTGATCTCTGATCCTCTGGTGATGTTGTGTCCTCTCATCTCACGCTCCAGTCTTTGAGGCATGTAATTGCCTCAACCATCTCAGTGTGAGAGCGACCTCCTTGGCTCAAGTATCCTCCCACCGAATCGAAAGTGGATTCCGGCGAGACGGTGGACACGGAACGTAAGTACATCCGTGCGAAATGGGATAGCACGGGTAAATCGTTGGTTATTCTTCCACCACAAAAGCAAGTTAAGTTCATTTTCCTCGTTCATGTCAAGCTCGGACTCCATGAAAGGCGTGTCGAGGTAGTGGTTGATCTCTACCGTGGATTCCATTGTGATGCGCTCGGCGTTTGGAAGATGAACAGACGATTTGCCTTTCGACTTCTTCCACATGTTTGAAGCCATCGAACCGCCTCGTGCTTGTTGCGTTGTTGAGGTAGATCTCCGTGCTTCATACGGTGCCAAACTTCTCGTAGTATTTGTCGAAAACTCTGAAAAACTCGTTATAAACATGAGTATAGGCCTCGGAGAAATCAAGATCGAATGTCTCACCTATTCCCGCGTAGGCGCCATGCAAGTCAGAAAATTTTCTCCGAGGATCCAAAATGACAGCAAAACAGTACAAATGTGGAATAGCTTGAAAATATTTTAAAATTTTTTGCTCCATTGGTTCTATAATGGAACGTAAAACATAATTATCTCTATTTTCTTTAAAAGCATTAGCAATAAGCCAAAACCACTCGATAACTAAGCAAGAAGTTGGGTAATAAACACGGATAATTTTTAGTTGCGTCGTAAATTTTTTAAAAATTACGAAAATGACTAACAATTATCCAATCGCGTCGATAACCAATACCTCACCATTATTGCGGTTGGCGAAGAGCGGTGATAATGTGCTCGTAGCCTTCGCACCGTTGCGACATAGTATAAGTTGAGTTCCATCTAACCTTCATATCTAGGTTGAATCTTCTTGGTACCATATTATTGGCCTTGCGATTACTCTGAAAGCGGGCAAACTTCACGGTGAATTAGTGATAAAATCGATAGCATTACGTATGCCCTCCAAAGTAGGTTTCATTACATGCATACCTGCCTGTACAATGAGATTAATAATATGGCATACGCATCTCTGGTGGAGTACAAAACCTCCAATATAAGACTCTAGGCGCGGTGAGAGATGCTCCATAGCCGTTGTGTTAGCTGATGCATTGTCAAGAGTAATGGAAACAATTCTACTTTCTATTTTAAATTCATTAACAACCTCGAGTATACGGGTAGCGATAGCATGTCCGGTGTGTGACTCCGAGATTGGCCTAAACCCTATAACTCTTTTATTTAGTACGTACTCGTCATCTAGATAGTGCGCAACAATACTAATATATGCTGCTCTTTGGTGAGAGGAAGTCCATATATCAGATGTTAATGCGAATGAAAAACTAAGCGTCATAAAGGTCTGTTTTAACATTTCTAGTTTAGTTGTAAACATTTTACCAACATCACGTGTTGTTGTTCTTCTACTAACATGTTGGTATTGCGGGCAAAAACCACGTTGCACCATTCTCTCAAAATTAGAGCTCTCACCCGTTCTAAGCGGAAGATCCTCTGTAACTATGTAACGTGCAATTTCTTCTCTAGCTACATCGGCGTTGTATACCCATGTGCTTCTTGAACCGTCGGTGTTGAAGTTGAGTGTGTCTGCGCCCTCGCCCGACCTCCGTCCGTAGATATCTTCCTCAAGCAATTCTCCGCGTGTCTTTTAGATGACTGTACCACCACATGCACGTGCGAGATAGTTTAGATTGACAAGATGTTGCAAGCGGCATACACTACCTCATGTCCGTCAACAGATTTCGACGGTTACGTCCATATGTTGCCGCACCACGCGCGTCGATTGCCGGCTATGGGCGCCCGTCTTTGGCTGCATGGATATGTCGGGCTGCGTGTTCGGTGTGGATCTGGCGCCCGTCCGCATGCACCGAGGTAGCGGCATCCGAGCTCGGTGCATCCGGAGTGTATGAGGCATCCTCGATGCCGCGTGCGTGCCGTCGGATAGCGGTCATCCATGCCGTAGTCTCCCATCTTTGGGGAGAGTTGGCGTGGATCGATCTCTTGATCTGACGAGGGGACTAGGAGGCGCGGCGTGCTCTCTGCTTTTGCTTTTGCGAAACATTTTATTTCACAGCGAGAGCAAAAAATGGAAGCAAATAGAGTGAGATCTGTGAGAATGTCTTGGCGCTGAGCAAAAAATGGGCAAGAGAGAGCGCAAGAGAGTTGAGAGTTGTGCGGAGAAAATACAAGCCATCCCTGTATTTATGGTGTGTCGGTGAAATGACCGTTGTTACTGGCATTGCGTGATTCCCTCGAGTGTGAGTGTGTCCGTTCGAAATTGCTTTAGAGAGTGGGATGGAAATTGCGCTTTCGCTCATTACGAAAATTGAAAAGCGGGCCGAATATGACGAGGCGGGATGGGATCGATCAATCACATCATTTGTCTCTCTCGCGTTCAAAACTCAAATACATCGGTAGCGTGATTTTCTTCCGTGATTCACTCATTCAAAATCATGCAGTTGCATGCATGCACACCCAGAGTGATAGAGTATCGAATCTTTACTTTTTGAATGACATCGCTCAATCAAATTCACCTCTTTCACTCCCGCGGTAAAAAAACACCCCCTTTTCTCTCTCCCACGCTCCTCTCTCTCCTCCTTTTTCTCTCTCCCACGCGGGCACGCCGCACGCCGCACGCCAACGCCACTGAGCCACTCTCTCTCCCCCTTTTTCTCTCTCCCGCAGTCCCGCGCCCCCTCTCTCTCCCCTTCTCTCTCTCCCCCTTTTCTCCCGTGCGAGGCGCGGCTCGCCTCCTCGGTTCTCCCGCTCGGCGCCGGTTCTCCCGCCCGGCCTCCCGGCCTCCCCGCGTGCCGCCGCCCTTCCCCTCCTCGCGCGCCGCCGCCCTTCCCCTCCGGCCTCCCCGCGCGCCGCCCCCCCCCTCGCCTCGCAGCCCCTTCCTCCGGCCTCCCGCGCCGCCCTTCCCCTCCGGCCTCCCGCGCCGCCCTTCCTCACCCCTCCGGCCTCCCAGCGCGCCGCCGTCGCTCCCTCTCCCCTCCGGCCTCCCTCTCCCTCCCTCGCTCGCGCCCGGCCTCCCGCGCGCCGCCCGCTCCTCTCCCTCCCCTCACGGTGCGGGCGCAACGGCCTGGCGCTGGCGGGCGCTGGCGGCGTGTGTGTGTGTGTGTGTGGCGCGCCTGCGGGGCAGGTGGCGCGCTGTCTGCGCTGCCCGCCGCGGTGTGCCTCGGGCGGCGTGCGCAGCCGCGTGCGTGCGCGGGCCGGCGATGCTGCTCGGGCGGGCGGCCGCAAGACGGCACGCCCAAACGGGCGTGCCGGGCCGTGCCGCCCGTCGTGCTCGGGTTTTGGGCCCGGCACGGCCCGATGTACAGTAACGGACCGGCACGGCACAGCTCGCTAACGTGCCGGGCCGGGCTTTGGCCGTGCCGTGACCTGCGTGCTTCGGGCCGGCCCAACGGGGCACGGCCCATGTGCCCAGGACTAGCTGAAATTAGCACAACTCTATGCAGAGCTACGTGCGAATTATCGTTAAACGCTCTCTTTTTACCCATTGTCAGCCCACCAAAATACCAGCATATCTACAGAAGCTCCTGTAAATCTGAGTAAGATCTCGACACAAGTTTCTAGTAAGGAAATTGAGTATATTTTTTTCGAACAACAGGGATAAGCCAAGCCCCTTTTTTTTACTAAAAATGAATCTGATATAGAACTTAAAGAAAAGAACAATACAACCCTTAAAGCAGCACAACTGATGTAGTAACAGAAATAGGCAGAAATTTCAAAGCGCTTCTACAGGGCTGAAGCCTAAATTATTGACCACAAGGGTCAGGATATAGAGCAAAAACTCTGGCCTGATAGAGACAATCTAGAACCCAGTTCAGTCTTTCCGGATTTTCATGAATTTCTTTACAACTATAATAACAACACACATCAAATCAAGCAAGCCACAGAGATAGGTGAGGTGTGCTTCTATGTGACATGTGAGTTCTTTTTTTGTTTTTTTTTTTGGCAAAGGTACGACTTCTCTCCCTTTAAAATAAGCACATGCCTCAACCAAATTATTTTCAGGTCGGCTCCCGCAAAAACTTCACTTCGCACCCACCGTATACCTTTTCTGACTGACTAGGCATCAGTAAGCTATATCTCTTTATCTTTACTAAAGAAAGAGCTGATGATTTTAGTGGTGATGATACATCACCTCCTCCACTCTCTTTTCAATTCCCCATAAAATCTCTGACAAAAAACAGAATAATCATCTACCAACAAATCCCTAAAAATTTCTCTAACAAAATAAGTATCTTCCAACACAAATATACTACAATAAAAATTGTAATATGGGTCAGCATGAAACCTCAACGATGAAGCCGAGGGTGTAGTGTAGACCGAACACGGCAACACAAGTGTAGAATCAGCTTTGTCGGAGCTTATCGATATAAAGATGGAGACAAAGACGTGGAGCAGGCCAATCCTGACAACATCGGCTCAACATACTAGGTAATTATCATTTTTTTATCTATAGGAAAGCACGGCCATTCAGCTATATATATACTACTTAAAAGAAGAAGGTGGTGGTGATGATGATGGCATGCCATCTCCCTTTCAACAACCTAAAAGTTTTCTAAACAAAAGAAAGACACCTCCAACAAACAATTAACTTATCCCAACAACCTAAAAAATTCCTCAACAAAAGAAAGAACCACCTCCAACAAACAAATTAACTTATCCCAACAACCTCCCCCTTTGCTCAAAAATTAGGGCGAGCAAGGTGCGAAGCCAAGAACGAGGTATAAGCCAAGCATGGCGGCAAGGGTACACCACCATCCATGGAGAACTCGGTCGAGTGCAGCGGCGGAGTCAAGGGCATGGAGCGGGCCGAGGTCATTGATGATGACCCGTTGTTCTAAGTAATACGTTTTTTTATCTGTAGCATGACACGGGTATTGAACTAGTTTCATAAAAAAAACTTGGTTAACTTTTTGACCACTGAATTGGTGGTGATATTGGTACCCCAAATGCTAACCAAGGGCATCCACAGTATATGGAATCGATAGAGGCATGAAGACGTACCACAGAGGAGTTAGCGTTATTTTCACAATGCGTGGAATCGGTTTCTTCCCCAAGTAGAACCCACGGGCGTTTGCTTCGTTGTCTCACCCAGCCAGCCAGGTTCTTGCGCCTTCTGTTAATGTTAGCTATTCGTGCTTTCAGCAGCATAGCAGTGTGGCGATGAGGTTGAGTTGGTGTGTTTGTGCAGGTCTTGCTGCGATTGATGTGCCGGCTGCGACGATTGCTAATGCGATGACGACGAGCGTGCCCGAGCGCACTTCGGTTTCTTCACTGTTGGAGGTTGTCTCGGACGACCTGCTGAAGCTCAACAACAATCTGAAATCAGTGAGCTTTAGCTTCTTCTTCTAAAGGCCACATCATTAGGTTCATTTCACCCAAAAATATTGCTCTGGAAAGGGACGCATTATGCATTCGTGTAAGATGTGTATGAATGACAGAAGTTTCACTTTGCATGACTACATTTGATAGAAAGCTCGTGGTTGCAATGAGTGTATAGAAATTTTAATGCAGTAATGCTTGCAGCTGCTTTAACGGTAGAAATTTTAATGTAGTAATGCTGTGTAGAAATTGCTTCTTCTAAGGTCCACATCTTTTTGTTCAGTTCACTATATGTGACTAAGTAGTTTCTCTTTGCGTGAGTACATGTGATAGAAAGCTTGTAGCTGCAATGAGTAAGGCCAATTATGAATACTCACATTGGTCATGCTTGCATTTAACGGTAGCAATTTTCAGGCATTGTGTAATATTGCTTCCAAATAGGCTGTAGAAGCTATATCAACTGAAATTGCCTTGGTCTTGACATATTCCTCAAACCTAGCACTGTTTCTTCTCAAATGTAGAACAGAACTATCAAACAGAGCATCTGCAAAATAAAAAGGTGTTGGGGGTGGTGGACCACCCCAAATTTCAGAAGATTCTGCAGGTGTTTAGGGTGTGTGGCTCTAAGCATGTACTGGTTGCTCGTTCTTTTTCTTACTTGTATTTAGGAATAAAAAGAAGCTGCATGCCTACAATTAGAAGGATCAAATTGTGAAAAAGCTACAATTAGAAGAGTTAAATCAAGTAGAAATGGGAAGAAACACATTTTGATTGCTGACATGGCATGCCCAGAATTTTGATTGTGAAATTATTGGCAGCATGTGCTAAAGCTGTTATGGGACGGTAGATGGATTGAATATCATGTAAAAGCTATATGCTATCATGAGTATAGATACTTGTGGAAAAAATTTCCCAAGTTCATGGAGCTCTTCATGACAAATATACATGAAGCTCCTTAAGGAAAGAATTTACCATCATTTGCTTGCACAGTGTGCACTTGCTTTTTAAAAGTAGACTGCTGAGTGCTTGGGAATACAGAGATGAATAGAGACAGTGAGGTTGCCTACTGGTGCCGCCCATTTGAGCTTCGAAACCTTTCTATATTTCTTCGTGTATTAGCCCCATATTTTGATAAATTGGAGGCTTGGAGCTTGCCAGCACCACGGTGGGTTGATGGCTTTCACTGGTTCTAAGCTGGGTGTTTTTGCAGCCTCCGTAACTTCTTCCACGGCCTTGTGTGTCTTTTTTCTGCAAACTTTACCACATTTGTTGAACTTTGACATGTCGTCCTACTCTGACTCAAATACCTTTTTCTGTGGGTCTCCATTGTTGGAACACAAGCCCTTTGTTGATACTAGCAAGGAAGAAATCTTTTCAATTTGTGGTGCTTCAACTTGAAACACCGTTTTCTGATTTCTTGATCTCAAAACAATGTACAACTGCTGCTTATATAGCAGTGCTAATCTCCGAATCTAATAGCCAAACGGAAAAGAAAAAACTGGCTAGAAACAATACTTGCCATACATGCAAAAGCTGCCCACTAGATAATCTTGCATGCATGCGGAACGCCAACTGACTCTGCTACGGACTCGGACTCAAAACTATTCTAATTACAAGATTATTTCTATCAATCACCCCCTTAATCTTGTAACGTAACTCTAATTTGTTGAGGCAATCGGTCTCAACTACGATTTGCCCAACTCATACTCAACACAGGATGATGGACGCATCTCTAAGGAGTTTCGCCTTCTTCTTGCTGGCCATATCACCGGTGACGCACCTCGCCGGTGATTACGACATTTGCCTGGGCTCCAATTGACTTTTCACCGGTAACGCAACTTGACGGTGACGCAGACTCGCATTAGAGCTTATCCATGAGAGAACTTGGACGCACCTACAAGAACTCTTATGCACACACTCGTACATGCATGGTCTCAACTACATGCATGACCACGACACTAACATGCACACGTATGTAACACACCTCCTACGTGCACAACATCATGCAAACACACATTCTACATGCATGGACTCACCCTACGTGCATGACTACCTATATGCTGACTCACTAAGACCCAAACAACTTTATTTTAGCATCTCTTCGTCGAGCTTCAAAGAAGTGCGGCTCGTCATCCGCATTCTTTGTAGCAAAAATGCCTTCTTACATTCACGGCACTCTCTAGCGAAGTGCCCGTACTCTTAGCGGTTGTAGCAGCGTACCTTCGCCTTGTCAAAGATGCTCTTCTTCTCGCGGAGTTGGAGCCACCTTCCTTGTTCTTGGCCCTATACTCCCATTGGGCTCGAGTGAGCGGCGGTGCTCACCATCCACCTTCTTGACCATGTGGCGTTCCTCGAGCGCCTTTAGCCGCTCGAACATTTCTTGACCGACATCACATCCAAATCCTCTAGGTTCTCCGAGGTGCAAGCGATCGGCGAAATTTTGGCGTCAAGACCAAGCACCTTATCCACCACAAGCGAGTCTTCAACCTGTCACCCAATTCGCATCTTGCTAAGAGCTAGAGTGACCCTTATGGCGAATGCATCAATTGACTCCCTTCATGCATATGAAGGCTATCAAATTCTTTCTTAGCGGTTTGGAGCTTGGCCCTTGTCACGCGCTCAACTCCAACGTACATAGACTTGAGAGTCGCCCATGCCTCTTTGGCCGTCCTCTTGCCGTTGAGGGCAAGAAGGGTCTCCTCGCTCACACTATGATAGATGGCCGCGAGTGCCTTCTTATCTTGGCGTCTGTCGACGTTGTCATCTTCAATAGCATCCCACACTCCTTGGGCATCCATGTACACTTGCATCTTCATTGATCATGCAGCATAGTTGCTACTAGTCAACAATGGATATTGGAGCGTGATGCTCCCCTCCTTCCCGTCTCGCACCACTGGCTTACCGCGAGTCACCTGCTCGTTGCCACTGTTGGCCGCCTCCTCTAGACCACCAGCAACACGCCTTGACGATGACGGAGACAACGACCTTGCCGTCCTTGCCATCACAACACCGGCTCTGATACCAATTGTTGGAACACAAGCCCTTTGTTGATACTAGCAAGGAAGAAATCTTTTTAATTTGTAGTGCTTCAACTTGAAACACCGTTTTCTGATTTCTTGATCTCAAAACAATGTACAACTGCTGCTTATATAGCAGTGCTAATCTCCGAATCTAATAGCCAAACGGAAAAGAAAAAACTGGCTAGAAACAATACTTGCCATACATGCAAAAGCTGCCCACTAGATAATCTTGCATGCATGCGGAACGCCAACTGACTCTGCTACGGACTCGGACTCAAAACTATTCTAATTACAAGATTATTTCTATCATCCATGTCATGGAAATTTTCCTTAACATTACATCTTAATATCTTCTTTTATACCCGCCATCCACCGATCTTCGCTGTTTGTACAAGCAATGGACCAAACTTCAGTGCACTACATATCAAATACTAATACCTGCATTATATCAACAGACGAACAGGAAAAAAAATACTTTAGTAGTTCTTGTTAAGTTGAATTCCTGCGTGCCACAATATCTAGCTGACATAACTTCGATAGCTTATTGGTGCAGAAAATCCAGTTTTAGTTTCTGCGGCGGAACAAATATTTGGTGCTGGTGGAAAGAGATTAAGACCAGCATTAGTTTTTCTGGTGTCCAGAGCAACTGCTGAATTAGCTGGTTTGTCGTAAGTTCCTTTCGTTATTGCAACCTTACAATTTCTAAGATATTGTTTTGAAAATAGTTACTCAGACCTTTTGTTTTTGGAATCCAGGGAGCTAACTACAGAACATCAGCACTTAGCAGAGATCATAGAGATGATTCACACTGCAAGTTTAATACACGATGATGTCATCGATGATAGTACAATGCGAAGAGGTACATATGACATTTTTTTAACAAGTCCGCAATACTGATGATCGAAACTGTTATTTCCTTCTTTCTTTTTTGGTTTGTAGATGCATAGGCTACAAACTTATGTTCTTAGAAATACTTTGTGCATATTTTTGGCATGGCAGAACATGATTTGGGTATCTCTGACTAATTTTTTTGGTGGCACTGATAACATTGGAAATCAGGATTTCTCCTTTCGCTACCTTCTTCTTTCTCACATTCTTTTTGGGGCATGTATCATGATTGTAAGTAAGCAGAGATCATATAAAAATGTCAACAATTATATTTCAAATTCCATCTAGCTTGAACATAGGCATGTGGCCGCCTATTCAACTATTGCTCTTCTTTTTCTCTTGACATGTCAACCTTCATTTTACACTCATCTTATTCATCGTGATGAAGGGAATAGCTCAAAAGGGGGATCAAGACATTCACCAATTTAGTCTAAAGGTAAATTGCATTGTTCTCAGGGAAGGAAACTATTCATCAGCGCTATATGGAACACGGGTGGCCGTACTTGCTGGTGATTTTATGTTTGCACAATCTTCTTGGTTTCTTGCAAACCTAGAAAACATTGAAGTTATAAAGCTCAACAGCCAGGTAAGCAAAGATTTGAGCAAGCTTTCGTCTCTTATTTAAAACTATACATGATTTGCTTTACAGCAAATGATGCTCTAACAGGTAATCAAAGATTTTGCCAGTGGCGAGATAAAACAAGCATCTACTCTTTTTGACTGTGACATCACCCTTGACGATTACCTGCTCAAGAGCTACTACAAAACTGCCTCTCTGATCGCAGCAAGCACAAGGTCAGCTGCCATATTTAGTGGTGTCAGCACCGCTATATGTGAACAAATGTATGGATATGGCAGGAATCTCGGAGTCTCCTTCCAGGTAGTAGATGACATTCTTGACTTCACCCAATCAGCTGAACAACTTGGCAAACCCGCAGGAAGTGACTTGGCAAAGGGAAATCTGACAGCTCCAGTCATTTTTGCTTTGCAAGATGAACCACAGCTAAGAGGGATCATCGATTCCGAGTTCAGTGAAACGGATTCCTTAGCTGCTGCGATAGAGCTAGTTCATAGAAGTGGTGGAATAAGGAGGGCTCATGAGCTTGCAAGAGAAAAGGGTGACTTAGCTATCCAAAATCTGCAGTGCCTTCCGAGAAGTGATTTCAGAAATACGCTTAAGAACATGGTGAAATATAATCTTGAAAGGATTGACTAGAAGTATTTACTTGATTTCTCTATCAGATACATACCTCATTCGTGGGTTCAGAGGAGCTCCCGTAGAAACACGTAATTTCATGCCCTGTTTAGAAAAGTGGATTGCCAAAGGAAATTTGGAGGATTTGCACTGTTTCCTATAAAATCCCTTTGGAATTCCGGTGAAACAGGCCACTAGTATCATGTTCGATCTGAGATGATTTGTGCAGGACCATCACAAAGCAACGAGTTTGTCAGCTGCCAGCCACCTTGTGCCTACATGCATCTTAGCATTTTATTTTGCAGCTCTTGTACATAAAAGAAGCCTACTGTATCTTAGCATTTTTTATTTTGCAATTTGCATATGCTTATAGACAACACGTTATGTGCTATACTAGTATGGGACCTGACAGCCCGACAATAGTATAGCAGTTGTGCACTCTTGACTGATGAGATGTGTACGTTTCCGCACAAAATATATACCATCTTCCAATTCTATTACTCCCATGGTGAATTACGGAGGCATACTAAAGTAAAGGTGGCATATAGATTCAACCGAACAGAAATGAATACCGACTCATTGTTTCATCAGCGTAGACCCTTTTTTTCAAAAGAGCAGGAGAGCTGCTATCTTTCTAGTGCAGAGGATTGAAGTCAAAATGTAGGGATCATAACAATACACAGAAAAAGTTTTTGTTGCAGGATAGTTCAATATTCAGGAATATAACCAGTGAAAACCATCATTTGGGTCCAAACTTGAAAAACCATTTTGGTTTGAGCATCAAATCAACATTGAGTCATTGACACAAACTGTTTTAGAAATATGTCTGCTAGTCCTCACTTGCAAACTACAATGGATACACTTCATCATTGTGCAAAAACACCTTACATTACAACTGTACAAGTGACGGTAAATATCATTGAGACTAGACAACATTATTACCAATTATAACTTCAACTGAAAACATACATCAAATCTATATAATTCAATTTTCACATGAGTTGGAAAATAACACCAACGTATCACTGCCATGCGGTCCCAGGCCCCACCTATCATCCTCATATTGGATGTTATTTTCTAATTTATGAAAGAATTTGCCAAACGCACTCCCTTTGATGGGATCGTGTTCCATATATAGAAGATCTCAATTACATGGTTACAACGAACTACGGATCCATGATCCGGTTTGGCAGGGCATGCCTGCATGCGCGCGCTATACGCTGAAGATACGTCAACGTACTAACTGCCTAACATTACAGTCAAGCAATACAACTAGTACATACATGATTACATTTCTAACACTCCCCCTCAATCACAACGTGAGCTGCGGACGTTGAGATTGTGGCAATTGGCGACGAATGGAGCTCGCGAGAGTGCCTTGGTCAGAACGTCTGCAATCTGATCCTTTGACTAGATGAACCGAACTTCCATTGCTTTGCACGCTACTTGCTCTCGGACAAAATGAAAATCGACTTCAATATGTTTGGTCCTCGCATGAAACATGGGATTGGTATTCAATGGCATCCCAATAGTCAAGGTGGCATAATGTCAACTAGGAACAAATCTACTCCCATGAAATAAGCATTGATACACAAAATAGCATGCAATTGTATAAAACAAATTACTTTTGCAAACATAGGATCAATATGATGAAAGGTTACGACTTGCCTTGCTGATCTAGTGCTGAGTCTTGGTCTTCAAAGTCTTCATTTGCTCCCTCGGAATTAGCGTCTACCAGAAAAGAAAGCAACGAAACCAAATAAATACCAAACAGAGACTCAAACAAGCTCAAAAATGAAAATAAATGGCTCTGTAAGATAGATCTTGATTTTAGAAAAATTTAGAAACTTGAATCGCCTCAATCGGAGTTCGTATGAGGGAGAACAAGCTTCTGGAAAATTAAATCAGAGAAAAAGACTGAAAATTAGAAAATCGGAATTTCCCGATTTATTTTTCTATTGGAAAATCGGTTTATTGCGCAACGCTGACGTCAACTGGCTTTTGGTGGACTCGGTGCACGGCACTGCGGGCGGTCCACCGTGCACTCGGTGCTGCTGAGACGTCGTCGTGACGCCGCGGTAGGTACGCGACGATAGCGCGGACGGAGTCACGCGTCGCTCATCGGTGAGCGAGGCGGTCGGACGGTGGAAAGCGAGGTACGGGCGGCGAAGGACGTGGCGCGATCAGGAGCATCGGTTGGCGATCGGACGGTCACGAATCGGCGGAGGAGGAAGACGGCGAGCGGCGACGCGGGGCTCACCGGCAACGGAGAAGAAGACACGGCCAACGGCGGAGACGCGACGGATCGGGAGTGGCTCGGCACAGATGTGAGAAGGCTCAACGCGGGCGACTCAAACACGCCAAAGGAGACGGCGGAGGAGCAACGGCGGTAGAGATTTGGGCGGCGGAAGGCTTCGGCACGGCGGAAATCGACGGCGAGCTCGCTCGGAGCAGCGGCAGCTCGGGCAGCGAGAGGTAGGGCAAAAGAAGCGGCGCGAGGAGGGGATCCTCGAGAGGCGTGGGGTGCCTTAAATAGGGTCTCGGGAGGCGTGCCCGACCCGGAGTCCGAGGACGGCGGCGTGCGACGCGCGAACTCCGAGCGGCGCGGCGGCTAGGGTTCATGGCGAGGCACGCGGAGGCTGGCAGTGAGCCACGAGGCGAGCGAACGGGCTGCAGCCATGGCGGGCATGCCGAAGGAAGCGGAGCGGGCTGAGGCAAAGCGGGCCGGAGATGGGCCGCGCGGGGAAAAACAGCCCGAGGGCTTTTGGAAAAAAAATCATTTTCCGATTTAAGAAAATTCCAGAAATTCAATTAACAGAAAATAATTTCAAATAAATAGCAAATAAATTCAGAAAAATCCCCAAAAATATAGAAAAATTCCTTGGAGCACAATGAACCCAACTAAAACTGAAAATCTTTAGTTTGATGAATAGTTCAGTCAAATTAAATCCTTTCATTATTGCAAAATTCAAATTAAGCTGGAATTAATTCAAGAAAAATGCAAATGGTTTATTTTTTTGAAATCAAACCTTCCAAAACTCAAATTTTGGGATGTTACAAACCTCCCCCCTTAAATGGAATCTCGACCCCGAGATTCAGACTGGCTAGAGAATAGGTGGGGAAACTCAGACTTCAAATTCTCTTCGCGCTACCAAGTTGCTTCCTCTTCTGAATGATTGCTCCACTGGACCTTGCAAAAATGGATAATCTTGCTCCTCGTGATACGCTCTGCTATATCCAAAATTTTCACTGGTTGCTCCTTTTAGGTAAGATCCTCTTGCAAATCAATCACTTCCAATGGCATTTGCTCCTCTAGCACTCGCAAGCATTTCTTCAACTGCGATACATGGAACACATCATGGATTCCGGCAAAAGATTGAGGCAATTCTAACTTGTAGGAAACCCCGCCTCTTCGTTCCAAGATTTTGAACGGTCCCACATATCTAGGGGCAAGCTTTCCTTTTACTTGAAACCTCTTAAATCCTTTGAGAGGGGTGACTCTGAGATAAACATAATCATTGGGCTCGAAACTCAAATCTCGACGACGATTATCTGCATAACTCTTATGTCTGCTTTGAGCGATCTTTAAACTGTCTCGAATTAATTGGACTTCCTCTTCGGCTTCTTATAGTATGGCAGGGCCAAACAATTGTCTTTCTCTAGACTCCTTTCAGTTGAGAGGGGTTCTGCACTTTCTTCCATATAAGGCTTCAAAAGGCGACATTTGTAGGCGGCTTGATAACTATTGTTGTCTGAAAACTTCGGTGTAGGGAAAACACTTGTCCCACTTAGCACCATAAGTTAATGCACAAGCTCTTAACATATCCTCAAGAATCGATTCACACGCTCGGTCATCCATCGGTTTGAGGTGATAAGCGATACTAAACTGAGATGGGTTCCCATGGCTTCATGCGGACTACGCCAAAAGCGAGAGGTAAACGGGTTCCTCTATCGGACACTATCTTCTTAGGCACTCCGTGAAGACCGCGATCCTTGACATATATAATTCGCTAATTTATTCTGCATTGGTAGTCTTAACTGGAGTGAGCTACCTTAGTCAATCGATCCACTATTAACCAGATCGAGTCATAACCTGCTTGGGTTTTAGAAAATCCGGTAATGAAATCCATACCAATTTCTTCCCACTTCCACTCTGGAATCTTCAATGGCTGCAGCAATCCTGCTGGCCTCTGATGCTCTGCCTTGACCTTCTGGCAGACATCACAAAGTGCAACATACTCTGCAATCTCTCACTTCATGCTAGGCGACCAATACCTTTCCTTGAGGTCTTGATACATCTTGGTACTTCTAGGATGAATGGAGTATAAAGTCTCATACGCTTCTTTGAGAATCAACTCCTTAAGCTCTTTCTGATCTGGTACACAAATACGCTCCTCATACCAAATAGTACCTTGTTCATCTTCAGTGAAACCTGGGGCTTTTCCTTTCTTCATATTGCTCTTAATCTCCTTGACATCAGCATCATCTACCTGTGCTTCTCGAATCTGATCTTCCAACGTAGGGTGTACTTCCAAAGTAGCTAAATACCCTTCCTGAACCAATTCCAAACTAAGCTTCTGAAATTCCTTATAAAGGGCTGGCTGACTTTCCTTAATCATCAGAGTAGTGCAGTAGCTCTTTCTACTCAAAGCATCGGCTATGACATTGGCTTTGCCTGGATGATAATGAATCCCAATGTCATAGTCCTTGATCAATTCCAACCATCTTCTTTGTCTCATATTGAGGTCAGCTTGGGTAAAGATATACTTCAAACTCTTATGATCAGTATAAACCTCACAATGATCACCAATGAGATAATGACGCCAAATCTTTAAAGCATGCACTACGGCTGCCAATTCCAAATCATGGGTAGGATAATTGACTTCATGTGGCCTTAGTTGTCGTGAAGCATACGCTACAACCTTCTTATCTCGCATTAACACACAACCGAGTCCTTGTTGGGATGCATCACAGAATATCTCAAAATCCTTCCTAATATCCGGCAGGATAAGCACTAGGGCAGTTGTTAAACACTTCTTTAGCTCTTGGAAACTCTGCTCACACTCTGGTGTCCAAACAAATTTCTTCTCCTTCTTTAAGAGTTGAGTGAGTGGTCTAGCTTTTCTAGAAAACCCTTCTATGAAACGGCGATAATATCCCGCCATTCCAAGAAAACTTCGGATTTGGGGTACCGTCTTGGGTGACTCCCAACTTAGTACATCTCGTACCTTACCAGGGTCAACAGCGACTCCTTTTGCTGATATGACATGTCCTAGGAAAGCAACTTCTTTCATCCAGAACTCACATTTACTGAACTTTGCATAAAGCTGATTTTCTCTTAGCTTCGTTAAAATTTGGCGCAAGTGATCCTCATGTTCTTCCTCACTTTTGGAGTAGATCAGAATGTCATCAATGAAAACAACAACAAACTTATCCAGATATTCCATAAATACTTTATTCATCAAGGTCATGAAGTAGGCAGGGGCATTGGTCAATCCGAAAGACATCACGGTATACTCATACTGTCCATACCGAATAACAAAAGCTATTTTGGGTATATCCTCTTGATGAATCTTAAGCGGTGATATCGATCTCGAGTCTATCTTCGAGAATACTCCGGCTCCTTGAAGTTGGTCAAACAAATCATCGATTCTTGGCAGAGGATACTTATTCTTGATGGTGACCTCATTGAGTGAGCGATAATCTAAAGTAGGTAGCTCCAAGATTATCACACCAAAGCCGTGGTGGTTTGTGCTGGAACACACCAAGCTCTTTCAGCAGCGATTGAATCCAGATCATCTCAGCCGTGACATTTGCAATCGCTTTGTACTCAGCTTCTGTCCTCGATCTTGAGACAGTTGCTTGCTTCCTAGAACTCCACTACACCAAGTTCGTGCCCAAAAACACAGCAAACCCACTGGTCGATCGCCGGTCATCAGGGCACCCGGCCCAATCTGCATCAGAGAAACCTGACAGCATTATCGTCGACGACTTCTGAATTTTCAGTCCAAAATCCACTGTTCCTTTGACATAACAGAGAATCCTTTTCACAGCAACCCAGTGTACATCAGTAGGGGACTGAATAAATTGACACACTCGATTTACTGCAAAAGCCAGGTCAGGCCGAGTCATGGTTAAGTACTGTAGTCCACCCACTGTGCTTCTATACCTGAATTGTTCTTCTCCTGACAAAAAGACTCCCTGATCTCTGGACAACTTCTCAGTAGAAGCCATTGGTGTGGAGATTGATTTGCACTTCTCCATGTTAGCTTTCTTGAGGAGATCCAAAGCATACCACCTTTGTAACAGAAGTATCCCATTCTTCTCTTGTTTAACTTCAATTCCCAGGAAATACTCAAGAGGACCCAAGTCCTTGACTGCAAAATCCTTGCTTCAATTTCTCAAATCGACTTCAAGATGCTGACATGAGAGGAGCTGACAATTGTAATATCATCTACATAGATCAACATATAAATGGTTAATTCATCTTGCCTGAACACAAATAGAGATGCATCTGCTACTGAAGGTCTGAAGCCCAACTCTTGGAGTTTGCTAGTCAGCCTAGAATGCCAGGCTCTCGCACTTGTTTCAGTCCATAGAGGGCTTTCTTAAGACGACACACATAGCTAGAAGGGCTGTTTGGATCCTCATAGCCAGAAGGCTGCCTCATGTATACTTCCTCTTGAAATATTCCATGCAAAAAAGCATTTTGGATATCAATTTGCCTCATGCTCCATCCTTGAGTGACAGTTAGAGACAATATGACCCAAATGGTGGATGGCTTCACAACTGGACTATAGGTATCAAGGTAATCGATTCCATACCTTTGTTTAAATCCCTTGGCCACCAACCTTGCTTTGAACCTGTCTACTGACCCATCGGCTTTCCTCTTCACTTTATATACCCATTTGCTGTCTATGAGATTAATTCCTCTCTTTGGTGGCACCAAGTCCCAGGTCTCATTCCTCATTAGTGCTGAGTACTCAAGATCCATGGCCTTTTTCCATTCTGTGCTTGCCATTGCTTCCTGAAGACTGCTAGGTTCAAGTATCGTCTGTCTACTGCGAAAGCATTGTTGTCGGATTTTCGGCGATCCACTGCAAACCAGCGTGTATTGGTGGATATCCGCGATCCCATCGATGAACTCCTTGAGCCGCACTATGTTGTTGTGAAGCCGAGTATCGCATTGGATCTTTGTCTAGTGACCTCGGGTGATGGAGATGGAGATGGTGGAGCTGAATCGAATCTTTGTCGATGAGCGTAACCATTAGCTTTGATCATTCGAGGTACCTGCAGGAGACAGACTAGCACTGGAGAGTTCATTATTGACAACAGGGTTAGTCTGACTATTGCTCAAGTGAACATCATCAAAAACTGGTTCAACTTGGTTCTGGGTCTCGGTATCTGGTGGGCCATAAGAGAGTCTTCGGTAAAGTGTGTAATTTTGGCTAAAATAGGTAGGACAGCAGGATGATGTGAGGTTTTGGGTGGATGTGTTTCTGATGATAGGGAGTTAGAGAAGGGAAAGACAGACTCATTGAAAACAACATCCCGAGAAATATAGATTCGACCTGTAGTTTGATCAAAGCATTTGTAGCCCTTATGTGAGGAGCTATAGCCCAAGAATATACACTGCTTGGTCCTGAAATTTAACTTCCTATCATTGTAGGCGCGCAAGTTGGGCCAGCAGGCACATCCAAACACACGCAGTCTTGAGTAATCTGGGTGAGTGCCAAGAAGTTTGTGCAAAGGTGTTGGGACCGGATTTCCAAATCCGAACCCTCTGTGTATAACATGTGCTAGTCCAGGAAAAGCTAGCACACACAGTGGAAACAGTGATGACAGCACATCCATATCACGAATCAAATAATATTAATTAAGCGAAAGAGTATTAGCCTTATGGCCAATTATTACAAATAAGAAGCATCATAGCTAGAGTTTAATAAGAAACAGCGGAAACGAAATAACAAAAGCAAAGTAAGTAAGCCCATCCATTTGCCCAACAGGCAATCGACTGGGGTTCGCGTCCTAGCATTTCGGATCGCCTTCATCATAACCACAAGCGTAGAAATCGTAGTCGACTTCACACACACTCTTACGTGGAAAGTTGGGGATGTTGCAAGGGTGAGCACAAAATGTACTCCATAAGTCTTGGAAACATAATGCATGGTAACTATATGCAAGGCTAAGCAATTGAAGGCATAATATGGCTCTTTTAGCATAAAGCAAAGTTTAACTGTAAATACCAATAGTAATTTCATAAAGCATCATTTGAACAGAAGGTAATAGCATAGTAATTGAATTTGATATGACAATTAAGCGAGTTCCATCTACAGACCGGCTCCATCCGCAAACCATAACCCAAGAGTTCCATCTGCTCTCGGATTCCCAAACCATCATTTTCCTTTGAAACAAAACCATAAAATCTACAATGTGCAAGCGTACCTACTTTGCCCTTGACCGTGGGCACGGCTACTTAAGTAGTTTTAACTCTGCAGTGTGTACACTTTACCCACAAGACATGATCGACTCTTGTTGCCATGCAATTAACACACTTCCTTTGGTGTGTCGGCGGAGAGATCATGACAAGGCCTTTACAATGCACAACCCACTATTAACCTCGCGCTAAGGTTTCACATTTGTTAGGGTTCTAGGCCCGATCTGAAGCCCCTCTTGCGCTGCCAACATCGGCTCTCACCAATGGCGAAGCTAATAATGAGACGCACAAATTATTTAGCAGTCGTACCCATATAGACTTGTGGTTGTACGGTAGTGCTCGGTCCATGGTAACACACGCTTCGGTCCTTAATTGACTAGGGCGGAACATTCACATACCAAGGTCTCGTGCTTTCTGCACCCGCCAAACATCCATCCGCCCTGGTCTAAACCATTTCCACTTTATTTCATTTAAATCACAGCAGCAACACCAATTGCCGCAATCTCACAAATAAGTTTAAACAACATTTGAAATGATTCCCATATTGGCACAATACCGAAACGCTTAAGCTGGACTAAGCAATTCTACCGTTCCATGCTAATCTACTGGATATCACCAAATAAAATAACTAGTATATATCATCTAGGGTGTCAAAGGTTCAACATCATCAATACCGATGAGGGTATAACAAACTGGAATTAGCTAAACCTTAAGACTATATTTAAAGTACTTTGCATAAAAGTAAGCATGCATAATTTAAAAACAACATAACATTTTCATAAAATTTGGGATCAACATGTTCAAGGAAGACTTGCCTTGGCGCCTCTTCTTTGGTTCTACCTCGATTCTTGATTCGTGATCTTATTGCGTCGTCTACCGCCAAACGAGCAAATAAATAAAACAAATTCAAATAAAATTCAAAAATTGAAAATAATGGTACTGGAAGATAGATCTTGAATTTATATGAATTTAGAAATTTGAATCATTGGAATCGGAGCTCGAACGAAGGAGAACGGGCTCTTGGAAGATTCCCAGATCAGAAAATCAGAAAAATCAGAGAGGCTGACACGTGGCGCGATCTGATTGGCTGGAATTTCGGATTTTCTAGAAAATTGGAAAAAGAAACACCACTGACACGTGGGACCCACACGTCAGCGACACGGCTCACGGTGGACTGAGTCCATCGAGAGGGGTTCGGGTGACGTGGCGAGCCGGCCGGCGTGGGGTGCCACGCAATGCTAGGGTGGCGTGGCCGCCACGCCGCGGCCGACGCGATGGGAGGCGGACCGACGCGCTCGATCGGGTTCGTCGCGTGGCGCACATCCGACGGTGAGGCGGATCGAGCGGTGGAGAGGCAAGCGGCGAGCGTCGGCGTGGCAAGATCCGAGCGCTGCGGCGATCGGACGACCACGGCTCACGGCGGCGGCGGCGGCGGCGCGGCGCGCAACACCGCAGCGACCACCGGAGCGGAGGAGGAAGGAGACGGCCGGCGAAATGCGATGGATCGGCTCGGGTTTTGGGGCAAAGAGAGCGGAGGGCGAGAGTCGGAGGTGCAGCGGCGGCGGAGACTCACCGACGGGAAGAAAATGGCGTTGAAGACCACGGGCACGGCGGAGAACTTCGCGAGCTCGCGGGAGAAAACGGCGGCGACTCGATCGACAAGAGCTAGGGCAAAGGAGGCGCGCATGAGGCGAACCTCGGACGGGGTCCTCGGGGCTTTAAATAGCCTCGGGAGGCACGCCGCAACGCGGACGCCGAGATTGGCGCGACGCGGCGGCGGCAGCTTTAGGGTTTCGGCGGCGGCGACGCGGCGTCTGGCGACATCTGGCCGCCCCGCGTGGCGCGCATCAAGCAGCGGCGAGCGGGCTAGGCTGGTGGCTGCGGCGACGAAGCGCGACGAGGCGGGCCGGACCGGGCCGCGGAGGAGCGGAAAGGGAGGTGGGCAGCGGAAGGATTCGGCCCATGGAAGGATTTAGAATTTAAAACATTTTCCGAATTAACCAAAATTCCAGAAATTCAAATTAAAACAAATAAATTCAAATAAATATCAAATAAATTCAGAAAAATCTCCAAAAATACAAAAAAATTCCTTGAGGCATAATGAACCCAACTAAAACTGAAAATCTTTTGTTTGATGAATAGATTAATCAAATTAAATCTTTTTATAAATTGAAAATTCAAATTAAGCTGAAATTAATTCAAAGAAATTGCAAATGGTGAATTTTGAAATTCAAACATTCTAAAATCCAAATTTTTGGAATGTTAGAAAAGGAGTGTTATGATCAATGGTGCGGTTAGGCATCCTGTTGATGAGATAGCAGGCTGTGTTAAATGCCTCATCCCAGAACCGTAGTGGCATTTGTGCCTGAGCAAGCAGAGAGAGGCCAGTCTCAATAATGTGCCGATGCTTCCTCTCTGCCAGCCCGTTCTGCTGATGAGTGTTAGGACAAGAAATGTGATGATCAATGCCAGAGACTTGGAAATAGTTGTGCAAACGGTGGTATTCACCTCCCCAATCGGATTGAAGCGAACGAATTTTAGAATTTAGCATGTGTTCAACATGTTTCTGAAACTGAAGAAACACTGCCTCTACGTCAGACTTGCACTTCAAAAATAGATCCACACATATCTACTGAAATTGTCAACAAAGGAAACGTAGTATTTTGAATTATTGACTGATGAGAGAGCCGGTCCCCAAACATCAGTATGGATCAATTGAAAAGGTGCAGTAGATACATGCAAGGAAGGATTGAAAGGAAGCTGATGTGCCTTTCCTTGTTGGCAGGCATTACACACTGAAGAAGGAAGGACACTTGTGTCTACAGCTATGTTATTGTTCTGAAGAATGCGAAGAGCGACAGGAGTGGCAGGATGTCCAAGCCTCCGATGCCATTGTTCTTGAGAGATCCTGGTAGACAGCAAGGCTTGGCTGGGGCTGTTGGTTGGTAAGACGTATAGTCCATTCCTACATTTGCCTGTGAGAAGAGTTTTCTTTGTGGTTCGATCCTTGACACAAAAAGAATTGGGATGAAATTCAACAAATGCATCATTATCAGAAGCTAACTTCCGAACAGAAATTAGATGCTTGTTGATCTTTGGTGCATAAAGAACATGGTTCAAATATAGAGGACGAATTAAACCAGCAATTGATGAATGTCCAACATGAGAAATTGACAGACCTGCTCCATTGGCGACTTGAACTTGATCGCCTCCAGTGTAGCGTTCCTTGACAGTGAGACGCTCGAGATCGTTGGTGATGTGGTTAGTGGCTCCGGTGTCGACGTACCAATTTGCGTCAGTGGAGTAGCCATTGGTCACGATGGCGGCTTGCTTGACGATGTCATCAGCCTGGTAGGACTGATTAAAACGGTGCCAGCATTGGAGCGCGTCATGATTCGGCTTGTGGCAGATTTGGCACAGTGGACCGTTGCTGTTGTTGGCGCCATTGTTGTTCTACCCTCTCTGAGGTGGACGAGTAGTGCATCCCCCTTGGGACCGTCCGCCGCCGCGTCCACCACGCTCACGGCCGTTCCGGCCAGCATTGCCACCGCCATGGCTAGAGTTCCTGTTGACATTGTTAGCAGACGATACCTGGACAATGGTGTTGTGATGCTCTTGCCTCATTTCGTAGCTGAGCATGTGGGCGTAGACGTCGCTGATGGAGTATGAATCAGCGCGTGTGGTGATGCTGGTCACCAGTGGATCATAGTCCGGACCGAGGCCGCGTAGCATGTATGCGATGAGCTCCTCATCTTCAAGTCGCTTGCCGATGGCAGCGAGAGTGTCTCCGAGGAGTTTCACCTTGCGGAAGTAGTCGGCGATGCTGAGGTCCTTCTTCTGGATGGTGGTGAGTTGCATGCGGATCTGCATGATGTGTGCTCGCGAGCTCGATGCGAACATCTTCTCCAAGATGCTCCATGCATCGCGCGCGGTGGTGACTCCCACCATGGTGGCAAGGATGTCCTCGGTGAGTGAGGAGTTGATGAAGCTGAGAACAAGTTGGTCCTGGTGGTACCAGCTGGTGTACTCCGGGTTGACGATGATCCTAAGGCCGCCGGTTTCTTCAGACGGGGTGACCATGATGGTCTGGCTGGGGGTTGGCATGGAACCGTCGACATGGCCGACGAGACCCTGACTCCTTAGATAGGGTAGGATCTGGGCAGACCAAAGCAGGTAATTCTCCTGCGTAAGTTTGGCATTGATCACGTGATTGATTGAAGGCGTAGGCATGGAGTTGAGTTGGATTGATGTAGAAGAAGAATTGCTGATGGACGAGTGCGGAGTGCTGGACATGGCGGAAAGCAATGATTGTGGATCTTTGGCTCTGATACCATGAAAGAATTTGCCAAACGCACTCCCTTTGATGGGATCGTGTTCCATATATAGAAGATCTCAATTACATGGTTAGAACGAACTACGGATCCATGATCCGGTTTGGCAGGGCATGCCTGCATGCGCGCGCTATACGCTGAAGATACGCCAACGTACTAACTGCCTAACATTACAGTCAAGCAATACAACTAGTACATACATGATTACATTTCTAACAATTTATACATCTTTTGCAGTGTTACTGAACAAATTTCCCCAATCTTTATGTCTGAAAGTATGAAATTTGTATACCTTGTTATCCTTCCTGCTTGTATCACTCTAACCTGCAGATAAATAAAAGAGAGTATGTAATGCAAGGAAAAACATACAGAAGTGTTAAGTAAACCAAAGAGTAGGCACATGCAGTTTCTTCAGATCTTCAGAACAATCGTTACCTGATGCCCCCAGCATAAACTTCAGATTCACGAGGAAGATCAAGAAGCTCAGCAACCCCTCTTTTTCATCCCCGTCATTGGTCCCATCCTGCTTATCAACATCTTCCATTTTGTTGTCACTATCACGTATAGCGTCACTTTCATGCACAATTTTAGTTACTTCAGGAATCAGGATCCTCTTGAACTCTATGGCTCTAACTCTTACCTCCTGATTTTCTTCGTACTCAATTTCTTCCTTCTGTGTCCTAGTGATTACCAAAGTCCAATTGCTCTTCTGGTTTGAGTGATTCAGTAGGCTCAATCCGCATCGCAGGTCATGTGTTTTGCAGAAGTATAATTGTTTTTCACCTCCATGACATGTTGCAAACTTCTAGATTCCAATTTGATAATGTGGACATACAAAAGTAACAGAAACAACTTCAACAATTTGTATGCAACAATCTCAAATGGGAGGCAGCCATGGGGTGTCCAAATCGAAGCTCAAAGAAAGTGATTATTTAAGGAACAGATTCTGTACATTCTGATATATTATGCCCTTCAATAAAGAAAAAGAGAAGGTCTAAACTGTTGGATATAAATTAGGCTTGGCCCATTTTCCAATAATAAAGTAGGAAACCCCAAGCCCACAATTAATGCTAGGTGGAATAATACCACATGGGAAGTCTAGAGGAGTTTTACTCAACTTAAATAGGTGGGTGTCATCTACACCTGTTGTGAGGTTGAAAAAGGAGGAAGGCGAGCCACACGTGCGCACGTGCCACCGTGCCGAGCCGAGCCGAGACGCGCTGCGCTTGTGCGGTGCCTGGTTTTGCTGCTTGAAGTAATGACCACTAGTGGAAGCCGACCATAATGGTGACTTTTGGCTTTTCGGCTTCTGGTGGCTCATTATGACGGCGTCTCTTGGCACTTCATCTTCTAGTGGCTCATCATGGTGGCCTTTGGCCTTTCCTCTTCTTCTGGCGCCTATATAAGGAGGGCCTCTCCTCTGTCTTCGGTGTGCTCACGAACCAGAACAAACCACCACATGTTTCCTGTTGCTGCTGCTTCAACATCTCCATCCCAAACGCCTGCGCGCACAGGCTCTGGGAGAGCAGGCCTCCGGAACCACATTCACTGCGATTGTCTGTACGGATAGGCGAGCGATTAGGTTTTTGGGGAGCGCACCTCTGCACGACTGCTCGATGTTGTTCGTCTTCTTCCTGGTTCGAGAACTGTTCGCAGGACTGCACTGCGTCAACGTCTTCCTGCACCGACTTTGATCGACTACTTCGAGCAGCTGATCATGACGACTGATCAGAACGACACCACCGATGCCTCCGGCACTAGTCATGTTCCTGGGTATATCTCTAAAACTCTGAACTTTGCTTTAGTAACTTTGTGTTGCTATTGCTGAAATTGGAATCATAGAATCACTCGTATATGTCATGTTTATTTTATTGAATTTCTGGATTATAATATACCGAATTTTGCCTAATTATCTAACAATCCAAAAACCTAATGGGCATTTTACGGTTACTAACTTTGCTGCTACGTTGAAACCTAATATATTCGATGGTGCGAATTACAAAAGGTGGCGCACTAAGATGATCCTTTGGCTAACAGCTATGAATATCTATCACGTGGCAAAGGGTAAGCCTGAAGGAACACTCTCTCCTGATGAGTAGAGAGCGTTCGAGGCTGCTGATAACTTCTTTCGAGGTGCCGTGATAAGTGTTCTTGCTGAAAGCCTGGTGGATGTCTGCATGTCTTTTCCATCTGGCAAAGATATATGGGATGCGCTTTGTCGGGACCCGAATATGCAAATCCGGACCCTCTGTGTATATCACACTAGTCCAGAATCACGCTAGTGCACACAGGCTCAACATAGATGCTATCATAGTCATACATAACGGAATATAGCATAACTTCAATAATTAATAATAACTGTTGTCTTACATGATTATTGCCTCACAGGGCTTAACTAAGAAATAGCAATTAAGCAGCAGCGGGAATGAAGTAAACGTAGCAGCTCCCCAGTTCCCCACAGGCAACTAACGAGGCTCGGACCCTAATCTTCAGCGTCGTGGTACTCCCCCTCCAAGAATGTCGCGGATTCCTCCTCTTCTGAAGTTTATTTTTGCTGGATGAGTACATAAAGCACTCAACAAGTTGTGCACAATATTGCAAGTCTAATATTCTACATGCTTGGCTTATTCCAAGGAAGGCTAACATGGCTAATTTGCAGTAAAGCAGCATTTATAAAAGAATACAGTAAGTAGATTGAAAGATAGTAAAACAAATAATAGTAAATAATAGATTCAACTTTTCAAGTAGACAGGGTTTTCCATCCTAAGTCAAATTCCAAGTTTTTATGGCAATCCACCATCCCAACCAGTTTTTATTTAACAAAAGTCTAACCCTTGACTGTAATTCCCGAGCATTGCTCAATTCCGTGAGCACGGCTATTCGAACAGTTTTACACTCTGCAGAGGTTATGCACTTTACCCACACGATATAATCAAACACCACACAGGTGAGTAACCATAACAAAGCCTTTACAATGCTCTGTTTAGACCTGGCACTACCCGCTAAGGTTTCAACACTGGTGGGACTGGTTACCACATCCAGGGCCCCCCTCTTGCGCCATGTGAGCTACCCCATAACCCAGGACTCACTGAACACCACCGTAGTACCAAAATCTAAACATCACAAATTAGTCAGCTAGACTGTCCCATTCCAGACGTGTGGTTGCAAGTAAGACTCAGGTCAAAGGCTTGCAAGGTTAAGTCCTTAAAGGGACCGAAGCAAGACTTCCACATACCCCTGCACAACAGGCCCACCTTGGCATACTGCCCCTTGCCACCTGCCCCGATCTAAAATGATTACCACCCCAGTTGATTACCATGCACCACGTGCCATCAGCAATTCAATCTAGTTGTGTGACCTCCTCGCCACGACAACTCAATATCACTGTGTGACAACACCTGACACACCAATTTATAAACATTGTTCCATAATCCATTAGTCAAGATTAAATATCAATGTTCCAGATACATGTGATGACGTGGCATGGCTAAGCAAACTAATACGGTCTAACTAGTCCCATGTTGATTATTAATATTAACCAACTACAGTTCGATATCCTAGGGTGACAATTAGATCATGTCGTATAATTGGCAAGGTATGATTTAATTCAATTAGGCATATTATCTAGTTCCCAGATTAATTGAAATCATTTATACACATAAAATATCATGCATAAATTTTAAAGACAAAATAGCAATTTTGTGAAATTAGGTGCAACATGATCAAATCACAACTTGCCTTGGAACAGGTGCTGGTCTTGCTCTGAACTTGGGTCTTGAAGCGACGAATCCTCCTCCGGAGCACCGAGCAATTCGACGTCTACGCGAATCGAGATAAAATAGCAATAAACACCCAAAGAAGAGAGCAAACAGGCTTCAAAATTTCAAATAAAAGGCACCATTAAATAGATCTTGATTTTACAAATTTTTAGAAATTCGAATCACTCAAATCCGAGTTAAAATGCAAAAGTTATAGCCTTTTGAAGTTTGAATAAATACTGAAAATACAAAAATTAGAAAATCCGATTTTCCAGAATTATTTTTCTACTCGAAATTACCGATTAATGCGCAAGCGACACGTGGACCAATCAGAGGCTGACACGTGGCTTTGGCGCATGGACTCAGTCCACGAGACTCCGTTGGTCCACCGTGGACTCGAGGTACTGTGCTGTAGACCGACTGATGTCAGCATGACGTCATCGCAACATGTGGGCCAACCATATTGCGCCACGTCGCTCGGTCTATGAACCACGTCCACAGCACGCGCCTCTCCACTGTGCACCCGGCGCACCACGCTTCGGCTTCCGAGCCAACACGCGTCGCACATCCGCGCACGGATCCAACGGGTTCACGATCTACTCCTACGCGGCTCAATCTTGACCGCTCATCTTAAATCTAACGGCTAAAGATTACCCAAGCAGAACTGTTGACGATAGAGACGTGGCACGATTCGGACGGTTCGGTGAAGATCCGACGGCTGAGCGAAGCTCCGAGTCACGACGATGTCACGGCAGCGCTGAGTTCCGGAGACGAAGAAGACGACGAGCTCGACGGCGAACTAGGTCCTTCCGGCGACGAAGAGGTAGCAGCTCCGGTGCGGCTTGACGCGGTGAACCCGAAACCAGAACCCACACGGCGGATGGAGGCTCGACGGCGGCGGAACGACAAGAAAACAAGCGACGGCGCTTGATAAACTACGGCGAGCTCTCGAGCACAAACGGCGAAGGCACTAGCGAAGAGACTAGAGCTGCTGGGTGCGCACTGGGATGGCGATCATCGGGGTGCGGACTGCGGCTTTTATAGCCTCGGCATGCGCGCTAGGATGGAAACCCTAAATCACGCGACGGCTAAACGGCGACGGATTCGGAAACCGAATCGGAGACGATGACTGCGGTCCACCCGATCTGCAACGAGCGGTCACGATTAGATCTCAGCCGATACGATCTGATCCACCCTTTCCATAATCAACGGGTGCGATCTCCTCCTTCCAAACATAACGCGAAGAATCCTCAGCGCACGATCTCGATCCAACAGCTCACAGTGTTAGGGTTCCGCGATGAAGAAGGCCGCCCGATGGAGCAGACTGAACGGGCCGCACGCGATGGGCTCACGCGCGCACAGTGCTGGGCTTCGGCCCAGTACTGTTCCCCATGATTTTTTTCTCAATTTAACTTTTAAAACAATTATAGAAATTATTTTTATTAGTTTTAGGCAATAAAAATATCAGGAAAAATCCAAGAAAATTCTCATAAATACTTTGAGACATTTTGAACTCAAATAAAATATTTTTGGCAAAACTTTATATTAGTTTTATCTATATATAATTAGTTTTCACCAAAGGTTCAATATACTTAATTAAAGTAAATTCAAATAAATTCCAGAAAAATCCAATAAATTCAGAAAAACATAAAATGCACAAATAATGAGAGAATAACATTATAAGCAAATTTTGGGATGTTACACGCTTGAGGCAAAGTTCGGAGTTTTTGACGCGGGTAGTGAACTGTATGTCATGCAGCAGTTTCATAACTACAAAATGGTTGATGACCGTTCTGTAGTCGAAGAGGCTCATGAGATTCAGTCACTCGCGAAAGAGCTTGAGAACTTCCTATGTGTGTTACCCGACAAGTTTGTGGCTGGATGTATTATTGCTAAGCTGCCACCTACTTGGAGGGATTTTGCCACTTCTCTAAAACACAAGAGACAAGAGTTCAGCGTGGCTGACCTCATTGGTTCTCTGGATGTTTAGGAGAAGGCAAGGGCAGAAGACACTCGCGGGAAAGGAGTTGATGGGTCTTCTAGTGCCAATATGGTGTAGAAGAAAAACTTTAGTGCCTCCCACTTCAAGAAGAAGAAGAACAAGCCGGACAATAATCAAAAGACTAAGCAAACAACCACCTTTAAGAAGAAGAAGAACAAGGAGAAGGGTAACTGCTTCGTTTGCAGCTAGCCTGGACATTGGGCCAGTGAATGCAAGGATCGCAAATGGAAGCAGAACAAAAAGTCTGCAAACATAATTATTGGTGAGACTGATGCTGGAACGTCGGGGTATGGTAATTCATTACCTACTGTTCTTTCAGTCTGTCATTCACCTGAGTGGTGGGTTGACGCATGTACTAATATTCATGTATGTGCTAACATCTCCTTGTTTTCATCTTATCAGGTCGGCGGGGTTGGCTCCTTGTTGATGGGAAACGGATCACATGCTCGTGTACTTGGTGTTGGTTCAATCGATCCGCTTACTTGGAAAGATCATGCGGTGAGAACGTGCGATGTCCCATCTATCAAGAAGAATCTCGTCAGTGGCTCTTTACTGTGTAGAGATGGCTACAAATTAGTCTTTGAATCAAATAAATGTGTATTGTCTAAGTTTGGGACCTTTGTTGGAAAAGGTTATGATAATGGAGGCTTATTCCGCTTGTCTTTGTCTGATACGTGTAATAACCTTGTGAACCATGTGAGTAATATTGATGAGTCTAATGTTTGGCATTCACGACTTTGTCATATTAATTTTGGTTCTATGACACGGCTAGCAAGTTTGAGTTTAATCCCAAAATTCACTTTGGTCAAAGGTTCTAAGTGCCATGTGTGTGTGCAATCGAAGCAACCTCGCAAGCCTCACAAGGCTGCGGAAGCAAGGGACTTGGCACCATTAGAACTTGTTCATTCCGATTTGAGCGAGATGAATGGTGTATTGACTAAAGGTGGTAAGAGGTACTTCATAACGTTGATTGACGATTGCACTAGATTTTGCTATGTGTATCTTCTAAAAACAAAAGATGAAGCGTTGCATTATTTTAAGATCTATAAAGTTGAAGTAGAAAACCAACTTGAGAGAAAGATCAAGCAGGTAAGGTCGGATCGTGGTGGAGAATACTTTTCAAATGAGTTTGCTTCATTTTGCGAGGAACATGATATAGTTCATGAGAGGATGCCTCCATATTCACCTCAATCAAATGGGATTGCCGAAAGAAAGAACCGCACTCTAACTGATTTGGTTAATGCCATGTTAGAGACTACGGGACTTTCCAAGGAATGGTGGGGTGAGGCTATATTGACAGCGAGTCATGTCCCGAACATAGTTCCTTCAAAGAATAAACAAACAGGACCATTTGAGGAATGGGAAAAGAAAAGATTAAATCTCTCATACTTGTGAACTTGGGGTTGTTTGGCTAAAGTTAATGTGCCAATAACTAAAAAATGCAAGCTTGGACCGAAAACCGTGGATTGTGTCTTTATTGGTTATGCGTTTCACAGCGTGGGATATAGGTTCTTAATAGTAAAATCTGGAGTACTTGACATGCATGTTGGTACAATTATCGAGTTCAGAGATGCTACATTTTTTGAGGATGTGTTTCCTATGAGAGAGATGCCTAGCATTTCTAGTGAGAATCATTGTTGTCTCCCGAACCATTTGTTTTGATAGAACATGATAAACAAACACTTGTGGAAAATCATGAGGAGGATGACAATGAAGCTCCTAGAAGGAGCAAGAGACAGAGGACTGCAAAGTCCTTTGGTGAAGATTTCATTGTATACCTCGTGGACGACACTCCAAGAACCATTGAAGAGGCATATTCATCTCCTAATGCTGACTATTGGAAGGAAGCAGTACGGAGTGAAATGGATTCTATTATGTCTAATGAAACTTGGGAGATTGTCGAACAACCTTATGCGTGCAAACCTATAGGGTGCAAGTGGGTGTTCAAGAAAAAGCTTAGGCCTGATGGTACGATTGAAAAGTACAAGGCAAGGCTTGTGGCTAAGGGTTATACCCAGAAAGAAGGAGAGGATTTCTTTGATACTTACTCACCTGTTGCTCGAATGACCACAATTCGAGTGCTACTTTCTCTGGCAGCGTCTCATGGTCTTCTCGTTCATCAGATGGACGTTAAGACAGCTTTCCTAAATGGAGAGTTAGATGAGGAGATCTATATGGATAAGCCAGATGGGTTTGTAGCAAAAGGTCAAGAAGGCATGGTGTGTAAATTGTTAAAATCTCTATATGGTCTTAAACAAAGAGAAGTTCGATAGGACTTTGACATCTGCTGGCTTTGTTGTGAACGAAGCTGACAAATGTGTGTACTATCGCTATGGTGGGGGCGAGGGAGTGATTTTGTGCTTATATGTCGATGACATATTGATCTTTGGGACTAGCCTTAATGTGATTAAGGAAGTCAAGGACTTTTTGTCCAAAAGCTTCGAGATGAAAGATCTGGGAGAAGCTGATGTTATCCTAAACATAAAGCTAGTGAGAGAAGGTGATGGTGGGGTTAAGCTTTTGCAATCCCACTATGTGAAAAAGGTCTTGAGTCGCTTTGGTTTTAGTGACTGCAAGTCGGATCAACACCTTATGATGCTAGTGTGATTCTATGGAAAAACAAAGGGATAACAAGAGATCAATTGAGATATTCTCAGATAATTGGTTCTCTTATGTACTTAGCTAGCGCTATGAGTCCTGACATCTCATTTGCTATCAGCAAACTGAGCCGGTTTGTCTCAAACCCTGGAGATGATCATTGGTATGCTCTTGAAAGGGTGATGCGCTATCTACATGGTACTATGAGTCTTGGTATTCACTATACCGGGTACCCAAGAGTACTAGAGGTTCTGATGATTCTAATTAGATATCGATCTTTGATGAGATAAAAGCCAGAAGTGGATATGTGTTCACACTTAGAGGTGGCGCTGTTTCATGGAAGTCTTGCAAGCAGACCATCTTAACGAGGTCAACAATGGAAGCAGAACTCAAAACATTAGACACCGCCATTGTTGAGGCTGAGTGGCTTCGTGAACTCCTAATGGATTTATCGGTTGTTGAAAAACCGATACCGGCTATCCTAATGAACTGTGATAATCAAACGGTGATTGTCAAGGTAAACAGTTCTAAGGACAACATGAAGTCGTCGAGGCATGTAAAGAGGCGTTTGAAGTCTGTCAGGAAAATGAGAAACTCCGGAGTGATAGCCTTGGATTATATCCAGACGGCTAAGAATCTGGCAGATCAATTCACAAAGGGTCTTTCACGTAATGTGATAGATAATGCATCAAGGGAATTGGGCTTGAGACCCACATGAGTCAGTCGTAGTGGTAACCTGTTCTATGTGAACGGAGATCCCGTGAAGTAGAATGGCGAAACAAGCTATTGGCTGACTGAGGGAAGAGAACCTTTGTAAAAGGCTCATTCCGTTGGAGATGCATTTTTCTTCTATTCTGCATAGCATGTTGGTTTATTCCTTAATGTGATCCGAGTGGCTTACTTAAGCAGAGATGTTGTCCTGCAGACATCTTATGAGGATCACACCTATGTGAGTTCGAATGCTAGTCACATTTTATGAGATTGGGTGATCTCTAGATACTCATGAAAAGGCTAGGAGTTTGACTTATATGCTCCAAACCGCGGGGATGCTTCTGGCAGCCTAGTATCAGTAGAGGGCTTAGGTGAAGCTTGTTCGCACAAGACTAACAATTCAAGGCTTAGTCCATTGTTCAGTTGTGGATGAGTTTAGCCTCTGTCCTAGGTGGATGTTCAACTTAACAGTCTCCATCAAAATACTGGTATATCAAACAATAGTGGAACTGAGAGCATTTCTTGTGTGTCTTGGCATTTGGTGGGGATTGTTGGATATAAATTGGGCTTGGCCCATTTTCCAATAATAAAATAAGGAAATCCCAAGCCCACAATTAATGCTAGGTGGAATAATACCACATGGGAAGTCTAGAGGAGTTTTACTCAACTTAAATAGGTGGGTCTCATCTACACCTGTTGTGAGGTTGAAAAAGGAGGAAGGCTAGCCACACGCGAGCGTGCCGCCGTGCCGAGCCAAGCCGCGACTCGACGCACTGCGCTTGTGCGGTGCCTGGTTTTGCTGCCTGAAGTAATGACCACTAGTTGAAGCCGGCCATAATGGTGACTTTTGGCTTTTTGGCTTCTGGTGGCTCATTATGACGGCGTCTCTTGGCACTTCATCTTCTGGTGACTCATCATGGTGGCCTTTGGCCTTTCCTCTTCTTCTGGCGCCTATATAAGGAGGGCCTCTCCTCTATCTTCGGTGTGCTCACGAACCAGAACAAACCACCACATGTTTCCTGTTACTGCTGCTTCAACATCTCCATCCCAGACACTTGCGCGCACAGGCTCTGGGAGAGCAGGCCTCCGTAACCATGTCCGCTGCAATTGTCTACACGGATAGGCGAACGATTAGGTTTTTGGGGAGCGCACCTCTGCGCGACTGCTCGCTGTTGTTCGTCTTCTTCCTGGTTCGAGAACTGTTCGCGGAACTGCACTGCGTCAACGTCTTTCTGCACCGACTTTGATCGACTACTTCGGGCAGCTGATCATGACGACCGATCAAAACGACACCACCGATGCCTCCGGTACTGGTCCTGTCCCTGGGTATATCTCTAAAATTCTGAACTTTGCTTTAATAACTTTGTATGTTACTATTGCTGAAATTGGAATAATAGAATCACTCGTATATGTCATATTTATTTTACTGAATTTCTGAATTATAATATACCGAATTTTGCCTAATTATCTAACATAAACACACCAAGGTGCTCCAACTTTGCTTCTACTACGTGTAACGCACCTGAGAGCTGATGGAGCCAATGATAAGGCAACACTTTCTGATTTCTAATGAAGATGACAGTCCAGAAAAGCACGACACCCAGATCCTTATGTCCTTTGATAACAGTGACATCTCGCAATCATAAGTCATAAATGCAACAGTTCGGAACATGTGTGATACTTCTGCATTACGTTATTTGAAGAGCTAATTAAAATCAATATAAGTCATCTATTTCTTTGAATCTAATGGTTGAAATCAATTTAGATCTAGTTATACTACTACCTATAGTATTAGTAGTAAAATTTAGAGAAGGACAAAAGGGTAAAAAATTCCGTCATACTATTTATCCTCTACGGTAAAATATATCCTGTGATCCTGATGAATGGTGGATGAATAGATAAAAAACCTCTGAAGATTATCAGGTATTCGATGAATCTTAAACTGTGAATGAATTAGGAAAGTCTAAAATACCCTTAAGAAATAGATACAGCCAAAACGACTGGCATCAATAAAACCACAACTGAATTCAGAGGTACAAAGTACTCATCCAAAAGACACATGGAAAACATACATATATAACAGGATAAAATTATGTCAGAGATATACTGCCAGCAACTACAAATATATTATACAAATTATAGTATCCAACCATGTATTCGATTGAAATCACAACCTTGCAAACGAAAGGCACAGATAAAATTATACAGATTTTTCCCCAGGAAGGTATGACGGAGAACTGCCATCGGCATGGCTCTTCTTCTTATGGAACATGCTTGTGATGTTTGGCAGCATAAAGCTCTTTCTCAATAGCGTTCTGCTGCTCCTTTGATGCCCATCATTCTTGTCAGTGGCTTTTCCTGCAGAAGCCTTCTGCACAGGCGGGGATGCGGTTGCATATGCTTGCGTTTCTGCAGAAGGTTGGGCCACCGCAGTTTTCTTCTGTTCCTTCTCACGCCACCTCTTAAGCTCACCTTCTACAGCTTTCTTTGCTGCTTCAGCCATCTCTGCTCTCTTTAGTGCCTCCTCTGTTGCGGATTCCATGTCCTCCATCTCTTTCCGTGCAGTTTCCAATTTCTTAATTGCCTCATTCTCACTGGCTCTGACAGCCTCCACTTGAGCCATAGCAGCAGCAACTTTCATCTCACTCAACTTCTCTGATTCCTCCACCTTTCGGCTAAGAGATTCAAACTCCTCTTTTGAGATTCTGATCTTTGCTCCAGATTCAGAAGTTGAGGCCCGAGCAGCACTTGCTCTGTCTGAAAGTTGCTTGATCTGATCAAGGGCCCTTGCTTCAGCTGCTTTTGCTTCTTCTGCTTCCTTCAAAGCCGATTGCAACTTTTGCTCGGCTTCTATTAGTGCAACCCGTGCTGCTTCAGCTTCATCTCTTAACTCTGCTGCACTCTTCTGCATCACTTCAGCTTCCTGCAGGGCATTTTTTGATTCAGAAGACAGCTGCTGAAGGGCCAACATTAAGTCATCAGAAGCTGATGTAGCCTTTGATTCGGCAGCTACAGCTGCCTCAAGCTCCGATTTGCACTTCTGAAGCTTGACATGTAGGTCTCCGACAATGGATTCAGTTTCTGTATCCTTCTCTTTGAGCTGATTGTGCTCCTGCTTTACAGATTGTAACTCCTGTTTCAGTGATTCCACTAAGCTCCGAAGAGAACTTTCCTCTTCTGCTACTTTCTGTAACATTTCCTTGGCATCATCCAACTCTGTGCTGACAGCAGCAACAGACTCTAGATCTAGAGCCCTGGCATCTTCTATCTTTTTCTGCATAGATGCAATCTCAGAATTGGTCTCATCTAGCTTTTCTTTGAGACCTTCATAAGTGGCAGGATCAAAATCATTTCTCAAAGATGACAGTTTCTTCTCAGTTTCTTCCAAGGCTTCTTTGTAGGTTTTCCTGGCAACATCCTTCTCAGAAAGGATTTGTGACTCTTCTTCCTGTGCTTGCTCAGTAGCTGCCTTGACATGCATAAGAGACTCTTGAATTGCTGCAATCTCATTATGAAGTTGAGCAGCCTTTTCATTGTTGGCTTCAGTTGAGTGCAATGACTCCTCTTCCTGCTGGGCAGCAGACAGCCTCATATCCAATGAGGTTTCAAAATCCTTCTTGAGCTTTCTAAGCTCCTGTTTTGCTGCATCAAGGTCTGCCAGAGCAACAGCATACTGCTCCCTTGCACTGTCCAGTTCCTGCTTCAAAGGACCATCTTTTCCAACAGCCTCATTCGAGTTTCCACCTTCAAGCTGCCTGGTTCGAGTCTTTGCATCTTCTGTTGCCCGAACAGCCAGCTCTTTGGACTTGTTGATTGCATCCAGTTTATTGGTTAGCTCCTCAACAGTTTTCTTAGCTTTCTCCAGCTCAGATAGTGCCTGTACTCTTGTAGTCTCAGCATTACTCAGCTGTTCCTTGTATTTGTTCAATTCTTTCTGGGCTAAGTGCAGTTCTGTCTCCTTAGCTAACACCCTCTGCCACAAAAATGATTTCAGAATTACAAGCATCAGAGTATATTTGGACAACCAGAGACCAAATAGATCCAGTGAAATGCATTCCATGGATAATAAAGCAGAGACTATGCAGATTAAACCATGCTGATGTGTCGGTAATTATGTGAACTCTAGAAGCGAGATATAAAAGAAGAGCAAACAAGCAATACACTCTGTTCCTAAATGCAAAAATCTAGATGCATGAGAAAACCTATTATCTACAAGGTTAAAATGCATCAACAAAAGAATATATAAATAATTTGAATTCATTCCCCTCTACGTAAAGAATTATGCTCAATTATTTGCACATGTAATGTGTATAAAGTCAAGACAATTCAGAAAATTTTCTGCTATCATTTTTTTCCTTTTCTTTCTACTGTCCATTCCAAACCTAAACAAACCAATTGAAAAAATCAGCTCAATTTAAAAATATAGTTCCCCACTTTCACTAATTATACAAATTGCATAGTTGTCTGTCCAAGAATCTAACTAGTATATCCTTCTGGTGAACCAGCCATGAGAAGACTACAATCTAGGTTTAATTGAAAAGTCACAGAAAGAGAAAAAGAAAAAAACATCTGCCATGAGAAATTGCACTGACTGTGAAAAACTTTCAGAGGTGCTAATATTATAAAGATAAACAAAGGAAAAGTACAATGCAAAATTAATATTCTGTCAGAGACGCAAAACAAACTTTTGTTGTCATAAACTGGAGGATGTAAATTTAACAATAATCCATGTGATTAAAAATACTCTTTATTTCCACAGGAAAGGTAGAAACAACAAATAGACTGGGAAAAAGCCTTGAAATTTCTAAATGAGAAAACTCTCCCCATCCTCGTCAATAAAAGAAAGAAAAAGAAACATGCCAGTAAATAACAATAATGAGTAGGTACCAACAATGTAACTGATATTACACATGGAAATATGCCAGAAAACAAATGGATTATCAAGATGGCAAATTAAACAGCAAAAAAACAGAGTACAGGCAACAATTTTAAGCAAATGCCTCATGGGAACTTATTAGACGTTTCAAAGAGGACAAACAAGGAAGATCAAAATTATGGCATATTGGCATCTGATTGGAAACATCCATAACTTTTAGGTCAGAGAACTTTCTGACAAGCTTTGAAGCTAGCAGTTTTTGCAGCAAACGAGGCTTAGGAACAACAAGTTCTGCATTTTTCTTTCAATATTATACTTATAAGGATGTTGAAGATGAGAGAATCCTCAACATTCATGTTCAAATATGAGTGCAATCAGCACAAACATATATGTGTGCAATTCTAACAAGCAAAAATTATTTCAAAAGTACCTACCTCTGCTTGAGGAGCCTTTGGCTTTCTTGCAGCTGATCTGTCAGATGAAAACCGAACTTCCCCAAACAAGCTAACTGCAGCTTTGACAGATTCAAAAGGAGCCCTTGTGTCTATTTCACCAACCTCCATTTTTTCTGCATCAGCAGAAGGTGGACGAACTTTTGCCATATCTGCCTTTACTAATATATTATATGCAAGCTGCAACAGAATAAATGGAGTTACAGAAAGATGGTGGCAGAAACGTTATTGGTATGTACAGGAAGTCAATAAGAAATATTATCATTGATCAATTTGTTGAAGGAAAGTACTAGGATGTGTTAATAGGCCATGAAACAACAGTAATGTACTAATATATGGTTTAGCAGCCTTTTAAAAAACATATTTTGATGATTCCTAGGGTCATACTACTAGAAATTAGTTCCAGACAATACTACAGATTAGTGAGATAATTTGGGATTTGCGAACTCTAGGTGAGGCCCATCTACCCAATATATGGGCACAATACTTTTTTTTCATTTTAAGCAGAAAATTCTGCTCCCTTATCTCTCTGTCATCCCCCCAGCCCCATGCGGACATGGTGATTCACTAGAAATTTGATCCTAGAAATCCCTAGGATCAAGCTCTATGTATCAATAACAACTGTTTCATCATCTGATATTGGTTATAAAAAGTAGCTCGCGGATCATAATGGCGACATGTAGTACATTGAACAAAACCATTTGGCCACAGAGTGAGAATTGGCATGCCTCGTCCCCTCACAGTTTAAGCGTCACAAATGCATACATGGCATAGTGATAGTTCATACTACATAAATCTTTCTGAGAGTGAGCTATGGTTGCACTTATTTATCGAGGATTTTGTTGCAAGCATGCACAACTCCTCCAAATTTCACTTTATACAGTAATAGACAACATGCATTCCGCATTTCTAATCTAAAATCCACTAAATTTCCCCTTCTACAGCGATGAGGAATGAGAAATGCTCTCAACTTCCTCGTTCTTTTTAAGAAGAACCCCCACCCCGGGGCAACCCCCAACACACACGCACACGAGAAGAAAAGGTCACAAATTTGCCCCGAAATTCCCTTGAATACTGGCCGAAACATCTCAGAACGGAGGTTGCTCAGACGACGAAAAGGATTTCACGCAGACATACAAAACCAAACACAATTAGGGAAAAGAAAACTAAAATCGATCCAAGCAACCAAGCCTAGGGCTTACCAGGAACCAAAAAATGTTTGTCGGTACCGATCCAGCTGATGGGGAGAGAGAGCGGAAGGGGGAGGTCACCGACCGGTGCTTAAAGAGGAGGCCGAGGTCGGTAGGCAACAAGAAGGCCGCTACGGAGGAGATGGCCGGAGAGGAAGGGTGGGGTTGCCGTCGGCGGCGGGAGGAATTGGGGCCTTGGCCTTGCTGGGGCTACGGCTTAGGCGGTCCGATCGGTCCGAAAGGAACGTGCGGCTTGGTCGGAACTCGGAAAGAGAAGTAAGTTGGTGGGGCACACGTATTTTCCGGGCAACCAATAGCCGATTCAATGGCAGTGCTGGGCCCACGCTCCTTTCGGTCATAAAAGGTGATGTTTTAAAATTTTCGAGGTTATAAAATACTATTTTAATTACTAAATTGTCTTATCGTATACCGTCTCCGTTTCTGAATACATGTTATTCTAACTTTCAAATTTTTGTTCCTAAATACTCTCCCCGGTTTACAAAAACTTGTCGATTTGAGATACGTGCAATCAAACATTTAAAACTTTTGCTATCGATATCTTTTCAAATATTTAAATTGGATGCATAAAAATCATATGTGTAGTGATACGGGTGGCCTAACCTTGTGATGACGAAGAAGATAACCCGGACCCGTGAATCCTGACGAACACTAACGCCAACCACCATCTCGATACGGCAACTTGCGACACGTGAATTTGCCACACTTCGATCCTTATCTACTTGACCATGCGAAAGTAGATGTACGCTTCCTTACAATCACCCCGAAGAAGTTACAAGAATAACGATGATAATTTCAGATAGGAACTCCATATTCTAATAGGGCATTAGAGCATAAGATATAGAATCAAGAGTATATCTTTAATCTAAAAATTCATGATTGTGTTTATAATGGATAGAGTATATATATATATATGAGAGGTGCTTCCATGCTTTTCCTTTTGACAGTTGCACAAATATTAAAGCATGAATGAATGGTAGATGGTGATTACTTACCCCTTCGCTTGCTTCAAGATTTATGCAACTTGTATTAGGAGGGAAAGCATTGAAGCATTGAAGCACTGCTATACATACATACATACATACATACATACATACATACATACATACATACATACATACATACATACATACATATAAGAGATAGGTGTATGAACAGTACCTTCCATGTGTACCACCCATCTAGTTGGAAACAATTTATTCTAATATAGGAACAATCTCTTCTCGCCAAGTCATGGTGATCACCTTCTTTTCTTGAAGATTGCTGAAATCCCTTCTTACCAAGTCATGATGATCTCTTTCTTTATGTGAAGATGTCTAATATCTCTTGCTATGTCATAGTGATATCTTTCCTTACTTATGATTGCTAATATCTCTCCTTCATTTTCTATTTTTCATTCTTTCTTGCTTCTTTCCTTTCTTCTTTGATGGTATATATAGAAGGAGATGAAGGGTACATGAATAGTACATATAAATAGTGTGGTTCCCATCCTCCCTCGCTTCCCGCTAGGGTCCACCATAATACATGGATACAATTTGGCTACAATATATATTTGTGCAATCTTCGTACCTAATAATAAGCAAGCACACTCTATTAGGTAGTATAAAATTCTCGTAAAAATATAACAAAGATTGCTTGAGAAAATGATTCACGTGTTGATATTTGATACGGTTTAGCAATTCTTTTCAATTAATTAAAATACTAAACTGAAAAGTATTTAGCATATGTATATCCGCATCATCCTCTCCTTTAAGAAAAGTCGTCCTCGGCTTTTGTCTCAACTTCTGATAATTTAGAAATGTACCAAACAACGAGGACAATGTGTATGTATAGTATATGTAGATATTGTCTATTTTATCACTCTTTTGCATATGATATTTAGCACAGCAACCATAGGATGCATATACATATATCAAATTAGCAATTAGAAGCATAATATCTACATCATTCCCCCTCACATCGAACTAACTAACTAGCAGTAGGCATAGGAACTAACTAGCGATTTTAAACGTGCAATTTTAGAAATATTTTCAATTATGCTAGATAGATCTAATGGTTCATAAAATATGATATAGCACATAAAATTATCAGGAGATATTCTAGTAAGAACTTCTTTATGAGTAATCAATTTCACATTACATAAATTAAGCATACCTAATTTAGAATGTGGAATCATCGAAGAAACACAAGTGTTCTCACTTTTACTCACATCTTCATGATGTTCTTTTAAGTCAACACCTTTGTTGTTACCTTAATGTTCTCCATAGTTGATGTAGGTATTGTAAGTATGATAGCATCTAGGCCCCCTCAATCTTATTATTGTGTTTTGTTATAATTTTGGTATTGATGACCAAGTTAATAATACTCAAAGCTTTGAAGAACATATGCTGGATTCAAAAATGAAGCAAGTTGGACGAACAAGATTAAGGTGCTTAGTTCTAGTTTATGACTTGGGAGATGATTCAAGTCAAAAAGCTAGGATTGTTTTCTGTCTTTTTAGTTGTCTAAAGGGGGACTTTGCACAAGCTAGTAAATTGGATCATAAGGCAAAGACAAAACTAGATTTCTCGGAGCAAAAGACACTTAGTCATTGACCTTTAAATCATATTTCTTAGTGTACAACGGACCAAATTTCAGCTATTCACCTCTTCAGTCCGTTGCACTCACAGCATATCCTTTGAAGTCAAAAAGATTCTTTGGTCAAACTTTGAAACTCTTCTGTGTCAAAACTCCCATCAAATATCTAATCATCGGATCAAATCTCTTGTCTTCATATTATTTCGTCCTTGGGAAAAACCTCCTTGAAAATGATCTGATAGCCAAGGGTTTGCCTATGTATGACGGACCAAATATTGGGTCCGGCATACATATAAAAGTCACTCCTCTATGACGGACCAAAATGTTCTTAAGTTTCCCATCTACAGCGGACCAAATATTTTGGTTCGACACTCTTTCAGTTCATAAGCTTTTTGGCCGGACCAAATATTTGGAGTCCTAGTTTTTGAAACCTTGAATGGACATTCTATCTCACTCAAAAGGTTTTTGGTTTGATAACGGACCAAACATTCTTGCTTAAAACTTTTAGTCCGTTGCTAAAGTAAATCTCTTGTATAAACTTATTTCTGATAAGAAAAGGTCTTTGGTTTCTATTCCTTAAAAATCCATGTATGACGGACCAAAACCTTGGTCCGACGTACATGTGTTTCTATGCCAGACCAAAATTTCTTGAAAAGTCCATGTATGACGAACCAAAATTTTGGTCCGACGCTCATGTATTTCTCTCAGTCGTATGCCGGACCAATTTCTATGAAAAACCCATATACAACAGACCAAATTTTTTGGTCCGTCGTGAATGCTCAAATTTGGTCCGTCATACACATGTCCAGTATCGCTAGGCACTGTTGCTTAGTCCGTTGTACGTGTATATTTCTGACATCTGACACGTCCAACGGCTACAGTAGCAAGTGTAACGGCTATATTCATTCCAAATGGCTATATAAGCATTTCCTGAGCCATCTACCAAGATATCGAATGAACTCCTTTACATTTTAGCATTGAAAATAGCTCTCATTCTCAAAAAGGAGTCTGTGCTTCACTTTCAAACCAAAATTCTCAAACATCTCTAAGTGTTTTAGCTCCAAGCCAAAGTCTAGCTGTGTGATTTGCGAGTGAACCAAGAGACAGAACTTGTGCAAAGTTTATTACTCTTGGATCTTAGTGATCCTAGACAGCTTGGAGGAAGTGTACAGTGCGACCTGTCCAAAAGTGATTGTGGAAGGCCACTGTGGTTGTGAGAGGTTTGAAACTCACCTCACTGGAGTAGTGAAAGAGTTACCTGAGTGATCACCAGAGCTACTGCAACTAGCTTTGGAGAAGCTATACTTCGGAAGAAGTGCTTCAACGTGGATTAGGAGTGCGGCTCTGAACCACGGGATAAATCTCTGTCTCTCTTGTGTTTATTTCTCTTTATTGCTTTCGCTGTTATCATTATTTGTTCTACTTTTGTATTAGACTCTGTTGTGAGTTATTCTCTTAGATAATATAGTAAATTGCTGTTAAGAAGTTAAAACTTGCAGAAGTTGCCTATTCACCCCCCCTCTAGGCCAACTAGATCCTTCAAAGTAGTGTAGCTTCATGATGCAACAACGGGACAACAAGCGTTCTATCTTCAACTGTGGCTATCTCCTCATCATTGACCTTCAGTGGTGCTGGTTGTTTAGTATTCAAGACCTCATCTCCTTGGTCAACCTACATAATGTGAGAAACAACACTAGAAGTAGAGAGTAAGTCGTGAGTTTTAGAAATAACTTCACTTTACCTATCATCTACATCATTCTTTTCTTGCGGTATATCTCTCACACTTTCAATTTGAATGTTCTCGGTCTCAGATAGGGTGGAATCATGCAACTTACTTGTCTCTCATGAATTGGTGCTCTAAGATTAAAGCTAGGTATACGATGCTCCTTAAGTTTTCTTTCCTCCTCAACAACACAATCCACAAGATCAAGCATGCTACTAAAATATTTATGTTTGAAGTGCAGCAGTGATATTAAAATTCAAACATATTTTGAAGTATTCCTTATCTTTTAATGCACTAGTGATACTGACACGTCACAATGCACATTTCAACTTACCATAATAATCTTGGACTGGTTGCACCCTTGTGTAATGCTCTCCAAGTGGCGAAGTAGCTCTTTCTTATAATAGCTTGGCACAAACTCTCCTGATGATCATCTTTAAATCTGACCAAGATGTGAGACTTTTTTCCAAAAAGTTGTTGCCACCAACTATAAGCATGGTCCTCAAACTCAATAGTGGCACGCATCACCTCTTTGTTTTTGGGAAGCTTGTGAAATTTGATCACATTTTTCATTTGTTCTTCCCAAGTGATATACTCCTCCGGATCATTACTTCCATAAAATAAAAGTTTCTCATACTCAAAACCTGCTATGATTAGTAACAAGCAAAAACAGAATGTATATGTGGAATATATATGGAATCACTCAAGCTCACCCTCTCACTTACCATTCGAAGTTCTTACTACTCCTTTGGATTAAGGTGTTTTACGTACTTCAGTGGCGGTAGATAGGACAAAGGTGATTACTTAAGCGAATTCATAGTCGAAGCGCTGCACGAGATAATGGCTGATATGTGGAGCATGGAGGGTTAGTGTATATCCTATACAGTCTGAAATTTGTAGTTATTGTAATGATAAGTGATAATCCAAACTAGAATTCACAAGCCCTAGTTGCCAATCTCAAAGATATAAGTAAATTTCAATGCAACACATATGCAAAGATAATGACACTTGTACAATTAAGGAATGAGCTCTAAAATATAAGTGAGACACGAAAGCTCTATTGCACAAATCGTAGAGAGACGCTAGCTTATTTCTTTAAGAATGTAAAAAGGGCACAAGATTGCTCACTAATTAATATAATTGCATAATCTGAAAATTTCGAACACAAATTAGGCTTTTGTTCAATGTAGTATGATCGGCCACTATTTTCTTTTCTTTTCTTTCTTTCTCTTTTCTTTCTTTTTAAGTGACTTTCGGCCAGCACCAGTATGAACAAAGTTTTGAAAACCCTAAATTGATGTCACAAGATAGTATAATGATAGTATAATTCACTATTATGCAATGTATCAATATGAACAACCCTAAGCAATATCAGAAAGCTAGTCTCAAATAGGATCAAAGTTTTTACAAAGGATGAAAGAATGGTTCCCAAAAGGTGTACTCATATTTTCTGATTTTATATCTTGTAGATGATATTGTGCTCGAAGAACTCAAAGAAAAAAGCTAGAACTCAGAAAACAATCCAAGAAACCCTAATTCGGTTTTTCTAGGGTAGCAGATTTTTCACCTTGACTAATGCTTGAAATCAACCGAATCTACAAGGTTCACTATGGAATGAATCAAATATTATGTCCTAAGATTTCAATAGAGTACAAGAAAGCAAAAAATCTGAGATCGTATGCGAAATTTATGAGCAAAACACCAAACTGGATAGAATTGAAACAAAAAGCCACACGAAGAAAAATTGATCAACAACTAGCACAAGCAATCTAATGGATCAAAACTAAGCAAAACTTACCAAAATTATATATTAAACTAAGGGTTTAATTTTTGTGAGACAATTTTTTGAAAAAGGATAGAAAATTAAAACTACACTAGTGTAAGTTCAAACTTCATTGGTTTTGATGATTGATTTAATATTAATGTTTAATCATTATTTAATGACAAATCTAATCATTATGAGACTAACATGTTCTATTGAGCCTTATTCTTATTAGTCTCATATTTGGATGGAAAATGAAAAACCTAAGGTATGCACTCGTATTCATTGTATTATCTAAATGCATACTTAGAATTCAAGTTAAAGTATGAACTCTTCCATTGCTTTAGTCCAAATATGTGCATTATGTTTCTAATTCATATATATATGAATGCACATATCTAGGGGGAGTTGATAATTTAACTTGATGTTTCAATTGTATTGATCCATGTCCTCTTGTCATATAATATAAAGGATCAAGACCTTGAAGCAATCTTTTGAGTATATATATCTTGTGTAGTTGTAATATACTCATGCTAATATAGGATAAACTCATATGCAATCTAAGATTGATTATGTGCATATTGATTCCATGTTCAATTAATTATATGCACATACTTAATAGAGTTTATTCTATAGTTGATGGTTTAAATGTATTGATCCCTTTCCATCACTCAAACATATTGGATCATTACTAACCATCAAATTGAGTATATGAAACTTGTGTAGTTATATATACTCATGTCAATTTAAATGAGTTTAAATTGAGTTCGATTGTCTTTTAATCAATCAAAGAACATTTCATCATGTGTTGATGGTGTCTCCTTGTTGATTAAAGACAAGCGAAAAGCTCCTGAGTATAATGAAGCATTAGTTGCATCAAAGTACTCAAGACACAATTAATCATTCAAATTGATTAGGGTTGTGCTCAATCGATCTTAGAGGCATCCATTATGTGTTAATGGAGTGCGGTGACGATTGAGACAACTATGTTTGTTGGACTAACATCTTCCATGAGTTGTGAAGTAGGTTGAGTCCAAGATGATAAAGAATCGGGAAGAAGAAGAAGAAGTCATGTGTTGATGAGCTTCAAGAGGTGATCCCGAAGTGAAGAGAAGGGCTAGAGAAGGTTCATCATGTGTTGGTGAACAAAAAGAAGAAAATTCGATCCCGGAGAGAAGATGATTGAAAATCATAAAAGCTTCAAGTGGATCGCTAGAGGCAAAGGTATAACTAGCTAGGGCTAAGGATGTGTTCCTAGTCTTTTACCGGTCTCGGTGTTTGGTTGCGAGACTGGGTTGCTAGTTAGGTGCCGTACTATTAAGAGGGGTTGAGTCTTTTAGCTTGAGCTTCATTATGTGTTGATGAACTCAATCTGGTTCACTCTAACTCACTCTCTTGTTTGATGTTTGCATGGAGCTAATCATTTGGCATGTGTTGCAAATGGGTGAAGCTCGTGCATTGGATTTTGCATGAGCGAAGTATTTTGCATGTGTTGCAAATAAGGGTGCTCATGCTTGCATCTTAATTGAATCTTATTTGATTTGGTTTTTGCTTGGATCTAAGTTTTGCATGTGTTGCAAAAGGAGAGAGCTCAAGCAACTTGATTTGTTGTGGTTGTTTGCATGATGCTATAGATTTGCATGTGTTGCAGATAGAGAGCTCATGCTTTGGTGTTTTAGCTCGTGATTGGATCATGTGTTGATCATCACAAGGCTAAGCTTGGTTTATGCTTTGTGTTTGCAAAATGTGTTTTTGCAAAGTATTGATTTGTTATTTGTAAATGTGTTTTGCAAATAAGCTGGAAGTTATGAGGTTCGATCCTAGAGTATGTGTTGGTATTTGCAAATGTGTTTTGCAAAGTGTCGGGATCATGTGTTGATCCTTACATGGCTAGAGGATTGATCTCATATGTTCGTGGTTTATTTGCGAATGTGTTTTGCAAATAAGTTGAATTTGTTAATTTGCAAATATGTTTTGCAAATGAACTAGAAGTTATGGGTCTCGATCCTAGAGCATGTGAATAGGGTTTGCAAATGTGTTTTGCAAATTGACTTGATCATGTGTTGATCATCACATGGCTAAGAGGATTGATCTCATAGGTTTGTAGTTTATTTGCGAATGTGTTTTGCAAATAAATTGGAGTTTAAAATGATTCTTTGGAGTATGTGATTGACATGTGCAAATGTGTTTTGCATAGGGTTGTGATCATGTGTTGATCATAACATAGCTCAAAGAAACATTCTTGAAAAGTTTGGAGAAAAGATTGCGCAAAATCAGTTTTGAGGTCCTTAGGGTCGGTATGACTGGACCCTCACCGGTCATCTGGATGTCGGTATGACCGGGCCTCCCGATGTGTAAATCACGAAGACTGATTTTTGGCGCGAGAGGTGGCGGTATGACCGACCACCTCCGGTCATACTGGTGAGCGGTATAACCGGGTGGTCTCCGGTCATACCGGCTGTGCAATTTTTGTGAGTAACGGCTAGTTTTCTAGCCGTTGGCTCTGAGGCCGGTCATACTGGCCCTAGGGCGGTATGACCGGACCTCCTGGACACTTTTGCCCAATTTGCGACCCAACGGCTAGTTTTTCTTGAGGGGCTATAAAAGGACCCCATGGGGGGCAAGAGTAATACTACTGATTCCATTGAGTATTTGGGTGAGGTGTTGCATGTGTTGCACACTCACATTTGGTTTTTGAGCTAAGAGTGAGCTCTAATTGCATGTGTTGCAATTAGAAGAGGATTGAGAGCCTCTTGTGCATGTGTTGCACTTGAGGAGGATCCTAGTGCATGTGTTGCACTTAGGAGGTCACCGGAGTGCATGTGTTGCACTAGTCGAAGTTCAAGCGGAAGGCTTGACTTGTTACTCTTGGTGTTTGCCGACACCTAGACGGCGTAGCGGCGTCGTGCGCGGTGAGCTTCTCGACGAAGGTTGTGAGAAGCCCCGACAAGTTGTGAAGGTCGGTGCTCGCCTACCCGGAGGGGGAAAGAGCAACCACTAGTGGATTCGTGGTGGGTGCTCAATTCGTGGAGCCGGTCCAATTCGTTTGGGCTAACCTCAACGTGGATTAGGGGAGACCGGCAAGTCTCCGAACACCACGGTAAAAATATTGGTGTGTTTCTTGTGCTTGCATTCTATTCCTTACTCAAGCAATTTATATTCATAGAATTAAATTGATTGATTGCTTGTATTTAGGATTGCAATTTATTGTTAGAGACATAATTAGTTAGTGCACATAGTGAGCTTAAAGAATTTAGGCTTTGATTGTCAAAACCTTAGTTTATCGCTTCCGCATTATTTAATTGTTAAGGTTTTGGCATTAGGGTAATTAGGGGTGAATTGCTTTGTAGAAATTAAGAGAGAGATTTTTAAAAGCCGCCTATTCACCCCCTCTAGTCGGCATCCTCGTCCTTACAATTAGGGATAGAAATTTGTCACCACTCAACTATGCTCTGATACCAAGATGATAAGGGGATGGCCTGATCTTGTGATGACGAAGAAGATAACTCGAACCCATGAACCCTGATGAACACTGACGCCAACCACTGCCTTGATACGGCACATTGCGACACGTGAATTCGTCCAAGAACATGCTTTAGTCCTCGTCTACTTGACCATGTGAAAGTAGGCATACGCTTCTTTGCAATCACCCTGAAGAAGTTGTAATAACGATTATAAATTTTAGATTGTAACTCCCTATTCTAATGGGGCATTGGAGCACAAGCTATAGAATCAAGAGTATTTCTTTGATCTGAAAATTCGTAGTTATGTTTACAATGGATGGAGTACACATATATATAGGAGAGAGAGAGGTGCGTGAATAGTACCACACATGAACAATACTACGTGGACAATACCTTCCATGTGAACCACCCATCTAGTTGGAAACAATTTCAATAGTTTGGAAACAAATTATTCTAATATGGGAATAATCTCTTCTTGCAAAGTCATGGTGATCACCTTCCTTTCTTGAAGATTGTTGAAATCCCTTCCTACCAAGTCATGGTGATCTCTTTCCTTGTGTGAAGATTGCTAATATCTCTTGTCATATCATGATGATCTCTTTCCTTACTTAAAGATTGCTAATATAATCATTCTTTCTTTCTTGGTTCTTTCCTTTTTTTTTCTTTGAAGGTATATATGGAAGGAGATAAAGGGTACATAAATAGTGTATGTGAATAGTATCTTTCATGTGGCTCCTATCCTCCCTCGCCTCCCGCTGGGGTCCACCGTAATACATGGATGCAATTTGGCTCTAATATACATTTGTGTAATCTTTATACCTAATAACAAGCAAGTACCCTCTATTAGCTAGTATAAAATTATCATGAAAATATAACAAAGATTGCTTGAGGAATCGTCCTATTGATATTTGATATGGCTTAGCAATTCTTTCCGGTTAATTGAAATACTAAATTGGAAATTATTGGACGTATGCATATCCGCATCATGTAGATTAGTCTTGAAACGTACTTTCATAATATTATAATTTTATTGAGTTTTTAAATATATTACAATAGAAATTAATAGTCAAAGTTTAGTTTTGAGGACCGTGTGGATGTCCAAAACGACAACTATTTGTGACCAGAGGGAGTACATACATAGTTCAAAATCCCGATGAAAATTCAGAAATTTCGGCCGGGGAAGAGATTCTAAATCCCGACCAAATATTTTTTTAAAAAAATTCAAATTGCAACAGTGATTTTGGTAATTTTAGTGAAATTTCATCGAAATCTCGATAATTTTGATCGAATTTCATATATTTTCGACTGGTTTACTTTGTTTTTGATCGTATTTCGCATCAATTGTTTTGTGGACAATTGTAATGCCTTTTATGATGAATACATGTGAAAATACCGAATATCATTGATAGCTCAATTGGTTAGAGGCTTAGAGCAATGCAGTGGAGGTCTTGAGCAGAGATTTAAATTTCGGTTTGGATAAAATTTCGCCGATGACCGAAATTTCGGTAAAATCTTGTTATTTTGGACAAAATTCGGATTAAATTCAAAAAGCAAAATTCAAATCTGGAATTTTTGGACCGAATTTTGGGCGAAATTGCAGAAATTTTGGCAAATTTCAACTGAACAAAAAATAGTTCAAGCTATGTCGAACAATTTTGAATTTTTTGGAGGTTCCTGACACATCAGTGATGTTTTCATAAAAATTTCAAATGATTATCAAGTGTAAGGAATTTTTAAGAATTCGGATATTGCTACTGTCCTGATAAAACGCTGACCGAAAAGTTTGAACCGAATGAAAAATGGTTCAAACTATGTTAGAACATTTTGAAATTTTTTGTGCATGGTTATGATGCATCACTAATTTTCTCATAAAATTTTAAGATGATGATCAAGCTTGATGAATTTAAAAAATTCAAACAGTGCTACTATCGTGTTAAAAGGTGTACCGACAAACTTGAATAAAATGAAAAATGGTTCAAACCATGTTAGATAATTTTGAAACTTTTTGTGAATGGTCCTGATGTAACATTAATGTTTCCATAATATATTTAGATGATGATCATGCTTAAAGAAGTTTTAAAAATTCTGACAATACTACGGCTTGATAAAAGCCGATGATCAATACATAGATTTTCTTTAGCAATAAAAAAAAGTTTAAAATTTTTGAAAATTTTACAGAAGAGCGATAAGAAAATTCTTAAGATCTCATAAAATGTTTGGATCATGATCACACTCCAGTGAATTTATACAATTCTTACAAGTTACAGTACCATTTATGTTCTTTCTCTTTTTGAATTTTGAAATATAATATAACAAATGAAGTTCAATGCTTACATAGATTTGATTGACCAAACAAATAAGTTGAATTTTTTTAAAAATTTTATAGAATGTTACTGAGGCAATTCTTAATCTCTCATAAAAATTTAGATCATGATCAGACTCGAGAAAATTTATAAGATTCTGACAAGGTTACTGTCCCAATTATGTTCATTCTGTTTTTGATTTTTTAAAGATAAAAAATGAAGTTCAATTATTTTAAAAAAAATTCTGTATGATCCTACACTACTAAAGATAGTATCATATATTTTTCAGATCATTATCAAGTTTGTACAGTTTTATAAAATCTGACAGTGTTTCTGTCAAAATTTTAAAATGTTTCATAAATTCAGTTTCTCAACAAATTTTCATAGAAGTTGACTTTCTTAAGGGTTATTAGACCAAATCGGGCTCTAAAAGTTTGAAAACCGACCAAATATCATGAAATTTCGGCGATTATTGTAGCTGTTCAATTTTTTTATCCTATCGATAGTTTGGATTTCGTGGTGCCCCAAAATCCAAAATTTGTATTCGATTCTCGAGCGTTTATCATTCTCCCTTTTTTTTTTTCCTGCTCAACTCAACTGAGGCCAAAAAAATAAAGTGTAGAGTTGGATTCGACCCAGGCCTTTCGGACCAAATCACCGAAGTCTGGCACCTTACGCCGACTCAGCCATCTCAACTTCATGGTTTGGAATCATGATTATATCTTTTTCTAGCCTTAGGAGACTAGTTTACAAGGGTTAAAAAGGGCCGAAGTTTCGCCAAATTTCACTGAAATTTCAGCGATTTCAGTCGAAATTTCGGGTATTTTGACCGGATTTCAAGTTTTTTTTGGACCGAATTTGAATTTTGCCTTTTGAATTGCATCTAGATTTCGTCCGAAATTCCGAAATCTTGCTAAAATTTTGGATTTTTGTCGCCTCCGAGATATAGTCCGAAAACGAAATTTGAAATTCATTCTACACTTTCGAGATAACTTTTAACTGTTTTTTTCCTTTACATACCCCTACGATTCATTATTCATAGTATTATTTATTAGGTTAAAATAGAGTAATACACACCATTCAAGAGTAGTAAGTGAGCTAATGAATGAGGACAATTTGATCATCTCTACACATGATTTGGTTGAAGTTCAAAGTCCTAAAACGTCATCTATTCAGGAATAAAGAGAGTACTTCCTCTATTAAAGTTCATAAGGCATATTTTTTGAATGGCCTCATCTATAAATATAAGGTGTATTTTATATTTTAATACAAAATTAGTATGATATTCTCTCTATACCCCTAATAAATATCTATCTTTACTTTTATACTCCTTCCATTGATAAATATAAGGCTTATAGTTTGAATGGTCTTGTTGAAAAATATAAGGCATGCATGTAGATTTAATGAGCCTTTCCACTTATACCTCTATTCATTCTCTCTCAATCATATGCATTTATTCATTATCTCTCATCTTCCAAGATAATTAAGAGGGATATATAAGTCATTTCCTCTCATGCCTTTTTCAATTTCACCATAACCTTAATCCTTGTGCAAAGTCAAAATACGCCTTATATTTATCAACAGAGGGAGTATTATCTACATGCGCGTATTGAATATAGTGCTTAGTAATAATAATTATGCGTAATCTAATCATTTTTAATATCTTCTTAGTTTATGTGCTAAGAAGAAATAGGTTTTGTAAACTTGAACGAAGGACTAGTATATTCTAAAAAAATATTATAGAAACACAATGTTACGAGAGTATTTTTTTGCTAACAAATTTACTCTTATCATTTATATGTATATAAAGCATATGTTTTAAATAATATTTTCAGTCAAAATTAACAGAGTTTTACGTAATATTTCAGTGTATCACTCTTTTATGACTGAAGGTCTGAAGCCATTGGCAGAGACATGTGTTACACTCGCTGACAGTAAAAAATCAAATGTTCACCTCTTTTCCTTCTTATTTTGTAAGTTTTTTTTTTCTCGAGTCCACTGAAACGGTGATGGATCCTAATTGGCCAAAGCCCAGCCCAACCCAATACGGCCAGCTGCTTTCGGTATATCCTGCGTCCCAACTCCAAACCGAAATAGTAAACCACCACTCATCCGGCGAAGCAGCCGCCACTGGCCGGCGGCGACCACTCCGCCGCTTATTCCTTCCAAGCCCATCGGTTAGAGTTCGCTCCACCACTTCACTTGGCGAGCCAGTAATGCTAAGATCAGCGTTCCCGCTCGTGTTCCACCTCCCAAACAGGAAACCACCCCCAATCCGCCCACGCCGGCCACCTGTTCGTCGAAATGCCACGTCCGCCGCGGACGCCGCCGCCCCACCCCCGCCGCCTCTCCCTCCAGCCTCCGCCTACGTCCACCTTCCCTTCTGCCGCAAACGCTGCCACTACTGCGACTTCCCCGTCGTCGCGCTGGGCTCCTCCTCCGCCCCCTCCCCCTCGCCCCGCGGCGAGGGCGAGGACCCGAGGATCACCGAATACGTCCGCCTCCTGCTCCGGGAGGTCGCCGCCACGAGGCCTGTGTCGGACGACGGCGTCCCGCTCGAGACCGTCTTCTTTGGGGGCGGCACGCCGTCTCTCGTACCGCCGAGGCTCGTCGCCGCGGTGCTCGACGCGCTGCGTGGCAAGTTCGGCCTGTCCGCGTGCCCCGAGGTGTCCATCGAGATGGACCCCGGCACCTTCGACGCCGCCAAGCTGAGGGAGCTGGTGGGCGTCGGCGTGAACCGGGTGTCGCTCGGCGTGCAGGCGTTCCAGGACGACCTGCTGCGCGCTTGCGGCCGCGCGCACGGCCTGCAGGAGGTGTACGAGGCGGTCGGGATCGTCACCGGCTGCGAGGGGCTGCAGAACTGGAGCATGGACCTCATCTCCTCGCTGCCGAACCAGACCGAGGAGATGTGGGAGGAGAGCTTGAGGTGCACGGTTGATGCCCGGCCCACGCATGTGTCTGTATATGACCTGCAGATCGAGCAGGGCACCAAGTTTGGGCAAATGTAAGTGTGCTTTAGTAACTGGCTGAGTTTATTCTGGCCATACCTATCTTGAAAATTTCATCGGTTCCTGAGAAAGATATTTTTGTGTGTGTGCATTGTAGTCTAATGTTCTGATTCAGTTTTGGGGTTCCATGCCGCTATCGACAAAAGGAATTGGGTAAACTGATACACTAGAATCATCATCATCATCATCATCATACTATTAGTCAGAAGTCTTGTTTCCACTAGCTCAATGCCCGTGCGTTGTTTGTGTTGTCAAAGTTCAGTCCTCTTCTCAAACTAATGTTTATTGTAGTTGCAAAGTTAAAAGGCTCAAATGGAATAATTGTTTTAAGTTTCAACCAATTGCATTATACTATCGTATACAAACTTGATGCGTAACATGTCCACGGTCCTCTCCAGCTATGTTACATCTAAGTATCTAACGAATTTGTTACATATTAATTTGCAATGAGCTTTTTTTAATGGAAGAAGTGATTCTCATATGTAAATAGGCAATACTAGGTTTTATATTGATATAAATCAGCAGTAGGAATTCAGCTCCATGGACAAATTGATTCGAGTGACAAATTTATGCCAATCCTTTTCTTTTAGGAAGTTGCCAATCCTTTTTTTCATATTAATGTCACAGATATACTCCTGGTGTATATCCTCTTCCAAGCGAGACAGAGTCTGCAAACTTCTACAAGATAGCTTCAAAACGGCTTTCTGAAGCAGGATATAAACACTATGAGATCAGTAGCTACTGCAAGACTGGCTATGAGTGCAAGCACAATCTGACATATTGGCAAAACAGGTCATTCTATGCGTTTGGTCTTGGATCGGCAAGCTACATAAACGGTGTTAGGTTCTCCAGGCCCAGAAGAATGAAAGAATATGCAGAGTGGGTTCAGAAGCTGGAAGATGGAAGATGGAACCACGAGTCTAGCAGCTCTGAGATGAAGGACATGGCAATGGATGTCGTGATGCTATCACTGAGAACAGCTTGGGGGCTAGATTTGCAAAGTTTCAGTAAATCCTTTGGAAAGAGCCTGACGCTGTCATTGTGTAACATGTTTAGGCCTTTTGTGGAGAGTGGACTTGTAATTGCCATGGATGGGGATCGACAAGCCTTGCAACCTAGTAAGTTTGAGTTGGACTTCCAAAGCGGGGGTGAGACTGGAAGCAGAGTTGCCTTCATCCGTCTGAGTGACCCAGATGGATTTTTGTTGTCCAATGAGTTGATTTCTCTTGCATTTGGTATTATTTCACCATAACAAGGGTACGCTTTGCACATCATTACAGATTTTTTCTCCTTTGATTGCTTTCTCTGACCACACTGACATCTACTGATATATCTAGTCCGAGCTCAGTTTGGTAGGTAGACATTAGCTGATCACTGAGATGCAATGCATTTTCTGTTCAGATCAGTGTAAACCTCATATTTGTTCTAGAGAACTGTTACACCATTTACACAAATACAAATTATCTAGTACGTTGACTTATTGTGGTCAACTATGTCAGTTTCACTCCTCCCTCCTCTGATTGAAATTTGTTTACTTATCTCCCTGTAATCCCTCATTATCCGTTTATAGCATGCATATTAGTGAAATTCTGAGCTATACTTCTTTTCTGCCCACAAAGCATCCTTACCATAGTATCTTTATGTGCCAGTTTGTGGTACTTTTGGATAAATTGTCGAATCAATACATAGAGTTGCTATGAATTGATTTATATACCTAGGTATCATTGTTTAAGTTCTTAGCCCATAGTTTAAGGCATGATAATTGAGGTAAACCATAAACAAATATACATAATCATTTAAACTGAAGGCATATGATGAATCAATAATGATTAACTTGATAATGCAAGATAGATACAAATGGGAAATAATCGTTCACTCTAGTTTTTCAAACATGATGGTAAGAATATGCTTGTAATTTGTTAGTCCATATTAATGTGTTAAGTACGAAAAATTATATTAAGGGTCCATTTCCCGGTTTTGTTCAGTCATACTCCTAGTAGTCCATATTAATGTGTTAAATATGACAAATAATGTTGAGTGTCCATTTCCCATTTTCTTCAGACATACTCATAATTCCTAAACTGATTTTATTTTTGAAGATGACTCCACCAGAATATCTAATTTTAACTGGACCAATGAAGTTCCCAGAAGATATACTAGCTTGTCTTTAAGAGATTTTTTACCATTTGAATATAAATTAACTTGTCTTCGAACTAATTATTTTGAATTTTGCTTACTTTTCTTCGAATTAATTATTTGTTTTCTTACTGTGGACCTGTGGTTACTTTGCATCTTATGACGAGTGTTTGGTCTTTTTAATATAGTCCTCTAGAATTTGTTCATTTTAGAGCATGGTCTTTTACTCTTCTGTGCTTGTTGTATTCACCGCATGTTGCACTTCCACTTCTGCATTTTCTTCAGTTTTTTTAAGGGAAAGGAGATTTGCACCTTGATTCAACCAATATATCTTTACAGAAAGATCTGAATAGTTTTCATACTCAACCTTGTTGGCTGTTTGTGTGCCGCTACATTAAATATCTAGTCCATGAGGCAGGCGAGCGAAGGTGAGCTGAAGGTCAGCATCCATGGTTGCTGTGGTGCATGGAAAAACAAACATTTTATGTTTGGCTCAGACCTCATACTGGTGGGGTTTGATTGGTCGGCATAGTTTTCTTTCAGTTCTACATCTCGTCACCTTGTTAGTCCTCTTCTTTGGCCATCTCTTACTCAATATAGCTTCTTCAGTTGGGAGGGGTGATTTCTTGAAGATCATGGAAATATATATGGTCTATTTGGCCTATTGCCTCAACAACTTATCTCGGTGTTAGGCACATGTATATGTCCTAAACAAACTGTACGGTGAAGCATGAGAACGGGATAATTTCTCCCAAAGTACAGCTCTTCGTTTCATTAGCGGCTGACATATATATGACATACCCAAATGCAAACATTGTTAATACAGGTTGGTCTTGATGTTAACTAACGTGCACCAAAATCCGAAAGGGACACAACTAGCAGAAATGAGGTAGGTAAAGACTAGAGTGGAGATCGAAAAGGAGAAAAAGAAGGCTAGCATCCATCGACTTTCGCCTGCTGTTCAACGCCCTGGGAAAGCCCGTAGGTAAATTCACGTACGACCAGTAAAAGTACGCGTTTGCGTTTAGACTTTAGAACAAGTAAACTTTGTTGTCGTCATAGACTGACGTGGAAACAACAAACATGTACTTTTAATGTAAAAGTGCCATCAAGAATTCAAGGTCGACTCGTTCAATAATGCGTCCATTCCATGAAAATTTTTTGTTACGAGATAAGATTTCTGTAACCGATTCGATTACTATCTATCTCTTATTGGTGGGCGAATCCGAATCTATTTATTCATATCTTCTACTATATATTGGGCATCCATTGTACAAGAGATATATCTAATAAAGCGAGAGAACTTTACTCCCCTACTTTTTGCGTGCTCCACTTCTTGTTCTTGTGATTTCGTTAGTGTGCTATTGATTGATCGTGGGTGAACGACTACGTTTTATAATACGTTATCAGCACGAAGCTCTATCGAGGCTACCGATCGTGATCGTCTGCCTGCGACAATGTACACGGCATCGAATTTCATCCTGCTACACGCGATCTTCCTACAACAAGCCCTACGTAAGCGCTCCTATACATATGTTGATCCTGCAGATCATCGCCAGTTTTAATCGCGTATAACACTGTTTACCAAAGTTGATTCTGTTCATTATCATGATTGCAATAACTAAGAAAAAAAATCGGCCAAGCCGTTTGGGGTTGCGGCCGCTACGCCTCGCCAGCGCTCCACGCATGAAGCGCGCAACACCGATGCATCGCACCGCGCGCCTGCCGTCGCGTAACCCCTGCTGCTGGCCAATTCACTTCTCGGTGGCTGCGCCTAACGGCCCGCAGTCGTACCGCTTGCCACCGCGACTCCGTGCGCCATGCCCCCGATGCTCGCGGACGGGAGCTCGATCGACGGCTGCCGCGCTTGCACCTTTGCTATTTTTGCGCTCGAAGACAATCCGGATTGGACTCCACACGTGCTAGCGAACGCGCCCGTGTCCCTTCAGTTTTCGCCCGTGCCCGGCGGCGACGCCTCAGATCCGCTCGCCGATGCGCACGGACGGGAGCTCGACCGCCACCGTACGCTACGACGGATTCGTCGATGGCTGTCGCATATGTGCCGATAGCACGCACGCGACGATGCCCTTGGCCTCCGAGCTGCCTAGCCACCGGAAATCAGCTCCGCTCGCACGACCCGCAGCCGGAGGCGACGCCCGTAGCGCTCTTGCTGCCGCCTCCGTAGGCCACGTCGTTGCCTTGGTCCTCCCTCATGAACCGAACAACGCATCGCGTTCCGCACCCGGCGACGACGCTGGAATCGAGGGATTGTTTGGCGACGCCTTCACCGGAAGTGGAGGTGGCACGGCGTACGTGGGTGCTAGCCCAGCGGCCTTTGGCCTTGGCAGCGTTCAGCCCAACGAGTGGCGGCTGAGTGGCCCGGCGGCGCGCCCATGCGGCCCAGCGACGCACCCGTGTGGCTCCCAGCAGCGCTCCCGCCGGTCGTCACAACCGCGTCATCGCACGAAGTGCGGGCTGTGTGGCGGCTGGGGGTGGGAACCCTTGCTGCCGCCTCCTTTTTGGGCTGGCACCGCTCCGCCCCAACGGGCCGGCCCAGTGGCGTGCGCCCTTCCAGGCCCTAAGGGCCCAATGGCCAAAAGTCCTAGTGGCCCTAAGTTTTTTTACAGAAGAAAAAAAAACTGAAATTGGTTACAAACACTAGAAATTGAATTTTTTAGTATATAGGCTTCCTAAATTTTGATAAATTAGTATTTAGCACATTCTGAAAGTTCCATGCTTTGGGTTTATTTTCTATCATTATGCCATGTTTAATATGTGCTGGAATTTATTTTCTGTTATTTAAGTAATTCAGAAAATTGCTTGGTAATTAACAGAAAATTATAGAAAATGCTATGAAGATTCTAGAAAATTCTAGATAGCATTTGAGAGCTTCATGTCTCTGCATTTATGTTTCTATCATTATGCCATGATTAATTCATGTTGAGATTTATTTTTGTGTCATTAAGTAATTCTGCAAATTGCTTAATTATTATCAGAAAATTATGAAAAATGCTAGCAAAGTTTTATATAGCATATTGAAAGCTCCATATCTCTGGATTTATTGTCCTAACATAATTCCATATTGATATATGTTGAAATTTTTTTTTCTGTTACATGGTAATTCCGAAAATTGTTGGATAATTAGCAGAAATCTATGGAAATTGCTAGGAAAATTCTGGGAAATTTTAGATAATTATCTACTGAATAGATATAGACCAAGCTTTACTGATTGAAGAGTGAGCATGCAATATAATGATTTTACCAGTAGTAAAAGTCATTTTGCATAAATAAAAAATAGGATATATTGGGCATCGCAAAGAGGGAACTTATCAAGCTTGCCCTGAATGGCAATAATTACCTTACCCGGGCAATGAATACTAAGATTAATCTGATAGCTCGATCTTTTGAGCTCTTGTTTTCCCAACTGAAGTGGTACCTCGCTCTTCCGGCCGCGGATATGCGACTTTGCACCTCCTGAGGCACCATCTGCATACGGACCTGAATGCCGAATAGTTGATGGAAGATGACCAGCTGGTACTTTTGGATTCCCTGAAGGAAAAATATATATCTAGCAAAGATCCGTTATGTTGACAGAAGTACAACGCGAATGGATCCTCCCGCGCTTTTAGGATTTTAAAGGTTATGGCAACATATAATTTTTGTCATACACAAGCTTGTCATTGATCTAACTTTATGTACTTCCTGGTGAAGAATCATTATGTTCTTCCTAATAGAGTTTTGCAATGCCCGAAGCACATGCAAATGCTCAATAGGCTAGCAATAGCCAAAGCCGTAGAAAGGGCCAACGAAATATAAGGGATAAGTGGAAGAATGACAAATCAAATAGGGGAAGGGGCAATTCATAGTGGAAAAGTAAAGGTAAAGGGCCAGAGGCTTCCAGAAGTAATGTTGCAAACCCTGAATAACCCTGTTTTATGTATGGATGCATTGGCCATTGGTCATGCAACTATCGCATCCCGAAGCATGTGGTAGACCTTTACATGTATCCACCGGAAAACTAAATAAGACCCGGAGAAATAATATTAAGTCATACTTCACCGTTCAACCTGTTATTCATACGGATGTTGAGAAGTGTGATGATATGATTCTTAAAATTATTGAGTTCGAGGAGTCCCAGGAGGGCACCTACATCTCATATGGAGACCTAGATTAGTCTCCTAAATATCCCTTCACTTTGCTAAGTCAATGTCACATATTCCTTATAAGTCTCCTTATCAGTTTAGCCCTAGTTCCTGAATGAACATTTGGTCCACGCTCCTGTTGAGTGATTATCATTCAAAAATTGAATAAATTGATATTTTCCAGATATTTGATTAATTGTGCTATATTTGTTCTGTATTATACAATTTGTTCCTGATGCAACAATTGTTTGATTGTTAAATCATACTTCCAATATAGAATAAAATATAATCCGATGGCGAAGGAGAAAATCTGTCTAGAAGACAGTTGTACCACACTAAGTGAATTGAAAATATTATGACTATCGTCAGAAGCGATACTCTCATAGTTGGCACTGGAAGAATGACATATTATACCCTGAGTCCAGTCGCACTCCTTTAATCGTTTCCGTATGGAGATAGTGAATGAGGATGGTACAGAATACCTGCTCATGACTAAGTTTAATAGGTGTAATAAACATGTGGTTAAAAGTTTCATTTATTCTCCTCCAAGATTATACTATACACATATAAAACCTGAAGTTTCTGTTGCGATGAAAAATCTAGATATATTTAAGATCTGGCAGATCGACTGGGTTACCCTGAGTTGAATAGTATAAGAAGAATAATTAATAATAATTCTGCTGGTCATAGCATAAAGTCTTTCCTAGACCTGAAGTTTTTCTTATGCCCTAGTTGTGCTAAAGGAAAGCTTATTCTTAGATCTTCTTACCTAAATAGTTAGGGAAGAATCACTGAATTTCCTGAAAAAAATTCAAGATGATATCTATGGACCTGTTCAGCCCCTGTCGGGCTCCTTTTAAGAAATTTTATGGTACTAATAGATGCTTCTACTAGATGGTCCCATGTATATCTCTTATCTATTAGCAACCATGCTTCTGCCCAAATTATTAAGTTAAGAGCATACTTTCCAGAAGAAAGAATCAAATCTATTCAAATAGATAATGCTAGCGAGTTTACCTCAAAAGCATTTAATGATTGTTGTATGGCTCTGGGAGTTAATGTAGAGCATCTCGTACCTAATGTCCATATTTAAAATGGCCTTGCAGAGTCATTATATTAAAAGAATGAAAACTTATTGCTTGGCCGCTCTTGCAGAATAGTAGGCTTTCCACCAGTTGTTGGGGCCACGCAGTGCTGCATACTGCGGTATTAATTCAACTTAGACCCACTACACAACATGAATTTTCCCTGTTGCAGATAGTGCGTGGAAAAGAATTAAGTATTTTTCATCTGCGAAAATTTGGTTGTACTGTATACATGCCAATCTCTCCACCACAGCGTACCACCATAAGACCTCACCAGAAGTTGAGGATCGATGTAGGTTATAAATCTCCGTCATGTATTAAAATACCTAGAGCCTATGACAGGGGATCTGTACACGGTTCGGTACGCTGATAGTACTAAGGACATTTTTCGGCATTAGGGGGAGGTAAGTACCACATTAGAGAATGCCGAGTCCTTAGATCCACGCACTACAGAGACCGAACTTGAAGTGCGGAGGATAATAAATCTGCAATAGATAAGCTTATAATCTGCCAAATGCCTTCACTGTTCATAAGGGAGTGAAAAGATCTCATATACCTGCAGTATATGCACCTGAAAGAGTGAAAATACCCTAGAAGGATATTGAACCCACTCTTGACCCTCATGATAAAAAGAAGGGGAGGCCTCCAGGTGCACATGACTCAATTCCGCAGAGACATCTTGAAGGACCGAAATGGCGAACAGAGGGGGGGTGAATGGTCGCAAATAAAAATTCCCCCAAAATACTCCAACAAAAACCTCGACAAGATCGCTCAAAAGGAATTGTGAAAAACCCGAAAAACTAGACAACTATGTGTACCCCAAGCTTGCATGGATAAGTACCATAAAATATGTGGGGATTTTTGAGTCACAATCCTGGTTGTCTAGTGTCCAAGATAAAGAAGAATCAATTCAAACTCTTGCTTTTAGAAAGGACATCAATTCAAATCACAAAAGTCACTTTCAGAAAAGCAAAAGCAGAATTCCCAGAACTTGTCCTCAATTTGCACAGGAGGTTGGTGGGTTTCTGTAGCTCACAAAATTTTGAGACTTTTTCTCCTGTGAGCATCAGAGTCTTGAAGAACTCCACCAAATTTCTCCTCAAAAGCCTTACAGAAAAACACGAAAAATCGAAGAACACAGTCTGGTCAAGAACTTCGAGCAGAACGTTTGGGGCTCAGTTTTCACCTCATGGCGCCCAAACGGTACAACAAGTGAACTCCAAAATTTTTCTGCAAGCGGATATCAGAGTCCCGCACCTCCTCCAACAAGAATCACTCAAAAGGATTTTTCTATATTTTTACAAAAATCAAACACTGACTGCTGCGCGAAGAACAAGTTCAGAACAAAGTTGGAACTTGAAAGAAAAGATGTTCTCTACTCAATCCAAGAGTGCAAAAGAGATGTAAAACCATATGAACACACTCAAAACATCCAAGAACAGCAGCATTTAGAAGGAGGAGGCAAATCCAATTTACTTGAAAGTAAATTGCGGAATGTAATTATGGAAAGTAAATGCTGAATTTAAATTGCGTAAAGTAAAGACATAATGTAAATGCATAAAATAAATTCAGAGGTGGATGAATAAAACTTTCATTTCTGGAAGGGAGGTTACAAAGCCTCACATTCATGTGGGCAAAGCTCAAATGAGCATCAAAAACCTCAACACCTTCAAGGGAAGGAGGCTACCCTCCACCCCTATTTATACTACTCTTGGGCCACCTACCACCCTTGGATGAGTACCTCAACCTAGAGCACTCATCTAAGGGCTAGGATTAACCCACACACACAGCCATGCAAGGGCTAACCCAAACCCACACACATACCGGGTTTTCTTGCACGTTTTCAAAGCATACTACCTAGACCCGCTAACCTATCAACTAGACCTCAATCCGACGGTCCTCATTGATCCACGCGCATCTAGCTAGCATCATCTCCTTTCCTTGTCTTCTTGACTTGCCCGGACTCCGTCTCCGATCATCTTCCGCGATCTCCCAACCGTCTCGGACCTCCGACGCTCCTCGCCTAGTCCCGGTCATCCTTCGCCTCACCATGACCTAGCACCGTCGTCCTGCAACCATCAAAGACAAGGAAACTCCTCACATAGCAATGCCCACAAAGATGTGCAATAAACCATGCAACTCATCACTACAGCGTCCATACGACCCAGATCGCCACTCTGGCGAAACAACTCAAATTGCTTCATTTTGAAAATCAATCCAAATCAAACTCAAACTTGAGCACATCTTGCTCAAATAAAGTCAAATACTCATCACAAACATGGGTGGACCTCCACATGGTCCTTCAATCTCCCCCTTGATGAGTATATTGACAAACCACACAAAAGACATAAATTTGAGTTTTAAGAAAATGAAGAAGAAAGCAATTTTCAGTTGCAAAGTCAAACTTGGTCCAAAGATAGAAATTAGAACCTTGACCAAGTTGACGAAGAGGAATTCAGATTTTAGAGTTAAATTTAAGAAAGAGCAAGTTTTCAACAAAAACTCTAAAATCCAACTAAACATGTCAAATGTGATTATGAGATTATGATCCAACAGAAGTAGTAGCATAGTTTTACAAAGATCATAATAACCAAATAAGCATTCACATTTTTATCTTTTAGTGATGCCTTTTCTCGTTATCTCCCCTTTTGGCAATATAGGCATCAAAATTTTTTATGTATGCATGAAATGCAATCGAAAGAGCTTTGAGGATTATCCAATTGATCAAAATGGAAGGATATTACACCAAGCTTGTCAATTTGAAGATGACTAAACTAAGACATGTCCAAGTGCAAATACGAGCTTAGTTTTGAATATTTCATTTTAGCAAGAATTGACAAGTGCAACACTTAGCTTTAGTTTCAAAAATAGAAGAATAGCCACTCTAAGGATCAAAAGGAAAACCTAGAGTTCAACCTACTCAACACGTTGGGGAATCTAGAAGAGCATACAAGGTCCTTGGGCTCATTTATCACTTAATGCAAATTTTGATTTATCATCATACAAGACATAGCGGGTGCAAATGTTTGACATTATTTGCATTCTTTACCCACATATGTCTTTGTTTTTAATTTATTTGCATTTTCTTTTGACAACCAATTGACTCAAGCAGTATCGACCATCTCAAGATGAGCTCTTAAGAGGATGGTCTAGGTCAAACACGATGTATTCCAAGTTCATCCCAAGTGCAATGGGAAGCGGTCTTGTGAATACAAGGTGTTGAGTCGTATGTGCACAAGAAGAGTCAATTTTGTTTAATTTTCATTTTTAGCACAACGATTCATGAGCAATTGAAGGACTCTGCATGGATCAAACTAGTTTCACCCAAGTTGCTATAGGGACTCTAGAGAACTCCTAAATTCTCAAATTATGGCACAAACCTCTAGAGAAGAAACCTAGCAAGTAAAAGCAACAAGTTTCATCAAGTTTTTCATTTAAGGCTTATTTCATTTTTAAGCTTAGCAAGTTAAATGAACTTGGACATACCTAAGCTAGTGATTTTCTTCAAATGATGTAGCATGGTGTATAGCATGAAGAAGAAATCAATTGCATAATAGACAAAGCTCATAAAACAGAAAATGCAGTCTAAATGCAATGCATGAACAGATTCCCAAACTCCCCCTCAACAAATGAATCAATTTTAAGCTCAAATCTGGTTAAAGTTGAGTAATTATCAAGATTAGGCATAAAGAAAACCCGAATGAACTCAATAATAACGAAAAAGTAGAATGAGGAGAAGAAGTCGAGAAACGCAAAACTGGATGGCTATAGAGCATAGAAAAGATAGAAGAGACTCACTACGGCTCGACTCGCTCTTATCTTCCCAAGGATCGACATAGGAAGTCGACTCTAGATCCCAACTAAGGAGTGCACATGCACTGCCTACCCAGAGGCCCAATACCGCTAGACTTATAAGACGTGAGGAACTCAACCTAGAGAGAAGAGAGAACAACTAATCACGCATGATAGCAACCTAAAGCACAAGATAAGAGGTCAATGCAAGGCATGCCGAAGTCTAAGTGAGTGAACTCAACTCAAGAAAACAAGCCCAAAGTCACCCGGAAGAAACACAAAGAAAAGAAAAGTGGAAGAAAACATATAATACATAATATACAAACCACTCCCCTCACGAAAGGCCGTAAGGGCTCACGACTCAAGCTCACTCCTCAAGGCAACAAATCTGGAGCTATCCAAAGGCTTGGTGAAAATATCGGCTAATCAAGGTCACTCTCGAATCGAAGCGCGATATCTCCCTTCTCCACATGGTCTCTAAGGAAGTGATATCTAATATCAATGTGCTTGGTCCGAATGTTGCACTGGGTTTTTAGCAATGCAAATAGCTGAAGTGTTGTCACGAGAAAAGTGGCACACTCTCTATCTCTAACCCATAGTCCCGTAAGGTCGATCTCATCCAGAGCACTGCTCAAAGAACTAGTCAAAGAACATACTCGGCCTCGGGATGGGTGTGCAACTCCGATCGCTTCCTAGATGACCAAGAAACAAGAGAAGTGCCAATGAATTGGCAAGTGCCGAAGTGCTCTTCCTATCTATCCTCTGACCACAAAGTCGGCATCGAAAAAGGCTCTAAGAGATAGACAAGAAGACGAAGAGTACCAAATACCATAATCGGTGGTAGCACGAAGGTACTGAAGATGCGCTTGACCGCTTTGCGGTGAGAGGCGCGAGAGAAGCTTGAAATCGAGCGCACGCACACACAAAGAAAATGTATGTCCTACCTCGAAGCGGTGAGGTACAAGAGGAGCCGATCATGCTCTGAAACTCCTTTTGATCAGCAGGCTCACCATCCTCATCGGGCTCGAGGACAGCAGTGGTGGCCATAGGAGTCATCACCGGCTTCCCATCAGACATGTCGAAGCGCCTTAGGAGGTCACGGGTATATTTGCCTTGATGCAAGAAAGTACCCTCCCGAGTCTGCTTGATTTGGAAGCCAAGAAAGTAGCTCAACTCGCCCATCATACTCATCTCAAACTCTGTGCTCATTACCTCAGAAAACTGAGACACAAGCGAATGAGACGAGCCACCAAAAATGATATCGTCCACATAAATCTGGACAAGAAGAAAATGAGACTCATGGTGTCTGATGAATAGAGTTTTGTCTACTATGCCCATTTTGAAGTCATGGCTGAGAAGATAAGACTTGAGCCTCTCATACCATGCTCTGGGGGCCTGCTTGAGTCCATACAAAGCTTTGGAGAGCTTGTATACATGACTCGGAAACTTGGGGTTCTCAAATCCTGGAGGTTGTTTGACATAAACCTCTTTCTCAATATAGCCATTGAGGAATGCACTCTTGACATCCATTTGATAGAGCTTGAAGCCACAGGATGCAGAGAATGCAAGCGAGGATCCTAATAGCCTCTAGTCTAGCTACGGGGCAAAGGTCTCCTCAAAGTCAAGACCCTCAACCTGAGAAAAACCCTGTGCAACTAGCCTAGCCTTGTTGCGAATGACAACCCCATCCTCACTCTGCTTGTTTTTGAACACCCACTTGGTCCCAATGACATTATGACCAGATGGGGCTCGACAAGCGCCATACCTTGTTCCTCTCAAAGTTCTCAAGTTCTCATGCATAGCATTAATCCACGATTCATCGGATAATGCATAAGAAACATCTTTCGGCTCAAAGGAGGCAACGAAGGCGAGTGGAGGCGGAATCGGACAAACCTGATTTTGAGCGAGTGGCGCGCTCAAACAGATCACCAATGATCGATCGGTGGATGAGCTTCGGATATGACGGGAGGACCAGAAGCGAGTGGCCTCTACCTCATGCACGAGAAGAGGTAGGAGCAGAGCCACTCACCAAGGAGAGTCGGAAGGCAAGGTGGTCTCCCGAGGTGCGAGAAATGGAAGCAGGAGGCACCTCGGGTATAGAGGAACTGGATCCGGTGGAACACCATCATCTCCATCATCCTCATCTTCTACAAAGATGGTCTCGGAGGGATAAGAAAAGCCTGAAATATCAGGTCTAGCTCCTGGGCTAGCCTCATCAAAGGTCACATCATAGTTCTCTATGATCCTATGCGCATCAACACTCCAGACCTTATAGCTACGAGAAGAAGTCGAGTAACCTAGAAAGATACCATCAGAAGAGCGAGACTCAAACTTATCTAGGTTACTAGACTTTAAGATAAAACACTTGCAACCAAAACGCGAAATGAGACACACCGGGCTTTCGCCCATACCTCAACTCATAAGAAGTGCGATGCAAATGTGCTCTCAAAACACGCGATTAGAAACATGGCAAGCGGTAGCTATAGCCTCACCAAAACTTCCTAGGAGTATCAGACTGCCTAGCATCGTCCCGCCATCTCAACCATGGTCTGTTCTTCCTTTCCACTACGCCATTCTCACGAGGGGCGAGGGAGAAGAGAACTGATGCTCTAAACCGACTCCACAAAAACTCTCAAAGTAGGAATTCTTGAACTCGTGCCATTATCACTGCGATAGCTCGTAATGCACACAGGGAGCTCAATAGACAACCTCTTGATCAAACCCTGAAGTGAGAAAAGTCTCATCCTTCGAGGCTATGAAGAATACCCAAGAGTATCTAGAAAAATCATCAACGATGACAAGAACATACCACTTCCTCCCGCTGACCGCACTCTAGCCGGACCAACAAGTATCCATATGTAAAAGCTGTCTGGTGCATCACCATCACTACGGATCGGAGGATGAGAAGCGATAACCATCTTGCCATGTCGGCAAGGAGAGCAAACTAAGTCTTTGACCATCTTGAGTTTGGGCAAACCCGAATGAGATCATGGTCGCTAACTCGGGTCAAATGATCAAAACCAATGTGACCAAGTCTCCTATGCCGAAGGAGAGATCACGGACTCGAAGCAATCAAACATCGAAGAGAGTCTCGGAAGAAGCGTAAAAATCAGCACGAAAGACTCTCCCAAATCTAGAAATCCCAAAACTAACCCTCCCGATGAATCAAGGATTCTACAGCATTACTCTTGAAGCTTACCTCGAAAGAGTCATCGATAAGTGAGAAACAGAGAGCGATTGTATTGCGACTTACTTACTAAGGCAACATCTTTAAGAAAGAAATTTTGGTTAATGCAGATGGTACCTTTAGCAATGACTCTACTCAAGATGCATCCCCAAAAGTGATTAACTCATCACCGGGGCTCGGACTAGGAAGAGAACCAACGAGAATCTCCGGTCATATGACGAGAACAACCGAGTCAACAATCCAAACATCGCCCTTCCCCATCCGATTTAACTGATCAAGACACAAGAGAGAAAGATGACTCGATCTTGGGATAGAGTGAAGACTTAGGAACCCAATCTCAACCATACGACACCTCAGTACCGACCACGAAGAAGATCGGACTCGAGTGTCTCTCTGACGCCAACTCTCACACGATCGGGAGCAACTCGGTAGATAATCTAGGAGTCAAAGCTGGGTTGGCACGCCGTGGTGCAAAAGCCGACCATCCCGATAAGGTGCTGGATCTCCTACCGAAAAACACCTCACGCTGATTCTACCTCGATGGGAAAACGAGGAATATCAAGAGGCGGCGAAAAAGCGACTACTGAACAGCTCCGGGACTAAAACTCAAGAACTAGCATGAAAACCAAGTCCTCGACGCCGCCCAAAAACAGGCGACTCTCTAACTTTGTCTAGAAGCGGTGTGTGTCTTAGGAGCACTCAAAGTCCGGGATGACCACGAATACCCCTAAGAGCAACAACGCTCACGCCGAGTGATCTTGGCGCGCTGAAGCGTAAATCTACTAGGTGACCATCCTTCTTACGGAAGGTGCATGTGTACTTCGCCTTGCTAGAGGCGTAGCAATAGGAGTAACACCCTTCCGGTCAAAGTCCTATGGACAACCCCAAAGAGACCTAAACACGGTGGTACTCACTCAGAGCTACCACAATCTCACCACTCTTGGAGCCGCAGACAATGGTGGGAGGATGCGCGGCGTGCTCCAAGGGATCAAATCCTAGACCTTGATTGAATCTACTAATCTTGGATTGGTCTAGAATAAGATTGAGCTTCTTCTTGCCTCCAACAAACTTCTCGAGAGTGCTCATAAGATACTTGGCAATCTCGGAAGAAAGAAGCACAAGAAGAACAGGGGAAGGAGAGGAAGAAGAACCAGAAAGATGAGCTCTCTCAAAGACGTGCATTTTTCTCCTCAAAGACGGTGCCTCAATCTTGAGGGCTTCACAAGAAACGCAAGGAGCATCTCTAATTCTATGGGCTTGGTCTTCTAATTTCTTCCTAAGCTCGACATGGATTTTATCCAAGTCCCCACAATCTCAATACATCGCAAGCAATATTTTTGTGACTTATCTAGTAAGTCCTTAGCAAGTTTAGCACACTTGACATTCGTGGTTTCATTGTCAAGTTTTAATTGCTTCTGACCCTCACATGAGCCGACCGGTCCTTAGAAGCATGTGATTCAAGTTCATTGTTTCTAGCGAAAGCTTCCTAAGGTGTTCGCTCATGGCATCAATTTCGCAAGCAATTTAGGGCAATTAGAGCATGATGGAGTGGAGTGAGCATGAAGAAAACTAGCCTCAACAGAATAGCATCAATGTAACTAGTGCTAGCATTCTTCAACCTAAGACCATCAAGTTCAACAAGCACACTATCACGTATGGTCCTTAGGTTCTCCAACTCCACAAGAATAGCATCACACAAAGAGCAATCATCGGTGACTCGGGAGGAGAAGATCTAAGTGAAGCTAACTCCCGAGTCAAGGTACCTACTTCCTTCTCAAGCTCAGTACACCTAGCTCTAGCTCTAGCATGAAATTTTCCTAATTTGCGAAAGCTTCGTTGAGCTGGTCATAGGAGGGTACCTCGTCCGAGTCATTTGTAGAGCTCGGAGTCGCCGATGTCGTTGGTGTCGGCCATGAAGCACATGCCGAGAAGTCGTCGCCGCCTTTCTTCTCTTGCGGATCATCCTCGCCTCGTCGCTCCATGTCTCCGTGTCGGAGAGGTTGATGTCGTCAAGCGCGGCGGGGACGCGGTGGAAGAGCTTCTTGTTCTTGGAGAAGTTGCGGTACTTCTTCTCGTGCGCCGATTCACGAACCGGAGGCTTCTTGTTGCGGTTCTTGTCGGTGTAGTCATTCTTGCCCGAACCGCCAACGTCGTTCTTGCCCTTCTCGGCTTAGGACGAGTTCGCCCAATGTGGTTGGGGCCACCACACTCAAGCGGTGATCATGCCACCTCTCTTCTCTCTCTCACCCACTTGTATGTATGAGAAAACTTGCGGCGAGAAGAGCAAGCTCATTTTCTCGAAATTTTTCCAGTTGGTCATCGCTAGCTCGCAAAGGGCGGAAAGAGAGAAACCAATAGAAGGATCAAGAAGAAGATCCAATGGGATCGGTGACCAAAGCCATCGATCGAGATTTCGTCTTAGAGAGACGACATCGATCTCATGAGTCTTGAGGCGGGAATAAAGCCCGTCAAGAGTCGAGTCGATAAGTCGGTGGTGTCCTTGATGGTGGTCACCTTCATCTCCCAAACCCAAGGTCGAGTGCGGTCAAGAAATGCCGAGCATTGTCCGAGTCGGGGTATATGCAACCAAGCGCCGGAGGTCGCTCAAAATCTTTGTAAACCGACCAAAACACTCGTCGAGACTCTCACCAGCGCTGATCAAACTTGTTGTACTCGCGCTTGAACTGATCTCGTCTCACGCCTTGATTTGAGTAGAGCCCTCATGGTAAGCATCGAGGTTACCCAAATCTCGTGAGCGGAGCGAAGGTGAGAAATCCTATCATACTCACCGGCTAAGACCTCAGTATGAGAATGTTCCTTGCCTTAGCATTCGCCTCAACGTCAACCATATTGATGGCCGTGACATTTTCATCGCCAGAACCTCATACGGGAGTTTCACCTTATGCCATATCGTAGCCCAGGCGATGATGTATGACTCCATCCGGATTTCCAAAAGGAAAATCAACTCCATTAAAGATGGGAGGCTTGGTGGAATATTTGTCCGTCGCCATGGCTCTTGAGACCGGTCAAGATCTAGAAAGAGCGAACCGCTCGATACCAATTGAAGGACCGAAATGGCGAATGCAGAGGGGGTGAATGGTCGCAAATAAAAATTCCCAAAATACTCCAACAAAAACCTCGACAAGATCGCTCAAAAGGAATTGTGAAAAACCGAAAAACTAGACAACTATGTGTACCCCAAGCTTGCATGGATAAGTACCATAAAATATGTGGGGATTTTTGAGTCACAATCCTGGTTGTCTAGTGTCCAAGATAAAGAGGAATCAATTCAAACTCTTGCTTTTAGAAAGGACATCAATTCAAATCACAAAAGTCACTTTCAAAAAGCAAAAGCAGAATTCCCAGAACTTGTCCCCAATTTGCACAGGAGGTTGGTGGGTTTCTGTAGCTCACAAAATTTTGAGACTTTTTCTCCTGTGAGCATCAGAGTCTTGAAGAACTCCACCAAATTTCTCCTCAAAAACCTTACAGAAAAACACGAAAAATCGAAGAACACAGTCTGGTCAAGAACTTCGAGCAGAACGTTTGGGGCTCGGTTTTCACCTCATGGCGCCCAAACAGTACAACAAGTGAACTCCAAAATTTTTCTGCAAGCGGATATCGGAGTCCCGCACCTCCTCCAACAAGAATCACTCAAAAAGGATTTTTCTATATTTTTACAAAAATCAAACACTGACTGCTGCGCGAAGAACAAGTTCAGAACAAAGTTGGAACTTGAAAGAAAAGATGTTCTCTACTCAATCCAAGAGTGCAAAAGAGATGTAAAACCATATGAACACACTCAAAACATCCAAGAACAGCAGCATTTAGAAGGAGGAGGCAAATCCAAATTACTTGAAAGTAAATTGCGGGAATGTAATTGCGGAAAGTAAATGCTGAATTTAAATTATGTAAAGTAAAGACATAATGTAAATACGCAAAATAAATTCAGAGGTGGATGAATAAAACTTTCATTTCTGGAAGGGGAGGTTACAAAGCCTCACATTCATGTGGGCAAAGCTCAAATGAGCATCAAAAACCTCAACACCTTCAAGGGAAGGAGGCTACCCCTCCACCCCTATTTATACTACTCTTGGGCCACCTACCACCCTTGGATGAGTCCCTCAACCCTAGAGCACTCATCTAAGGGCTAGGATTAACCCACACACACAGCCATGCAAGGGCTAACCCAAAACCCACACACATACCGGGTTTTCTTGCACGGTTTTCAAAGCATACTACCTAGACCCGCTAACCTATCAACTAGACCTCAATCCGACGGTCCTCATTGATCCACGCGGCATCTAGCTAGCATCATCTCCTTTCCTTGTCTTCTTGACTTGCCCGACTCCGTCTCCGATCATCTTCCGCGATCTCCCAACCGTCGGACCTCCGACGCTCTCGCCTAGTCCCGGTCATCCTTCGCCTCACCATGACCTAGCACCGTCGTCTGCAACCATCAAAGACAAGGAAACTCCTCACATAGCAATGCCCACAAAGATGTGCAATAAACCATGCAACTCATCACTACCGCGTCCATACGACCGGTACTGCCACTCCTGGCAGAAACAACTCAAATTGCTTCATTTTGAAAATCAATCCAAATCAAACTCAAACTTGAGCACATCTTGCTCAAATAAAGTCAAATACTCATCACAAACATGGGTGGACCTCCACATGGTCCTTCACATCTGCAGAAGTAGAGAACCGAACAAATGAGAACACTACCCATGACAGTGGAAGAAGCTGAACCTGATGTTGAGAAAATCCCTGAAGTGAGCCATCCTAGAGATGGTAATATCCCTGAAGTGATCCATCCCGAAGATGATAACCCAGCGTATATTTGCACGCACAATCCCACGCTGGGAAATCGGAACACCCAGACTCCATCGTTGTGGGAAATCACGAGGAGCGGGAAGAAATTTATAAAGAGATATCCCTGAAGTGATGCAGGAGAATTGTATAAAATAAAGACTACAATTGTCGACATATAATTGCCTCTAAAATTGCTAAAGCTGGATCTAGAACCAAAGTCCATGGCAGAGTGCCAGGAGCGCTCAGATAGAGTCAAATGAAAAGAAGCAGTTGAGGTAGCGCTCGCTTATTAAAAGGAAAGCTTCGGTCCTGTTGACCGAACACCTCCTAAAGTGTTCCCTATATCATCAAAATGGGTTTTCATCCGGAAGAGAAATGAAAACAACCAGGTGGTGAGATATAAAGCGAGGCTTGTAGCACAAGGGTTCACGCAGAGACCCGGCATCAATTACGATGAAACCTATTCTCCTGTAATGAGTGGTATAACGTTCTGATATTTAATATCAATAGCAGCTGGCTTAAATTTGAAAATTCAATTGATGGATGTAGTGACCGCATATTTATATGGGTCACTAGATATGGACATTTATATGAGAGTCCCTGAAGGAGTCAAAGTTCCGGATCCTAATAATTGCAACATATATAGCGTCAAACTACAAAGATCGCTATACGGTTAAAACAGTCGGAGAGAATGTGGTATAACCGACTGAGTGAGTTCCTCCTAAAGAAGGGATACTCGAATAATGATGATTGTCCCTGAGTGTTAATAAAGAAATCTCAGAATAGATTCTGTATCATCTCAGTATATGTCGATGATCTGAATATCATCGGAAACACAGAGGGGATAAAGGAAGCAAGTGCTTACCTCACGACGGAGTTTGAGATGAAAGATTTGGGTAAAACCAAATTTTGCTTAGGCCTGCAGCTAGAGTATTTCCCAGAAGGAATCCTTGTACACCAGTCTTCCTATACCCAGAAGGTATTGGAAAGGTTTAATATGGATAAATCGCATCCTTTAAAAACCCTCATGGTCGTGAGATCTCTTGAAGTGGATAAAGACCCTTTTAGACCAAGGATGAAAAATGAGGAAGTCTTAGGACCTGAAGTCCCATATCTAAGTGCCATTGGAGCGCTTATGTATCTCACGAATTGCACAAGGCCTGATATTGCATTCACAGTGAATTTGCTAGCAAGACATAGTGCAGCCCCAACCAGAAGACATTGGGCTGGTGTCAAGACTTTACTCAGATACCTCCAAGGTACTCAAGATCTTGGATTATTTTTTCAAAAGAACCAAGACTTAACCATGGTGGGATACACGGATGCTGGCTACCTGTCTGATCCCTACAGTGCCAAATCACAGACTGGTTTTGTGTTTCTCTGCGGTGGTGCAGCCGATTCTTGGCGGTCTTGTAAACAAACTTTGGTGGCTACTTCTACCAACCACTCAGAGATTATAGCTTTGTATGAAGCCTCACGTGAATGTGTTTGGCTACGACGTGTGATTAACCACATCTAGAAATCATGTGGCCTTAAAACCGTCGATACCCTCACAATTATCTATGAAGATAATACTGCTTGTGTTGCACAAATGCAATTGGGTTATGTAAAGAGTAATATCACGAAGCATATTGCTCCTAAGTTATTCTATCCTCACGAACTCCAGAAGAACGGTGAGATAAAGATCTTGCAAACTAAGTCATGTAAAAATCTTGCAGATTTATTCACTAAGTCGTTGCCTAAATCCACATTTCAAAGATGCGTTAAAGGCATTTGTCGGCGTTTCGAGCACCGGCAAGTAAATTTGTAAGTCTAAGGGGTCGCGCGTTCCTCTCCCTGAATGGTTAGACTCAAAAGTCCAAGATGTATACTGGATCGGGCAGAAGATCCCTACTCCAGTTCGTGTGGTGGCGCTGTATTCTATTATGCACAGATGACTGCACAAGGTTTACAAGCAAGAGTGCCAATGACTTAGTCGGATGGGTTCGATGGCGCTCTCTCTCTTTTTCGCCCTCCTTTTCTACGGGAGCTCCTGCCTCCTTTTATATGAAAGGAAGGGGCAGGTTACATCGGGAATTGGTAGAGGACAAGACGACCTACACTAGGAGCTTCGGTCCTTCGTTCTGTTGACTGATCAACGCTCGGTCTTGCCCATGCTGGGTCGGTAGCTTAGCTGGTCAGGGCGGTTAGGTATTTCTCCGGGAAACGGCGTACCTGCCCTCTGCGAACCTTACGGGTGTTGACGTTGCTGCGCCTGACGTGGGCGCTGCCTCGGGAGAGAGCGTGTCTTCGTACTGTATGTGACCGGTGATGGGATCGGGCGTGACTTGATCGATCATTTAAACCTTCTGGGGAAGGAGCCGCCGGCCCTTGTATAGTCACTTTGATTGACCCCGTTCGTGGGGTACGTGGCGGTCGTTTGGTAGAGGCTGCGACACGTGACCCTCGGCAGGAGTGATCTTGGCACGATCGAGTCAGAGGATTCCGACCTCTGCGGTCGGGAGCCTGTTTGGTCGGGCCGGGGCCGTCTCACGAGGAGGTCGGGAGCTTGGCTCGGTCGGAGACACTTCCCTTGGTTGGTCGGGAAGGGAAGTCCCGTGTGGCTTTGCAGGTACTTAGGTCGGTAGTAGGCTGGAAACGGCCTGTTAGGCTTGAGCTGTGCTTGAGGCCGCTGGTTGGTCACCTTGGGCTGTTAGGGTACCCCTGTTATTAGTATTCATCAGCATTGGAATGAGAAGATTTAGGGATATGCAAAGTTCAGGGGGAGTGAACCCTTGAACCATAACCCTTATAGTGATCCTGAAGATCCTAATATAAATCTAGAAGATTATAAGTTGTACTCTTTTACCTTAGTGAGTTTTTCTGAAGTTTCTCACATAAAGGTTTTTAACGAGGCAACTAGTGCAACATAAAGTTCGAGTGCAATGTACTCTTTTCTCCATCTCCTTTTTCCCACTAGGTTTTTGAGTGAAGTTTTTAACGAGACATGTGCATTACGTGGTATTCGCCCAAGGGGGAGTGTTAAAAGATAAGATTTCTGTAACCGATTCGGTTACTATCTATCTCTTATTGGTGGGCGAATCCGAATCTATCTCTTGCTATCTTCTACTATATATTGGGCACCCCCTTGTACAAGAGATCTATCTAATAAAGCGAGAGGACTTTACCCCCTACTTTGTGTGTGCTCCAGTTCTTATTCTTGTGATTTCGTTGACGTGCTATTGATTGATCGCGGGTGAACGACTACATTTTATAACAATTTTCACGATTGCAATCGCGAAGAAGAGCGGATCTGAAGTTATTAACCGGTCAAGACACATGGCACTATAGATGTATAGATGTACATTTGGAGCCGCTCTTTGGTCATTTTTTTTTGCCTTCTCTCTTTCGTTTTTCCATGATTTGGTTCCTGCTTGGCGGCTGCTGCTGCGGTAAGTGACATTTGTCTCCTCTTATGGGAGGTTCATAACATCTCAGCATCAAGTGGTACTGTGACAGGTCACCTGCTGCTCTATCTGACCGTAGCAACTCATCCTACCGCTCCACCTAACTGCAACAAGCCATCCTTTGACGTTGCCGTGATGGCACTAACGTTCTGCTCTGCTATACTATACAGTAGCAGAAGATATTTGGCGTTTACCACTCTTCCAGTAGCTGAGAAGAGGGAACAATGCAAATATATGCGGCTGGGAACCACTTCCGAAATAAAAAGAGTAAATTTTACAAAACTATAGATTTTTTTGTACAAACTATCAGAAAAATACAGATTTTAACTTCTATTTCACAAAATTACAATTTTTTTGAAGAACTTGTTTTATAAAACTGCAGGTTTTTTTGTACAAACTATCGAAAAATCACATATTTTAGCTTCTATTTCTCAAAACTACAGATTTTAGGAGAACTTGTATCACAAAACTACAGGTTTTAGAATTAATCGTTTCTTGTAACAGGTTTGACATTGTGGACCCATATGACGGTCTCACACGCCCTCATTTTCCATTTTACTCACGTGTGAGGCTGTTATGTGGGCCAAGACTGTCAGACCAATTACAAGAAATGATTAATTCTAAAACCTGTAGTTTTGTGATACAAGTTTTCTTAAAATCTTTAATTTTGTGAAATAGAAGCTAAAATTTGCAGCTTTTTGATAATTTATACAAAAAATCTGTAGTTTTGTGAAACAAGTACTTCTAAATTTATAGTTTTGTGAAATAGAAACTAAAATATGTAGTTTTCTGATAGTTTGTAAAAGAAATACGTAGTTTTACGAAATTTACTCAAATAAAAAAAAGTGGCCGGAGGGCGGCTTCGACATTTGGAAGGTCAGGACGAAGAAAAAGCCGGGACTAGGCTAGCTTACCCGACAGGAGAGAATTTGAGGCAATTTTGCTGTCGGAATTCGTCGTCTTGTATCCTGCTACACTCTATTTTAGTTTAAGACTTGCTCAATGTTTTGCACTCAGACAAATGAAACAACTACTGGCACTGTTTGTTTTCAGTCAAACATCCAAGCTCCTCCTGCCAGCTGTCTAATGAGGACGATTACTAAAACTAACTCGGTCCTGGAAGGTCGCCGCTGTCCTAAGCGCAGACGACGGCGAGTAGAAGAGAACTAGCTAGGATTAGACGCTACGCTGTGTCGTGCGAAATTTTGGCGCGTGACGCTGTGACGCGTGAAATTTGGAAAATTCGGTCATGCGACGCTGCGTCGTGTGAAATTTGGTCCGATAGATATTCTAAAAAATGTTTAACTTTGATTTTTTTATTAAAAAATGGGCTATTAGGAGCTTTTGGCGAATATGTGAATTTCTAGGAGTCGTCGGTGAATCTGTGGATTTTTTTTTCGTGGAAAATCGCGGAGGGATTTAAACAGCATTTCTTCGGTGAATTTGTGGTTTTTTTTCGGGAGGACCTGAACGTAACGATTTCATGTTTGTTTTTTTTAGAATAGGTCGGTAGGACCTATCGATGAATCTGTGGACTGCTATAAACTTTTGGCGAATCTGTGTTTTTTTCGAAAGGACATGTTTGTTTTTTTAAAAATAGGTCAGTAGGACCTGTCGGTAAATCTATGGATTGCTATAAACATTCAGCGAATCTGTGTTTTTTTTCAGGAGGACCTGAACGTAAACAACAGAGGGATCTAAACGTTTTTTTTGGTTTTTTTGGATCGTTTTTGTTAAAAACCAACCGAAGGACCTAAACACAATTTCGAATTTTTAGAGTCTTTTTGCAAAACCGCTGACATGGCACACCTGCATGCGGAGAGATTCTCTCTGCTTTATATATAGTTATACATACATACACAGACTATATATATATGAATCATACGCATGCATAGTGCAAAATATAAACTAACCAAAGAAGATTTGAGCTCCCAACAACTGTGGATCTTCTCGCATTAATTGCACCGAGGCACGTAGACGCCTATGTACTCACGTGCCTGTTTGCCTGCTACACGTGCGTACGTCACAGATCAGCTGGGAAGTGTTGTAGCGAACCTTCGTTGTGCAACGGTGCTGCAAGGTTTTCCGGCGATCTTCCATCTCTTCTCTCGATCTACTGACGGCTGACCTGTTTTGGTAGCATTTTTAGGCTGTTGTGATGCTGTAATTAATGTTTAGACAATAGGCATGTTTGCATAACTAGTGATTAGTAGCGAAGCCAACACGAGGGCTTCGATGAGCTTAAGCCTGTTGGGAAACCACGTGGCCTAATAGAAATCCACGATGGTCCCTTAGCTGAAGCCCTAGACGACTACTATATAAATAGGAGAGGATCCCCCTATTGTACAAGCAATCACAAAGTAATAAAGAATTCTGTCGCCGTTCTCCTTAAACCTGTGTCTTCCTTTCTCTCTCTGTTCTCCAATTCAGATCTGTTCGGGAAACCCGAACTATTCGATAGCGAGGTTCCTTAACACGTTATCAGCACGAAGCTCTACCGGCGAACGGATTGAAAAGGTGAGGAAGGTGGGATTCGACGATTAAATCTAATCGCTCTTGATTCTATGCATACATCGATCCTACGCATTTGGTTCTGTATTCGTCACGTGGCACAAAGCTACACGGCGATCGCTCGAAGCTACTCAGTATGGCACGAAGCTACAGTACTATTCTTCCAGAAAAAATCGGCAGCATTGCGTCGGTCGCGCCCGAAGCGCCGCCACCACTGCCTCTGCTGCCGCTACGCTCGGCGCCACTAAGAAGCGACCTCGCTTGCGATCGCCGATCAAATGTGGCTGTCGCCTCGGCTTCACGCCGACGGCCGTGTCACGCCAGAAGCTGCGATCTGCCGCCACAAGACGGCGACGCCATGGCGGCGCCAACGGCGGCGACGACGCCCGCGAGCCGGCGGGCGGCACCGCCCGATGCCCGCGACGGCGACCGCCGTTGCTCGAAGCGGCGGCAGCGCCGCGCGGTGCTGGACGGCGGCGCGCGCGATCGCCGATACCGGCGGCGGCGACGCCCGTTGCTCAGCGCGGCGGCACTCGCGCGGCGCCCGACGAAGTGGCGGCGATCGCCGTTGCTCGGCGGGCGGCACCCGCTGGCTGGCGGCCCGTTGCTCGGCGGCGACGGCACTGCGCTGACGCCCGACGGCGCGGCGGCGCCGCCCGTGCCGGCGCGTGGCGTTGCTCGGCGCGGCGCGCCAATGCCCGAAGACGACGCCCTCGGTGGCCTCGCCCGATCGCCGCCTCTCCTCGCCATGCCGCGCGCTCCCCACGCCTCGCCGCGCTGGAGGAAGAGTGGCGGCTAGGGTGGGAACCTAGCCGCCCGGCTCTGGGCCGAAGAAATAAGGGGCGCGGCCTAGTGGATGCTGTGGCCGGGAGAGAGAAAAAAAAGAAAAGAAAAGAAAAGAAAAAAAGCAGAAAATTTTGAAAAAAACTTGCTAGAAAATCTAGAAAATTTTCTGCCTCTGTTTTTTAATTTCTAGCTTTATTCTCTGCATTTATGAATATTCTTTATGAATTTTGGATTCATTGCTTTATTTAGTATATTGGCAATTTATTTTCTGTACTTTATGTTTTTTGCAACCTTTTTCTATTAGATTACACGCAGTAATCTAATGTCGGAATTTTGATATCATGCAGATGTCCGGCATCGTGAATCTTGAGTTTGAAGAACTGGCCCCGCACGGTCAGAACTACCTCACTTGGGTATCGGACGTGAAGATCGTTCTTGGGGGCAAGAAGCTCTGTGCCGCGATTGGTCTAAGGTCCTCGCAGGATGCGAAACCTACCGCAGAGCAGAACTATCAAGCCTTGCACTTCCTGAGGCACCACCTCTCAGCCACTCTGAAGAATGAATATATGGCTGAGGAGAGTGCACTTGAGCTTTGGACTGCACTTCAGAAGCGGTTCGAGAAGCTCAAGTACACCATCCTGCCCCAAGCACAGCAAGATTGGGTCCGCCTGAGGTTTGCAGACTACAAAACAGTGGTCGAGTACAATTCTACCTTGCACAGAATTTGTACTAATCTCTCCCTATGTGGCAAGAAGATCACCGATGAGGAGAAGATTGAGAAAACTCTCTCTACCTTCCACCCAAATTGCCAAATGCTATCCAGAGTGCACGCAGCTATCGTCAGAACGCATACAAGGAGTATAGCGAACTGATTGATGTAATGCAAGTTGCGAAATCGCAAGACGATGTTCTACGCAAGAACTATGTCTCGCAGCCACCAGGAAGGGGCACTGGCACATAAGTCAATGCCAATAGCTATAAGGTGAAAAAGCCCACTCAAAGAAAGAAGGGCAAGCAGGGTGGAAAGAGAGGTTTCAGGCCAAGGGAAAGTCCAAAGCACCAGTGAAAAAGGATGACAAGGAAAAAGCACACGCCAAGCCGTATGAACAGCAGAACCAAACGTGCTTTAGGTGTGGCACTTGGGGACACTGATCGAAGATATGTCGGGAATCCAAGGAAGTGATCTCGCGGTCCCGCGCGTCAGCCGCTCTGCCCGCGCACGTCTCGCTGCCAGCTGGGCCCGGCCTGTCAGCGCCTCGGTCTAGCGCAGCGCAAAAAGGGAAAGCGGGTTTTCAACGTAAAAGCGTACTTTCTGTTTTTAGTCAATTTTCTAATTTTCAGAATTATCAAAACCGAATACATTCAAACTTGAATATCTTTTGAACTAACTGTTCAAATTTTATGAAATAAATTTCTAAATTCATCTAAAATCATGTAGACTCAGAATATGCAAAAATATTATAAAATTAACTCTGTTTGAATATCAGATTCAAATTTAAAGAAAGAATTGGAAATATGTCATATATAGAGTTTTTACAATTTAGCTCCAAATTAGATGAAACAAATTTTGTTAGACTCCATGATCTGTTAGGAACCAGAATATGCAAAAATACTTAGGGTGTACCATGGAAAATATTTAAAGTATTGCATAGGGTGAGAAAATAGACCAATAATAATAATAAATCAGATAATTTCAGAATTCAGAATCTGAAAATCCAAGATAATAAAACATATAGAGTAGTCTCTGGAAATGGTAAATAAAGGTAAAGGATTCAAGAAAATAAGACTCATTATTACTGGAGTCTAATCTGAAAATATTCATGTAGCATATAAATAAACAAACAACATGATATAATCATATACCCAATCATGTTTGAATTATGCAATTGCTTTTATTTGGCTCTTACATCTGATTCTTTCGTTTTATTGGAATTGCCATGTTATTATTATTCGGCGTATAGAACCCGACGAGTCCGGAGTAGTCGACGACGAACAAGAATTCGACTACACAGATAATCAACAAGGCAAGCACCTCCTTTGATCATATTGATCCCAGTTTTATAAATGTTTTCATTAAATGTTTTACTACATACTTTATTTTTATTAAAGTCTGCTATATTATGAGTATTGGTAGTTGTACCTGTAGTATTACAGAACTTCCTTGATAAGTATGAAATTGTGATCCTTGAAAACCCTAGAATAACTTAGACAGAAATTGATGTCGATTTGGGTTAATCACACTTAGTGTCGTGCTTAGCCATGCTTAAAGGAATATAAAACTTTGACATTATTAAAAATGTTGGATATGACATTTAATGGGTATGACCATCTCATGGTTGGTATTTTGATCAAAAATGAAAATAAAATTATGATTTTGATGCGGGTAATTATTGGCAATAGCCGGGTGTACAAGGGACTTGTACGTAGTGTAGGGTGGAGATTATTGCCCGTGTCGGATTAAGGACCGAACTACGTGTTCGTTAAACCCAAGAATTACCGTACAACCACAAGTGCTGGTATGGGACAGTCTTAACCTATTAAGTTGCTTAAAACTAGCTTTGCACATTGGTAGGCTAGGGTAGTTCGAGCTTCTTCATGGATCGGTTGCTCGAGGGGCGCCACACCGAGGTGTTGGGAGTCACGCTTGTCGATACAACGTGAATGCCATACTATGGATATGCTTAATCATTATTGTGCGGTGGATCATGCAAACATTTACACTATAGTACGGGTTTAACGTCACCGGGCTGGTGCAAAGTTAGGGTTAAACAATGTAACGGTTATGTTATGATCTCCTTGCCGATACACCAAAGGAAGTGTGTTACTGGCCTGGCAAAAGGGGTTGATCATTACTTGTGGGTAAAGCTGTACAACTCTGCAGAGTGTCAAACTTTTCGAAAAGCCGTTCCCGCGGTTATGGGAGTCTTGGTGCGTTAGCACTAGTTAGCTGTTTTTATTTTCATAAAACTGGATTCTACCAGGTGATGGTATAAGTTGGCTCTTGAAAATGGTCATGAAACCCACGCATTTGAAATTTGTTTATGCTTATATCTTTTTACCTTCAGTATTAAATTGCTTTTATTTAAATTCCGTTTTGCAATCTACTATTATGTATTTACATTTCAAATTAGCTTTGTGCAAAACAACCATGAACCTTTCCTTGAATTGGCCTGCATGTATGTTAGGTTTTGCAAAAGTCTTGCGAGTACGTAAGTACCCAACTTGCCTATGTTGATGTTTTTAGGTGAAGAAACAGATTTCCCCGACGATACATTTTATGACGCAGGATTCGGGGATGTGAACGATGAGTTCTACTAGGGTTCTCCTTGTGATCAGTTGCCTGTGGGGATGTTGGGTTAAAGGCATACTACAAGAAAATTCTTATTCTAATAGTTCACGTCGTTTCAGTATACTGAGTAATAGGTAGTAAAATGTTATTTTCAGGATAGAAAAAGGCAACATGTCATATGTAAACTATCTTTATTGTGTCAAATCTATGAAAAGCATGTGTACAAGTTTTCAAAATTCCTCAAAACATTACCATACTGTAGAAGAGGTAAGATTTTACAACCCTGTAAAATTTGAAGACCAAAATCAATCTCAGTTGAAAGATATGAAAAACACAAATTCGGCTGAATAGTGATTTTTTATTGTTTAGTATTTTGTCAATTCCATATATTTTAAATGCTATTGAGTTTGGCCTTAAAATTTTATAGGGTTGTAGAATCTCTCCTCCCCTATATATGGTAATTATTTGAGAATTTTTCAATGTACATGCATTTAAAAATTCTAAAAACATTACCATACATAGGGGAGGTGAGATTATATAACTTTATAAAATTTGAAGACCAAAATCGATCTCAGCTGAAAGATATAAAAAAGATAAATTCGATTGAATAGTGATTTTTCACTTTTACCTCTTTGTCAATTTCATATCTTTCAAATGGGTTTGAGTTAGGTCTTCAAATTTTACAGGATTGTAGAAGCTTACCTCTCGTACGTATGGTAATTTTTTGAGAATTGTTTAGAATTTTTACATGTGGTTTTCATGGACTTTGTTTACTATCAAATGAATACCAAATTACTGATGTGTGTAAGAGTTTACTACTGAACAGGCGCTTAACATTTTACGAACAATTCACTTTTGATTTTTACCATCTATTACAGTTATGTTTACGATCATCCACATAACATTTTACTAAAGAACCGACAAACAGAACTAAACTCTTGTTCTGATAGTTCAATTCGTTTCAGTTTAGTAACATCTTAGGTAATAGCTAGTAACCTGTAATTTTCTAGATAATAAAATGCAACATACCCTGTGTAAAGCATTATTATCATGTAACATTCATGAAAAATCACTTGTACAAATTTTCAAAAATTACCATACGCAGGGGAGGTGAGATTCAACAATCTTATAAAATTTGAAGAACAAAATCAATCTCATTTGAAAGATATGAAATTGACAAACGCTAAACAATGATGTATAGTAAATTTGTTTTTTGTTCATATCTTTCAAATGCGATTAATTTTGGTTTTCAAATTTTACAAGGTTGTAGAAGCTCACCTCCCATACGTATGGTAATTTTTTGAAAAATTTTTAGAACTTGTGCATATGGTTTTCACGGACTTTACACGATAAAGATGGTTTACTGTCAAATGAACACCAAATAACTAATGTGTGTGAGAATTTACTACTGAACAGACACTTAACATTTTATGAATGGTTCTCATTTGATTTTTACCATATATTATAGTTATGTTTACGACCATCTACATAACATTTTACTAAAGGACCGACAAACAAGACTAAACTTTTGTTCTGATAGTTCACTTCATTTCGGTTTAGTAATATCTTGTATAATAGCTAGTAACCTGTTATTTTTCTGGATTGTAAAAGGCAACATATCCAGCGTTTAGTGGTAAGACTTATATCATTTTGTTGCTTTTGTTGTTACTAAGCTATTGATGAAAACCGTTCATGAATCAGAGCTGCTAATAAAAAATTATAGCTAAAACAAAGAAAAATAGATTCATGTACAAACTACGGAACAAATTTACTAATGTTTAGCCACTTAACTGGTTTAGTCAACACACGGGCGTACACGGGATGGTTTACATGCGCTTCTCCGGCCAGAGCGTAGAATAACTATTCTACGCTTGGGAGTAGAAAGCGCTACCGTATATATATATATATATATATATATATATATATATATATATATGCTATTCTACATCTGCTTTTTCCGTACTTTCGAAAGTACGTACTCCCACTTCCAATATACTACTTAAACGAATGTGTTATACATCTTTATCACTTTCGGTATACTTAAATAATAATTCTAAGATACTCCAATGTGATATGGTTGAAAAAAATTCATCAGAGCCCTTTGTTTTTGCTATATATTTTTTGTTTTTGCTATATACCTTTTTTCATATGTAAAATGAGTAAATAAACAAATTATGCTATAAAAAGTGGACAATTATTAAATTTTTCATGGAACTCACTTTAGAGTATCTTATAATCATTATTAGAGTATACTCAAAAGGATAAAGATGTATAAATGTATTTACTCTTAGGAGTATGAAACCATTTTCCTATATATAGATAGGCGGCATATCTTGTCTAAACCCCCTTTACTGCGAAAACTCCTTGAAATCCATGTGTACAAGTTTTAAAAAATTCTCAAAAAATTACCATACATAGGGGAGGTGAGCTTCTACAATCCTGTAAAATTTTAATACCAAACTCAATAACATTTGGAAGATGTGAAAAAGACAAAAAACAAAATAAATAGTGCTAAAAGTGAAAAATCACTATTTAGGCTGAATATGTATTTTTCATATCATTCAAATGCGATTGAGTTATGTCTTCAAATTTTACAAGATTGTAGAAGCTCAGCTCCCCTACGTATGGTAATTTTTATGAATTTTTCAAAACTTCTACACGCGGGTTTCACATAGTTTTCATGGTAAGGGGGTTTCACATAGTTTTCATGGTAAGGGGGTTTACACTTGATATATATGAAAGCGCTATTCTGCTCTCAAGTGTAGAATAGTTATTCTGTGCTTCAGCCAGAGAAGTGTGTCCAAATCATCCCATGTACACCCATGTGTTGACTAAGCCAATCAGTTACGTGTCCAAACCATCTAATAAATGTGTTTCCTTGTTTGTATTAGAATATTTTTTTCTTCAATTTATCCATAATTTTTTATTGAAAGCTCCAATTCACGAACGATTTTTACTAGTAGCTTACTGACAATGAGAGGAACAGAATGATATAAGTCTCACCGATAATGGTGCATGAATTAGATTTTACTACCAAATAAACACCAATTTACTGAATACATTGTTAGATTTTACTGCTGCATAGTCTTCATAGGTGCTGAATCCTATTGGAACAAGATGATATAAGTCTCACAAAAAATGCCTCATGAATGAGATTTTACTATCAAATGAATACCAATTTACTGAATATATTTTTATATTTTACTACTGCACAGTCTTCATAGGCTGCTGAACTCTCCTAGAACAGAATGATATAAATCTCACGAAAAAATGACTCATGAATGAGATTTTATTGTCAAATGAACACCAATTTACTAAATATGTTATTATATTTTACTGTTGCACATTCCCCATAGGCTGCCGAACCCTCCTGGAACATAATGATTTGTCTCACAAAGAAAATGCCATATGATAGAGATTTTACTGCCCAAATGAACACCAATTTATTGAAAATGTTGTTATATTTTACTGATGGACAGTCTTCATAGGCTATTGAACCCTCTTGAATCAGAATAATATAAGTCTTGCCAATAAATACAACATAAATGAGATTTTACTGCTAAATAAACACCAATTTACTAAATATGTTGTTAGATTTTACTACTACACAGCCTCCATAGGCCGTTGAACCCTCCTGGAACAGCATGATATAAGTCTTACTAAAAAATACCACATAAATAAGATTTTACTATCAAATAAACACTAATTCATTGAATATATTGTTAGATTTTACAGCTGCACAGTCTACATTGGCCGCTGAATGATATAAGTCTCATCAATAAATGCCACATGAATAAGATTTTCCTATCAAACGAACACCAAATTGCTGAATGTATTGTTATATTTTTGTCAGGACCCGAATTTGCAAATCCAAAACCCTCTGTGTATACTGTACTAGTCCAGGATCACACTAGTGCACATAGTGGAAACATATATGAAATATCATTCCATACAATGGATTAACTAAGAAATAAGTAAATTATTATTAAATAAAACATCAGACCTTATGGTCAAAGTTTACATCACTATGCCTTAAGGGCTTAAGAAACAAATAAACTGTTGCAGCGGAAATAAGATAGCTTGGGCCATTCGACATGCCACAAGCAATCATCTGGGGAAAAACCTTGCTAATCCACATAGTCTTCATAATATTACTCCTCGTGACATTCATTATTTTTTTATCCTTCCTCAGCAACTGATCAACAAAGGCGTATAGCCGTGAGTACAAAAAGTACTTAACAAGCTGCAGAGGAATAATGCAATATATTCATGCAGGCTTGACAAAGGATAGACATATGGTTCATTTGCAGAAAGCAATAACTTGAATTGAAATACAGTAAATAGATTGAAAGCATATTAGTGAAAAAGATAATAAATAACTGGTAAATCAATGGTAGACAACATAAACAAAATAGCGAGGCATCAATCTACACCATCTAGAACAAGTATCAAACCACTAAATTCAACAGTACAACTTTAGATAATAAAACAATAGCGAACTCCCTGTTCACATCCCGCAAATCTACCATCCAACATTTCATGAAAACACTCTATACCTCATGTGAAATTCTCGGGCATGTCCATGACCGCAGACGCGGCTATTCGAATAGTTTTACACTTTGCAGAGGTTGTACTTCTTTACCCATAAGACATGATCATCTCTTTGTGCAATCGATATTAGCACACTTTCTTTGGTGTGCCGCAGAGAGATCATAACAAAGCCTTTACAATGCACTGTCTAAACTCAGTACTGCCCACTAAGGTTTCGCCCCTCAGGGGCCCTCTTGCGCCTTACGAATCTACCTGTCCATTCCAGAACCCACACCACCAATTGGCAGTACTCAAGGCTAGACATTGCAAATTAATCAACTAGGTCTGTCACATACCAGACATGTGGTAGTACGGTTATGCCCAGTTCAATGGCGCACAAGATTAAGTTCTTAAGTTGTCTTAGGCAATACATCCATATCCCAAATGTGCTAAAAGCACCCCCTTTACTGCACGATCACTTGCCCGAGGGAAAACAAATTCATTCAACCAAGACCAATGGCAACCCTTCCATGGTACAACAAATTCTACAACAGTGGCTATCGGCCACAATTCAATATCTCATTAAGTTAAGATTAACAGTAATTCACATGTGATATGGATCCGATCATATAACTAAGCATGTCTAAGTATATCTACATTAACCCGATGTTGGTAATATTATCATGCCCAACTAATAATGTCCCAACCTAGGGTTAACAATGGTTACATGGTATCCTAATAATCAAGGTGACATAATATCAACTAGGTATGTAGCTATTCCCATGAAATAAGTATTGATACTCAAATAGCATGCATTTGTATAAAATAAATTACTTTGCAAAGATATAATCAATATGGTCAAAGGTTACGACTTGCCTTGTTGATCTAGTGTTGAGTCTTAGTCTTCGAAGTCTCTGTTCGTCCCTCAGAATTAGCGTCTACCGAAAAAGAAAGCAACAAAACCAAATAAATACCAAACAGAGACTCAAACATACTCAAAACTGAAAATAAATGGCTCTAGAAGGTATAGCTTGATTTTATAAAAATTTAGAAATTTGAATCGCCTCAATCAGAGTTCGCATGAAAGAGAACGAGACTCTGAAAGATTTAATTAGGAGAAAATAGAAAAAAGAAATGTTTTTTGGAATTATTTTTCTAAAGAAAAACAGATTTATTGCCCAATGCTGAGGTCAGCCGGGTTCAGGTTGATCGGGTTCATGGTATAGTGCTCGGTTCACCGTGCACCCGGCGCACAGATGACGTTATTGCTGACGCGACTAACACGCGGCTCTGCGGCGGCTGACGATGATGGCGGCTGATGTGGATGCTGACATGGCGGGGCACGTGTTGCGCATCCAATGGCTCGATTGGATCGGACGGCAGCGAAGCCATGGCTGAGGTTGCGGCGACGTGGCGAGATCCAAAGCGCTCACCACGGATCGAACGATCGAGGTTCGTGAAGACGATTGACGCTGAGGACGGTGGCGCAGCTCACCGGAAGAGAAGAAGACGACGCGGAAATCGGCGAAGAGACGATGGATCGGACGCGGGCATGCACGGATCTGGAAGAGAGTGATGCGGGCGACATGAAAGTGCAACCGGTGACGACGGAGGTGGATCGGAGCGGCTAGACGACGGGGGAAGAAGAGCTCGGACGGCGGCGCTACTCCGGTGAGGGAGATCTCGACAACGATAGCGTCTTGGGCGATGGGAGAGAAGGCGACGGGTGCGGCTCCTTAAATACGGGTCTTGGGAGGCGTGCAAAAAGCGAAAACCGAGATGGCAGCGTACGACGCATGGACTTAACAGCCCAAAAATTCAATAAAATAAGAAATTTAATATAAAAAATATTCATATAATTTATTGTTATGTTTTCTGATTTTTCTGAATTAAAGTAATTCTTTTTGGATTTTTCCTATTAAAAGAAATTCAAAAGATCCAAATAGTACAATGGTAAAAGATAAAAAGGTAAAAACCTAAAGTCAGTAAAATTCATAAAAATCTCAGATAAATGCTAGATACATCTAGGATCCTGTTTTTGCCACTTGCTCTGATCTGGAATTAATAAAATAAATTAAAAAACAAAGTAATCATGAGAAGATAACCACAATCTGAACCCATAAGATCTCTTCAAAATCTATCTTACCTTAACTAGGGTTGAAATTTTAACCATGCTGACATATTAACCTAACCCATCCCTGGTAAAAATATCAAGAATTTATCTCTGCATTTGTTAATTTTAGAAATTCAAAAATAGACTGGAAATTACAATGTCAGAATTATTAGAAATAAAATACCAAATATAAAATCATGAAAATTTTATACAAGGTATATGATATTAATACCAACAAATTCAAAAAATTTCATAAAATAATAAATTGATATTAATCCTCAATTAAATAACAATCAGAATCAGTAAAAATCTATAACAGTGCATTGTCAGATTTTTAATAATATTTCTACTCATCTCTTTTGTCTGAAAATTTTAAGAGACCCTTTTATTTTCCTTGCTGACCTCTGTAAAAATTTTCATAAAATCTGAAGCTTATCTTTTAACCCAAACTCCGGATTTACCTTAACCTGTCCAGAGAATTCTTGAGTTTTACTCACGTGTTTCACTGACTTGTGGGCCCGACCTGCCAGCTGTCATCTTTGCCGACTTTTACTTCTCTCGCTGATAGCTTGGTCCCACTCGTCAGATGCTTCCTCTCCGTTTCTCTCCCGTTCTCTCTGCTCTCTCTCACGCCCGAGTCCGTCGCCTTTCCGTTTTGTCGCGACTGCGCCGCAACTCGTCGCCTGAGGCCGCCAGCACATTGCCCCTGGACACGCCACTGCTGTCTCAGCCGACATGCTCACTCTCCCATGCCAGAACGACCGAGAACACCTGCATGAGCCGCCGCATTTCTTCCTCCCGTTCAAACCCTGTGCCACCGCCTCAATTGCCTATTTAAGCGTTGCAAACCCGTCGCTGGCACTTGTGCTCTTCCTTGGAAACCGCAAAGCCGAACCAAAACCACCACAACACCGCCAGCCACCCCTTTCTTCCCCAACTCCGGCCAAACACCCGAAAAGAGGAAAAACAACCAATCTCGCTCTCCATTGCGCCATTCCTCGAACCACTTCGCCTAAAGCAGCCTCACCACCCCAGGAACCTATCCCCAACATCAATTCGGAGTCTTCTTTCCCGACGAGCCTGCGCGCTGAGCTCCTTCCGCCGCCGCCGCACGATGAGAACACCTCCCCGATGCTAAATCCTTTGAATGAACACCAAAAATGGGATCTCTGTGACCCACTAATGCTCACCGTGGTGATATTCCACCTCGGGAAGCCTTAGTTATGCCGCTTCGCCATCGGCCATGTCCGCCGCCGCCCCCCTCACGGTGGCAGGCCAACTCCGGCCACCTCCGACCGAAGCGACACCTCCTCTAGATGCGCACAAGCACGCTGAGCGTGAAAGTGGAACCCATTCCACTTCTCTGGCCACCCCTTGCCGCCGGTGAGCTTCGGTGTTGTCGTCTCTGTCACGGGGCGCTACCATGTGGGCCACCCCTGTCAGTCTCTTGTGCGCACAGGTGACACTGACCCCTCGGTCCCACTTGTTAGCCTCGTGCGCCGCGTGAGCTCGCGGTCCCGCGCGTCAGCCGCTCTGCCCGCGCACATCTCGCTGCCAGCTAGGCCCGGCCTGTCAGCGCCTCGGTCCAACGCAGCGCAAAAAGGGAAAGCGGGTTTTCAACGTAAAAGCGTACTTTCCATTTTTAGTCAATTTTCTAATTTTCAGAATTATCAAAACCGAATACATTCAAACTTGAATATCTTTTGAACTAACTGTCCAAATTTTATGAAATAAATTTCTAAATTCATCTAAAATCATGAAGACTCAGAATATGCAAAAATATGATAAAATTAACTCTGTTTGAATATCAGATTCAAATTTAAAGAAAGAATTTGAAATATGTCATTTATAGAATTTTTACAATTTAGCTCCAAATTAGATGAAACAAATTTTGTTAGACTCCATGCTCTGTTAGGAACCTGAATATGCAAAAATACTTAGGGTGTACCATGGAAAATATTTAAAGTATTGCATAGGGTGAGAAAATAGACCAATAATAATAATAAATCAGATAATTTCAGAATTCAGAATCTGAAAATCCAAGATAATAAAACATATAGAGTAGTCTCTGGAAATGGTAAATAAAGGTAAATAATTCAAGAAAAATAAGACTCATTATTACTGGAGTCTAATCTGAAAATATTCATGTAGCATATAAATAAACAAACAACATGATATAATCATATACCCAATCATGTTTGAATTATGCAATTGCTTTTATTTGGCTCTTATATCTGATTCTTTCGTTTTATTGGAATTGCCATGTTATTATTATTCGGCGTATAGAACCCGACGAGTCCGGAGTAGTCGACGACGAACTAGAATTCGACTACACAGATAATCAACAAGGCAAGCACCTCCTTTGATCATATTGATCCCAGTTTTATAAATGTTTTCATTAAATGTTTTACTGCATACTTTATTTTTATTAAAGTCTGCTATATTATGAGTATTGGTAGTTGTACCTGTAGTATTACAGAACTTCCTTGATAAGTATGAAATTGTGATCCTTGAAAACCCTAGAATAACTTAGACAGAAATTGATGTCGATTTGGGTTAACCACACTTAGTGTCGTGCTTAGCCATGCTTAAAGGAATATAAAACTTTGACATTATTAAAAACGTTGGATATGACATTTAATGGGTATGACCATCTCATGGTTGGTATTTTGATCAAAAATGAAAATAAAATTATGATTTTGATGCGGGCAATTATTGGCAATAGCCGGGTGTACAAGGGACTTGTACGTAGCATAGGGTGGAGATTATTGCCCATGTCGGATTAAGGACCGAACTACATGTTCGTTAAACCCAAGAATTACCGTACAACCACAAGTGCTGGTATGGGACAGTCTTAACCTTTTAAGTTGCTTAAAACTAGCTTTGCACATTGGTAGGCTGGGGTAGTACGAGCTTCTTCAGTGACTGGTTGCTCGGAGGGGCGCCCACACCGAGGTGTTGAGAGTCACGTTTGCTGATACAACGGTGAATGCCATACTATGGATATGCTTAGTCATTATTGTGCAGTGACTATGCAAACATTTACACCATAATACGGGTTTGACATCACCGGGCTGGTGCAAAGTTAGGGTTAAACAATGTAACGGTTATGTTATGATCTCCTTGCCGACACACTAAAGGAAGTGTGTTACTGGCTTGGCAAAAGGGGTTGATCATTACTTGTGGGTAAAGCTGTACAACTCTGCAGAGTGTCAAACTTTTCGAAAAGCCGTTTTCGCGGTTATGGGAGTCTTGGTGCGCTAGCACTATTTAGCTGTTTTTATTTTCATAAAACTGGATTCTACCAGATGATGGTAGAAGTTGGCTCTTGAAAATGGTCATGAAACCCAGGTATTTGAAATTTGTTTATGCTTATATCTTATTACTTTCAGTATTAAATTTTGCTTTTACTTAAATTCCGTTTTGCAATCTACTATTCTGTATTTACATTTCAAATTAGCTTTGTGCAAAACAACCATGAGACTTTCCTTGAATTGGCCTGCATGTATGTTAGGTTTTGCAAAAGTCTTGCGAGTACGTAAGTACTCAACTTGCCTATGTTGATGTTTTTAGGTGAAGAAACAGATTTCCCCGACGATACATTTTATACCGTAGGATTCGGGGATGTGAACGATGAGTTCTACTAGGGTTCTCCTTGTCAGTTGCCTGTGGGGATGTTGGGTTAAAGGCATACTACAAGAAAAATATCTCCACTGATATGTCTTTACTTTTGGTATTGTAAGAATATTATGTACTATGCTTCCGCGGTAATAATAAAGTTTGTGTATGACTGTGATATCAATTTGTATTTGTGCGTACTAGCCACTGATCATGGGACTAGTATTGTATGCACATGGTATCCATTTTTGGTATTAATTATAAAAAATGGGGGCCTTACAATGGACTCCAATGGCGGCTAGGGTTTCATGCTGCGGCACGCGACGTGGAGCGATTCGGACCGCATACGGGGCACAGATCCAACAGCTCATGCAGAATGGCTACGCGGCTCCACGAGGCACGTTAGATCGAGATCGCACAGCAACAGTGCGGCTGGCTGGCGGAGCGAGTTGCTGGGCCGAGGTAGAATAGGAACGGGCCAACGGGAATTAAGCCCAGGAGGGTTTTTGGAAAATAAAAAAATATTTTCCGAGCTAATAAAATTTTAGAAGTTTAATAAAAGCAAATAAATATCAAATAAATTCAGAAAAATCTCTAAAAATATAGAAAAATTCCTTAAAGCACAGTAAATCCAACTATGACTAGAAATATTTTGTTTGATGAATAAATTAATCAAATTAAATATTTTTATTATTAGAAAATTCAGATTAAGCTTTAATTAATTCAAGGAAAATGCAAATGGTTCATTTTCAAATTCAACATTCCAAAACTCAAATTTTGGGATGTTACAATTTTACTGTTGTTTTTGAAGATAGTGGAGAACAAATACTCATCTGGTGATAGAAGGGTTCACTAGGTTGTATAGCATGTGCAGTAGTAAAATGTAATAACAGGAATAGTAAATTAGTGTTCATTTGGATGTAAAGTCTCATTCATGTGGCATTTATCTATGAGACATATCTTTCTGTTCCTCTCATCATCAGTAAGCTATCAGTGTAAATTGTTTGTGAATTGAAGCTGCCAATAAAAAGTTAGGTGTAAATAAAAAATGAATTCTAGTACAAACAAGGAATTATAGTTATTAATTGGTTGGCTATGTAACACACGAAGTGGGCCTTCCGCTGATTAGTGGATACGCAGGCTCGGTCGTACTCTGTTAACTGGCCGATGTATATAATAGGCTATTCTACACGTAGCTGAAGAATAGTATACATATATATACATGAGGACATATCAGGTGCAAACCATTCTTATTATGTAAACCCCGTGAAAAATACATGTATAAGTTTTAAAAAATCTTTAAAAATTAGCATATGTAGGGGAGGTCAGCTTCTACAACCCTCTAAACTTTGAAGACCAAAATCAAGTGCATTTAAAAGATATGAAAAGGACAAATTCAGACTAAATAGTGATTTTTCACTGTTAGCTCACTAATTTTCAATTTTATATCTTTAAAATACAATTGAGTTTGGTTTTCAAAATTTACAAAGTTGTAGAAGCTAACCTCCCTTACATATGTTAATTGTTTGAGAATTTTTGAAAACTTGTACATATGATTTTCACAAGGTTTACATGATAATAATGGTTTGCACCAGATATGTCCCCTATATGTGTGTGAATGGGCACCATGGTGCCTGGGCACTATGGTTTCAAAAGTACGAATTCAAGCCATATTTGGGTATATTTTTTAAAAAAATTAGTTTTAGGGTATATACTCATCTATAACAATTCAAATAAACACATACCTTTGAAAAAATACACTCGAATTCAATGATTTTGAACGAATTTAGATCACATGCTTTTGTTGAATTACATATAAAATCAGCACATACCTACAATCAAACTACCATGAAAAAGGAAACTCTTGTTTGAATTTTTGTTGAAACTTGTTTGAACTTGTAAACTAGCTAAACTCAACATCCTAAAATAATTTAAAAAAATCCCATGCAATAAAGTGGAGAAATACTTATTTTAGATCATGGTGGTGAGGCATAATGATTTCAAATGCACGAATTCAAGTTAAATTCGGGTCTATTTTTCTAAAATTTTGGTTTTATGGTATATACCCAGCTATAACAATTCAAATGAAATGCATACCTTTGAAAAATATATTTGAATTCAAAGATTTCGAACGAATTTAGATCACATGCTTTATTGATTTATATATAAAATCAGCACATACCTACAATCAAACCATCATAAAAGAAAACTCTAGTTTGAATTTCAGTTAGTAAACTGATTAATCTCAATATCTTAAAAATTTAAAAACTTTAGTATACAATACATAGAAAAATATCAATTTTAAATTATTGTGCCCACGATATTGATGCCCCATGTAATTACATTACTAGAAATTTATGCGCTGCGTGCCACGCCGCGGGCGCTGCTTTCCACGCGAGAAAATCGATAAAACGCGCGACTGACGCTCCACACACGAGTAAATCGAGAAAATGCGCGAAAATGATCTAAAAATAAGACTTTGTTTTTCGCAAAAGGGTTTAAACGTAATGCTCAAAAACCGGAAAAAGGACATAAATGTGATGCATATTATTTTTTAAAAAAAAGAAGCGGTTTTTTTTTCTTACAAAAAGGACCTAAACGTAATTTCAATTTTCCTGAAAAGGACCCGAGCGCTACTCCTAAAAACGCTAAAAGGGCATGGACGTAATATGTAATCTTTTTTTGGAAAAGGATCAAATCGTAATTTCTTTTCCAAAAAGGACCTATCCGTAATTTTTTTTTGAAAAGGACCCGGATACGAAAAAAATTTGGCCGGCTCGGCTCGAGCCGCGAGCCGAGCCGGCCCCTCCCGGTTCAAAGCGCCCAGGAGGCGCCGTTTCTTCTATATTTAGGATAGGTATGATTTGTAAGTATGCGAGCGCGGGGTTCCATATAAGCGCGAGTTAAGCTGTTAACGGCTAGGACCGATGGAAAGCTCAGCCGGCGCCTCAAAAGCAGCTCACGAGCCGAGACAAGCCGCGCCGCACGTAAGTGAAGCTTAAGAAGCTGGAATGAACCAAAATGTTTCAACCGACTAAAAATGGCGAATTAGTAGACATCACAAAAACAAAACCGGAACAAATTCAGCTTAATGCTAACAAAACCTTACTATACATTTTCATTTTCGAGAGAGGTGGCCATTGTAAGCACCAAGGTTCCAAATTTCGGCAAAATTTCGGATTTCGGACCACCCGAAATCTCAAGTACCGTCCGGGAAAAAAATTTAAAAAATTTGAAATTACTACAGTAAAATCCGAAATTTCGGTTCTTTCGGCGAAATTTCGCCAAATTTGGCCGAAATTTCATGTTTTTCGGCCGGTTTTGAAAGTTTTAGGGCCGGATTTGACCGGATTTGGTCCAATAACCCTTAGGAAAGTCATCTCCTATGAAAATTTGTTGAAAAACCTATTTTTTTAAATATTTTAAAATTTTGGCAGAAACACTGTCCGATTTTTATAAAATTGTACAAGCTTGATAAACATCTGACAATTTTATGGTACTATCCTTAGTAGTTTTGGATAATACATAAAAAATTTAAAAATAATTTAACTTCATTTGTTATCTTTAAAAAATCAAAAACAGAATGAACATAATTGGGACAGTTATATTGTCAGGATTTTATAAATTTTCTTGAGTGTGATTATGATCTAATTTTTTTTGAGAGATTATTAATTGACTCAGTACCGTTATATAAATTTTTTAAAAAAATTTAAACTTTGTTTATTTGGTCAATCAAATCTATGCAAGCATTGAACTTCGTTTGTTATATTATATTTCAAAAATCAAAAAGAAAAGAACAAAAATGGTACTGTGCCTTGTAAGAATTTTATAAATTCACTGGAGTGTGATCATGAATCAAAATTTTTATGGGATATTAAGAACTTCCTTATCACCGTTCTGTAAAATTTTAAAAAAAATTGATGGTTTACATAATTTTTAATTTTGTTCAAGTTTGCCGGTAAGCCTTTCAACAGGGCAGTAGTACTGTTCGAATTTTCAAAAATTTATACAGTTTTATCATCATCTGAAAATTTTATGACAGTATTATAGATACATCATAACCATGCACAAAAAATTTCAACAGTTTCTAACTTCATTTGTACTATTTTCCATCCGGATCAAACTTGTCGATCAGTGTTCTGTCTGGACAGCGGCACTCTCCGAATTTTTAAAAATTCCTCACATGTGATAATCAGCTGAAATTTTTATTATAATATTAGTTATGGATCATAACCATGCACAAAAAATTTCAACAGTTTATAACTTGATTTGTACCATTTTCTATTCCGATCAAACTTGTCGATCAGTATTTTATCAGGACAGTACCACTCTCCGAATTTTTAAAAATTCCCCAGATGTGATAATCAGCTGAAATGTTTGTGAGAACATCAGCATTGTGTCAGGAACCTCCAAACAAAATTTCAAAAGTTTTTGATAACGTTTAGACCACTTTTCAGCCAGTGCAAAAAACCCGAAATTTCGGAAATTTCGCCCGAAATTTCGGAAATTTCGCCCGAAATTTCGGAAATTTCGCCCGAAATTTCGGGTTTTTTCGCCGAATTTCGGTTTTTATTTTCCGGATTGAACCGGATTTGAATTTTCAAATTCAAATTTCATCCGAAATAATTCGAAATTTGAAATTCATAGAAATTTCGTTATCCGGCCTGAGACGAAATTCATTCCGAAACCGAAATTTAAAACCTTGGTAAGCACACGTCAATCGACATGCATGGCACATGAATCCACACGTACCTGCCACTCTCCAGATCCTGTGCGTGCACAAATGAACCCTACACATAGTTCAAAATCTCGGCCAACTTTTGAAAAGTTCTTACGAGATTTTGGATTTCGGCCAGAGACTAGATTTAAAATCTCGGCTGGATACTTTTTTTAAAATAAATTATTATAATAATTTTAGAACCGGTTTTGACCGTATTTTGGTCGATAACACTTAAGAATGTCATCTTCTATGAAGATTTGTTGAAAAACCGAATTTTTGAGATGTTTTATAAAAATACCAGAAACATTGTTATATTTCTATAAAATTGTACAAATTTGATTAGGCTTTGAAAAATTTATGGTATCATATTTATTTGTCTAAGATCATACATAAAATTGTTTAAAAGAATTTAAATTCATTTGTTATATTTAAAAATTAAAAAATAGAATAAACATAACTAAGACAGTAACCGTGTTAGAATTTTATAAATTCGCTTGAGTGTGATCATGATAAAAAAAAATATAGAAGAGTTTAAGCATTACCTCGGAACCATTCTCTAAAAGTTTCAAAAATTATAAACTTATTTTAGTTACTCAATCAAATCTATAGAAGCAATACTTGTAGAGCACTGTAAGGCTTTTATCAAGATAGTAGCACTGTCATATTTTTTGAAAAATTATCAAGCTTGATCATCATCTAAATATTTTACGAGAACATTAGTAATGCATCGGGACCATCTGCATAAATGTTCAAAATTTTCTAACGTGGTTTTAACAATTTTTCATTTAGTTGAAATTTACTGGTCAGCCATCAGTAGCACTTTATGGATTTTTGAAAACACCTCAGGCTCGATAATTATTTTAAAATTAAATGGAAATATTATTGGTGTGTCAAGACCATCCATAAAAATTTTCAAAATTTTTCTAACATTGTTTGCACTATCTTTCATTTAGTTGAAATTTGTGAGTCAGCCTTTTATCAGAATAGTAGCACTGTCAGAATTTGAACAATTCCTTAGGCTTGATCATCATCTGAAATTTTTATGAAAATATTAGTGACGTGTTAAGACCATCCCAAAAATATTTAACATTGTTTTGACCATTTTTCACTCGGTTGAATTTCACCAAGATTTCAGCAATTTCAGCTGAAATTTCGGTAATTTCTGCCAAATTTCGGTTCAAAAATTCCGGATTTCAAATTTGATTTTGGAATTTTGACCAGATTTCCTTTGAAATTCTGAGATTTTGTCAAAAAGGAGAGTATTTGGTTTATTTGGCATCTACATATTTTTTTCTTTAATATTTGGTCTTACGAGAACGAAATTATAAATCTAATCTATTTTTGATCGTGTAAGTAGCGCTAGACGATATGTGTCACCTACCGCTCTCCACTATCACGCACCTCGCTAGTAGCACGCCAACCACCTCGACCGTGGCACGTGCTCTGACCAGCACGACAGGTACAGACCCCACAATCCTATCATGGTGTTGGACCACAACAAGTCATGTTACATTGCTACTGCCCTGCGATCTTGTCGCCCATGAGGACCACAATAGGAGATGTCATGGTGGTAGAAGCTTGTCGCACTACATGACCGCCAGGCATCTCTTGTCGGGTGGGCCCGCCCCACCTATCACGATGCACACCAATGCCATGGAGCTAATAACCCGCCGCGGTAGGGGAGCGCGATAAGTGATATGTGTCATGTACCGCTGCTTCTAGGATCTAGGATATAGCTAATTTTGCAACTACATTCATATAAGGACAAAAACAAAATGAGCTATTTTACGGTATACTAAATACAATAGGCATGGTTCATTCTTTTCAATCCAATAGATTAGATTAACTAGTATTTATTTATACTTCCGCTGAGAGTAGAGTAGTAGAAATACCTTAATAAATCAATAACTATATTTAATTTCTACTACCTATTATATACTATCAGTACAATGCATCTTAAATTTTCTTAAAAAAACAAATATGTACAACAGAGCCAAATAAGCCAAACCTTTATAAACGCGAGATGAAAGGGAGAGTTGTACTCTACACATGCTACGTTGTGCTAGACCTAGGTATTGGGCCGGTTTTTTTTACTGGCCTATGGTACGATAGGCATGTCACGGCTGAAACATAGTACGACACGTATGCGCACGGGTTGGACTAACATGGCACGAATGATAGGACCATGCTGGGTCTTGCAGTCAGGCACGATGGACAGCATAGCATAGCATACCTGCATGGGCTATACTTGGGCCAACACGGCATGAAACAAGTTCAATGGGTTCGAAGCAGGCACGACACACGACAAGTCACTCTGCCACGACATTATGTCATGTTGTGGCTCGTCCTACGGCCGACGCCTTTTGTGTTTCTCGCATGCGAAGAAATAGGAGACAATAGAGAAGCTGAAATGTGAAAAATGGAGATTGGATAGTACATGCTCACTGACACCAAGTATGCGTACCAAGTCGCTCCGCACTGGGTACTCCACATTGGGTGTAAGGTTTTTAACGAGATAGTAGCTCTGTACCTATTCAAAAATAAATAAAATTTAGTTCTTTTTCCTTTAATATTTGTGTCCACTGCCTCAGTTTCGTGCATCTCCGGCTTTTTTCCTCTCGTCACAATAGTGCAAATAGGCTAGGTCTAGACCGACACGGCATGAAACCGGTACAAATCGCGAATGGATCGTACTTGGACTCAAGACCGGCACGATATGGTGGATCAGTCAGACTGTGACAGCATGACACGATTTAGGCACATGACCAGTAAGTCCGTATCAAGACACCTGCCTCTAGTTGCAGAAGCGGCGAACTTGGTCCGGTCAATCCGAAAGGACAGGTCCCGATTGCTGACCGGCTGCCTGCCTGGACCCCGACGCGTGGCGCAAATTCTCGTTTCCGGCGGGAAAAATACGTGGAAACCAGCGGCGCTTGGTCACATCACAGGTGACAGGTTATATTGTACACCAGCTGACTTTTACACGCTCGGTCTTGCTAAATCAGATTATCACCCGTCTTTCGCTTTAACCTTGGAACGACACACTACTACAGAACTGGACATCACAACCGGTCTATTAGAAGCGGTTTGGTGCGAACCTATTGTGATCTTCGCACCAGAAGCGGTTCGTTGGCAACGGTCCGGAGAGGGCTTCCAGAAGCGGTTGAAAACACGAACCGCTTCTGAAGGTTGCGTTCTAGAAGCGGTTCTTTTCTCAAACCACTTCGATTTTCGAGCGGTTTGATAAAGAACCGCTTCTAGAACGCAACCTTCAGCGATTCGTGTCTCCAACCGCTTCGAAGCCCTCCCAGCAGCGCATTTAAACCCTTCTTCCTCCATGCGCTAGCAGAGGTACGAATATGATCGAGCAGAGAAGGCCGACCAAGCTATTGTTCTTGGGAGGTGCTGTCCAAATTTTTAATTGGAGGTGATTAGCTCTAAATTAAGTGTTTCAAAGTTAGTAACATCATGTGAACATCCTTCTTACCTAGATATTGCTATTTTTTTCAATAGATGTGGAGAAATCTTGAACTTTTTAAGCATTATCGAAAATTTGTTTTTCGTGCCTTGTTTTATTGTTGTATGAAGATGTAGATGGAGATCTAGTTCAAAATATGACATTACAAGGTAAAGGTGATTGGAAGCTTTAGATCTATGTGGTTGTTAGCTTTAGAATCTTAAATATCACAATATTGGGAGAGATCTAGGTACAACATTGCAAGGAAGTAATTATTGGTGTATGAAATAAAATAGAAAAACATGTAGAAGGATAAAAAATAATTACAAAGGTAGGAAGGGATAAAAATAATTAGAAAGGTAGGTCTTTAATTGGATGACGGTGTAGGTGGAGTTTTTTTTGTTGGGTTTAAATGTTACGAAATTTAAGTTAGGTTATAATTTTTCTAACGGAATTTGTTATAATTTTTAATGAAATTATAACTTGGTCTAGATGAATCGGCAATGGATGTACAATGCGGACCGTCGCTCGAGAGAGTTCATTGATGGCGTGCGAGCTTTTCTCGATCGCGACCGTTGCATTCTTGCCTCGAGCGACTTCATATGTTGTCCGTGTGTAGATTGCAAGAACGAGAAGGAGCACTCCCAGCGATGGCAAGTTATGAACCACTTGATCATGAGAGGTTTCATGCCAAACTATACTGTTGGAGCAACCATGGCGAAGTTGAGGTGATTAGCCAGAAGGCGATGAAGAAGGCGAGGAAGAGGAAGATGGATTCAACGGATCCCGGGCGACACGCATATCTTGTTCGTGGAAGAAACACTTGGTGATTTTGGTGATGATGAGCTAGACCAGATCTTTGCGTGGACGGAGAGGAGACTACATGATGAAAGACAGTTCAAGAAGTTCCAGCGCATGTTAGAGGACCACGAACTCCTTTGTACCTAAACTGTAGGCGGGGCCACAAAAAGTGCGTACCACACTGGAATTCATGCAATGGAAGGCTAGAAATGGTGTGTCGGATAAGGGATTCGATGAGGTGTTATCACTCGTAAAGAAGTTGCTTCGAGAAGATAACACTCGCCTGAATCTACATATGAAGCCAAGCAAGTCGTGCATCCTTTGGGATTGGAAGTACGTAAGATACACGCATGTCCTAATGATTGTATCTGTATCGTAATGATTATGCCGATTTGGATGTTTGTCCGTGTGCGAGAGAATCACGGTATAAGGTGATGCGTGGCGATCCGGTGAAATAGATGGGGGCGTAAGAAGAAGAGACCTCCGGCTAAAGTGTTGTGGTATTTCCTGTGATCCCCGATTGAAATGTATGTTTGCTAACAAAGCGCATGCCCGGATGATGCGTTGGCACAAAGAAGAGCGTAAGGACGACGGGATGCTTAGACACCTGCCGCAGATGGATCACAAGTGGAGAAAAGTCGGCCGGACGTGCGGACTTGCAGATGAGGTGAGAAACATAAGGTTTGGGTTGAGTACCGATGGGATGAATCCTTTTGGAGAATTGAGCAGCACCATAGCACTGGCCCGTTACACTATGTATCTATAACATTCCTCCATGGTGTGCATGAAGCGAAAGTATATCATGATACCGTTGTTGATCCAAGGCCCCAAGCAACCCGGAAATGACATCGATGTCTACCAAAACCATTGGTTGAAGATCTTGTGACGTTAGGGACGATGGTGCAAGGGTATGGGATGAGTACAAAGGGAGTATTTCACCCTCGTGCATTGTTATTTGTAACAATCAATGGCCGCTTTGCTCTCGGTAACTGTCCGCCTAACTATCAAAGGATATAGAGCACGCATCCGGCTTAGATGAAGCGGACGACGCGCACGAAAAACTCTCGGAAGGTTGTGTACATGGGTCACCGTAGGTTTCTTCTTCGAGTCACCCGTTGCGGAAGGAATGCAGAAATTTAACGACAACTGGACCTTCGTGCAAGGCCTCGATCGTAGTAGGCCACGTGTGTTTGCTATGGTAAAGGATTTGAAAGTAGTATTCGGAAAGGGTCACGGAAGCAAACATGTGCGAATGAGGATGGTCATGCACCCATGTGGAAGAAGAAGTCAATATTTTGGGACTTGCCTTATTGGGAAGTTATGGAGGTTCGTCACTCACTTGACTTCATGCACATCACGAAGAATGTCCGCTTGAACTGCTAGGCTACATAGATATGTACGGAAAATCGAAAGATACACTTGTAAGCTCGGAAGGACCTTAAACTCTTGGGCGAGGAACGACCTACATCCCGAAAAGAGAGAGAAAGGACAACATTACCTACATCCTGCGAGCTACACTCTAAGCAAAGAAGAGAAAAAGCGTGATAGAGTTTACGAGCAGTGTGAAGGTCCTTCCGGATACTCCTCGAATGTAAAGAGACTCGTAAACACGAAAGAGAATAAAATCGTACACATGAAATCCCATGACTGTCTTGTGTTAATGACACGCTTGCTCCCGATGGTGTGTGAGGCATCTTGCCCGAGTGGGTACGAGGACAATCACAAAGTGTGTTCTTTTTCAACGCGATTTCACGAGAAGGTCATCGACCCGGATAAACTAAGTAAGCTGCAGGATGACGTGGTACAAAGTTTGGTTAGTCTTGAGATGATCTTTCCTCTTGCATTCTTTGATATTATGGTTCATCTCACTTTGCTCACCTTGTCAAAGAGATAGGTATCCTTAGACCGTGTATCTACACAACATGTTCCCTTCGAGAGGTACATGAGTGTGCTAAAGAAGTATGTTCAGTAACCGTTCTCGTCCTAAGGATGCATTGCCGAGGTTATGGGACGGAGGAGGTGATTGAGTTTTGTGTGGATTACATTAATGATCTAAACCCGATCGGCGTCCCTATATCACGCCATGAGGGGAGGCTACGGGGAAAAGGGACACTAGGAAGGAAAGCAATTGCATGCAATGATCTTCTTACATTTAAGCAAGCACATTTCATGGTTTTGAAATAATCAACTATAGTGGCCCGTATGTTCTTGAGCACAAGAGTATTCTACGCGCGATTTCCGGGAGGTCGAGGATTGGATAACACCAAGCACATGGATTCTTTCGGTAGCTTGGTTACAAAAGTACGTCCTTTTGAAAGGGTCGGACAATGAGCAGTTGTAACGCTTGGCTCGGGGACCATCTAGTGAAATCGTGACATTCAAAGTGTACGAGATAAATGGTTACACATTTTACACGGATCGCGGGATAACAAGAGCACCAACCAAAATAGCGGTGTCCGTATAGACGCCAAAGACAACAAAGGCAAGGTAGATACATATTATGGTTTCATAGAAGAGATAGGGAGCTTGACTATGGACCTTTGAAGGTCCCTCTATTTAAGTGCCAATGGGTCAAACTGACTTCAAGCGGTGTGAAGGTAGACAAATACGGTATGACAATCGTGGACCTCACGCAAGTCGGCTATAGGCGCGAACCGTTCGTCCTCGCGAACGATGTGAGACAGGTCTTCTACGTAATGGACATGTCAAGCAAACCTAAGAAGCATAAGGACAAGCGTAAAGATTGTAGTACTAAGCCAAAGCGACATGTGGTTCTACAAGGCAAGCGAAGGATTGTTGGAGTTGAGGACGTCCGCAGACGAGGAAGAGTATAGTCGATTCGACGAGATCCTCCTTTCACTGTGGATGTCGACATAAGCCTCTTCAATGACACAGACGTGGATACTCCTTTCATACGTCGCGATCATAATGAAGGAACACTTGTAAAGACAAAATGCGTTACTACTTAAGATGTACCCCTCTTGTATGAACTATGTATATGTAAGACTTTTACAAGATGAAGTGTTTATTTGGAATGAATGTAAAGTGCCAAAATTCGAATGAAACTAAAGTGATCAAAGCATTTTGTGAAAATTATGGAATGAAAGTAAAGTTCTAAAGCTTTTAAAAATTCAAATGAAATCAAGTGCTAAAAGTTTTTTCAAAAATATAGAATGAAACTAAATTGCTAAAAGCATTTTTAAAAATTCAAATGAAATCAAGTGCTAAAAGCATTTTTAAAAATTTCAAATGAAATCAAGTGCTAAAAGTTTTTCAAAAATATAGAATGAAACTAAATTGCTAAAAGCATTTTTAAAAATTAAAATGAAATCAAGTGCTAAAAGTTTTTCAAAAATATAGAATGAAACTAAATTGCTAAAAGCATTTTTTAAAAATTATGAAATGAAATCAGTCAAAAGCACTCTTTAAAAATTATGAAATTAAACTGAAGCGGTTTGAGAAAAGAACCGCTTCTAGAGCGCAACATTCAGAAACGGTTAGTAATAAGAACCGCTTCTAGAACGCAACATTCAGAAGCAGTTTTAGAAAAGAACCGCTTCTAGAGTGGACTATTCAGAAACGGTTAGTAACACCTACCGCTTGTAGAAGTCATCCCTCTACAAGCAGGTTGATCTAAATTCGCTTGTAGAGATACGAACCGCTTGTAGAAGTCATCCCTCTACAAGCGGTTGGTTCTAAAACCGCTTGTAGAGATTTGCTACAAGCGGTTGGTTATTAGAACCGTTTGTAGAAGTGCTCCCTGTATAAATTTGAAACGCCCCGCCCTTTTCTCACACCCGAAATTTTCTAAGTCGGTTGACCCCGCGCGCGCTGCAGCTCTGTCTCTCTCGCGCCGCCGCGCGCCGCCTCCGTCCGGACCCGCGTCGCCGTCCTCGTTGGCGCCGTCGCCTCCTCCGCCACCTCTCCGACTCCTACTCACCACCTCGCCGACGCTGATCCACCCGTCTTCGGCTGCCTCGTCGCCGCCGTCACTCCACCCCGCCGCGAAGCCTTCTCTACCACCCCGCGACGCCTACTCGCCACCAAAGCGCCGCCACACCGCCGTCCACCCGGAGGACCGAGGTATTTGAGTGCACGCGTCGTCCTCCCTCTCTAGTTCGGCTGCCCACCACATGTTCGGTGAAATGCCCACAAGTGCTGTGCTTGCTTGAAATTTTAATTCTAAATTAAACCAAAATGTATATTTTTCACTTAGTATGGAATTATAGAACAATGCATATTTTCTTTTTATTATTTTTGTTGTTTTTTATTTAATTTTGAATTTCAGTTCTAGTTTAGGATTTGTATATTAATTTAACTACTAATTTCATCTAATTTTTATTTCAAATCTATGTTAATTTTCATTGTTAGTTTTTATTTAGTTTTGCATATCAATTCTAGGTAGAATTCATATACAAATCCAGTTGATAATTTTTATCTGTTTGGTTGGTCATATAACTTCGCTTAGTTTTACACGTCACATGCTTTAGAAGTTTACAGTTTAGACTACCTTTCTTGCAAAACTTTGTCGAAGTCGCACGTAAACCGTGACTTGCTAAACTTTTGATTCTTCTCATTGTAAAATAACTAAATAAGTGCCTTGTCGATCGTCCAATGCAATGTTGGACAGTCATTTATACCACAGATGAACTTACATATATACTCTCTTCATGTTATGTCGCCGCAGACGTATATGGAATCGGGACTACACACGGTCTCATTACATTCTTTTTGACACGTAATGTATGGGCACGAGGCTCCTCTGTGTTTATGTATGCTGCGTGTATATATATAAATCTCTATAACAAATATCATTAAGCAAATGCTCCTAGCCAATCAAAGATTATCATCTATATTCTTCGTTTAAAGAAACATCCCTAGTTTGTGATAATTGGCACGATATATGTTCAAGATCATAAACTAGCATGTAGGGTTCTACGGATAGATCTAATCATCACGATCAAAACGACTAACTAATATGACCTCTTGTTCTAATAGAAAGGCACATGATCCTAGCGTTGCCCCGATTATAGTTTTATACAACACAAGGATCAAACACGGTCAATGTTGCACATTTACTTTTGACACATAGTCCCTGTGTGTATGTTCTTGGTGTATTTCTTGTTCTTGTGTCCACGAGTTCGTGTTTGATCCTTGGGCTAGTTCCAACACGCCGTAGTACTTAATGCTTCTTTGTAGAAATTTATGTAATAATATGCTTGTGTTGTAATCTGTAATATGGTTGTTTCAAAGTAATATGATATTTATGTCAACATTTTTGTGAAATTAGTAGAGATGGCGCAACCAGGACGTGGTGACCCTACTTTCGATGAGGGAGAACAGTTCCTGTTCGACTCCATCGCGCTGGGTACCATCGAAGGTGATGGTAACGCTGCTGCCGCTGGGGCTAATGGTGGTTCCGGTGAGGCCGTTGAGGCTGCAGCTAATGAAGCCATTGACGCGGGAGCCGCTGAGTCCGATAACACTGGTTCCGGCCAGGATGAGGTACAGGCAGAAGAATATAATCCCCGTAGACATGTTAATTAATCGCAATTCATTAATATAATACACTCTGACACGTTTGTACATATGTTTATGTATTTCAAGCCCCGTGCATCGAGCAACCAATCCAAGCATCGGGGACCTAACAAGAAGCCGTCCACGAAGCATGTGTTTACCGATGTTAACAACGAAGGGATGCGGTTGCCCTCTTTTAGCAATTGGGCGTACAACAACGCTTGCGGTTACCACGTGAGGATCACGTCCCAATTAGCATCGAAAAATGGGCGAAGTTCCTCAAGCTACCAAGGACTGCTCTGCAAGATATTAAGGAAAATTTCACATTTCCTCAAGGGTCCAAAGACAAGGCCAAGAAATTTACTTTGAAGAAGATGGCAACAATGTTTGGGCTTGGAAGGCGTCTCTCCGCAAGTGCGTGCGAGAAGGAGAAAGACCCGACTTCAACCAATTTCCTAAGTTGGCGGATCACCGGAAGCATTCGAGGAGTTCAAGCCGTCGGTGAGGGTCGGCCGCGAGTCGGAAGAACAAGGCCAATTCACGGATGAAGAAATACCACCACCATCTTGGCACCGGTGGTTACATCAAGGTTTGTACCAAAATGGGAGAAGCGGGAAGAAGAATTAATGGCGAAGGACGTCACACCGGCTACCGCTCTGTGGGAACAGCGCCTGCGCAATTGGTTCATGGGTCATGGGGAGAGCTTTTCAGATGACGGCAGTTTGGTGATGGCACCAGGAGTACAAGAGGTTGGCCAAAGGATTGTACAAGCTGTTGAGCAGTCTCAGGCAGGTACATTGGTGCCAGACAGGGAGAATGACGAGCTAACACATGCCCTTGAAAACCTTGAGCACCCAGGACGGACACGAGGTATGGGCAAGCTGACGCCGTGGAAGTATGGTTTCGCTAAGGATGCACATACGTACAGGAGCCGGCATAGAAGCAAATCAAGAGAATCACGTAAGGTGTACCAATTGGAACAAGAGCTCAGAGCAACCCAGGCTAGCATCGGCGACATAGTTGCGCAACAAGTACAAATTGCCCTCAGCAAGCTTCAAGGACTAGGTCCGAGCAATCACCGGACGCCGTGATCGACCTCCGAAGCGGTGAAGTAGTCTGCGCGTCCCATGGGGCCCCAGGCGGACACCTTGCTATCCCGTTATCCCGTGGATGACATAAGGGTTCGCCGCCGATGTGAGCTGCGTTGATGCGCGTAACCTCTCCATCAAGGTGGCTTACGGCATGGCATATCCGGTGGAGTGGGCGGATGTTCCATCGCAACGAGATACCCGGGTTACTCAAAGGTCGCGGTGGAGGAGGTACTGGCGGTTTGAAGAACTTCACCTCGATATTCTTTGGAGGCGACGACGTGACCAAGCTTGGGCAGGCCCTCCACAATATCATCTTTTGCGCAAGCGGTACATCATATTTCCAGCTGCTATGGACGCGTCATCTCCACCACGGCAACCCACGCCTCCTCCAACGTCACCGCCACGCAATGCCTCGCCAATAAAACAGAGCAGAAGCCCTACTCCACCACCAGCAGCTCCTGTGTCTCCACCCGCTCCACGCAGAAGCCCTACTCCACCACCAGCATCTCAAACAAAAAGAACCCTCTAGGAAAACCACGCCTCCACCATCTCCTCCGAGGAAGAAGCTCGATATGAATGAAGGCTCCCCACTGCTCCCAAGAAGGCGGAGTCCAGCCGATCGACCAAGGTAAAGGAACCTCCAAAGAGGGCATATGATATGAATAAGGAGGAGAGTGACGCGGCCACTAAAGCAGAAGTGGCTGCACACTTCGCAAAAAAGAAGGTAGAGCCAAAGGTACCAATCGATCCAAAAGCGAGAACACTTCGCGATATGCCGTGCAAAGCAGCGCCTATGCCGTCCAACTATGAGCGGACAATAATTAAGGCTACAGGAAGAATAAGCGTGGTCGGTGGCGGCAAAGAAGAAGAAGAGAGACCAAGATCGGAGAACCTCGAGAGGTTTATGAAGGAGGCAGACTCGGTTCCACACCGCGACTCTTGGATTAATAGATGATATCCCAATGGCAACAAAGGTCAGATGGTAATTTCAGTTGGGCCGGGAGCTGATTGACCCAAATGAGATAAAAGATCTGCCAACCAAGATGCGGCAATTTCACGAATGGTACATGATAGAGTCCGCTCAAGGAAGAACGATGTTCCTCTCCGTATCAAAGAAGATGATTTTTATCGCGGGACAAGACCATATGGCTCGAATTTGACGACTTATACAATATTTACCATGCCGACTCCATCAACGTGTCTCTCATGAGCTCTTTGGTGCTGTAAGTGTCAAGCTCATACCTTTACTGTGTGCTTCCTCGTACAATAAAATTGCAACTATTAAACTTATACCTTTCTATGTAGAATGGAGATACAACGATGTAGAAAAGAGAATATCTTCAACGTGGGCTTCATCGACCCAGAGATTGTTAACGAGTTCGTCTTTGGATACAACCGAAAGGATCTTGAAGATTACATTCTCGATGCATTCTTGGGACAGACTACAAACCGTACATATTTCGCCCTTCAACTTCGAGTGCGTATATATACAACCTCTCGTTCTTATATTTTCCAAGGCATTTATAATACTACTAGCTAGTTACATATATGTTGCAATACATGAATAGGTTTCACTGGATCCTTCTTGTCATCAAGCTTGATAGCATCCAGGTCATTGTTCAAGACTCAAAAGGACTCGGTGAAAAATATCAATTTATCATTGACACCTCGAACAATTATATAGCACATATATATCGATAGTTTTCCTTATTATATATATTGAAATACCTTGCTAATTCCAACTCGATAATTACCATTCATACTAACGCATCACACAGGGACATTCGCACGGTTTGAAAGAAGCAACAAGGAGATTTCGAGAACGAATTTGATGTACAATTAAGCACTCGAGTACGTATTAAAGAATATTAATATGCCGTAACAGTTTTTCATCCCAATAATCGTGTTCTTTTCAAATTTCATCGCAGGTTCTACAACAGACGGGTGGAAACAACCTATGTGGCTATTATGTGTGCCACTATATGCAAAGTATTACCCACGGTGATGTGCCGACAACCAACGCCGAGGTAGTGTGCACATGTCAATTTCTTAGTACTTACACTTTAATAATTATATGTCCAGAGATTTATTTACCTCCCGCTTTGTCAGCCCAACATCGATGTGCAAGACGTGATCCCGCCGCACCGGGTTGCAGCAATCCAAGAACAACTCATCGGCTTTATTGTCGACGAGATTGTATCCACCAAAGGCGAGTTCTACGCAAATGGTTGGAGAGATTGTCCTAAAATAAGGACAGGTGAATTGACATCAACGTCGACCAAGGGCACAAAGAGCGACGCACGCAAGAAATAAGCTCAAGATTCGCCCTTTTATTCTTTGAAACTTGTAAAAGTGGCTTATTATTTCATGTGTTCATCAACTTGTTCATTTTTTAGTTTGTAATTATCTGAATGAATACTCATGACTAATATATATATATATATATATATTTAAGTGTGTCAAAAAAACTCATGAAGTTCTATTTATTTTAATTGTCAAAATCTATATCAAAACCCATCCGAAAACATATTCTATATTGAATATAATCAAAATGCTCTGTTGTCGGACTCTTCACAAGCGCTTGTAACTCCAACCGCTTGTGGAGAGAGCCTCTTCACAAGCGGTTCGTAACACCAACCGCTTTTTGAGAGAACCTCTCCACAAGCGGTTGGTAACACCAACCGCTTGTGGAAATGTCGAACCACAAGCGGTTCGGGGAACCGCTTGTGATACCCGACGGGGTATCACTCCCGGTTGCTTACAAGCGGTTCTAAAACTGCTTCTGAAAGCGGTTTCGAACCGTTTGTGCATGCCCGATCCGCAGTAGTGACAGTGTATGCGTTTTTTCCAAGTACGTGCGATCTACGGGTGCAAATTGGGCCATTGAGATTTTGAGATAGAAGATAATTAGTGGTTTCTAGTAGGTCCAACGTGCTGCGGTGCTGGTACTGGCGATGCTTCAGCAGAGGTGACGGCATCTAAGAGAGGATAACATGGGTGTTCTTTCGCAAGCACCTAGAAAGGAGGTCGTTCCCACGAAATAGGGTTTATTTTTTGGGCAAGGATCCTTCTGATTTCTCGAAAGTCTTCCACGAATCTGAATTGTTTCTCAACGCTTGACATAGATTGGATTTGAAATGGCCATGTGTCAAAATCCACCGAGTAGACTTTTGGAACTCCGATAGTTTGAAAGGCAATGGATTTTGACGGCTAATGATTTTTCTCCGGTAAATTAACATGTTATATCCTACCAACGACCTTGATTAGGATCACATTATTGACCTTCGTACTTTAAATCCGATCCTCTACCTTCCGCTCAAATGATAATGCATGTATTTTTTTCAATAGAGTTTTTATCATCTTTGAGATGTACCATAAGATACTCTTTAATTACCTTTAAATATATTTTTGTACTTTTGATATGACCACCTCTTAAACTCTTGATATCTCTTAGTACTAGCTTAATGTATAGTTTAATACCTCTCAAGAACTGTAAAATGTCTTTTTTTCAATGCACAAGAGATCCATAGATGGAAATTGAATTATTCAGACAAAAGACAAATACTTGTTTTCAGTAAGTCCATGGGTTGCTACTAGTGAAGCTTGAATAGAGTTGACAGGTACATGGCGGAGGAAAGAACGGGTGCTTCGATATAAGGATTAAAATCTCGCCTAAATTTCGCGAGATCTGGATTTTCGGACGTAGACAAATTTTGAAATGCTGGTCGGATTAAATTTTTTTAAATTGGTACAATAATCTCGGAAATCTTGGCGAGATCTCGGAATTTTTGACCAGTTTTTGACTTTTTTTTTGACCGGATTTGGTCCAATAACCCCTAAGAAAGTCATCTCCTATGAAAATTTGTTGAAAAACTGAATTTTTGAGATATTTTTAAAAAACTGCAGAAATACTATCGGATATTTATAAAATTGTACATGCTTTATCATGATGTAAAAAATTTATGGTACCATCCTAAGAAGTGTAGTATCATACAAAAAAATTTCAAAATAATTGAACTTCATTTGTTATCTTTAAAAAATCAAAAACAGAATGAACATAATTGGGACAGTAACCTTGTCATAATTTTATAATTTTTCTCGAGTGTGATCATGATCCAAAATTTTTATGGGAGCTTCATAATTTCCTCATTACCATTCTATAAAATTTGAAAAAAAATTAAATTTTTTTTGTTTGCTCAATCAAATCTATGTATGCATTGAACTTCATTTCTTATATTTCAAAAATAAAAAACAGAAGAACATAAATGGTACAGTGCACTTGTAAGAATTTTATAAATTCACTGGATTATGATCATGATTCAAAATTTTTATGAGATCTTAAAAATTTCCTTAGAACCCTTCTGAAAAATTTTCAAAAAAATTAAACCTTTTTTGTTTGCTAAAGGAAATGTATATATTGATCATTAGGCTTTTATCACGACGTAGCCCTATCAGAACTTTTGGAAGTCCTTCAAGATTGATCATCATATGAAAAATTTTATAAAAAAATTAATGATACATCAGGACCATCCACAAAAATATTCAAAATTTTCTAACATGGTTTGTACCATTTTTCATTTGGTTGAAGTTTGCCGGTAAGCTTTTTATCAGGACAGTAGCATTGTCCAAACTTTTAAAAATTCATGAAACTTGATAATCATCTAAATATTTTATGCAAACATTAGTGATACATCATAACAATGCACAAAAAATTTCAAAAATTTATAACGTGGTTTATTATATTTTTCATTCTATTCAAACTTGCCGGTCAGCATTTTCTTAGGACAGTAGCAATGTTTGTATTTTTAACAATTCCTCAGATTTGGTAATCATATTAAATTTTATGGGAACATTACGGATGTATCAGGAATCTACAAAACAAATTTCAAAATTTTTGGACATCGTTTGATCCATTTTTCGTTCGGTGCAATTTTGCCGAAATCTCTGCAAATGTCGCCGAGATCTCGGCAAAACCGACCGAAATTTCGGTTTTCTTGGTAGAAAACAATCCGGATTTGAATTTTTATTTATGTATTTCGTCCGGAATTTGTCTGAAATTTCTAAATCTCGCCGAGATTTTGTTCTCCAGCCATGGACAAAATTTAGAGCAAAAACGAGATTTCAATCCTGGCTTCGATAAGCTCATGGAAATAAGGTGGCCACTTCCATTACAGAAGAGATTTTCAGGCCAGGATCGTCGATATCTAAAATGGTTATTCAGCGTTTGACGCTAAGGATCTAAGTTCGTTAGGAGAAACATTTTGATCTATGAACACCGGAATGATTTTACACATTGGATTCAAAATGGACACATGCCAGGTAGCAGATGTTGCGGACGCTAATAGTTTGCTGTCCTCGTAAGATACTATTAAATTACCTTTAAATTCTTGTATCTTTTGGTATCTTTATTTTTAAACTTTTGATACGTACCTCTTGATATTAGTCCAATGTAAATTTTGGTACATTCTGAGGATGGTAAAAAGACTCAAAAGGCAAGCCTTATTTGAACGTTTGATGCCTGATGATTTTTCTCTAGTAAATAAACATGATGAATTTCGATTAGTAGGGATATTTTTTCTGCTCAGGATCCTTGAAATCGCTCTCAGTCCAACCAATAGATTCACTACTACGTGATCATTGTCGGATATGGAACCAGCAGTGATAGTCTGAATCACTGCAGTTTGTATACGAATCGATAGTGATAGTCGTAAATCCAAAAATCACTCGTTAGTCGTAAATCCAAAAATCACTCATTAAAATAAAAATAATTATTTCACCTAACCACCCACCCTGTATTTATACGCACGATCGCAAGTCAGAAGTCACGCGAGAAACGCGAAATACGCGCGCGTGCTGTTACTAGGAGTCGAACCTGTGACCTCTGCTCCGCGTGAACTCCCCTTACCATCTTACCTAACATACACTTCTCAACTACTATAAGATATATTTTCCTTTTATTTCTTCGTATCCAAAAGTTTCAATGATTATTTGGACATCTAAACAACTTCAAATAAAAAAGTTGTCAACTACAAAGTTATAGATCTCATCGAAAGCTACAATTGTCATATAAATTTTGTCTCCACCTGACTCCGTATGAAAAAGTTATGATTTTTCAAAAATATTATCATTGCCGATTCGACATATGAATCGTCAGTGATATTTCCTCCATTATCACTGCCAGTTTGGTTCTTTTTAAGAACCGACAGTGATAATAACTTATAACCGACAGTGATAATAACTTATCACTGCCAGTTCTTAAGGAGAACCGACAGTAATAGTATCACTGTCGGTTTTTCTAGAACCGGTAGTGATAAGTTACTATCACGTCGGTTCTTCTTCGGTCGAGCATTTGTGCCGGTCTAACTTATTAACCGGCAGTGATAGTGTTATCACTGTCGGTTCTAGCCGAATCGGCAGTGATAAGCCGGTAAGAAAGGGGTTTTTTTTGTAGTAATGATTTCAACTAATATAACCAGTATTTCGGGGTTTGACATTCAGGATCTAAACTTAAGCTTGCAGAAAAAAATCTTCATTGAACAACTCTGGAATGATTTCACACATATTGGATTCCCAGACATGCATCGAAGTCCATCGGATGGGTAGTAGATGTTTGGGAGCTCCAATAGCTCAGCTAACTAACGCTTGTGGTTAAATTTGAAAGACAAACCTAGTTTCTTTGAATTATGATGCCTTATGATTTTTCTCTTGTAAATAAATATGGTGAATCCTATTCCTACCTGTTGACGTTCTACACAGAGTGAATCTCATTGCAGAGGTACTTTCCAAGTGGCTGCTATACGTCGGTCCTACTCCTACACATGTACCCCTCACCACGTGCATGAATAAAATTATTTGGTGGTGCATAGGTAGGGCTGACTATCGAGTTTTTTAAATTAATATAGTTCAACATAAAATTAATTTGTTTATCATTTAATTCGTCATTTCAAATTTGAGCTAACGAGCCACTGTCGCGCTGAGCCTCATTTACTTTTTTCCCTGGAAATAGACTTATTTCAATTTTGAACTTATAAACTATTGTAATCAAAGAAATTTTGATTCGAGCCCAAATGAGTTTTTTTGGTCCTGTAGGTAGATCTTGAGTGTTCTCATACTAAATAGTATTCAATTTTTAAGTTTTTAGATCGCTCTCCTCTCATTTGAGTACTATTTTACTAAGGAGTACTCAATTTTTTAGATATTAGATGCGTTTTTGCTTCTGTCCATTAATTTGCTCTTTAGTTATTAGCATGTGATGTGATACATTGAGGAATGCTATAATACAGATTATTTCTTTCTGCATGGCCTTTTTACATCAATTATATACTAGTTTTACACAAATTAAGTTATATAAAAAATAATGTGATAATTTGTAAAAAAGAAGAACAAAACAAACTATAAGGAATACAACAAAAAAAAAACTCTACAAAATATCTCTACTCATTCGTTTATGTTATAGCTCCTGACACCACAAACAAATTGATTATTCTTTTGTCATATTGTTCACCCCAAAAAACCTCACATAATCAATATAATAAAGCTCAACGTAGATCACAAAGCAATATCTAATTGAAAAATTACATGAGTGCTCGTAGACAAAAAAAACACTCGAGTACTACGTAGCAAACACCATCATTAACAACTAATTAGCTCTCCTATCATTTGATCATTATTGTGAACTGAACAACTTAGATAAGTTTACACGTTCCATCTACTGGTCATCTTCCAACTTGGTCTCTTCAACAGAAAAAAAATACAATGGAATCAGACGTTTCTTGGACAAGGAGATTTTCAGGCCAGGATCGTCGATATCTAAAATGGCTATTCAGCGTTTCACGCCAAGGATCTAAGTTCGTTTGGAGAAACATTTTGATCTATGAACACCGGAATGATTTCACACACATTGCATTCAAAATGGACACAGGCCAGGTAGTAGATGTTGCGGACGCCAATAGTTCTGCTCCTATTATCCTATTGTTAAACATAAAAGATAATAGAGCTTTTACTGTTTTAAAAGATACCATGAGGTACCACTAAATTACCTTTAAACTCTTACACCTCTTGGTATCTCCACTTTTAAACTTTTGGTAACTTTTCGTACTAGCTCAATGTAAATTTAGATACCTCTCAAGAACAATAAAAAAAGACTCAAAAGGCAAACCTTATTTGAACATTTGGTGCCTGATGATTACTCTCTAGTAAATAAACATGATGAATTTCGATTAATATATAGGGATTTTGTTTTCTGTCAGGATCCTTGAATCACTCAAAATCCAACCAGTAGATTTCAACTAATATAACCAGTATTTCGGTGTTAGACATTCAGGATCTAAGCTTAAACTTGGAGAAAAATCTTCATTGAACAACTCTGGAATGATTTCACGCATATTGGATTCGCAGACATGCATCAAAGTCCATCTGATGGGTTGTAGATGTTGGGAGCTCCTATAGATCAGGTAACTTGGTTAAATTTGAAAGACAAACCTAGTTTCTTTGAATTATGATGCCTTATGATTTTTCTCTTGTAAATAAACATGGTGAATCCTATTCCTACCTATTGACGTTCTACAGAGTTTGGATCTCATTGGAGAAGTACAGTGACTACTACATGTGGTCCTACACATGTACTAGAGATGAAAACGGAATGAAAACGGTGGTAAATGACCGTTCTGTTTTCGTTTCCACATCTTTTACAGGTGACGGAAACGAAATCGGAAACCCCAAAAATGGATCCGGAAACGGATAGTAACAGAAACGGATGCGGAACGGAATGAAGCGGATACGGAAACGAAAGTGGAAAATTCCACAAGAATATAGTACATGATCACAATATATATGACCGCAAAAATAATATAACTCATTCCACCTCCAAGGCGGACATAAGAATAATGTTATGTTCACCAGTATCACTATGAAGTTTTTTCTCAAGTTTGTCAACTGAAGGCTTGCTATTTGTCCCCCAGATCAGACCATCATATCCTCTCCTCTATATCATTATTATCGACATCCTCTTTGATAGGAGGATAGGTCCCGACCTTTCGATGAGAGAGGGATAGATTCGATTGGGTGGAAGAAGACGTTGGCGATCCGACTACACCGTCCCCAGACGATGCGCCTTAGCAATCGTTACACCGACTTCCGAAGTTGTTATTGATCTTGCTGGTGCACGATCAACCTGACCACGAAGGCCTTTGTCCCTGCAAGCAATCGAAGAACACGCAAGAACAAGATGAACAAGCACTGAAATTATAATTGAAACCACGAGTTCATTCGAATCACAAAGAGGGTTTCCGATGACAAGTAATTGGGCGGTTTAGCCAACACGCGCGATTACAAGAAGTAGCAACTGCTATCTTTGATCTAAAAAAAAACCCACCATCTAATGGCAGCGGCTGGCTGTTTTTATTGTGGAGAGGCGTCTAGGAACCCTAGGGTGCAGCCTTAAGTGGGCTTTCCTTGTTACAAGGCCAAAGGCCCACTTTTGACTTGGACTGAAAAAGTGACGCTGCTTGATTGAACGATTCCCGTCAACTCAGAAGGAGTTTGGATGTGATTCCAGATCCGTTGGAAAGTAGACTTGATAAGCTTTCAGTGAAGTACAAGAACGCCCAAAACGGAGTCCGGATGTAGCCGTGGCGGCCGAAACAAGTCAGCCCTGTCCTGGAGTCGAATCTGAACCGAACTCGTGCACTTCTCTTCTATCCTTCATCTTGGTTGGTTCCTCACCCAAGTTCCTGAGGCAAAGGACATCATCACAAGAATTAAATAGCATTCCATCCATTAAAATATTCGTATGAAGCCCGAGGAACGAATTCACCAGTAATTGAGTTGGCGTCGCGCGAGCTCGAGTAATCGGTCCATGTATTACAGAACGGGACCGATTGATGCGTAGGTGATGGATTTGCGGTGTGGCTATATCCATAGAAGTGATGTCCTCATCATCCTCCCCTTCTTGTATTGGAGTCGTCCTCGACTCAAGCTCGTCCTCTTCTCCAAAGTATGGCTTTAAATCTGCAATGTTAAATGTGGGAGAGACCCCAAAATCTGCAGGCAACTCAAGCTTATATGCATTATCGTTAACTTTTTCCAATACTTTAAAAGGGCCATCGTGCGAGGCATCAACTTAGACTTTCTTAATTGAGGAAAGCGGTCCTTCCGTAAATGCAACCAAACAAGATCTCCAGTTCAAAAGTTACATGTTTCCTTCCTTTACTACCAAAGAAGTTTATATTTCTCATTCATAGACTCAATGTTCGCTTCGTTGTCTCATGCAATTTTAACATCATTCAAAGACGTTGTGTAGCATCAAAATTCAGTTTCTCCGGCGGAATAGGTAATAAATCAATGGGAGCACGAGGAACAAAACCATACACAATCTCAAAAGGGCACAACTTAGTAGTAGAATGCAGTGACGGTTATCGCAAACTCAATGTGAGGCAAGCATTCTTCCCACATCTTAATGTTTTGTTTTAAAACAGCCCTAAGCATGGTAGACAAAGTTCTATTGACGACTTGGTTTGCCCATCGGTTTGTGGGTGACAAGTAGTAGAAAACAGTAGCTTAGTCCCCAATTTAGCCCATAAAGTTCTCCAAAAGTGGCTAAGAAATTTAGCATCACGATCTGAAACTATTGTGTTTGGCACACCATGCAATCGAACAATCTCACGGAAAAACAAATCAGCAACATGGGTAGCATCATCACTCTTATGACAAGGTATGAAGTGTGCCATTTTAGAAAATCTATCCACCACAACAAAGATACTATCCCTCCCCTTCTTTGTTCTAGGCAACCCTAAAACAAAGTCCATAGAAATATCCTCCCAAGGCACACTAGGAACAGGGAGGGCAAGTACAAACCATGTGGGTTATGTCGTGACTTAGCTTTTGACATGTTGTGCAGCGACGGCGAAACGCGTTCCACATCTCGCCTCATCTTTGGCCGAAGAAATGGCTAGCAAGTATGTCCTCTGTCTTTTCACACCAAAATGTCCCATCACCCCACCTCCATGCGCTTCCAGTAACAACAACAAGCGAACGGAGCTAGCTGGAATGCATAGCTTGTTAGCTCTAAACACAAACCCATTATTGAGGACAAATTTATTCCACATTTTTCCCTCTTTACAATTGAGCAACACATCTTTAAATTCAGATCATGCTCATATTGCCCTTTAATCGTTTCGGCCGAAAATTTTGAAGTCAAGTTGGGAAAGCATAGCGTATCGCCTAGACAATGCATCAGCTATAACATTCTCCTTTCCCTTTTGTGTTTAATGACATAAGGAAAAGATTCAATGAATTCAACCCACTTAGCATGCCTACGGTTTAGTTTTCCTTGACTTGAATATGTTTTAATGACTCATGATCGAATGTATTACAAATTCCTTGGGCCATAAATAATGTTGCCATGTTTCCAAAGTTCGAACTAGCGATATAACTCCTTATCATAAGTGGAATAGTTCAAACTAGGCCCACTCAATTTCTCACTAAAATAAGCAACAGGTTTTCCTTCTTGCAACAACACACCTCCCAACCCAATTCCACTAGCATCACATTCGAGTTCAAAGGTTTCTTGAAATCGCGGTTGGAGAAGTGGTGCATGTGTCAACTTATCTTTCAACATGTTGAAGGCGTTCTCTTGTGCTTTGCCCCAAGCAAATGGCACTCCCTTCTTAGTGAGCTCGTGCAATGGTGCGGCGATGGTGCTGAAATCCTTCACAAAGCGACGATAGAATCCGGCAAGTCCTAAGAAACTTCGCACTTGTGTGACCGTTGTTGGAACCGCCAGTGTGTATTGCTTCAACCTTGGCTTGATCAACTTCAATCCCTGCGTAACAACATAGCCAAGAAAAGAGACTCGATCCGTGCAAAGGTGCACTTCTCAAGGTTACCAAACAAGCGAGCATCACGTAAGGCATGAAAAAAAGACGCAAATGATCAAGATGTTGTTCTAGAGTTACGCTATAAATCGAATATCATCAAAGTACACCACCACAAATTTTCCAATGAAATGGCGCAGAACCTCATTCATTAATCTCATAAAAGTGCTGGGTGCATTAGTGAGTCCAAAAGGCATTACTAACCACTCATACAATCCAAATTTTGTTTTAAAAGCTGTTTTCCATTCATCGCCCAATTTCATGCGAATCTGGTGGTATCACTTCATAAGTCGATCTTAGAGAACACAAGAGAGCCACTCAATTCATCTAGCATATCATCTAACCTAGGAATAGGATGACGATATCTAATTGTAATGTTGTTAATCGCTCTACAATCCACACACATGCGCCATGATCCATCTTTCTTAGGAACTAAAAGTCTGGGACAGCACATGGACTAAGAGATTCGCGCACATACCCTTTCTCAAGCAATTCTTGCACTGTCGTTGTATCTCCTTGGTTTCTTCGGATTGGTTCAGTATGGTGCACGATTTGGTAAGGAGGCCCGGGAATGAGGTCAATTTGATGCTCAATTCCACGGATTGGTGGCGATCCGTGGCACCTCCTTTGGAAAAATGTCTATGTTTTCTGCAAAAGATTAATGACAGCAGGAGGCAAAGAAGAGGATGTATCTTCAAATGAAAATAAAGCTTCTTTGCAAACCAAAGCATAGCAAACTTGAGCCATCATTCAAATCATTTAAATCAGATTTGGAAGCAAGTAAACAAGCACCCTTCGTTTAATCTCATCTTTTCATCATGAACAGATTTAGACTTGCCCTCTTTATGTTGTACAAATTCCTTTGCTACAATCTGATTTTCACTCTTCTCATGTTTTCGATTTTTTCTTTGCTGGCTCTAGCAACTTCATCCCTCAAAATGGCTTGGGAGACATAGGATGTAATACAATTTTCTTCTCTTTATGCACAAAAGAGTCTTGATTAGTTCTACCATGATGCAAGGTGTCTTTATCGTCTTGCCATGGTCTACCGAACAACATAGAACATGCTTGCATAGGCACAACATCGCAGTCAATATAGTCATGATCTGAACCAATGGCAAAGTGCACTCTTACCAATCGTGTTACCTTTATCTTACATTGTCGTTAAACCATTGGATGTGGTACGGTGTGGATGTGGGCTTGTTTTCACTCTAGCTTTTGAACCATCTCGAAACTTGCTAAGTTATTGCAACTACCCCCATCAATGATGACGCGGCATGAGCGCTCCATGACCACACACTTGGTTTGAAACAAATTATGTCATTGGTTCATTCACCTTCCCCATTTGAGCACTCAACACGCGCGAACAACAAGGCTCTCATAATGTTACGCATTTTCAAAGACCAATATGTTCTTCTTCCTTCTCATGTGCACTTCTGCATGGTCAATGGCAAGCATAGCATATGTCTCATCATCCAAATCACTAGCGTAAGAATACTCACGGATCCCGCACAATCGGACACGTTTGCTTGGGCAATCTTTCCTCACATGCCCAAATCCCTTGCATTGTAGGCACCGAATATCCCTCGTTCTTCCGTGGATGCAGCGGACGGCGCTCTTGGCGGGTGTTGGTGCTTGACCCTTTGTTGCTTCCGGATGCTGCGGCATTGGTTTTGTTGGGCGTGTGTGGCGGTGCTAGTGGTACCTTGTGAAGATGCACGGTTTGGGGCATTCTTTGAAATGCGTGGATGCCATGATGTAGTCCGACCTGCGAAACATTAGTCCTGCGCGACGCCCAGCACTTCCCTTTCGACTTTACAAGCAAGATGGAATAAGCAGTGATAGAATTGTATTCCTTGTAAGCTAATATGTCACGAATTTCACGGGTCGACCCTCCCATAAATCTAGCCATAGCAGCTTCCTCTTCTTCCACTAACCCACAACGCAACATGCCTGTTTGTAGTTCCCGATAATATTCTTCTCTGATTTGCTACCTTGTCTCAATTGTCGCAGCTTATGTAATAAATCTCGTGCATGATACGAAGGAACAAATCTAGCTCGCATGATCCTTTTCAAAGCATCCCAAGTTTGTGGCACATTGTTTGGGGTCTTATTACGATACTCGCGCCACCAAACGGAGGCAAAATCAAGAAAACTCACTAGTTGCAGCCCTAACCTTCTTGTGTTCAGAAAATCATAGCAAGCAAATTTCGATCTACTGACTAGTTCCCAAGTGAGGTATGCATCGGGTCATATTTCCCATCAAAAGGTGGCATCTTGAATTTGATTGATCCTAGAGAGTCATCATGTTCACGTACTGTCGTCGTGGTGGTCGCAAACCCATACCATGGCGGTTGCGGTGTAGGCTGTCGTTGTGGCCTATCATCCTCCTCTTCCTCAACTTCGTGTCCGCCGCATAGTCCTGTTCATTGTCTCCTGCAACGCTGCTCACATGTCCATCAGCGTCGGGGCGTCCACGATCCCTCTCCTCAAGTCGCTGCAAGAATGCTGCAAGGGAGGTGTTGATTGCGCCCACAGAAACTTCCAACGCGGTGATTTTGGTGTTGGTGTCAATTTGAATCGCCTCCAATTGACCAAGGCGGTCATTGGTAACACGAACGTCCTCATCAAGCGCATCGGTGTGAAGCCTCATTTGGCGCTCGAAGTCTTTGTCAGACGATCCCGTGTGCGAGGTGAATGTTGTCCCCTTTATCGGCTTCCGATCCTGCCATGGTTAGAAAACAAAGAAGAAAAAAAGGCTAACACCAAGTAACAAGATTATCCCTATCTACAAGTGGTGTGCTAGTGTCAAATCGCTCACTCTCAACCTGTTCAAACAAGTTCTTACTGTTCTTACCAAACTTTAGCAAGGAGGTGTTGGCAACCAAAGAAGACAAACAACTTCAGAGTAGGAGACAATCTGTGGAGCTATAGGTGGCTGAAATAGCACAAGGAGTAACCTTCACCACGTTAGTCACAGCAAGCTAAATAAGCGTTCTCTGACGGTACCGTCTGGTCCTAGTCCCGAACCGTACTAGAGACGCGAGCCAAGACACAAGCGTCGTCACCAAACGCCCAAAACAGCATGTTTTTTTTTTTTTTTTTTGGGAGGGTCACAAAACTCTCTTAGATGAACTCAGAGACCCTAAAAACAAAATTTGCACAAAGGACTTTTGGCAAAACCAGGGTATAAAGGTAATTAAAGATACTCTCTCTCTCTCTCTCTCGAACTTTGATTTGCAATTGATCTAGTGCGGCTTTTGAAATCTGCACTTGCCTTTTCTTCTCGATTTGGTGCGGCTTTTCTATATGCACTTGCCTTTTTTTTAACTCCTTGATTTGGTGCGGCTCTTGTATACGCACCGCCTCTTTTTTTATATATATATATTTGGAAACTGATATTTATTTTGGTAAACACAGAGAATCAAGCGGATTAGTAAACAAAGCAAGGAAATCGGCAACCCAATTTGATCTCCCACACTAGATGAAACAAACTCAACTCCGATCGATCTACTAATGAATCGACTCAAATTATGAGCATATCGTGACAAAACATGACTGAACTCGAAACTCTAAAGGATGAAACTAAAGACCAAAGAACTTGACTCGTCAAGCAACCGTAAATTCAACAAGCCGAGAACTAAAGTAGCAAAAGCAAGGGCACAAACTGTTTTGGACAAGGGAGATCTAATCGCCTATTTGGTTTTTTTATGGTTTTACGGATCAGTAGGTAAAATAATGGATGGGGAAAAAAATCTCTCACCGATCAACCTTGAGCTCGATACCACGTGATAGGAGGATAGGTCCCGACCTTTCGATGAGAGAGGATAGATTCGATTGGGTGGAAGAAGGCGTTGGCGATCCGACTACACCGTCCCAGACGATGCGCCTTAGCAATCGTTACACCGACTTCGAAGTTGTTATTGATCTTGCCGGTGCACGATCAACTCGACCACGAAGGCCTTTGTCCTGCAAGCAATCGAAGAACACGCAAGAACAAGATGAACAAGCACTGAAATTATAATTGAAACCACGAGTTCATTCGAATCACAAAAGAGGGTTTCCGATGACAAGTAATTGGGCGGTTTAGCCAACACGCGCGATTACAAGAAGTAGCAACTGCTATCTTTGATCTAAAAAAAAACCCACCATCTAATGGCAGCGGCTGGCTGTTTTTATTGTGGAGAGGCGTCTAGGAACCCTAGGGTGCAGCCTTAAGTGGGCTTTCCTTGTTACAAGGCCAAAGGCCCACTTTTGACTTGGACTGAAAAAGTGACGCTGCTTGATTGAACGATTCCCGTCAACTCAGAAGGAGTTTGGATGTGATTCCAGATCCGTTGGAAAGTAGACTTGATAAGCTTTCAGTGAAGTACAAGAACGCCCAAAACGGAGTCCGGATGTAGCCGTGGCGGCCGAAACAAGTCAGCCCTGTCCTGGAGTCGAATCTGAACCGAACTCGTGCACTTCTCTTCTATCCTTCATCTTGGTTGGTTCCTCACCCAAGTTCCTGAGGCAAAGGACATCATCACAAGAATTAAATAGCATTCCATCCATTAAAATATTCGTATGAAGCCCGAGGAACGAATTCACCTGGTAATTGAGTTGACGTGCGCGAGCTCGAGTAATCGGTCCATGTATTACAGCAACGGGGACCGATTGATGCGTAGGTGAAGAATATAGTACATGATCACAATATATATGACCGCAAAAATAATATAACTCATTCCACCTCCAAGGCGGACATAAGAATAATGTTATGTTCACCAGTATCACTATGAAGTTTTTTCTCAAGTTTGTCAACTGAAGGCTTGCTATTTGTCCCCCAGATCAGACCATCATATCCTCTCCTCTATATCATTATTATCGACATCCTCTTGCTCCTCCAACTATAAAGGTGTAACACCCTAAAATTTGCATATTGTTGTTCAATGTTCATTTATTATTTTCTGAGTTTATCCTGGATTTTCTGGAGTTTATAAATGCTATTTTGCTATTTTTAAATTTATAGATTTAATTTATTCATGAAAAATGAAACCAAAATTATGCTAGAAATAATTTTCCTACGTTCAAAATGTTCCAAAGTATTTTTGAGAATTTTTCCGGAATTGTTGAACTCTATTTGATATTTTCTGTAAAACCATTTGTATTTATATAATTATTTTAATTCAAAAATAAATATAAATTATCCATTCGCCTTTTTGGGCCAAGTGGGCTATGTTTCCAACGGAATTTCCGATTTCACTTATATGGAATTTTCGTTTCCGTCAGAAATGACTCTCCCGTTCCCGTTTCCGACAAAAAAAAAGCTGTTTTCGTTTATGTTTCTGAAAAAATTCTTCCGTTTTCGTTTTACTTTGGAACGATCGAAAATTCCGTTTCTGTTTTCATCCCTACATGTACCCTCTCACCATGCATTGATAAAATTATTTGGTGCTGCCAAGGTAGACCTTGATTGTTCTTGTACTAAATAGTATTTAATTTTTGAGTTTTAATTTAGATCTAACGAATGAAATCAATTTGTCTGCTCTTCTCTTATTTTAGTACTATTTTATCAAGGAGTACTCAATTTTTTAGATACTAGATGTGTTTTTGCTTCTGTCCACTAGTTTGCTCTTTAGTTATTAGTATGTGATGTGATACATTAAAGAATGCTATAATACATATTATTTCTTTCTACATGGCCTTTTTTATGTCAATTATATACTATATTTACACATATTAAATTATGTAAAACTAATGCGATAATTTTATAAAATAAGTCGAAAAAAAAGAAACCCTGAAAAAAAAACTCTACAAAAATACCTCTACTAGCTCGTTTATGTTATAGCTCCCGACGATGCCGCCGATCATAAACAAATTGATTATTCTTTTGTTATATTGTACACCCGAGAAAAACTCACATAGTCAAAATAATAAAGCACAAGGTAGATCCCAAAACAATATCTAATGAAAAAAAGATGAGTGCTTGTAAAAAACTCGAGTACCATCTACCAAACACCAAATTGTGAACTGAGCAACTTAGATAAGTTACACGTTCCATCTACTGTTCATCTTCCAACTTGGTTTCTTCAACAGAAAAAAAATACAATGGAATCAGACGTTTCTTAGACAAACGAAAGAATCGTTCAATTCCCACGCAACACGTTTCCAGCATGATCTCACCTTCTCACCAACCACCCCTCCTGGTTAGGTCGCCCTAGATAAGCACCACGCACTTAACCACGTTAACTCCATCCATAGCTCCTTGGAGTTGCACACACATAAGCCAAACTACACCACGCAGCAAAGGCAATCACGTCATGGAGCTCAACCTTGTTTCGTCTGTGTCCCTCGTCCTCTTCGTCGTCTCCGCCGTGTATGTATACTACGCGACGCGGAGCCGGTCGCCGCGGCGGCTGCCGCCGTCGCCGCCGGGGTGGCCCGTGATTGGGCACCTCCACCTGCTGTCGGACATGCCCCACCATGCGCTCGCCGAGCTGGCGAAGACCATGCGCGCGCCGCTCCTCCGGCTGCGGCTCGGGAGCATCCCGGCCGTGGTGATCTCCAAGCCGGACCTGGCCCGCGCTGCGCTCACCAGCAACGACGCCGCGCTGGCGTCGAGGCCGCACCTCCTGTCCGGGCAGTTCCTGTCGTTCGGGTGCTCCGACGTGACGTTCGCGCCGGCGGGGCCGTACCACCGCATGGCACGGAGGGTGGTCGTTTCCGAGCTCCTCTCAGCGCGCCGCGTCGCCACCTACGGCAGCGTCCGGGTCAAGGAGCTCCGCCGCCTCCTCGCGCACCTCACCAAGAACACCTCGCCTGGGACCCCCGTCGACCTCAGCGAATGCTTCCTCAACCTGGCCAACGACGTGCTCTGCCGCGTCGCCTTCGGCCGCCGGTTCCCGCACGGCAAAGGTGACAAGCTCGGTGGGGTGCTCGCAGAGGCGCAGGACCTCTTCGCCGGGTTCACCATCGGAGACTTCTTCCCGGAGCTCGAGCCCGTCGCCAGCACCGTCACGGGACTCCGCCGACGGCTCAAGAGCTGCCTCGCCGACCTCCGCGAGGTGTGCGACGAGATCGTCGACGAGCACATCAGCGGCAAGAGCCAGCACATCCCCGGCGACCGCGACGAGGACTTCGTCGACGTCCTTCTCCGCGTCCAGAAGTCCCCCGACCTCGAGGTACCCCTCACCGACGACAACCTCAAGGCCCTTGTTCTGGTAAGTCACTATCTTTTAATTGTTTGTACCAAATGGTACATATATGAGATAGTTAAGAAAAAGATTATTCATATGTTTAGTTGTTTAAATAGAATTATCTTATCTTGGATAGTGAAATACAAATTAAATTTGGAAAATATTTCTTATAGATGATGCTAACCATTTTATTCATAAAAAACAATAGAATCAAATGATGTAGAATCATTCCATCCCATTCAACATCATCCTACCAACCAAACACCCCCTTAATTATAATTAAGTACGGTTTCACTATTGGTAAATCGCCATTTTGTGACCATTCGGTTAGTACGACGATTGGTGTTCCACAAATTTCATGCTAGCTAGTATTATCAATAAAATACAGCATTGATGAGTCTGAGTGTTTCACTAATGGTGTAGAATTAATCTTGCCGTGTTGTGATTACGAGTGAAAGTTGACTCGCTGTTGCATTGGGTGCTCACCAATCACCTTGCTGTGGTTTACAGGACATGTTCGTCGCCGGCACGGACACGACGTTCGCGACGCTGGAGTGGGTGATGACGGAGCTGGTCCGCCACCCTCGCATCCTCAAGAAGGCGCAGGACGAGGTCCGGCGCGTCGTCGGCGCCAAGGGCCGCGTAGAGGAGTCGGACCTCGGCGAGCTCCACTACATGCGCGCCATCATTAAGGAGACCTTCCGGCTCCACCCGGCGGTGCCGCTGCTCGTGCCGCGTGAGTCCGTCGCGCCGTGCACGCTCGGCGGCTACGACATCCCGGCCAAGACCCGCATCTTCATCAACACCTTCGCAATGGGCCGGGACCCGGAGATCTGGGAGAACCCGCTCGAGTACTCGCCGGAGCGGTTCGAGAACGGCAGCGGCGATATCGACCTCAAGGACCCCGACTACAAGCTGCTGCCATTCGGCGGCGGCCGGAGGGGCTGCCCGGGCTACACCTTCGCTCTGGCGACCGTGCAGGTTTCGCTGGCCAGCCTGCTGTACCACTTCGAGTGGGCGCTGCCGGCCGGAGTGCGCGCCGAGGACGTCAACCTCGACGAGAGCTTCGGGCTCGCCACCAGGAAGAAGGAGCCGCTCTTCGTCGTCGTCAGGAAGAGCGACGGGTTCGAGTTTAAGGGGGAGGAGCTTAATGAGGTTTAGTTTAAGAGTTGTGTTTTTGTTTTTAATGCAAATAAGTGTTATGTTTTGAGGGGGCTTAATTCGTAATGTAGATGAGTGGTGTGCTCCCGTTGTAAGAGATGAGAGAAGCGGTGCTTGTGTGTGTTAATCTTTATCGTTACAAATATAAAAATAAGAGTCGGCAAATCAGTTATCCGTCATCTCTCCCCTCTTCTCTTAGGATAGCAGCTTGCCAGCATATGAGTCGGGGCAATAAAGAAAAACAATTGTATCTCTTTCTTTCGATCCACACTTGCTCCTTCTTGAGCCATTACTCACTTTACTCTTCTCATGTTAACTTAAGAGTATAATTTTATTTTTTTAAACATGTGACTTGATTTGATTATTTGATTAAAAATATGTTTCGGCTGCAACGCACACACTTAACTAGTTTTGTTATAAAATTGAAGTTGGTGGATAATAAAATGGCCGTGTTAACAAGCAGGGCTTTTATTTGAGTAGGATAGCGTTTGAGTTTTCTGCTTCTAAATTACCTATATTTTTCAACTCTAAGGGATTATTGATGCGGATATGCATACATCGTATACTTTTCGATTTAATATATTAATTAATTAGAAAGAATTACTAAGCCGTATCAAATATCAGCAGGTGAATCTTTTCCTTAAGCAATCTTCGCTATATTTACATGAGAATTATATACTACATAATAGTGGATCCTTGCTTGTTGTTAGGTATGAAGATTGCACAAATATCAATTGGAGCCAAATTATATCAATGTACCATAGTGGAACCCAGCAGGAGATGAGGGAGGACGGAAACCATATAGAAGGATAACAACGCAACACGGGCCACCCAATGGGCTAAGCCCACTTGGCCAAGAGAGGAGACGTATGGGCCCAAGTGGGAAACAAGTCCACTCGACCAAGTTGCAAGGAGACGAAACCCAAGTCCAATTCAGACAAAAGAAGAAAGGGAAGGAAAGGAAAAGATAAGGTTGTATTGGATTTGGAGAGCATAAGAATCCAATTCAATGTACTAGACCGGTCGGACTTAAAAATGCTATAATTCTCACATACGGACTTCAATTGTGGTGTTTTTTGTACTTGTTTGAAAGCTTGAAACGTTATCTCTATTCCACTCTATTACGAGATGACCAGAATTGACCTCTTTCTATCCGTAAAATGGCGAACAAGTATCAGCTTCCAGATTGGCCGAATTATATTACAAATTTGAGTTAGGGATAGAGTCTAAAAAGGGTGGGACTCTCCATAGCCGTCCCTAGGCCAAGTTGCACGCCTCTTAGTTTCTTGTATATATTGTGTTGTTCTCTATTGTAAACTCAGATCACGTTATTTTCAAGATAGTTAATATTTGCTTATTCTCATATTTATGCTATGCGCTGCCTTTGGGAATTGAGCAATTTTCTTGAGAGTACCTCCGTTGTTCTTGTGATTTTTTCAAGTGATTGTAGAAACCATGCGTCTACTTCTTGTGTGGTCGAGTAAACGTGGATCACGAGCGTTTTCTTGGGCGAATTTATTTGTCGCAGGTTACTATATTGAGACAGTGGTTAGCGCCATTGTGTTCGTTAGGATTTATGGATACAAAGTTATCATTGATGCTGCGTCGTGAAAATCGGACACCCCTGTACCACTTGTTTCAAAGCTTAAAATTGCAGCTCATTCATATTTTGATGGACCGGCTCATCTACGTGGGGTAAGACATAATTTCGGATTTGTCAAATAAGACCTAATTAGATTTTTCTATCCATCGGATTATGGTTAGACATGTGTATCATCTGATTTTTCAACTCAGAAAATGTATTTTTCCGTCCAAGACAAGGTTTCTTTTTTAAATGATTTTATCTGTAAATATAAAGCTTGCATATAGATTTAATAAGTCCTTTCCTTCTATACCCCTATTTATTCTCTTTCAACTATATGCATTTATTCATCACTACCCACACAAAGTATTATCTCTTATCTTTCAAGACAATTAAGTGGGGGTATCTAAGATATTTTCTCTTACCTTTTTCAATTTCAATATAACCTTAATTTTTATATGAAGTTAAAATACATCTTATATTTTTGAATGGACGGTGTAACTTATACACCTTCACTACGTTAACTCTATTTACTTTCGGTTTACGTAACGAAATCCTCCTCGGTTTGGCTGCAAGCACACAGGCCTCTGTAACAGAAGTACAGAACCAACAATAACCAGTTAATAGAAGCATAATTTGCTTAAAAATATTGCCCGGAGAAAACAGATTACGGATGTGCTATTTCTAAGTTGTCAAAATTTTCTTAAATCTAAATTATTTTTTGTGTCCATTGAATCTGTAAACAGATTGATGTGTCATATGATTGGATATTTAGACGTTGATTCAGCAGTAAAAACCGAACAACCTGACGTTGATTGGTTTTTACTGCTTCCGAAAAACTTTAGTGTAAATTCCAGCTTCCGAAGGCCTTTGATTAAGAAGCAGATAAACAGAGAAGAGGATGATGATCAATGCGTTTGGGCCTTTGCGGATTAGGGGTTGGTATTTTCTGCCGAAACCGAAGAACTGAACCGAATTAATAAAAAAATCACTTTGTTTCGGTTTTTGTTTACGGTTTGGTTTTTATTTCGACACTGTTTGGCTTTCGGGTTTCAGTTTTCCTTTTTCATAAACCGAACTAACCGAACACCGATTGAACCGTCCCCAAATCCCCACCTAACCTGACCATCCAGATCGAATCGCCCCCAAATCCCCCAATCCATTCGGCCAACCATTCCCCTAGCCACGACTCCCAACCCTAGATCAGGTGCCGCCACCCCGTCACTATTCGCACGTCAATCCCATCCCGTAGCGGTGGGCCGCTGCTGCCGCATCGCTACTTGAAGGTGAAGGCATCGTCTTCGTCCGGCCATCTGTCCCATCCCCAGATCCCCCCACCCCAGATGTCTAGATCCGAGCCTCCGCTCCGTTGCAGCCATGAGTCCGGCGAGGACACGAGGTAAGGCTCACTACTACATAATGGTAAATAACTATAGCTTCATCTGGATCGGTTCTTTAGTTTTTAGGAAAAACGATTGTGATAGATGACTTAGGAGGGGTATTAATAATAATCACTATCAGTTCTCAGGTTAGAAGCGATTGTAATGTAGCACTGGGCACATCACAATGGGTTCTCATGCTCATCACTATCGATTCTCACATAAGAAGTGATAGTGATGTGATTATTCACATCACTATCGGTTCTTATGTAAGAAACGATAGTGATGTTCTTGCACATCACTATCGGTTCCTACAAAAGAACCGATAGTGATGTGCATGTGCTCATCACTATCGATTCTTTTGTAGGAATCGATAGTGATGAGCATGCACATCACTATCGCTTCTCACATAAGAACCGATTGTGATGTGCATAATCACGTCACTATCGCTTATGAAGTGAGAACCGATTGTAATGTGTCTCGCTAGTTTATTTATACCCCTCAGACTGAACTCTCCTCTGTTATTGTTCAAAAGGAGATTTCTCTGTCGCCACCCAAAAAAAATAGTATATATTTTGGTTAGAAGCAATATTTGGGTGAGAAAATTTGAAATCCTCAAGGTTGGGTGTTAAGATGGTAAATTTGAAGCCTTAACTTGAGGAGATTTCCCCTCTTTTTACAGAATTTGTGGTTTTCTTCAAAATATAAGCATTCCTTCAAACCCCTTTAATTTTGCACTATGTAATTTTGATATGTCGCGAAGAAAGTTTAGGTTGCACTGGAATTGTGTATATCCTATCAGATTTCACACCCTTTATTTTACAAGCATACATCTATTTAATTATCTTTGTAGTGCTCTCGTGTTAATCTAAAATTATTGTTGCTGTCATACGATGAATGTTAGAGTTTAGGCTGCAGAACCTACGTCTCCCGTCCAAGAGTGCTTGTTTATAAATATACCAATCGAAATGGCATATTTATAAGCAAACAGTCTCGAATTGTCCATGTTTTTTAAACAGTTTGAGGATATGTGGTTCAGGCAAGTTCCTAAGCTGTTGTACAACTCCAAAGTAGATTTCGGTAGCACTCCCTGGTGTTCTTCGGGTACACACCCCTCTTGACTTGTTGTCGAGACGTGTATCTGGAGAACAACGGGAGATGCTGCCAAAATTTTCTCTGGAGTTGTACAACGGCTTAGGAACTTGACCTAACCTATTTAGAGATTAGGAGTCATCGTTGGTACCCTTATTTTGCTTTATTGAAGTAAAAAGATTTGCAAGCTACTAGACTATATAGTTAGGTTATTCGATATCATTTTTTATGTTTAAAATGTATGTCTCCTAACTAGAGAATTGGAAGGTCTTAACTAGGGAAGAAGGTATCGATCGAGAGTATATTTATATATCTTGGAACCCGTCCTCTATTTTGCAAAGTTAATATTAATTGAAATGATGTCTCAATAATTGAAATATCTAGCTAGCTGTCGCTCCAGTTTTTCCTTAATTTATTGTGCGTAGTTTAATTGCAGATGGATCGTGAGGAATGGATATAACAGAAAAGCCGTGTGAGTGCTGAATTTCAGAGGGGTGTTAAGGACTTCAAAAAATTGCAGAAGAAGACATGGTGAAGAGGGGTGCAAATTTCATATATTGTCCTTGCATTGATTGCACAAATCTCAAGAGATTTAACAACTCTGGTCAAATTGAGGACCACCTGATTCGACGTGGCTTTGTGAGGAATTACACGTGTTGGATCTATTACAGGGAGATAGGTAGTACTCTTCTGGTATGCAACGAAGACATGGTGGAACCCGATGACGAGTTGTAGCGTGATATGTTTGAGGAGGACAATTTGGAGAATGTTGTGGGATGTGGAGAGAAATTACACAGAAAGAGAGTTTGAAAAGTTTAAAAGCTTCATGAAATGGCGACAGGAACCTGACCTATTGGCGATAGCTTCCTATCAATCATGTCGCCAAATGAAATGGTGATAGGTAGGTATTCTTATTATTTTTGGTTTCGGTATATTATTTTTGCAAATATTTTTTTAAAATATATATTTTTAAAAAAATTCCGTGTGGTACTATGGTTGCTGTAGTTTTGACGGTGCATGTGCTCTGCAAGATGGTTGGAGTGGATGGATATTAATAGGCCGAACCAGCTGAATTGCATGGCTAGTAATTAGAAAGTAGTATACCTTGAAAATAATTAGAAAGACCATGTGGCGGTCTACCCATGTTTGTGTTGAGTATTTGAAAAAACATGAGCTCGGTATGCTCTGTTTTGAGTTTGATCTGAATTGTATATTTAATTTGAAGAAATTTGAGCTCTGTTTGGAATTTGTGGTGCTACCGGCCATGGCAGCCCAGTGCTGCCGGCCGAGCGGTTGCATCGGCTTGGCAGAGCGGTGTAAAAATTCCAAAAGGGTGCATTTTTGGGCATTCTAGTAGTCTGGTGCTACCGCCCATGGTAGTCCGGTGCTACCGGGCTAGCGGTAGCACTGGCCCAAATGCTCGGTGTGAAAATTCCAGAGATGGATGATTTGCTGTGTTGGATGAAGGGCTGTGCTACCGGCCAAGGGGTGGTAGCACCGACCTTGATGAGTTGAAATGTTCTAAAAATTATGATTTTGAGAGATTAATTGCATATCTTTTTGAATATTACTATTGTCGACGATTGGGACCGTCAACCGCAAAGAAGGGGGGAAGGATCGTGTAAAGGGGCGAGGCCCAGTGTCGTGCTCGTCCGGGAAGGAGGGAGCGTCGGTAGGCGCACAGCTCGGGGAAGAAGGGCAAACGAACAGGGGACACAATGTTTATACTGGTTCGAGCCCCCTGGGTCGGGTAAAAGCTCTACTCCAGTCTTGCCCGTAGGCGAAAGGTGACTAAAAGCTCCTCGGGGGAGGACGAACAGGGAGCTCGACCTCAAGGCCGCTCGGAAGTGGTGGCCGAGGGGGAGCTCGACGGGGTGGTGTAGCGTATGAGTGTGTCTGCAGATGTGTCTGCGCATCCCCCTTGGGTTTTTGCTGTGTTGTTCTCTCTTTTCTTAATCGGGGTAGCCTAGCGCTTTATAGACCCCTGGGCGTTGATCCCGAATGCTGACGTCGGGCGGTTTCTGTGAGCTTGACGGGAGTAGTTGACCCTAGTTCCCACGCAGGGGACTTGACGGGAGTTGACAGGAGCAGTTCGCCCTAGTTCCCACGCAAGGGACTTGACGGGAGTTGGTGACCCTAGTTCCCACGCAGGGGAGAGAGGTCACGTAAGAAAGGGGAATACTATGCTGGAGACCGGGTTGAGGTCGCCGAGGTCGCGGGAGCCAGCATGTGCTCGGGAAAACCCTCGCCCGAGCTCGGGGAGACCTTCTAAAGCCCGGGGGGGCCTGGACACGTGTCAAGATGACCGATCCCCGACAACCAGCCCCTGAGGCTCAAGAAACGGTCTGAGGTTCTAGGCGTTCTTGAGTCTGAAGTCTTTCGAGGAGGGATCGTCCCCTTGGTCGAGCTCGGGAATTCCCGAGCTCCTTTCGGGATCCGGGGGAGGCTCCTTCTGCGGGTGTTTTCGTTGTGGTCATTCTTGGAGACACTTGAGCTTCAGTGCTTTGTCCCTGAGTGGGCTCGACGGCGCCTGGGATATTCGGGCCTCTCCGTCACGAGGGGATGAAGGGGGTCCGGAGGCGCTCGGGCCACGCGAGCGGAGAAGTCGGAAGGTTTGGCTAGTGGTCATTGAAGAGACGCGTTCGTACAAGGGTTTTGGATGGCCACGATGCCTCGGTTACTGCCCGCTGGTTGAGGGCACGTCTTTTGAGGTGACAGTAATATCGGCAGTCGAGGCGCCTTTAAAACGGGATACCCCACCCTTTGAAGCCTTTCTTCCCCATTGCTCGCATTCTCTGCCCTTTCCTTTCTGCTCTTTTGTGCCGTCGCGTCTGTCTTCCTTCTCCAATTCCACCCCTCCGATTCCATGGCGAAGTTCGGGAAGAGCACAATTACCGCGGACCGGATGAAGGACATGGAGACCTTGGGGCTGCTGGACCCGTTCACCTGGCGACTCCCGGCCGGGGAGAACGTGCCGCAGCCCTGGGACGACGAGGTCGTGAGCACAGAGCAATACACGCTCTTCGGGCTGCGGACCCCGGAGAGCGACTTCTTGGCTGCGGTCCTTGCGTAGTGCGAGATCGAGCTCGTGAACTTGGTACCCAATTCTCTTCTCCACCTCTCTATCTTTGCTCATCTTTGCGAAGCGTTTCTGGGCATCCTTCCCACCCCCTCTTTGTTTTTTCGTTTCTACTCCTTGTCCTGCACCGCGAAGGACCCCGTCGTCGGGTGTCTCTATTTTCGTCTGCGGGCGAGACTCCCTTGCTCCTTTCTCCAGATCCTGACCCGGGACTCGCTCGGGCCGTGGTCGGAGAAATGGTTCTATTTGAAGAAGGGCAAGGGGAGCGGCCTCGCCTACCACGGCGCCGTGGTTGACGACAAGCGGGAGACCCCGGAGCCCAAGGATTCGACAGCTGACCAAGCGTCGGTCGCCTTCATCCACATCTGCGCGACGCGCGGGTTGAAGGGGTAGGCAGTCGTTTACGACTACCTGCGAAACCGAGTGTTCCCTCTTCGGAAGAGGCTGCACCCGTTCTTCGAGATCACCGGGAAGCACGACGCCACCCGGGAAGGTCACGATGGTAAGCATTGCTCAGCCTCGAGCTTCTTTGGGCCCGATCGAAGTTTTCTCGCTCTCAACGGTTTCTTTCGGCCCCTCGCAGCACCGAAGGCGGCCTGGATTGCCTTGAGAATGCAGGAGATCTTCGGGAAGGCCGCCACCACCTATGACCTCGGCGGCGACGTCCCCAAGAATATCTTGAGGCGGAGCAGCGAGGTAACGCCTCTTGCTTTGACTTTGGTCCCGAGAGCTCGGGCTCAGGTGTTAACCGTGACGAGCTCGTGCAGGATACCAAGAGCTCTGGGACCCGGCCAAGCAAATGTTGACGCTCCCCGGGCTGAGCAAGGGCAAGAAGGGGAGCAAGAGGCCGACCCCAGACACCCCGAAGCCGGTCACTAAGAAGCCCCACATGGAGTGGGGTGATCGGACCGTGGTAAGTTGAATGCCCTGAGCTCAGGAACAGTCGAGTCCAAGGTCGCCTCTCTGATGTTTCCCTCCAACTTTTCTTTTACTGGTTTTTGCTTTCCTGCCAGTGGCAAGAGGAGGCGGCTGCCGCGCGGGCCCCGGATGTGCAGCCGGAGCAACGACCTTCGGCGCTAAGCACCCGGGGAAGGAGTCTTCCTGCCGCCACCGCGGAGACGCCGCTCCAGGTATGGTCCTTTTTTGCTTTTCGCCGCTCCGCTCCGCCGCAGCGTTCAAGCGTCCGAGGGGCACCGACCTTTCCTATGGTCCAGGGCGAGGCCGAGGAGGATGAGGATGAGGACGACTTCCGCCTCGTGCCGCGGTCCAGGGCACGGCGAGTCCTACTCGCCACGGCTTCCGAGGAGGAAGACGCGGCCGAGGGCGACGAAGGAGCCCTCGAGCTGGACGCCAGCCTTGGGGGTTCCGCTGCGGCGGGCGAGGGAGAGTCCGGTCAGGTCGTTATCGCGGGACAGATGCCCTCGGCCGCCATCGTCCCGGCTGACGCGGACCGAGCCGGGACATCTGAGAACGCCGGTGCTGCCGCGGCAATGGGGGCCGTCGAGGATGAGGCTGCTACGGACCTGCCCCGAGGACCCGACTGCGCCATCGACCTGCAGGTGCTAGAGGACCGGCTGGCGGCGGTAGGCGTGCTTGCCTTGAACTCTTCCCTCTTTCTTATCCTTTTCTTTCTTTTCCTTGGAACTGTGGTGACATTTCCTTTGTTTTTGCAGGGCTTTTGGGCCCTCCAGGATGCGATCAAAGCCAACCAGAGAGATGTCGCCGAACTCGAGGCCAACATGGTGCGTGGGCGAGAGGAGGTTGAGCAGCTAAAGGAGGCTCAAACCCTCGAGATCGCGCGGGCTGTCGAGGCCGAGCGGGAGCGCGGGGCCCGAGAGGTCGCATGGGAGCTGAACCTCGAGAGGGACGTCCACGCCGCAACATTCTCCAAAGCCATCGAGGAAGAGCAAAATAAGGCGTAGGAGGCCCTCGCCCGCGTCCGGCAGAAGGCGTAGGAGGCTCTCGACGAGAACCGCACGAGCGCGTCGGCGATGGTCCAACGCCTCAAGCTCGAGCTCTCTGGCGCTCGCTCGAGGGCGGAGGCCGCACGAAAAGATTCGCAGGAGCTCTGGAAGCGCCTTGATGTCTCGTTCATGGCCTGCGAGGAAAGCTACGGGATCGCGTCGCCCGCACTCGAGGACTTCGCGACCGCACGGAAGGAGGTGGAGGGGCTCTAGGTGCGACTGGCGGACCTGCCGACCGCGCGCGCAGAGGCAGAGGTCGCGCACGAGGAGGCAGCAGGCCTTCAGGTGCGGCTCGAAGAGCTCTTCGCCGCCTCGGGGAAGGCCTCCGCCGAGCTCAGCAGAGGTGGCCGAGCTCAAGGCCAGGGCGATCGGGGCCGAGGCGCAGGTGGCCGCGCTCGAGGAGAGGGCGACCGGGGCCGAGGCGAAGGCGACCGAGGCCGAAGTGAGGGCCGTTGAAGCCGAGGCGCGGGCGGTCGAGGCAGGCGCGAAGGCCGCGACGTCCGAGGCGAAGGTCATCGGGCTTGAGGAGAAGCTGGCCCGGGTGACCCAGGCGGGGAAGAGAGCCTTGGCCCAGCTCCAGAGCGACCGCGACCAGGTCGATAAAGCCGAGGCCGAGGTGCTGGCGCTGCAGAGAAGAGTCTCCGACCTCGAGCAGGAAAAACTTGCTCGGGAGATGTCTGTAGACTAGAAAAATAGGTTAATGGATAGGTGGGGGGCGAGATATTTGCACCCATTGTAAAGACAATATATCGTTTTGCCATGATTTATAAAATCGTGTTCTTAGAAGACTTAGCTTACTTTTTTGCTCTTTGTCGCCTTCGAAAGCTTGCTTAGTCCGCTTCGTAGAAGAGTTTGAGCGACGTCGGATTGCGACGCATGGAGCAAAAAATAGCCGGATGTGTTTGCTGGGCGAGCTATTGATTTCAGCCCGGACCTCCCGGATTAGGTTGACTGAGTTCGGGGATACTCAAGGTCAGATTAACTGAGGCCGAGCCTACAAATACTCAGTCTTTGGGCACAACTCGGACCGCCACTGAAACACTTAGGCTCGCACTGTGTTTGGGCCTCGGGTCAGCCAAAGCGAGCTCGTAAATGCTCGAGCTCGGGGACTCCTCACAGGGCAATTTAGAAATTCGAACCTGGCCACCTGGCCGTGGGGGAATAGCTGGCTTATTGCGGCGGAGCGGCTTATCGCGACTGGGATCATCCCCGGTGGTGAATTTAGAAACTGCGACCTCCAAGCCTGGGAAAGCATCAGGCTCGGGGCGCCCTCTGAGGACGTTCAATGGTTGGCAGCACGGGGGAATAGCCGGCTTATTCTGATAAAGATCGTCTTACTGCGGCCTCCGAGCCCGGGAACGCATCAGGCTCGGGACATCCCCGAGGCGAACCTAGAGAACGCGACCTCCGGCGCTGCAAAAAGGAACACACAGAATGTACGCACATGCGCCTCGAGGTCCGGGAGCTGCTCCGCATGACCTCTGGTCTGAACCTACGATGGGAAGGAGCTCTGAAGCGATGAGAATTGGCTTACATCAGTAGCATCGACCTCCCGGAGGCAGTCCTTATGGTCACGCCGCGAGATCACGTTACTCGAGGCGCAAATATCAATGGAAAAGGAGACAGACCTTACCTGTGCCTTTTAGGCCGAGCTGGCTGCCCTCGGGAATACTTCGAGGTCAGATTAACCGAGGCCGAGCCTGGAAATACTCAGGCTTTGGGCACAACTCGGACTGGTCGGCTTGGAAACACTCAGGCTCAAACCAGGTTTGGGCCTTGGGTCCAGCCCGACGAGCTCGAAAACGCTCAAGCTCAGGGGGGCTTCCTCAGAGGGCAGTTTAGAAATTCGAACCTGGCCACTTGGCCACGGGGGAATGGTCGGCTTACTACGGCCGAGCGGCTTATCGCGACCGGGGTCATCCCTGGTGGTGAATTTAGAAACTGCGGCCTCCGTGCCCGAGAACGCATCAGGCTTGGGGCGCCCTCTGAGAACGCTCAATGGTTGGCAGCACGGGGGAATGGCCGGCTTATCCCGATAATGATCGCCTTACTACGACCTCCGAGCCCAGAAACACATCAGGCTCGGTCATCCCCGAGGCGAACCTAGAGAACGCGGTCCTCGACGCTGCAAAACAAAACACACATGGACGTCTCGAGGGGGAGCTCGCCGCGTGATCTTATGGTTGCCCTTATGGTCACGCCGCGAGGTCGCGCCGCTTGAGACGTTCTATCATAAGAGAAAAAGAAGACTTTTGGCCGAAAGAAAAGCAGACGGAGCCCCGGGCCCAAGGTCTTAAAACGGCGTGATCTTCGGCAGAAGAACCTGCAACTTGGGATCGTGACCTGACGTCACGTCCCTTGAGAGGCCAAAAGAGGTTAGTATCGGAAATGAAGGAGAATTTTCATCATGGGCCTAGACTTGGGCTGGGCCAGAGTGATCCCGGCACCCCCGAGGCGAGGGCGATCTTGGACCCGTCTCCTATGACGGGGGGAATGGTCGGCTTACTGCGCATTTCGTCCCCCGGAGGTGAGTTACGAGGCCAAGATCCCAGCTCGAGCGAGGGGCGTGCGGGCCGAGGCTCCTGCGTCTCGAGGTCGAGGAAGCGCTCGGGCGTGAAAGCCAGGATGGACCTTGCTGCAGGGCGGAGATCGGCTTACCGCGATGAGAATCGGCTTACTACGCATTTGACCCCCTGATGTCGATCCTTCGCGTCACAACCTTTAGACACGTTCGCTCAAGATGCGGAAAAGCATAAGAGGAAATAAGAGTCGATAAAGCAGCACAATTTATTGTGAGGAAAAACTAGGCTGAGCCCCTTAGCTCAAAGCCCTTACCAGTGACGGTCCCGGGCTCGTGCCCTGCTACGGGGGGATAACCGGCTTACTGCGATGAGGATCGGCTTATCGCGTATTCGACCCTCGGAGGTGGACCACGGGACTGCCACGCTAGCTCGAGTAAGGGGCCTAAGGGCCGAAACTCGAGTATCTCAAGGTTGACGAGCCCACGGGCGTGACTGCCAGGACAGACCCTGTGACGGGGGCATAGCCGACTTACTGCGATGAGGATCGGCTTACCGTGTATTCAACCCCCAGAGGTAGGTGTCCGGGCCACGACCCGGGTCGCCCTTGCTCGAGATGCGAGAGACAAGCATGATGAAAAGGAAAAGTATCTTATCTCAAAACGGAAGGAGGGGAAGCATTAGGCATAAAACCTCCGGAGTTGGTCTACATTCCACGAGTTCGTGAGCTCCCTGCCATTCGGGGGTCGCTAGACGGTAAGCTCCCACGCGACTTACTGAGACGATTCTATAGGGGCCTTCCCACAGCGGGGACAGCTTGTTGGTGTTGGACCGGTCCTGGACTCATCTTAAGACCAGGTCCCCGATGTGGAAGCCCCTAGGTCGTATTGCTCGGTTGGAGTGCCTGCGGAGATCTTGCAGATAGCGCGCCGAGCGCAGCAGTGCGCGGCACCTTACTTCCTCCGCCAGGGCGAGGTCGAGGGACCGCTCCCGCTCGAGGTCGACCTGGTCGACCGAGCTTGCCCTGACGGAGCCGAGTGTGACCTCGGGTGGTAGGACGGCCTCGGCCCCGAAGACGAGATGGAAAGGGCTCGCCCTCGTTGCCTGGCTTGAAGAGGTGCGGATGGACGGAGGGCGGTGGAAGCTTCGTCCACCCGTGCCCGGCCGCTACCGATCGAGCTCAGTGAAAACTCGCTTCTTGATGCCTTGGACGAGCTGTCCGTTGGCGCGCTCGACCGCCCCGTTGCTCTGAGGATGGCTCACCGAGGCATAGCAGACCTTGGTCCCCATGTCTGCGCAGAACACTTGGAATAGCTCGCTGGTGAATTGCGTCCCATTGTCAGTGATGATCCTGCAAAGGACTCGATACCTCGTGACCATGAAGGAACGAAAGAACCTTACCGTGGCTTTGGCGGTGATAACGGAGACTGGCTCAGCCTCGATCCACTTTGAGAAAGTGTCGATGGCGACGAACAGGAATTTCTTCCCTCCAACCGACCTCTAGAAGGGGTCGAGGATGTCGAGGCCCCACGTCGAGAATGACCAGGAGAGGGGAATGGTCTGCAAGGCGTAGGCCGGTTGTCGGGCCTTCCGAGCATGGAACTGGCAGGCTTGGCAAGCGCAGACAATGTCTTGAGCGTCCTCGAGCGCCGTTGGCCAGTAAAATCCCATCCGGAACGCCTTCCCGACCATTGTCCTGAAAGAAGAGTGAGCGTCGCATAGGCCAGAATGTATGTCGCCGAGCAAGTACTTACCGTCCTCAGGAGTGATGCATTTTGACAGAATGCCCAGGGCTCCTCGATGGTAAAGCTGCCCGCCGATGAGCCTGTATGAGCTTGCGTGGCACCAGATCCTGCTTCTCTCGGCCGGAGTAGCAGGGAGCTCCCCGCGGTCGAGGAACTTGACGATCGGGTCCATCCACAAGGGAACACTCTCGAGGAGGGCCACCGGGTCTTCCTTGTCGGCGACGGATGGCGCGGCCAAGGTCTCGAGGATGACGTCCGGCGGGAGCTCATCACCGAACTATCCGAGCCTGGACGGGAGGTCGGTGGTGGAGTTGTCCTTCCTTGGCACGTGCTGGATCTTCAGGTTTTGGAACCATCTCTCCATCTTGCGTACCTCGGCAAGGTACTTGGCCATTAGTGGGTCCGAACACTGATAGTCTTTGTTGTACTGATTGACGACGAGCTGGGAGTCCCCCTTTAACAATCAGATGGTGGATGCCCAGGGACTTCCAAGCTCGCAGGCCAGCCAAGAGGGCCTCATATTCCGCCGCGTTGTTGGTTGCGGGGAAACCGAAGCGGACCACATACCTCAGGTGGTCACCTTGAGGGGTGACGATGAGAACGCCAACCCCCGAGCGCTCAAACGACCTCGACCCATCAAAAAACATGATCCAAGGGTCTTCGACTTCGATCTCGGGCTCGGGGGCAGGCTCGGTCGTTTGCTCGACCACGAAATCGGCTAGTGCCTGTGATTTGATGACGGTGCGGGCCACGAAGCGGAGGTCAAACTCGTCCAGTTTCGTGGCCCACTTGGCGACACGACCTCCAGCCTCCGGGTTCCTAAGGATCTCTCCGAGTGGGAGCCCGCATGGGATGACCACCGCATGCGCTTGAAAGTAGTGCCGAAGCTTGCGCGAGGCCATGAAGAGGGCGTAGAGGAGCTTCTGGACCAGAGGGTAGCGCTCCTTTGGCCCATGAAGCACCTCGCTGATGTAGTAGATCGGGTGCTGTCGCTCGGCCCGCTCGGCTACCAGGACCGCGCTAACGGCCTGGGTCGTGGCCGCGAGGTAGAGCAACAGCACTTTGCCCCACTGCGGAGTTGTCAACAGAGGTGGGCTTGAGAGGTATGCCTTGAGCTAGTCGAAGGATCGCTGGGCTTCGGGGGTCCACTCGAAGCCCCCGTGCCTGTGCAGGATCCTGAAGAAGGGCAGCCCTTGCTCGCCGAGCCGGGAGATGAAGCGGCTGAGGGCGACGATGCGGCCGCTGAGACTCTGGACTTGTTTTACCGAGGTTGAGGTGGCCATCTGCTCGATTGTCTCGATCTTCTCCGGGTTCGGGCCCATGCCCGAGCCCCCGATCATGTAGCCGAGCACCTTTCTGGAGGTCGTGCCGAAGACGCACTTCTTGGGGTTAAGCTTGATGCCGAACTTGTTTAGACTGACGAAGGTCTCGGCCGGATCGTTGACGTGGTCGGCCTCGGAGGAGCTTTTGACGATGATGTCGTCGACGTAGACCTCGAGGTTCTTGCCGATCTGCGGGTCGAAGGTCTTGACCATCAGCCGTTGGAACGTTGCGCCCGCGTTGCGGAGACCGAACGACATGGTCGTGTAGCAGAAGGTTTCAAACGGCGTGATGAAGGCGGTCTTGTCCTCGTCTTCCACGGCGAGTTTGATCTGGTGGTAGCCAGAGTAGGTGTCGAGAAAACTCAACATCTTGGCGTTGGCGGTGGAGTCCACAATCTGATCTATTCCTGGAAGAGGGAAGTTATCTTTGGGGCACGCAGCGTTTAAGCCCGTGTGATCGACGCACATTCTCCATTTTTCACCTTTCTTTTGTACAATTACAGGGTTGGCCAGCCATTCGGAGTAGTTGACCTTGCGAATGAAGCCGGCCTTTAAGAGCTTGTCGAGGTGCTCCATGATTATCACCGCTTTCTCAGGGGAGAAGCGCCGCAGTTTCTGGCGCACAGGCCTGCAACTAGGCCTTGTTTGCAGCTTGTGCTTGACCACCTCCCGTGGGACCCCCGGCATGTCTGCTGGTTCCTATGCAAAAATACTTTTATTATTTCAGAGGAAGGTGACGAGCTGGTCTTCCTATTTTGGGTCGAGCTGAGCGGAAACGCAGGCGCACTTGCCCGAGCTCCCCTCCTCGAGTTGCACGGTCTTGGTAGGGCCACCGGGCTGGATTGCCGCCTTTCGGCGGGCGTTCTTCGGGGTCGCCTCGGGACCCTGCTGAGGTAGCATGCCGACGAGCGCCAGGGCCTTTTCCTCGCAGCCGTGCGCCGCCTTGAGATCGCCGCGGACCGTTATGACGCCACCGGGCCCTGGGAGCTTCATACACCGGTGCCCGTAGTGATTCGCGGCCATGAACTTGATCAGGGCCGACCGCCCGAGGATGGCATTGTAGGGGAGGTTGCCATCTACGACCTGAAAGGTGATCAGCTTGGTGCGGAAGTTTGTCGAGTCGCCAAAGGTGACGGGTAGAACAACTTGCCCGAGTGGAGTGGTCGAGCTCCCTGGTACGATGCCGAAGATGGGGACCACTATATTCTTGATTTTCGTCCGGGGTATCTGCATCCGGTCCAGTGCACTCGCCAAGAGTAGGTTGAGAGAGCTTCTCCCGTCAACCATGACTCGGCCGACGACGGCATTGCTTATGGTCGGGGCGATGACCAGGGCGGTCTTGAAGTCTCGGGACATCCCCGGGGGAGCATCATCCTGGGAGAAGGTGATGGGAACACCATCCCACCTGCAGGGTTGGTCGGTGGGCTTCCCGACGGCGGCTTGGTACACGGTGCGCGCAGCGTCCTTCAGCTCGCACCGGGATTGATATGCCGAAGATCCACCAAAGATCACATCCACACGGCAGTCACCCTGCTGGAACTCCAGGTCAAGGCCTGCTTGGTCCTCGCAGGCGTCGTTTCCGCCGGGCCGCTCGTCGCCCTTGGGGAGCGTGGGTATCTCTCTGCGCCCTCTATAAAAGGCGTCCAGCTTGCATAGCCACGTTCTGCAACTTCGTAGATCGTGGCCGTAGATTTTATGGAATGGGCAGAATTTGTTGGCGTCGACGCGGAGCTGTTCCTCGTCGCCCCAGGGTCGGGCGTCTGCCTAAGGGGGCCCGGCCCGACCCTGCCCCTGCTGGGGCCAGCGCGATGCTTGCTGAGGCCGTGGGTAATTCTGCTGGGGCCGAGGCCCTCGGCGGTCGGGTTGGCGTGCTTCCGTCCCTTCGCGTCTGCTGTCGATCGCGGCGACCACGCGGAGCTGGCCGCCTCCAGCTTCGCGATCTTTTCGCCGCTTCTTGTCGCGCGGGGCTGAACCTCCTTCCTTAGCACCGGACGGCCCCGCCTCGCCAAAGGCGAGGCCGAGCTTGCCTCAGTCGTAGTCGTGCTTCTAGCGGACGACGTCGTCCGCGTCTGCGTATCGCTCCGCCATGCGGAACAGCTTGTTGACGGTGAGCTTTGTAGTGATCTCGAGGTCCTCCGTGAGGCGTCTGTCGCAGACGCCGAACTTGAAGGCCTTGCTGACGGTCTCATCGGAGACGTTGGGAATCGAGTTTCGTGCGCGGGTAAACCGGCGCACGAAGTCTCGAAGGGGCTCACCCTTTCCCTGGATGACTCGGTCCAGGTCACTTTCTCGTCCAGGCTGCTCGTAGCAGCTCTAGAAGCTGGAGTGGAGGGCTTTCCGCAGCTGGCGCCATGACCGGAAAGAGTCGGGCGCCTGGTTGAATAGCTAGGTGCGGGCGGCTCCGTCCAGGATGGTGGGGAGATAGTTGGCCATTGCGGCCTCATCCCCGTCGGCCGCCAAGATGGCGGTGGAGTAAATGGAGAGGAATTCCGCGGGGTTCTTGGTCCCGTCGAACCACTCCATTATTGCCGGCTTGAACCGGGCCGGCCAGCGCACTTGACGGAGGTTGTCTGAGTACGCCGGACAACTGTAGGTCAGGAGGCCGCTGCCGCCGCTGCTGGCGTCGGAGTCGTCGTCCGCCGACGGGGGAAACTCGAGTCGGCGGCGCACCCCACGCCGACCACGACGGCCAACAGGAGCGTCATTGGGACGGTGGCGCGGGCGGTCACGAATCTTCTGGCGGCTGGGCGGGATGTCCAGGGAAAGGCCTCCGGAAGCGTTACTGCTCGAGCGAGCATCACTGTTGCTCTGTTGTCGGCGGGTGTGCCCGCGCGCCACATCTTCCCCCTGGCGAAGCGGAAGGGATGGTGATGGGGCGCGAGCCCGCGGGTAAGGAGTCTGCTGGCGGAACGGTCGGCGACTGTGCGGCGAATCGCCACTACTCGCCAAGGGGCGAGACTCGGAGCCCAGGCGTCGCACTTGCCGCGAAGGCGCAACATCGTCAGTCGCCCTGTTGAGCTCTTCGGCTTGGGACCGTCGGAAGAGGGCCGAGCCAGTCCGCGCGGGGTCAGCCATGACCCGGGCGATGGCCCGCAGGTGCTCCCGTTCAGGCTCGTTTGGACGGGAGGGACTGAGCTGTCCAGACAGAGAGTGGGCCATCGCGTGCTCCTCTCGCCGAATGACGGTGATAGCTTGGTTGATGGTGACCTGGACGAGCCGACGCGCCTCCTGCGGGGTCTCTGGGCGGCCATCGTTCGCCCCCGGAGTAGCCTCACGGCTGTCGGCCATGAAGACCAGGCGTTCGCGAGGCGGCAATGAGGGCGAGAGCATGGAGGTGGAGCCTTGGCACTCAGGGAACGTGTCCGAGCCTAGGCTCACTGATCGCGACATGCTGCCGGTGAAGCTGAAGGTGCTGACGATGCTTAGGCGATGAACTTCGGATGAACGAAACTTCGGGCCCCACGGTGGGCGCCAGCTATCGACGATCGGGACCGTCAACCGCAAAGAAGGGGGAAGGATCGTGTAAAGGGGCGAGGCCCAGAGTCATGCTCGTCCGGGAAGGAGGGAGCGTCGGTAGGCGCATAGCTCGGGGAAGAAGGGCAAACGAACATGGGACATAACGTTTATGCTGGTTCGAGCCCCCTGGGTCAGGTAATAGCTCTACTCAGCCTTGCCGAGGCGAAGGTGACTAAAGCTCCTCGGGAGGATTTAGCAGGAGCTCGACCTCGAGGCCGCTTGGAAGTGGTGGCCGAGGGGGAGCTCGACGGGGTGGTGTAGCGTATGAGTGTGTCTGCAGATGTGTCTGCGCATCCCCCTTGGGTTTTTGCTGTGTTGTTCTCTCTTTTCTTGATCGGGGTAGCCCAGCGCTTTATAGACCCCTGGGCGTTGATCCCGAATGCTGACGTTGGGCGGTGTCTGTGAGCTTGACAGGAGTAGTTGACCCTAGTTCCCACACAGGGGACTTGACGGGAGTTGACAGGAGCAGTTCGCCCTAGTTCCCACGCAGGAGATTTGACGGGAGTTGGTGACCCCAGTTCCCACGCAGGGGAGAGAGGTCACGTAAGAAAAGGGAATACTTTGCTGGAGACCGGGTTGAGGTCGCCGAGGTCGGAGAGGTCACGGGAGCCAGCATGTGCTCGGGAAAACCCTCGCCCGAGCTCGGGAACAGTCCTCCGAGCTCGGGGAAAACGTTCTAAAGCCCCGGGGGGCCTGGACACGTGTCAAGATGACCGTCCCTGACAACTATGTGATGGGTATTTCTTATCTTTGATGGTCGCAGGACGACGGTGCTATATCATGGTGAGGCGGAGGATGACCGGGATTAGGTGAGGTGCATCGTAGATCCAGACAGTCGAGGATTGCCGAAAGATGATCGGAGATGGAGTTGCTACCAGCCGAGGAGACAAGGAATGGATGAGATACTAACTAGGAGCTACTCGGATAAAGGAGGGCCGTTGGATCGCTGTCTAGATGATAGAGTAGCGAGTCTAATTAGTATGCTTTGAAAAGCGTGCAAAACTCGGTATGTTAGAGGGTTTCGGGTTTGCCCATGTATGAGTGAGGAAGTCATTTCAAGCCCTTGATGATGATCCTTAGGGTCGAAGAAACTCATCCAAGTGTAGAGGGTGACTCAAGAGTAGTATAAATAGAGGGGGAGGGGTAGCATTCCTCCTCTTGATGGTTTTAGAGGTTTGTGTGCTCCTTTGAGCTTTGCCCACTTTGTTGTGTAGTTTTGTAAATCTCCCTTCCAGAAATGCAAAATATTTTCTCTTATGCTTGAATTTACTTTACGCATTTACTTTATGTCTTAAATTTAGCATTTAAATTCCGCACTTACATTATTGCAATTTACATCATCTTTAGTCACTACCCTCAAGCCGATGATTGCTAATAGTGTTAAAACTATTGCCCAAGAGTTGGCTGCGTCCGGGGGCCTGCTCGATGCACTGCAAACGCTACCAAACTACCCTATTTATTCATTGGCTCAAAGCACTCAAAACACGGTCATTGGTGCAAAACCGTCGGCTCCAATTCCATCATTGATGCCGACCCAACCCACTGTTATACTATTGTGGGATCCTCGTCCTAGCGGAGTCATACATTACCAATCATTCACTGATGTCGCCAAGATGAACGTGTCGGCTAATTTGCCACCATCAGCTCCGTTTTACGCCTTCCCACAATCGGTTTCCCAGTCGGTTGAGCCTGATAGATACACGCAACACCATGAGCCGATTCCACCCAGGAATCCGTCCCCGCATAAGGTGGTAACCTATTTAGAACCCTTTGTCCCGTTGCTAGAGCCGTTGGTTAGAAGGAACAATGGATATGATCAATTTCCTCAATATCAGTTGGCTCAATTTAATCGGCAGCCTGAGTTTGCACTCAGGGGGGGGGTGTAGAATGCTAATTATGATCATAATTGGCACAACCCTAATACCTCATCGGTTAATAACGTTAATTGGGCCGACCAAATTTTCGCAGTATTAAGGGATCAATTCGGCATACAGCTGAAGGGCAAAGTTATCGGCTATAAAAAGCCGTATCTTGATTATATAGATCGCATGCCATATCCGAACGATTTCATAATCTCAGATTTTGCTAAGTTTTCTGGGGATGATTCAGTCTCAATGTGGCGAAGCCACCCAGTTCGACGGGATAAATATTAGATTGTTCCCATTATCGTTATCAGGAGCAGCTTTTATTTAGTTTACTAGTTTACCTCCAAATTCGGTTCATTTCTGGAACGATTTGGAGAGCCGATTCCATTAATACCCTTTCTCCGGTAGTCTGGAACTAAGAATTTCTGACCTAAGTTCTGTCCGCCAAAAATTTGGGGAATCGGTAACAGACTATATTAAAAGATTTAGAGAGGATAGAAATCGGTGTTTTAGCGTCACATTGCCTAACAACCAACTAGTCGATTTAGCCTTCCAAGGCTTAATTCTCCCACTCAGGGAGAAGTTTCGTGGGTAAGAGTTTACCGATTTGAGCCATTTGCTTCATCGCGTGTCAGCTCAAGAAAGTCAATATCCAGATAACAGAGGATTCAGGGATAAATTTAAAGTAAACGGTAATAATAAGGAAAAGGATAAGGCTAAGGTTAATATGGTCTACTATTGTTCAAGCGAATCCTCTGAAGGCGATAAAGCAGAAGTAAACATAGCTGAATGGGTCAAAGAGTCTAAGAAATCTTTGGTCTCTTCTTGGCTTAAGCTGACTAAGAATAAGTCGGAAGTAAAGTATGCATTTGATCTTTGGTCTATTCTTGGCTTAAGCCGACTAAGAATAAGTCAGAAGTAAAGTATGCATTCGATGTATCCAAATATGATTGTATTTTTGATTTACTTTTGCAAGAAAAGATAATATGATTACCTGAAGGAAATGTTATACCATCAGCTGATGAGACCAAGAAACGAAGATATTGCAAGTGGCATCATTCTTTTTCTCATAATACTAACGATTGCAATATTTTTCGTCAGCAGATCCAGTCAGCTACTGAAGATGGTCGGCTAAAGTTCGCAGATGAGCCGACCATGCAGGTGGACATCTATCCATTTCCCACAAATATGGTCCAATGTTCACGTAAGGGAAAAGAGCCGATGCGTGACGAACCGGAACAAGTTTGGTGTGTTGACGTTCAAACAGCCTCAAATGGTGAAATGACCTTGAAGGTTATGATCGGTTCAGTACAAATAGAAGCCGATTATGAGGGTAAAAATTCAAGGACTGTCAAGCCGAAGGGAGATCCACGACGACCGATCATTAAGCCTAAGCCAACTTTTTCTCAATTACTGGAGAAATATGAGAGAATGAAAAATTGGCCGCAGTACCCTTTTCGTCGGCTAGACAATCTATATTAGACTGAAAACTTGGAAAGAGCTCATCAAATGTGCCCCTTTTGGTAGTTTTGTTGGGAGAGGGGAGTCGCATTACCATCACCTTATTTATTCCCGAGAGTATTATCCCCAACACGATTGGCCTAGGTGATCGGTCAAAGATAGGCTATCTGGACCAATAAGAGATCGTATTAACAAAAGCTACAGATAGCTGATTCAGGAAAGGATTTCTTTACCAAATCAGCCTAAGGTGCAGGTGGAGGAGTCAAGCTATGCGGTAAAGGAAGATCTGGATGGAAGGATCCGTGAGCAGATCGAACCTAAACCCAGGTGGTGTCTACCAGGTCTTAGCCGATCTCAACGCAGAAAACTTCAAAGGCTGAGGACCCAAGAGATCAGGGAGGCCAAACAAGAGAAGCAAAGGGACCAAGCGTTCAATGAACTTCAGCCAATCAAAACCGTGAAGAAAGAATGGAGGAGGAAAGATCAAATTGAAGAAGCGTAGATTCAGCCGATGATTTGGGTTCGCCCATAATTCGAGATGACACTTCCCCGATGGATATCAATATGGTGTTCACACTGCCGGTTGAGTTCAAAATAAAAACTAAGTCGACTAAGGAGACCTTCGCTCAGTTATGTTTGGGTGCTCAAGACACAATCTTCGAGAAGCCCCAAGACGCCCGTCAGCACCTCAAGTCAATGTATTTGAAAGGGCACATAAACGGTAAGCCAATATCAAGGATGCTGGTGGATGGAGGGGCTACAGTCAATCTAATGCCGTACACCACCTGCAAGAAGCTAGGTAAGTCCGACGAAGACTTGATTATAACAAATATGGTTTTAAATTACTTGTCGGGACCCGAATCTGCAAATCCGGACCCTCTGTGTATTCTGTGCTACCCAGATCACGCTTAGCACACACACATCATACAGGTTGCACATCACGCATATTCACAAGGATATAAGAATAAATAGTGCAAACATGTATATAAAACGAGTTGTACAACCTTATGGTCTCCTTACAGATAAGTCACCACGCAGGCTTACATTATTCAAAACAAAGAAATAGCAATGAACATAAAAAGTCGTAAGCATCCATCTTGCCACAGTAACCGATCGGGCTTGCCCCTAGTTGCTCGTGTCCTCGACGTACTCCTCCTCCCATACTGTGTAGTCTCCTCCACCGATGTTGGGGTTGATAAGCAAGGTGGGGTGAGTACACAAGGCACTCAACAAGTAATGCATGTAATGCAAGACTATTACTATATGCAAAGCTTATTCCAATGGATTGGCTTAATTGATCCTTTTGCATCAAGCAAGATTTTTAAACTAGTATCTTGTTTAGATTAAAGCGTGAAATGATATAAGTAATACTAATTTCAAATGGTTTTTCTTCAAGATTCTCGGCACACACCTTATTAGTTCATTTCCAACACCGCACACACCACCCTTCCATGTTTTGTTTATGAAAACTACCCTTGACTGTAATCCCGAGCAATGCTCAATACCGTGAGCACGGCTATTCAATAGTTTTGACACTCTGCAGAGGTTGTACACTTTACCCACAAGATACACCGCCACCACACGTGATTGTCCGCAACAAAGCTTTTCAGAACTTCTACCTTAACCAAAGAACCTCTCCAGTATTGCCTTCACTATCACTTCCTCACACAGAGCCAAGTATAGGACCGCCAATCACCGTTGGATGGGCACCAAGCCGTAGCACGTACGCCCCCATACAGATACACCCTGTACTGTCACCCCGAGGTATCAGAGGAAAGATATCAGAACCCTAGTCAACTAGGTCTGTCCCATGTCAGACATGTGGTTGTACGGGTGACTCAGATCAAAGGCTTGCAAGGTGAAGTCCTTAACTGACCAAGGCAAGACTTTCAACACTCAACAGTGGCACACAGCCCAATGTGGCACACAGACTCACATCACTCAACAACCCAATGCCACACAGGCCCACCTGGCACACAGCCTCTTGCCACTTGCCCCAGTCTAAATCATTTTCCACCCAGTTGATTATTGTGCAACACATGCCAGCAATAACTCAATATCGGTACGGAACCACACAGGTTGCTGTACCTCAATCTCAACATGTGGCATCATCACACCACTTTTCAAAATACATTCAATATGTCTTTAATCAATATTGTAGCATTTTTCCGAAAGATCATTCATGATTCGTTGCAAGGCTAAGCATCTACTCACGGTCTAGCCTCCCGTGTTGGCACAATATTAACATCCAACTAATATAATCAAAACTTAGGGTGACAATGATCTAGGCATACAATTAATAATTCAAGGTGGCATAACAAAATGGGTTGATTAACTACATTATCCCAAATTAATTTAAATTCATTTTAAATAATTAGCATGCATAGTTTCAAAGCATAAATTACATTTTAAAATCTGGGATCAAAATGATCAAAGCATCACTTGCCTTCAAAGAGTTGCTGGTCGTGTTCAAGCTTGGTCTTGAGCGATTTAATTCTTCCTCGAAACTTCCCAAAATTTACGCTCACGCTGCATAAACAAAGTATACAATAAATAGCCAATACAGAAGACTATATGTCCTCAAAATTTCAAATAAAATTCACCAATAAATAGCTCACAATTTTATGAATTTTTAGAAATTTGAATCACCCAAATCCGAGTTAAAATGCAAAAGTTATAGTCATTTGAAGTTTGAATAAAATCTGAAAATACAGAAATTAAGAAAATCCGATTTTTCCAAATTATTTTTATACTGAAATTCGCATTTATGACGTCAGCATGCCTCATGATGACGTCAGCACCGAAATGAATTTCCGCCGAAATATTTTTATATATGAAAATATTTATGACGCCGCCGATGACGCCGGCCACGACACGCGGCACGCCCGCAGGTCGCCACGCCGCTCTGTCTATGGACCGAGTCTACGGGTTGGCTCGTCCACCGTGGACCGAGGCATCGTGCGCGCTGCACCGGTGACGCAACCCTTGGCGCCGGCGACGGCGCGCAGCCAATCCCGACGCGACACGCGGCAGATCCGCATCGCCGCTCAACCAACGGCCGGATCTCACCGCGCGGTTCGGCGACGCCAGACTCCACGCCCCACGCCACGCATCCAACGGTGCGCCGAAACCAACGGTTGATCTGGTCTCTCACCAACGCGCACACGCCAGCGTCGACGGATTCGATGGGGTGCGGCGTCATCTCCGCCGCGACGCTCAAATTTGAACGGCGCGATCCTAGATAAAACCAGATCCAACTCAACCGCTCAGATCCGATCCAACGGCCAGTTACCGAGCTGCTTACTATTCAAGGCGTGACGTGGCTCAATCTTACGCGCTCACTAACGATCCAACGGCTAAGACTAAAACATATCGCAGACATTAGATCTAATCCAAGCCGCTCGTTCTAGATCTAACGATCAAGATTTAGCTAACGTGTAAACCTTGGGGTTAATCCGCATCGTCCATAACAGATCTAACGGCACGATACAAACTAAAGGTAAGCAGAGAAGGGCGACGTGGCACGATCCTTACCCTCCTGCGATCCGACGGTCAACGATGCTCGAGTCCGACGATGGCGTCGGCGGTGCAAGCTTGCCGAGATGAGGAAGATGATGTAGTCGACGGCGCTTGGTGGCTCCCGGCGAGAAGATCTAGCGATTCGACGCTGCTCGCCGGCAAGGCTCGTGACCTCGGCGACGGCAGGAGGGACCGGCGAAGCAAACGCCGGAGAACCGTGGCGGCGCAGGGAACAACTACGGCGAGCTTTGTGAGCAACCGAAGCGCTTTGGGAGGCGTGCGCTAGGGCTACAGACGCGTTTAGGAGTGCGCGTCACGCGGGTGGCGGCGCGCACTAAATAGCGCCTCGACGCGCGCAAAATCTTCGCGAAATGGCGGACATGCAGCGGCCATTGCTCGGCGATCTCGCGAGGAAGAAACGACGTGGCGAAATCCCGCATCCATGCGCAGCGATCCAACGGCGAAACAATGGGTGACGGATGATTCCTCGATCGCACGATGTTGATCCAACGGCGAAACGCGCGGCGGCTAGGGTTTCGCGGGTGGGTCAAGGGCGGCGACGCGAGTGGGCTCTCGACAAGATCGGGCCGGTCCAACGATTCGCCCAGACACTATTCCGGATTTTAAATCCTTTTCAATAAAAATAATTCTAGAAATTCAATTAAATTATTTGGGGCTTTTAAAATAGCGTAAAAATTCTAGAAAAATTCCAAAAATACTTTGAGATATTTGGAACTTAATTAAAATATTTGCAATAAAACTTTGCAAAACTTTTCCATTATTTAATTGTTTTCAAGGAAGGCTATATTTGAATAATTCCAAATAAATTTTAAATAAATTCCCAAAAACTCACAAAAATAAAAAAATACTCCAAAATTTAAATTAGAGCAAAAATTAGGTGTTACAAACCTCCCCCTTAATGTAATCTCGTCCCGAGATTCATGGTCGTCTATAGAAACAAAGTTAGGAACTCCTTCTTCGATCTTCTTCACGCTCCCACGCTGCTTCACTTTCCGAATGGTTGCTCCATCAACTCGCAGAAACGCGCTGACTTGTTCCTTGTCTCTCCGCCCATTACGCCCGTAATCTTCATTGGATGTTCTTTGTAAGTCGATCTTCTTGCACTCAATTGCCTCCAAAGGTGTTTGCTCTTCCGCATCAAGACACTTCTTCGCTTGAGACACATGGAATACGCCATGCACTCGCCAAAGATCATGTAACTCCAATTGATACGCAACTTCACCTCTACGGCTCAAGATTTTGAATGGTCCGACATATCTGGTGCGAGCTTCCTTTGCATGGAACCTTCGACTCCTTTGAGTGGTGTTACTCTAAGATACACAAAATCTTCGGTTCAAAGCTTAGTTCCTCGCGACGGTTGTCAAGATAACTCTTTGCCTCGGATTGTGCAATCTTCAATCTTTCCCCGACTGTGGTGATCTGTGCTTCCGCTCAAGAATGTCCGTCCGAAAACATGTCGTCACTGCCTCATTCCAATTCAATGGTGTTCGACAGACCTACCATACAGAGCTTCAAATGGAGACATTTGTAAGCTCGCTTGATAATCGTTGTTGTAACTAAACTCAAAGATAAGGCAAACACTTGTCCCATGAAGTGGAATATGCTAAGGCACATGCCCTCAACATATCCTCCAATATCCGATTGACTCTCTCGCTTGTCCATCCGTCATGGATGGTATGTCAGATCAAGTTCAAACGAGTCCCCATTGCTTCATGAAGCTTACCCTTAACTGGAGGTAAATTGGGTACCTCGTCCGACACTATCTTTTTCGCACTCCATGTAAAATGACATATTACGACATATAAAGTTCGCTAACCGTCTCCTAATAAGTGGTCTTTACTGGTATGAAATGTGCCACCTTAGTTAAACGATCTACTATGACCCATATGGAATCATATCCACTTTGCGCTCGGGCAATCCGTTATAAAATCCATACCAATTTCCTCCCATTTCCATTCGGTATCTTTAAGGGTTGTAATAGCCTCACTGCCTTTGGTGCATAGCTTTGACCCTTTGGCATATGTCACATAATGCAACGATTCGCGACTTCTCGTTTCATGCTTGGCCACCAAAATTTTTCCTTCAAATCTTGATACATTTTCGCACTTCTGGATGAATTGAGTACTTGAGTCATGGGCCTCTCCCAATTAATCGCTTAACTCCTTTTTGTTCGGCACACAAATGCGCCCTTTAAACCACATAGTACCTTGTTCATCCAGTTTAAAATCTTTTGCTTTGCCTTCATCCATTTTGCCCTTAATTCTTTTGATCTTATCATCATCTTTCTGCCCTTCCCTGATCCGATCTTCCGTAGGTCTTACTTCCAAGGTTACTAGGAATCCTTTTGGTACCATTTCCAATTCTAGTTTCTGGAAATCCCTACACAATTCTGCCTGACTTGTTTCCAACAGCATATTTACACTGTGGTTCTTTCTGCTCAAGGCGTCTGCCACCACGCTGGCTTTCCCTGTGGTAGTGAATTCCACATTATAATCCTTGATTAACTCTAACCATCTTCTTTGCCTCATATTTAGGTCACTTGTGTGAAAATATACTTAAGGCTTTTATGATCAAGATATACTTCACATCTATTTCGATGAGATGATGACGCCATATTTTTAGTGCATGCACTACGGCACTAATTCTAAATCATGAGTCGGATAGTTCTCCTCATGTGGTCTCAATTGCCTCGATGCATAGGCAATTACCTTCCTATTTTGCATCAACACGCATCCCAATCCTCGACGCGATGCATCACAATAAATGTCAAAGTCTTGGTGAACGTCTGTAAAACTAATACAAAGCCGATGTTAACCTCCTTTTCAATTCTCAAAACTCTTCTCACACTCAGTGTCCATAAAATTTCTTTTCTTTTTTCAACAATTGCGTAAGAGGTCTCGCAATCGTAGAGAATCCTTCAATGAATCGACGGTAATACCCCGCCATTCCAAGGAAACTACGGATTTGGGTTACCGTCTTCGGCTGTTCCCAATGTAAAACCGTTTCCACTTTCTTTGGATCTACAGCAACTCCTTCTGCTGTCATTATGTGTCCAAGAAATTCCACCTTATCTTTCCAGAAATCACATTTGCTAAATTTCGCAAACAACCGTTGTTCCTCAACTTTTCAAGGACTAGCCTCAAGTGCTCGTGCGTTTTTCTCTCGTCTTGGAATAGATAAGGATGTCATCTATGAATACGACGACGAACTTATCCAAGTTTTCCATAAAAACCTTATTCATTAAGTTCATGAAATATGCTGGTGCATTTGTCAGACCAAAAGACATCACTGTAAACTCGTAGTGTCCATATCTTGACGAAAATGCGCTTCTAATATCCTCCGATCGGATCTTCACCGATGGTATCCTCGATCAAGATCAATTTTGGAGAATACTCCGCTCCTCTCAATCGGTCAAACAAATCATCGATCCCGGTAGCGGATACTTATTCTTTATCGTCACATCATTGAGTGCACGATAGTCTATACACATCCCGAAACTTCCGTCCTTCTTCTTAACGAATAAGACAGTGCTCCCCATGGCGATGAACTAGGTCTTATAAATCCTTTTCCAAATAGCTTCTTCAATTTGCTTCTTCATTTCCACCAATTCCTCTGTGGACATCCTGTAAGGTCTCTTAGCTATTGAGCTGTCCTCGAACTAGTTCTATCACGAACTCGATATCTCTATCCGCGGCATTCCGTAAATCTTCCGGGAAAACATCCGGATATTCATTGACTATGGAGACTTCCTCTAAGGATGCCTTCATGCCGTTGACCATCAATTGTCCATCTCGCATCGGGTTTCGCTTCAAACTCAATTTTCTTTCCATCCGGCTCTCGACCGATATGACTCTTTTCCGCAGTCCAATCGCTTTGTGATCGGTTAACCAATCCATTCCCGTGATAACATCCAAGGTTTGGGTATTAAGGACGATTAAGTTCGCTAGGAACTCAACTCCATTAATTATTATTCCTACCCCGTAACATCCTACTTTAGATCGGAGTTCGATCCGTGATTGACTATGAGCACACATTTAAGATTCACTATTTCCATATCATTTTGAACAGCAAAATCTCGGAAATAAAAGAATGCGAAGTTCTAATCAAATAAAACGAGAGCTGGTATCGAGTTTACTAGAACTTACCCAAGACAACGTCCGAGGCGCTCGACTTCATCTCGCTGTGATGTGGTTGACTCGCCTCGTGCAGTTCCTTGGGATGGAGTCGCTGTTGATGCCCCGCGGTTCATGATTAGTGCGGAGTCCTTGCGGTGTGTTCCCAGTGTTAAAGCGAACCGGGTGACACCTCCTTCTTAGGGCGCTTGTTGGCAAATGCCCCATTTCATTGCAATGATAGCAACGCCTTCCCACGGCCCGAGAGGTTCCTCCACTGCGCTATAGTTCGCCGAGTCTCGAACATTTTGACCCATCGGGCGATTTGCCAGCAGTGGTGCTCATCATTGCCTCTTAGGCCGGTACCGAATGAGCTGTTGGGGTGCCGTCCTCTGCCTCTGCTGCCCCGACGACCTCCTTGTTGCGCCATTCTGCGCTTCTCGTTGTCATCCAACTCTCGGCGCTTGTCCTCTAAGATCGTGGCTTTGTTAACTAACTCTTGAAAGTCGTGGAATGTGTGGTGATCAGTCCCACTGCAACCTCGCATTCAATCCCTTCATGAAGCGGGATTGTCCGCCTTATCCGTAGCCACGCCCTCCAGTGCGTAGCGTGCGCTTGGGTGAACTTGTTCGTAATCGCCATCGATCGCCGCTTTGCTTGAGGCTTCGAACTCCTCCTTTTAAGATCCATGATTCCCTCGGGTACATGGTAATCGACGGAAGGCCGAGGTGAATTCTCCCATGTGATACTCTGCGGGTCCTCATGAGTCGCGCAGGTTTTCCCACCATTCTGCGGCAGTCCCTTCGAGTTGATGAGAGGCATAGAGTACCCTCTCATGTCCTACACATTGGGTAATGTGCAGCTTCCTTTCAATTGTCCTTAGCCAATCGTCCGCCTCCAGTGGATTGGCGTTGCCTGAGAAGGTAGGTGGACGGGTTCTCATAAACTCCGACAACCGTGAGTAGGGGTGTGGTCCATGGTTGCCCCCAGGTTGAATATTCGCAGCAGCTTGATTGGATATCTGCTGCATGGTTTGAACCATCGTGGTCATGAGTTGAGTCTGGGCTGTCAAAAGGCTCCTGTGTTCTCGTGATATCGACCGCGGTGGTTGAGGAATCGGCTCTTCATTCGTTGTCCGTCTGTTAGCTCCACTTCCGGCTCCAACATTTCCACGAGTCCTCACCATCTGCTGCAAGCTTCCATGGTTAAGAAAAGAAGAAAGCATAGACGAGTAAAAGAACTTATGTGGGGAAACAGTGTAACTTAAATTATTTAGCCACTTTATTGATATAATATAAAGCAAGATGGTTGCTCACAAGTGCCTAAGGGCAATGCAACACATACGTGACACTCACAACCAAAAGTAAGTAAGCAAACATAGGAATCCATGACAACTCACACCTAAGGGTGACTCAAGCAAAGACGCGACTCGGATATTCGAGTCTCGACACTACACTCTACTACACTCGATCACCATCGAGCCAACCCGGCCGCGGCTTCCCGAGCGCATACCGGCGGTGCCGCGGCATTGAGGCGAACTAGTCCTCGTGACCTCTCGCGGCGGGTGCAAAAGACCCCATCGACTCTGCTGGTCCCGGCTGCTCGCTTCCTCGTGATCTGGCGCCTCTGCTCGGCTCCTCCGGACCGGATCATGTAACTCAGATCGGTTCGGCTCGGGTCCATATAGAGCCATCTCCAACTCCCGGATCTTCAGATGGCATGAGCTAAGTTCTCCGGTGTTGGGTTCTTGCCTCTATAACCTCGTCGCGGGTCCTCTCGCAGCTCTGGACTGTCTCGCCCAAGGCGCCCTCTGGGGCGGCGACGATCTCGCCAGTGGGTGATCGTGGCGCCCTCCTCCACGAGCTCCATCCTGTTGTATCGACTGTCGCGACGCGGATGGTGGCGGAAGACGGTGCCTCTAACTCTGCGGAGTAAGTGCGGGCAATTTGCCGCATCGCTCGACGCGACGCCTCCCGAATCCCGCCTCGAAGAAGACCTCCGGCAGTGATGTAGATAGGACGACTCGCCTCGCCCTCTCCCGAGCATACACCGTGATCTTGACGCCCCAGAGATGTCAAGTCTGCCTGCACCACCAAGTCCCTCGATGCTGGTCGGTCAAAACCTCCAAGCAATCGCATCATACGCCATAACTCCGCGGCGATCCTCCGTGCGCTCTCCATAGGTATGGATCATCCTCATCCGCCAAAACAAACCTTGTTTAAATTAAATAGAGAATAATAAAAATTCAAATAGGTATGAATAAGGGAGAAGAGATAAGTCGAGATTTCTTTGACATTCTTGCTCAAGTTGATTAGGTCTTTAGAAAATAGTTTTCACCCTCCTAGGCACAACCAAACTAAGGTCAAGGCCTACAACACCTGCTCGATACCACCTCTGTCGGGACCCGAATCTGCAAATCCGACCCTCTGTATTCTCTGCGACCCGAGATCACGCTAGCACACACATCATACAGGGTTGCACATCACGACATTCACAAGGATATAAGAATAAATAGTGCAAACATGTATATAAAACGAGTTGTACAACCTTATGGTCTCCTTACAGATAAGTCACCACGCAGGCTTACATTATTCAAAACAAAGAAATAGCAATGAACATAAAAAGTCGTAAGCATCCATCTTGCCACAGTGCAACCGATCGGGCTTGCCCCTAGTTGCTCGTGTCCTCGACGCATTCTCCTCCCATACCGTGTAGTCTCCTCCACCGATGTTGGGGTTGATAAGCAAGGTGGGGTGAGTACACAAGGCACTCAACAAGTAATGCATGTAATGCAAGACTATTACTATATGCAAAGCTTATTCCAATGGATTGGCTTAATTGATCCTTTTGCATCAAGCAAGATTTTTAAACTAGTATCTTGTTTAGATTAAAGCGGAAATGATATAAGTAATACTAATTTCAAATGGTTTTTCTTCAAGATTCTCGGCACACACTTTATTAGTTCATTTCCAACACCGCACACACCACCCTTCCATGTTTTGTTTATGAAAAACTACCCTTGATCTGTAATCCCGAGCAATGCTCAATACCGTGAGCACGGCTATTCAATAGTTTTGACACTCTGCAGAGGTTGTACACTTTACCCACAAGATACACCGCCACCACACAGTGATTGTCCGCAACAAAGCTTTTCAGAACTTCTACCTTAACTAAAGAACCTCTCCAGTATTGCCTTCACTATCACTTCCTCACACAGAGCCAAGTATAGGACCGCCAATCACCGTTGGATGGGCACCAAGCCGTAGCACGTGCGCCCCCATACAGATACACCCCGTATCGTCACCCCGAGGTATCGGAGGAAAGATATCGTAACCCTAGTCAACTAGGTCTGTCCCATGTCGGACATGTGGTTGTACGGTGACTCGGATCAAAGGCTTGCAAGGTGAAGTCCTTAATCGGCCAAGGCAAGACTTTCAACACTCAACAGTGGCACACACCCCAATGTGGCACACAGACTCACATCACTCAACAACCCAATGCCACACAGCCCACCCGCACACACCTCTTGCCACTTGCCCCAGCCTAAATCATTTTCCACCCAGTTGATTATTGTGCAACACATGCCAAGAATAACTCAATATCGATGCGGAACCACACAGTTGTCAGACTCAATCTCAACATGTGGCATCATCACACCACTTTTCAAAATACATTCAATATGTCTTTAATCAATATTGTAGCATTTTTCCAAAGATCATTCATGATTCGTTGCAAGGCTAAGCATCTACTCACGGTCCTAGCCTCCCGTGTTGGCACAATATTAACATCCAACTAATATAATCAAAACTTAGGGTGACAATGATCTAGGCATACAATTAATAATTCAAGGTGGCATAACAAAATGGGTTGATTAACTACATTATCCCAAATTAATTTAAATTCATTTTAAATAATTAGCATGCATAGTTTCAAAGCATAAATTACATTTTAAAATCTGGGATCAAAATGATCAAAGCATCACTTGCCTTCAAAGAGTTGCTGGTCGTGTTCAAGCTTGGTCTTGAGCGACGAATTCTTCCTCAAACTTCCCGCAAATTTACGCTCACGCTGCATAAACAAAGTATACAATAAATAGCCAATACAGAAGACTATATGTCCTCAAAATTTCAAATAAAATTCACCAATAAATAGCTCACAATTTTATGAATTTTTAGAAATTTGAATCACCCAAATCCGAGTTAAAATGCAAAAGTTATAGTCATTTGAAGTTTGAATAAAATCAAAATACGAAATTAAGAAAATCCGATTTTTCCAAATTATTTTTATACTGAAATTCGCATTTATGACGTCAGCATGCCTCATGATGACGTCAGCACCGAAATGAATTTCCGTCGAAATATTTTTATATATGAAAATATTTATGACGCCGGCGATGACGCCAAGACGACACGCGGCACGCCTGCAGGTCGCCACGCCGCTCGTCTATGGACCGAGTCTACGGGTTGGCTCGTCCACCGTGGACCGGAGGCACTGCGGCGCTGCACCGGTGACGCAACCCTTGGCGCCGGCGACGGCGCAGCAGCCAATCCCGACGCGACACGCGGCAGATCCGCATCGCCGCCAACCAACGGCCGGATCTCACCTCGCGGTTCGCGACGCCAGACTCCACGCCCCACGCGCACGCATCCAACGGTGCGCCGAAACCAACGGTTGATCTGGTCTCTCCCTCACCAACGCGCACACGCGTCGGCGACGGGATTCGATGGGGTGCGGCGTTATCTCCGCCGCGACGCTCAAATTTGAACGGCGCGATCCTAGGACAAAACCAGATCCGAACTCAACCGCTCGAGATCCGATCCAACGGCCAGTTACCAGAGTCGCTTACTATTCAAGGCGTGACGTGGCTCAATCTTACGCGCTCACTAACGATCCAACGGCTAAGACTAAAACATATCGCAGACATTAGATCTAATCCAAGCCGCTCGTTCTAGATCTAACGATCAAGATTTAGCTAACGGTAAACCTTGGGGTTAATCCGCACCGCCCATAACAGATCTAACGCACGATACAAACTAAAGGTAAGCAGAGAAGGGCGACGTGGCACGATCCTTACCCTCCTTGCGATCCGACGGTCAACGATGCTCGAGTCCGACGATGGCGCGCGCGGTGCAAGCTTGCCGGAGATGAGGAAGATGATGTAGTCGACGGCGTTTGGTGGCTCCCCGAGAAGATCTAGCGATTCGACGCGCTCGCCGGCAAGGCTCGTGACCTCGGCGACGGCAGAGTGGACCGGCGGCAAACGTCGGAGAACCGTGGCGGCGCAGGGGAACAACTACGGCGAGCTTTTGTGAGCAACCGGAAGCGTTTTGGGAGGCGTGCGCTAGGGCTACAGACGCGTCTAGGAGTGCGCGTCACGCGGGTGGCAGCGGCGCACTAAATAGCGCCTCGACGTGCGCAAAATCTTCGGCGAAATGGCGGACATGCAGGCGGCCATTGCTCCGGCGATCTCGCGAGGAAGAAACGACGTGGCGAAATCCCGGGCATCCATGCGCAGCGATCCAACGGGCGAGAACAATGGGTGACGGATGATTCCCGATCGCACGATGTTGATCCAACGGGCAAACGCGCGGCGGCTAGGGTTTCGGGTGGGTCATGCGTGGGCGGCGACGACGCGAAATGGCCTCGAAGACAAGATCGGGCCGGTCCAACGATTCGCCCAGACACTATTCCGGATTTTAAATCCTTTTCGAATAAAAATAATTCTAGAAATTCAATTAAATTATTTGGGGCTTTTAAAATAGCAGAAAAATTCTAGAAAAATTCCAGAAAATACTTTGAGATATTTGGAACTTAATTAAAATATTTGCAATAAAACTTTGCAAAAACTTTTCCATTATTTAATTGTTTTCAAGGAAGGCTATATTTGAATAATTCCAAATAAATTTTAAATAAATTCCCAAAAACTCACAAAAATAAAAAAAATACTCCAAAATTTAAATTAGAGCAAAAATTAGGGTGTTACATTACTTCACAGGAGACCCTACAGAGGCTAAGGGCGTAATGGTTACAGAGTTGACTATCAGCAGCAAAACTTTGCCGACTGCATTCTCATAATCGACGCCAAAGGAAACTATAGCGTGTTGCTCGAACAAGATTGGATACATGTGAATTGTTGCATCTCGTCGACTATGCATCAGCTGCTCATCCAGCTGACACATCGGCTCATATTGCGATGGCTAGATCGGATGCAAATTGGCCGCATAAAGAAGCCGAATGTATATCGAACAAGGTCCTGGACGATTGTGATTCCATTTGTATCAGTAAGACAGGACTTATGCCGATCAGTGTCAAGCCAGTCACATTTGATCGAGTGAACGATGTTTTGCGTCGATGGGGTCCAAGCAAGCAATGAAGACCCTACATGAAAAAATGAGGAGCTATCGGCAAATGACAGATAGCTACGAGGCCATCGAAGATTTCCAAGAAATCGAGAAGTTAGGCTAAGGATTCACATCGACCGATCTACTTGAAGAAGTAGACATAGGTGATGGTGACAGGAAAAGATCTACTTTTATTAGTGCAAAATTAGATACAATATAAAAGGAAAAGTTGGTCAAAATCCTTAGAAACTATAAAGATTGTTTTACCTGGGAGTACCATGAGACGCCTGGCTTAAGCCGATAACTTGTTGAGCATCGACTACCTATAAAGCCAGGGTATTGGCCGTTTAAACAGTACCCTCGAAGGTTTAATCCGGCTTTGTACAATATTATAAGAGAAGAAATAGAAAGATTGTTGGAGGCCGAATTTATTAGGCCTTGCTGATATGCTGAATGGGTCTCCAATATTGTTCCTGTCATGAAGAAAAATGGTAAGCTCAGGGTATGTGTCGACTTCAGAGATTTGAATAAAGCTACTCCAAAAGATGAGTATTCGATGCCAATAGCCAATATGCTTATCGATGTTGCATCAGGAAATAAGATTATTAGCTTTCTGGATGGAAATGCCAGATATAATCAGATATTCATGGCCGAAGCCGATATACCAAAGACCGCTTTCAGATGCCCTGGCGCACTAGGGTTATTTGAGTGGACTATTATGACGTTCGGCTTAAAGAATCTTGGTGCAACTTACTAGCGGGCTATGAATTTAATCTTTCATGATCTGATTAGCTGTATCGTTGAAATTTACATTGATGATGTTGTAGTAAAATCAAAAGATGATTTGCAGCATTTAGCCGATTTAGAGACAGTCTTTAAGAATACAAGGGCACATGGTTTAAAGATGAAACCTTTCAAGTGTGCGTTTGGCATGTTGGCTGGGCAATTCTTAGGTTTTATGATCCATGAAAGGAGAATTGAGGTCAATCAAGAAAGAATCTAGGTCATAACCAAAATGAAGCCACCGACGTGTAAAAATGAGTTGCAGAAGTTGATCGGCAAAATTAATTATTTACGTCAGTTCATCTTAAATCTTCCTGGTCGTATTCGCTCATTTACTCCCTTGTTGAAGTCAAAAGATAATCAGTAATTTGTTTGGGAGCCGATCAACAGAAAGCTTTTGATGATATCAAAGAATACCTGACCCATCCTCCAGTCTTGGCCGTGCCACAAAAGGGGATTCCATTCAAGCTATACATATCGGTCGAGGAGGAAACTATCGGAGCTATTTTGGCGCAAGAAGTCGATAGAAAAGAAAGGGTAATATTTTACTTAACCCGATGCCTATTCAATGCTGAGAGCATGCACCCTTTTGTAGAGAAACTATGCTTATCTTTATACTTTGCCTGTACAAAGTTAAGGCATTATATTCTAGCATCGACCTGTAAAGTAGTCTGCAAAACCGATGTTATCAAGTATATGCTGTCAGCTCCGATTCTACAAGGTCGACTTGGTAAATGGGCTTATGCTTTGATAGAGTTCGACCTAACATATGAATCAGCTAAGGCGGTTAAAGGACAAGTAATAGCCGATTTCATAACAGGACGCGAAACAACTACCGATCTAGTTTCTATTGTTCCTTGGCAATTGTATTTCGATAGATCGGTATGTCGAGAGGGTGATGGCATTGGTATAGTACTCGTCTCGCCTAAAGGACACAACTTCGAGTTTCTGTTTCGGCTAAATAGCCGATGCTCTAATAATCAGGCAGAGTATGAAGCGTTACTTAAAGGCCTACAGCTGCTGAAAAATATCGGAGTAGATGCTGTTGAGGCCTATGGCGATTCCTTGTTAGTTGTGCAGCACATCAAGGGAGAAAACCAGTGTCATGATGAAATACTGCTTAAATATTTAGGACAGTGTATTAATAAAATCGGCTCATTCACTTCATTTTCCATTGACCATATTCCTCGGGAAATGAATGATAGAGCTAATTTATTTGCTCAGCAGGCATCGGGCTATAAGATTTTTTGCCAATGTCAAATGCCAGAGCCGGTGTAACATTCCAAAATTCAATACCAGTAATATATAAATGTTTGAATTGATTTTTGGTTTGCATTTGAGTTTGAATATTTTTTTGGAATTTCTGGATTTTCTGAAATTATCAAAAGCATTTTAAATATCTCAAACAAGGGCTATAAAATTTCGAACTCAAGATATCCAATTGCAAAAAACCTTGTAATTAATTTAATTAAACCCTAAATGCTCCCAAAATCACCTCTCAAAAGTTTCATAAAGTTTTGAATCCATTTATTGTTTCATAAAAATCAAAAACAGAGAATTTGAGTTTGTAAAAGAGACAATGTCTGATTTATATAAAAACTATGGAGCATGATATTGATTTGAAAATTTTATAGTATCATACTCAGTATGTTATAATACTCCAGTAAAATCTTTAAAATATTTTGATCTCATTTCATGCCTTTAGAAAATCAAAAACAGAGAGATCATTAATCAAACAGTTAGCTTCTCAGAATTTTATAAAACTTCTTGAGTCCGATTATTAGTTGAAAATTTTATAAAAACAACATAATCTCATTAGGTTTCTACCCAAAAAGTTTCAAAAATTTTCACCTCAGTTTGGATGCTCAATTAAATCGAAAACCTCATGGCTGTCCAGAAATCAGAAAAGTCATTTTCTTTTACCCTCCTTCTCTCTCTGCCATGTGGGCCCGTTTTGTCAGCCTTGGCTTGCCGCTGAACCCCCTGCCCCACTGACAACCGCAGCAGGACCTGGGCCACCTGACAGTGCCCTGTTCTTCTTCTCCCCTTCTCCCTCGCTTGCGCGCACGGAACACCGCAGCTTCCTCTACCAATTTCGTCGCCGTGGCAGCCGGATGCTGCTCGATTCTTCGCCGTGGCAGTAGCTCACCTCAGGCCTCCAACTCCACGCCAAGTCTTGCTGCTCCTATGCCCAACCAGCTGCCATGACAAGCTTCTGGCCTCACCACTCATGCCACGGCAACCATTCCGCCCCCACTTCTCCTGCCACGGCAGCCTCGCGACACAGTCTTGCCGCCCTCCACTGCCAATTGCGTCGCCTGGAACCAGCTCGCCCTGCTCTTCCTCACAGACATGCACTGCCTTTCCTCTGGTTTCATGCCGCGGCATGTTTTCTTCATCAAATTGCACTGCCACAGCATGGCGTTGGCTTGACCGCCATCAACGACGGAGCTACCACGGCAAAGCTTCATGAGAAAGAATTATTGCCATGACAAACTTCAGATCGAGCTCGCCTCGCTAAGTGAACACAACCAAATTTTGCGGCGCATTCATTCTTGTCAGGACCTGCCATTTCCCTGTACGCAACTTCGCCATTTCCCCCTCTGCCGGCAGCTTTGCCCTCCCCTTTTCTCTGCGCGACGGGCTTGGACCCCACCGTTCCTCTCCCACAGCAAGTCTTCAACCTTGCCGATCTCCTGCCAAGGCAAATTTCTCAGCGGCAAGTCCATGCTCTGGAACTTGCGCCGTCTCGCCCATGCACCAACATTGCCGAGGCGTTGAAAGCCGTCACGTCCCTGCTGCTCCGTCGAGTTTGCGTATGCGCATGAAATCCGCAGAGAAGTAGCCAAGCCTGCGCCATTTCCCTCTGTCACCGGCCTCACCTCGCGGGACCCTTACCGAAATTTGTCTTCTCGGCTATAAAGCCCTTGCCACGGCTCAGCCCTATGCCTTGCCCTCTCCTCGAGCTCTGCCCGCCTTGGCTGAGGCTCACGCATAGCTATCGCTGCCATTGCTGGTAAGCTCCAAGGAAGGGGCCGAAACGCAATTGAGCAAGCCTGGTGAGCTATCTCGCGATTAGTCGGTTTTGTAGCATCCTTGGCGATCCCTGAACTCACCCTTGTGCTTGATTCCAGATTCGGGCACTTGAGGTACCGCCACCGCGATGCCCTTCGTTCTGATCTCCGGCGCACGGTGGTGGAGCTTCTCGGCCACGCTCCGCCTCGGAGAGGTAGCTAAAATAACTCCTACTCACTCGCTGATGCTTAAACGGTGCTCAATTGAACCCTGTTCGCCCCTCTTCTACCCCTCCAGCTAGACGTCGCCGCTACCGTCGCAGACCTTCGGTGGTAGGCCACCTCGCCATCACTCCGCTGCCATCAACTGGACTTCAGGGTGTGAGGCAACCCCCTTTGGCTCCTCCGCCTACCGGCTCGCCGGCACCGTCCTCCTTCGTCGCCGGCACCGTGCCCTGCTACCTCCCCTGTTTTGTCTGCCTGATGAAGGGCCCCACCGGTCAGTGAGACTTAACTGACTCAATTCAATTCCAAAAGACATCTTCCAACTGCAGAAAGCGTAATCCGTTAATTTCAGTACATTTTCAAACCGACAAGAATGAAAACATTTGTAACTTTTGCATATTAAGCCCAATTCCAGTAAAATAAATTTATCAATTCATATAAAATCATAAACTATCAGAATATGAAAAGATATTTATTTTCGAACCAAGGTTTGAATTAGTTGGATTTAAATTGAAGTAAGCCCCAATATGACCTCTATACAAAATAAGTAAACCCTAACCCCAAAAATAATTAAATAATTTTCATATGCTCCTGAGATCCTAATAAACTCATTTGTGCAAAAATAATTAATTTTAAAACTAATTTTGAATAATTTAGATTAAAACTTACAGAAAACCCTAGTATGGTTACTATTAAAGAGTATTCAAGCCATAACTCATAAAATCATGAAATTAATTCTGGAAAATATTACCACCTAAATTACTCCATTTCTGTAAAAAAATTTAGATTTGAATCGAGTTTGTATTAAATTTGAAAATAGTTACTTTTCAATGCATAAGAACAAAAATAACTAAAAACATGGATCATATAAACTCAACTAATGGTAAAACTAATTCTTGGACATTAGTAATATCATAATACCCCTGTTTATGCAAAAATGTTTCATATTTGTTTAAGTTGGAATCAAAGTTGCAACTAATCTTGTTTTACATATATATAGTATATGAATAGGTGGTTAGTATAAAAATGTAGTCCATCAATAAAGTGAAAACATAAAATAGAGGTTCTTTAGGACCATATGATCTACTTTAATGAAATTAACTATAAAAAGTTATTGTTTATACGTAGATCCTAAACCAAAATATGCTTCTCATGCATAGAAAGTCAAAAAGGTTAAAATTTGGATAAAATGAAATCAAATATCTGTAAAACTAGTTTTGTTATACTCCTGAGGTCACAAGGATCACAAATATGTAAAAATATTTAGGTTTATCCATGATTAACATCATATGCTTAAGAGTCGAAGTTTTAATGCATGAAAAGTCTGAATAGTCATAACTTTAGCAAATAAACTTCAAATTTGATGAAATCAAATCCTAGGGCCTTGGAAAATGATACCCTTTCTGATTATGCGAAAATATATTGTGTTTGTGCAAAATTGAATTACGTCCATATTAGGTCTTAATGCTCACTTATAAGAAAACTATCTCGGATAAAAGCAAAATATCATGGGACCAGCTTTAAAACATTCTTAAAGGAATCCCCTACTAATTCCTGAAAATAGTTGCATAATCTTATAATGTGCTGTCGCAAACTTAAATCGGAAATTGAACCTTTATCGCGTCGATTTTACAAACGCTTAAGCCTTTTCGGCAACTCATAAAATATCTCGTCTAAATGAAAATTTTGTGAAGATCACCCTAGAAATGCTCTTTAGTATATGGACTACCATAATCTAGAAAAATATTCGTATAACAACTTGCTTTGCATCTGAATCCTGCTATTGCAATAACCCTAAGTATTATGGTCTGTAAAGCCCTTAAATGAATAGTTGAGCCTAAGAAACATTTAGCTAAAGTACTGGTATGGCAAGAATTATTATATAACCATGTGTATGCAGCCAGTAGTCTTAGTTTGTAAACCCAACATGTATATATCATCTTTTGTGCAAAATATACTGAGGGCTAAAAACTATTCACCCATAACACATTAACTAATGTCTTACTTCTACTAATCCAAATAATTTTAGCATCTTGAATTCGAAACTATAAATATGAAAATACATAATTTTAGCTCTTGAATTCCTAAAACAAAGAAAGGTAATCTAAAGAAAACAAGAATTTGTATCATCGCTTAACCTAAAGTTGCTATTAATATATATGCAAATAAAGGCAGACTAACATGAAAAATGCATAAAATCATAAAACACTAACTACACATGTTTTCTATAACAACTATTTGTTTGGTTTTCTGTCTATCTTCTTTTTGCCCTTATTGAAGTTGTTATTTGCTATATTTCCGTTGAATGACGCGTAGAACCCGACGTCACTGATTTCGTCGTCGACAACGCAACCTACGACCACGACTTCGTCGTAAGCAACAAATAAGCAACACAAGCACCCCTTTGATCATATTGATCCCAATGTTTTAATTTCCATTTTGTTTTACCAAATCAATTTATGCATGCGTGTATTTTCTGTAAATTCGCTATATTGTGGTACTGGTAGATATACCTATTGTCTCATGAAACTTCCTTGATAAGTATTGACATGTGAACCTTGATAACCCTAGAATAAAGATAAACAATATATAATGTCAATTTGGGTATATTCGATTTAATAATCATGCTTAGCCAAGCTTTAGATTTGAGATGAACAAATTGGATAAACTGACCAGATGAAACTTGTAGATATTGAGACATGATGATGGTTGTTGGTATTTGCTGTAAAAACTCAAAATAAAACTATGTTTTGACACAAGCGAGTTATGGCAATAGCCGGATGTGCATGGATTTTTCACGTAGTGTAGGGGGAGTATTCTCGCCCGGGTCGGTCAAGGACCGAGCTAATGTGTCGTTTACAAACCAAGAATTTAGTGCAACCACAAGTGCTAGCATGGGATAGCCCTAACTTATTAAGTTATTTAAGTCTAGCTTTGCATGTTGGAAGGCCCGAGTAGTACGAGCTGTTCCATTTTGGATTGCTCGAAGGGGCGCCCACACCACGGTGATGGGGACAACGCTTGCTGATATAACGGTGTACGCCATGCTATGGGGAGTTCCATCATTTTTATGCTCTGAGTTCTGCTGCCATAGTATGGGTTTGTCGTCACCGGGGTGGTGCAAAGTTAGGATTAAATAATGTAACGGTTATGTTATGATCTCCTTGCCGACACACCAAAGGAAGTGTGTTACTGGCCTGGCAAAAGAGGTTGATCATTTCTTGTGGGTAAAGTTGTACACCTCTGTAGAGCGAAATCCTTTTCGAAAAGACACGCCCGCAGTCATGGGCACTTGGTAAAGTCTTCACTTAGTTAGTTGTTTTATCATTTTCAAAATAAAATGTCTGTTTTGGGATGCTTACCCCGCAGGTGATACAATACTATACCATGTGTTGGCAAGTATAGGTATCAACTGTCATGCCATATGTTGGCAAGAACCGGATATATGCCATGTGATGGCAATGAGCGAATCAAAGTTCACATCAGAGAGGATTGTGAGTTATTACTTATGCTTTACTTATTACTTTCATATCAGTTAAACTTGCTCTTACAAATTCCGTTTCTAAATTGCAACTTGATTTACAAATTCAATATCGCTTTATGCAAATTAACCGTAGAAACTTTCTTTGACATAGCCTGCATTACTACATGTTTGTAACGACCCCCATTTTTCGAACTTGCAAAAATGGAAATCTAATGTGCATTTCCGTACTAGTCCCATGATCAGTAGCTAGTACGCACATACACCAATTGGAATCACAACCATACAACAAATATTAATTAAGCGGAAGCTATTACATAAAGAAAACTCTTACAAATCGTAGATAAAGCAAGATAAGAAGCAAAGTCTTGTAGTGTGCCCATCCAACACCCGCAGCAAACCGACAAGGCATAATCCCTAGAAAGATTCGACGAAGAAAACCCGCAACTCATGATTTAAAGAAACCTTCAAGCTCGGCAACTTAACCACCTAAAACCACATATAAGCAAGGGTGAGTACAATCGTATTCGCAAGACTTGAGCAAAGCCTATAATATATGCAGCCATTTCAAAGGAGGCTACTACAGTTAAATTTGCATAAAGCAGAATTGACATTGTAAAACAAGTTATTTGCAAACGGAATTTATAAAAGCATAATTGACGGATATGAAATAAGTAAAGCGTAAGTAATATATTCACCACCCATCGTGAATATCGAATAATCCAGAAATGGAATCCATCAATGTCGATCCTTTGACATGAAAACAAAAGCTGCTAAACAAGTTCCATTCCACAACCCATTTTAGAAAATTAAACATTTAACTAGTGCAAGTTCACCAAGTTTCCCATGATCGAGGGGACGGCTAATCGATTAGATTTACACTCTGCAGAGGTGTACAACTTTTCCCACAAGTCATGACCTTTTCTTTTTGCCGCATGTTTCACGACTTTAAGCGTGTGGCCGTAATGTTCATGACGAAAACCTTTACATTATCTAATCTAACTTTGCACCAAAGACCGGACGATAAAACCCACGCTATAGCTGGGAGAACTCGAGCATAGGAATGTTGGAACTCCCCATAGACGTGGCGCACACCGTTATATTGGTAAGTGTTGTTCCCAACACCTCGGTGTGGGCACCCGTCGAGCAAACCCCAAAGGAAAGCCCGTCATCGCTTCACCTACCAATGTGCAAAGTTAAACTAGATAACTTAATTGGTTTAAGGAAGCCCCATAACAACACTTGTGGTTTGTACGAAATATCTTGGATCATACAACACCGAGTTCGGTCCTTAATCGACACGGCGATACTCCACCCTACACTACGTGCAAATCCTCTGCACCTCCGGCTATTGCAAATAATCGCCGCATCGAAACCATAGTTTTATTTTGGGTTTTAATCGAAATACCCATAGCCAACAGCTACAATGACAACATTTTCCATTTCACAAGGAACACATTTTGATCGATCATCATCATCATTATTTGATCTAAAAGCATGGCTAAGCATGGATAAAAGTAATCGATATACCCATGGCGACATTAAGTAATTGTCTAAGCTTAATCTATGGTTATCAAGGTTCACATATTCATACTTATCAAGGAAGTTTCATGAGACAATAGGTATAACTACCAAGACCACAAAATAGCAATTTACAAAAAGTAAACGTATGCATAAAACATTTTAATAAACAATGCAAATTAAATTCGGGATCAAGATGGTCAAAGGAGGGTGCTTGCCTTGCTCATATATCGCTTACGATTTAAGACGCGATCGCAGATTTACGGAGGCAACGGCGGAGGAAGGGACGTCGAATTCTACACGTCGATTGATCGGAAAATAGCAAATAATAAACTTCAATAAAGGCGAAAAGAAGACAGATGTAAAATCAAATAAAGATTCATTGCGTAAAACAGGATGATTTAGGGTTTGAATTATTTACGACCTCATGAATTAGATACTTACAAATTCATATTCTTAATGGTTTTGGGATAACGAAACAGGTTTCTTTTATAGATTATCTTCTCTTGATTTACTTAATTCAAGAGGCTAAAATTATGAATTCTAGTATTTAGAACTTCAATTATAGATGCTAAAATTATTTGGATTAAAAGAATTGAAATACCAATTAAAGGAGTTATGCAAAACATACTTAATTCTTTAAGTGACTTGCATAAGAAACGATCTGAGCAAAGTTATGACCGATAAGGTAGCTAATTAGATTTATTTATAGTTTTTAAGAAGGTTCTGTGATACGAATTTATTAACTTCAAATTCCTTATTACAAAGTTCACTTAATCCTTATTATGTAGGGTTCGCTAAACATAGAACGAAGGGTTATTTGACTATTACAGTTTATATGTAAAACATGATGAAATAAGGTTATTTCTTCGGAATTAGATAGCATATACTTTGAACAACATATCTAGACTGATTTTATACATTTTAGCTTTTAGACGAGACATTATTTTCTTAGTTGAAAACGCTTATATGACATTAAAGGTTACGACAATCATACTTTTTAGGGGTATTCAACTAGCAGGATTTAATTGAAATGAAAGTTGTAAATGAAATATTTTTCTAGAATATGGTATACCATATCCTAAATATCATTTCTAAACTGATTTCTAATACATTTGCATTTAGACGAGAGGTTCTACGGATCGATGAAAAGGCTTGATAGTTCAATTTACTACTCGACTACAGCTCAGCTTTTGATATAAGGTTGCGACTACACCGCCTAGGATAATTTATCTATTTTTCAGGCATTAATAGGGCATGACACTAGAAGTGATTTAAAGTTGATTTCGCGACAAATGGCTTTTATCCGCGATACTTTTCCTATAAACGATCATTAGGGTTTAACCTTATTTTATTTCAACCTAGCACTAACATAAGGTATTTTTGTATTCACAGCAGGGGTACTATTTTTCAAGGCTATTAAATTTGGTTTTGTCAAATTTGAAGTTTATTTGTAATAGTTACAACTATTCCAATTATGCAATTATTAACACTTTAATTATTTATCACTTCATCGTTTTATGTAATAAACTTTTAAATATTATTTTACATCTGGAAACCTTATACTACCAGAGGTATGATAAATTTAGTTTAGTGATTACTCGAATTCATTTGACCCATATTCTAACATATTTAGCTTTCTATCCATATACATTTACACATTTTATGTTTAAGCTATTTCATTCTTTTCAAGTTAATTCAAATCAAGTTCATTTATTAATTATTCTGGAACAGTAAGGTATTCTACTGCCATGATATTATTTAGAAGTCAATTTTACTTATTCCATGTTTCTTTTACTCAAATTATGTATTTTTGAATTTCCAATGCATTGAATACTATCTTTTAATAAAAAGTATTTCAAACAATAATGAAATTTAAATATTTTTATATATTTGAACTCCTGGAAACATGATTACTTCACTAAAATTGGTTCCACTCATTTTTAAGTTTATTTACAACTTTTTAACATGAAGTGTGTTTTTAGCCCTTTTCTTTAAATTTGAATTTCAAATTTATCCAGTGAACATTTTCAAAATATTATTTTATATTCTGAAAGAACTAGATTTTAGATAAATTTAGAATTTGATTTCACTCAATTCGGAGTTATAATTCAAAAGTTATCAACGTTTGAAAAGACCCGGGTATACCTAAATGCTGAAAAATGGAGAATACGTTTTCCTTACAGCGAAGGCGCCTTCACCGGTTGAACTGGGTTCTTTTTGTGCCACCGCCAGGGGGGTCCCACGGTTCAGTGAGGGAAAAGCAGGGGCGCGGCTATTGCTGCTCGCCGGCGGCGAAGGAGCGGCGGAGAGGTTCGGCCGAGGGCCCGGCGAGCATCAGCGGGTCGTGGCGCGCCTGGGGGAGGTGCCGGTCACCGCCGGGGATGGCCGAGGAGGCTGCCGCCGGGCATGCGGCGGAATGAAGAAGAGCTCGCGGAGACGAAGAGGAAGCGAACTCGGTGGAATCGGTAGCGCTTTAGGTATCCACGCAACTCCGGGTTCCATTTTTCCGGTTTGTTGAAAGGAGCTTGGCCGAGCAACTCGCCACCGCTACCGCTTTTGGAGAAGAAGAACAGAGGGGGCGACGAGGTTTTAGTTGGCAAGTCCCAATTATTGTTGAGGGCTTTTGATTGCTATAGCCTATTGATGGTGAGGTTCAAAGGATTTGAGAATGGTTCTCAGACATGCGAATTTCGTTCGGCCGGGTTTTGGAGCTTTCGCCATGGCGGAAGCATGAGCAAAATTGGGCGCTCTGCTAGATGGAAGCGAGGAGGTAGAGGGGATGACGGCGATGCTTCTACGACCTGTGGTTGGCTTTTATAGGCGGGAGGCGGTGCATCGGCAGTGTTTGAACGCATAGCGATTTCGGCGGCTCGATTTTGCGCAGACTCGGCGAAAGGAGCGAAATTTTTCTCGACGTGAGGGACATGGAATGACCGGCAGTATGGCGCGGGAAAACCAAGGATAAACGTGGCTGCACGGATCGCTCGGGTGGCGTGAATCGCATAGAGGCGGCAAGACTCGGGAGAGCGCAAGCTCGACCCGTGGGTTAAGAAGAAGAGAGGAAGAAGGAAAAAGGGCTGACGGCTGGGCCCAGGGTCCACCGGCAGTGAGAGGATTCCTTTTCCGTTGTCGTGCCAGAGCCGTTCGGCGAAGAGATGGCCCATACGCGGTGAAAGAGACGGAATGAAAGGATAAGTTCAGCCCAGATAGTCCCATGTGGGCATTAAAATGGCCATCAGATCAAGTGGGAAAATTGTGAAACTTTTTGACCAAGCTCTACTGGTAGTTTCTAACCTTCAGTAAAATTTTGAGGTTAAAATACCGCATGGTTAAATTTTAGAAATTCTGACACTGTAGGTTTGTACAGGATTTAAATTTCGGTTTTGTATTTATTTAAAGGTTCAAACATTATTATTAATTTTTGAAACTTTTATGAGGGGTTATAACTATGTCAAGAATGTCTCTGTAAACTTTTCAACTCAAAATATTGGGTAGTTATTTTATAGAAATTCTGACATGAGAATTTCTAGTTTTTGATGGTCTCTGTTTTTGAATTATTAGAGGGCTCTGCGGACATGATCAATTCCTAAGATTTTTACCAGGTGTAAACACTGCACTGAGGGTTCTTTGGTAATTTTTCCAGATCCAGATAATCTTCGAATATTTTTCATTAATTCTGACTGGCACTGTTTCTAGTCAAAAAGAGGTGACATAAATTTTATTTATCCATTTTTCTGTGCACAAAATTTTACTTCTTGATTTTACTGACTTAACAGAGAGGTTAAGGTTCTATGGTAATTTTTCCAAAATTTATCTTTTACCATTTTATCTTTTCACCATTATCCATTCTTTAATTCTAGTTGTTTGATTTTTCATTCAACACAAAAATCCAAAGAAATCCAAATAAATTCCAATCTTGTCAAGAAAAATCAGAAATAATTATATTCAAATTGAAAATATTAATTTTCATATTATTCCATTTTTCGGGATGTTACAAATCTACCCCCCTTACAGAAATCTCGTCCCCGAGATTTGCAAGGACTAAATGGGTTTGGGAATTCTTTCTTAGATGTGGTCTTGTTATTTCCTCGTCTTCTTGTTTCTAGTGTAGCCGCTTTGCAAAACATCATTCTTGCGATTCCAAGGTGATGTGGCTAGAATGTAGAAGATTTCTATTTGGGTTTTGTGTAAGTAGATGAGGAATACTACTATATATTTCTTTTGATTGCATAACTCGGATTAGTAATAATGATAATCTAATTTAGAGAGTGACACGTGATATGTTTAGAACATTTGAGGGGAAAGAATTAATGTTTGTTACTTGATTCATTTGGGAAGAATTTAAATATTATCATCAAGAAATGATATTTGAATATAATGGTTGATCTCGCACGATTTAACAACAGATTGACTAAATTAGATGAGAATGAATGTTATTCTAGGTTGTCTTTAGATTGCAAACAAAGTATGATAAGTCAAGAATTTAGGTTGAGGTAAGGGGATCATAAAATGATCCTGACGATTTAACTTACTTGATCATCTTGATAGACAAAGGGTTTTGATTTTCTTTGTACTTGGCAATTATGAAAGAATATAATGTACAAAGTCAAAAGGTTGATTGTAGGAATTGTATATATATAAAGGACGTTTTCGATATTACATTAAGTATCGGGTGTAATTACATAAGGAAGATCTTTACATAAGCCTGACATCGAGGCAGGGGTCGTTCTAGGTATTTGATGCTTCCTAGGTCTTGATATAACTTGGAAATCACTTATGTCATCCTTGACGAGATGAAGAACCTTTTTCGGGTAGATTTTGGTGAAGTGATGAGATTCTTCTCGATCGACGCAAACGGCGTTGTCCATCTTATTCGAAACAATAGAAGATTATTCACTGATGTTATAAAACAGATAGAGGATTGATCGAGCAATGGTTAAGGACGAAAACTGGAAGTTTAGCATTTGATATCTTACTGACCATTTAGAAGGATTAAGATAAGATATATTTTGATGAGAGTTCAGTTAAATTTATAAGGCTATATTCCGCTTATCGAAATATTACTTTTAAGATTAGACACAACGATTTCAAATTAATCTTAGTTCGATGAAACTATGTTTATGTGAGACGACTGCATCGTGTCGTATACCATGATCGATATCTTGAGTTGGAGTAAATGAGGGATAGGAGCTTGATGGTCTTGAGAACGAAGTTGATCTCTCTTCTTCCTTGGGCATTTGTTGGCATAATGTCCACGCCACGACAAAGAAAAGCATGTAACATTAGTTGCTCGGTTTTGGATACCGATGGTTGCTCACCGGTGTTGTTGGAGAAATGAACAAATAATGGTTGAAATTCGTGATGGAATTGAGCGAAATTCCTCCCGGGCAAGCGCCTTCATTCAAGCGCCTCTTCTTGAACCGATTCTTCGAGTAAACTGATTCAGATTTTATTCCTCCTACTCTTGGAGTTATAATCTTAACTGATGTAACTTCTGGTATGACCATGGTTGCAGAAAATATTTGTTCTTCTTGCGGGCATCGCTTAGCTAGATGGCCCTTTCTTTGACAGCTTGAAGCACTCACGCTTCTCTTGTGGCGTCTTGGTGGTTATGATTGGATTCTCAATACTATCTTCCTTTTAATCTCAGCTTATGACATTCCTTGCCCAATGACCTTCTTCACCACACAAGAAACATGCCGATGGCGATGGCCATTTATTACTTCCTGGATGAAGGCGATCAAAGTCTATGTGTTGCTTCTTTAACTCCTTAGGTAATATTTTCTGTGTAGCTAGTTTTTCCCTTCTGATTGCCAAATCTTGAGCAACTAAGGCCCGGAATTTCTCTCACGATGTTTGAATTGTATTGGCAACTATCGGACCTAGGGACATTGAGTGGGCAATGGTCATGACCTTCACAAAGGTAACAAGTGATATTGCTCATGGAACATTTTCCAGAGAATGATTTCCTTCACACCGAGCAATTTATTGCATGCTCATCGCCAGATGTGTCCTATTTCTCCACATTGAATGCAAGCACGATCTTCGATTGGTTGGGTTGGCAACACTTCAAAGAACATCGCTTAGGTATTGAGTGAAATGTAGGAGTAGGCTTCGATCTAAACCATTTCCTTTTCGGCAAGAACTGAGCCAAGGTTGGAATTGTTCTGTACTAAATGTTGGGAACCTGGCTGAACTAAGGTAGGATTATCATTAGATGGCTTAAAGCTGAACATGGCTTCACTTTCCAAGATTTTACCGGGGAATCTTGTCACAGGTATCCTGCTACAATGGTTGTTAAGACAAGGTTATTTAGATGGAATGCTGTTGGATTTCACGAAGTGAATGAGAAGTGCTAGTAAGTTATACCAAGATTCTTTAGCAACAAAAAGCTAACTTAATAAGAGGTACACGGCATGTTAAAATGTTTGAGATGAACAAAAGGATACATCTCAACCAGAGTTATTTGGAAAGAACCGAAGATTGATTATAAAGGCTGAAAAACCTATTACTCATTACTTGTAGCGGATGAATTAATGGATTGTTTCGAAGGTGTCTTCAAGATATTGAAATTGGGAGGATATGGTTAGATGAAAGTTATCCATTCTACAAAGCATCATTCTGTTTATTAAAATATTATTTTGAGAATAACCTATATATGGATTTGGTAATTGCTGGTTAATTTATAAGGCAGTGTCTCGCTCCTTAAAACATTGTTTCAAGGTTGGTTATTTGTTAGTTATTAGTTCATAAGACAACTTTTCGTTCCTTAAAATTTTCTTAATTAGATTTTCTTATTAAATAAGGGTTGGCACATCGTAAATTTCCACCTAATGGTTTAACATTTACGAGAGTAACCCGAAAGCAATACAGAAGTTTCAAAACTTAAAATTGCAACATCACAAAAAATATATATATATGCTCAACTTAGTATGCGGGAGGGGTATCTAAGTTTTTTTTTTTTTTTTTTTTTTATCCTAACCATATGTATCTCTGCACAAGAGGTTTATTATGCAGTTCAAAATAATGTGTAATTTGGGTAGTACTATCTTTAAAATAGGCCATTTGACGATAAGTCTCTTTTAACTTTTGCACTACTTGTTGTGTCGATGATCCAATGTTTCTATGAAGTCAGAGAGGTTTGATGCTTCATTATTTCCATCTTCTTAGAGTTTGCTGTTGCAGGTATTACGATGTTATTGACTTGTTAGCGAAATTATTTCTCAAAAAGAATTTGTCGTTTTTTTTTTTTTTTGAAAATATGGCTTTCGATGTTCCCGCTTTCCTTTCGACGACCATTCGAATTTTAATCAAAACATAAGACTATTCTGATTCTTACTTAATTTCATGGTATAAGATCTAAACAATTAAGTTTTGAGGCATAGTCAAAAGTTGTTATGGTTAGAATCAGATTTTAATTGGCCAAAAGTGACTTAAGTAAATTTGTGGTTACTAATATGGCGAGATATTGACATTAGTTCGTATATGAATGGTATGGTTTCAAGAAGTCAGTAGTAATGGTAATTATACTATTAATCTTGATTAGACTTGATAAGTTAATGATCATAATGATTTACACAAAGGGAAAGTTCCACAAAAGAAAGGATAAGTTTGGAAGAAATTTTATAGAAAAGAAGAGATAAGCTATCTTATGATTTCCAATTTATCCTATGGGTTAAGTTTTACATATTTATACATGAGGACAACTTATTGTGAAACTTTAACCTAGCGGTTAAGTTCACATATAAATCAGTCCTAACAACCAAAATAAAACCAATTTTCAAATAGCAAGTTATAAATACCACATTAAAATGCTTTATATAACTAGAGCGAAATAATATGCTATATGTAAGGGTTCTTATCTTAAGGCAAGTCTTAATATATTCTAACCTTCTCGCATTTTATCGCTAGGTGAAGTCGCCTCATCATGCACTAGGTTCTTTGAGCTTTGTTTCGCTTTTAGATTAGTGAAGTGTTGTTGGCTCCCATGATATTGCCGGCGAGAACTTGTAGCCTTCATTTGCAAGCAAGATAGCGACATATCTCTGGACGTCTTCGAAGCAACTAGCGAAGATACACTATCTTTAAGGAAAGAGGAGAATTTGTTTACAAATCAAAATGAAAGTAGTGGTAAGGAGAATCTTAAGATAGAGGAAGGATAGCAAAATCTACATTTTGTAAATACAATAGCTTTTGAGAATAAGATTTTGAATTTGCTTATTCCAATGCTAACGACCATTCTATCTAGGGTTTATCCTACAATCGAGATAGCTCGATACCAATCAGAATCTGACCCCATTTTTCGAATTTGCAAAATGGAAATCTAATGTGCATTTCCGCATTAGTCCCATGATCGTGAGCTAGTACGCACATACACCAATTGGAATCACAACCATACAACAAATATTAATTAAGCGGAAGCTATTACATAAAGAAAACTCTTACAAATCGAGATAAAGCAAGATAAGAAGCAAAGTCTTGTAGTGTGCCCATCCAACACCCGCAGGCAACCGACAAGGCATAATCCCTAGAAAGATTCGACGAAGAAAAACCCGCAACCTGCGACGAAAGAAACCTTCGAAGCTCGGCAACTTAACCACCTAAAAACCACATATAAGCAAGGGTGAGTACAATCGTACTCCGCAAGACTTGAGCAAAGCCTATAATATATGCAGGCCATTTCAAAGGAGGCTACTACAGTTAAATTTGCATAAAGCAGAATTGACATTGTAAAACAAGTTATTTGCAAACGGAATTTATAAAAGCATAATTGACTGATATGAAATAAGTAAAGCGTAAGTAATATATTCACCACCCATCGTGAATATCGAATAATCCAGAAATGGAATCCATCAATGTCGATCCTTTGACATGAAAACAAAAGCTGCTAAACAAGTTCCATTCCACAACCCATTTTAGAAAATTAAACATTTAACTAGTGCAAGTTCACCAAGTTTCCCATGACCGAGGGGACGGCTAATCGATTAGATTTACACTCTGCAGAGGTGTACAACTTTTCCCACAAGTCATGACCTTTTCTTTTTGCCGCATGTTTCAAGCACTTTAAGCGTGTGGCCAGAATGTTCATGACGAAAACCTTTACATTATCTAATCTAACTTTGCACCAGCACCGGGACGATAAAACCCACGCTATAGCTGGGAGAACTCAGAGCATAGGAATGTTGGAACTCCCCATAGACGTGGCGCACACCGTTATATTGGTAAGTGTTGTTCCCAACACCTCGGTGTGGGCACCCGTCGAGCAAACCCGAAAGGAAAGCCCGTCGCTTCACCTACCAATGTGCAAAGTTAAACTAGATAACTTAATTGGTTTAAGGAAGCCCCATAACAACACTTGTGGTTTGTACGAAATATCTTGGATCATACAACACTGAGTTCGGTCCTTAATCTGACACGGGCGATACTCCACCCTACACTACGAGCAAATCCCTCTGCACCTCCGGCTATTGCCAATAATCGCCCGCATCGAAACCATAGTTTTATTTTGGGTTTTTAATCGAAATACCCATAGCCAACAACTACAATGACAACATTTTCCATTTCACAAGGAACACATTTTGATCTGATCATCATCATCATTATTTGATCTAAAAGCATGGCTAAGCATGGATAAAAGTAATCGCATATACCCATGGCGACATTAAGTAATTGTCTAAGCTTAATCTATGGTTATCAAGGTTCACATATTCATACTTATCAAGGAAGTTTCATGAGACAATAGGTATAACTACCAGTACCACAAAATAGCAATTTACAAAAAGTAAACGTATGCATAAAACATTTTAATAAACAATGCAAATTAAATTCGGGATCAAGATGGTCAAAGGAGGGTGCTTGCCTTGCTCATATATCGCTTACATTTAAGACGCGATCGCAGATTTACTGAGGCAACGGCGGAGGAAGGGACGTCGAATTCTACACGTCGATTGATCGGAAAATAGCAAATAATAAACTTCAATAAAGGCGAAAAGAAGACAGATAGAAAATCAAATAAAGATTCATTGCAGAAAACAGGGATGATTTAGGGTTTGAATTATTTACGACCTCATGAATTAGATACTTACAAATTCATATTCTTAATGGTTTTGGGATAACGAAACAGGGTTTCTTTTATAGATTATCTTCTCTTGATTTACGAATTCAAGAGGCTAAAATTATGAATTCTAGTATTTAGAACTTCGAATTATAGATGCTAAAATTATTTGGATTAAAAGAATTGAAATACCAATTAAAGGAGTTATGCAAAACATACTTAATTCTTTAAGTGACTTGCATAAGAAACGATCTGAGCAGGTTATGACTGATAAGGTAGCTAATTAGATTTATTTATAGTTTTTAAGAAGGTTCTGGTGATACAAATTTATTAACTTCAAATTCCTTATTACAAAGTTCACTTAATCCTTATTGCGGTAGGGTTCGCTAAACATAGAACGAAGGGTTATTTGACTATTACAGTTTATATGTAAAACATGATGAAATAAGGTTATTTCTTCGGAATTAGATAGCATATACTTTGAACAACATATCTAGACTGATTTTATACATTTTAGCTTTTAGACGAGACATTATTTTCTTAGTTGAAAACGCTTATATGACATTAAAGGTTACGACAATCATACTTTTTAGGGGTATTCAACTAGCAGGATTTAATTGAAATGAAAGTTGTAAATGAAATATTTTTCTAGAATATGGTATACCATATCCTAAATATCATTTCTAAACTGATTTCTAATACATTTGCATTTAGACGAGAGGTTCTACGGATCGATGAAAAGGCTTGATAGTTCAATTTACTACTCGACTACAGCTCAGCTTTTGATATAAGGTTGAGACTACACCGCCTAGGATAATTTATCTATTTTTCAGGCATTAATAGGGCATGACACTAGAAGTGATTTAAAGTTGATTTCGCGACAAATGGCTTTTATCCGCGATACTTTTCCTATAAACGATCATTAGGGTTTAACCTTATTTTATTTCAACCTAGCACTAACATAAGGTATTTTTGTATTCACAGCAGGGGTACTATTTTTCAAGGCTATTAAATTTGGTTTTGTCAAATTTGAAGTTTATTTGTAATAGTTACAACTATTCCAATTATGCAATTATTAACACTTTAATTATTTATCACTTACTGTTTTATGTAATAAACTTTTAAATATTATTTTACATCTGGAAACCTTATACTACCAGAGGTATGATAAATTTAGTTTAGTGATTACTCAATTCATTTGACCCATATTCTAACATATTTAGCTTTCTATCCATATACATTTACACATTTTATGTTTAAGCTATTTCATTCTTTTCAAGTTAATTCAAATCAAGTTCATTTATTAATTATTCTGGAACAGTAAGGTATTCTACTGCCATGATATTATTTAGAAGTCAATTTTACTTATTCCATGTTTCTTTTACTCAAATTATGTATTTTGAATTTCCAATGCATTGAATACTATCTTTTAATAAAAGTATTTCAAACAATAATGAAATTTAAATATTTTTATATATTTGAACTCCTGGAAACATGATTACTTCACTAAAATTGGTTCCACTCATTTTAAGTTTATTTACAACTTTTTAACATGAAGTGTGTTTTAGCCCTTTTCTTTAAATTTGAATTTCAAATTTATCCAGTGAACATTTTCAAAATATTATTTTATATTCTGAAAGAACTAGATTTTAGATAAATTTAGAATTTGATTTCACTCAATTCGAGTTATAATTCAAAAGTTATCAACGTTTGAAAAGACCCGGTATACCTAAATGTCAAAAATGGAGAATACGTTTTCCTTACAGTGGGCGCCTTCACCGTTGAACTGGTTCTTTTGTGCCACCGCCGGGGGTCCCACGGTTCAGTGAGGGAAAAGCAGGGGCGCGGCTATTGCTGCTCACCGCCGGCGAAGGAGCGGCGGAGAGGTTCGGCCGAGGGCCCGGCGAGCATCAGCGGGTCGTGGCGCGCTTGGGGGAGGTGCCGATCACCGCGGGATGGCCGAGGAGGCCTGCCGCCGGCGGCATGCGGCGGAATGAAGAAGAGCTCGCGGAGACGAAGAGGAAGCGAACTCCGGTGGAATCGGTTGCAGTTTAGGTATCCACGCAACTCCGGGGTTCCATTTTTCCGGTTTGTTGGAAAGGAGCTTGGCCGAGCAGCTCTGCCACCGCGCGCCGCTTTTGGAGAAGAAGAACAGTAGGGGGCGACGAGGTTTTAGTTGGCAAGTCCCAATTATTGTTGAGGGCTTTTGATTGCTATAGCCTATTGATGGTGAGGTTCAAAGGGATTTGAGAATGGTTCTCTCAGATTATGTGAATTTCGTTCGGCCGGGTTTTGGAGCTTTCGCCATGGCGGAAGCATGAGCAAAATTGGGCGCTCTGGCTAGATGGAAGCGAGGGAGGTAGAGGGGGATGACGGGCGATGCTTCTACGACTCCAGGGTTGGCTTTTATAGGCGGGGAGGGCGGTGCATCGGCAGTGTTTGAACGCAAGCGATTTCGGCGGCTCGATTTTGCGCAGACTCGGCGAAAGGAGCGCGAGATTTTTCTGACGTGAGGGACATGGAATGACCGGCAGTATGGCGCGGGAAAACCAAGGATAAACGTGGCTGCACGGATCGCTCGGGTGGCGTGAATCGCATAGAGGCGGCAAGACTCGGGAGAGCGCAAGCTCTGACCCGGCGAAGCGAAGAAGAAGAGAGGGAAGAAGGAAAAAAGGGGCTGACGGCTGGGCCCAGGGTCCACCGGCAGTGAGAGGATTCCTTTTTCCGTTGCCGTGCCAGTAGCCGTTACGGCGAAGAGATGGCCCATACGTCAGTGAAAGAGACGGAATGAAAGGATAAGTTCAGCCCAGATAGTCCCATGTGGGCATTAAAATGGCCATCAGATCAAGTGGGAAAATTGTGAAACTTTTTGACCAAGCTCTACTGGTAGTTTCTAACCTTCAGTAAAATTTTGAGGTTAAAATACCGCATGGTTAAATTTTAGAAATTCTGACACTGTAGGTTTGTACAGGATTTAAATTTCGGTTTTGTATTTATTTAAAGGTTCAAACATTATTATTAATTTTTGAAACTTTTATGAGGGGTTATAACTATGTCAAGAATGTCTCTGTAAAATTTTCAACGCAAAATATTGGGTAGTTATTTTATAGAAATTCTGACATGAGAATTTCTAGTTTTTGATGGTCTCTGTTTTTGAATTATTAGAGGGCTCTTCGGACATGATCAATTCCTAAGATTTTTACCAGGTGTAAACACTGCACTGAGGGTTCTTTGGTAATTTTTCCAGATCCAGATAATCTTCGAATATTTTTCATTAATTCTGACTGGCACTGTTTCTAGTCAAAAAGAGGTGACATAAATTTTATTTATCCATTTTTCTGTGCACAAAATTTTACTTCTTGATTTTACTGACTTACCAGAGAGGTTAAGGTTCTATGGTAATTTTTACAAAATTTATCTTTTACCATTTTATCTTTTCACCATTATCCATTCTTTAATTCTAGTTGTTTGATTTTTCATTCAACACAAAAATCCAAAGAAATCCAAATAAATTCCAATCTTGTCAAGAAAAATCAGAAATAATTATATTCAAATTGAAAATATTAATTTTCATATTATTCTATTTTTCGGGATGTTACAATGTTGCAAATACCACTTAAGTCTTGCTGAGTACGAAAGTACTCAACCTTGCTTATTATGTTGTCTTAGGTGGATAAGAAAACTAAACTCCGAAGAATACTTTTCGTCGCACATTGTGGGAATTTCAAATCAAGCGATCTTTCTAGGGATTTGTTCCTTGTCAGTTGGCTGAGGGTTGGATGGGCACACTACAAGACTTTTGCTTCTTCTGTCGCTATATACTCTGAACTGTAAGAATACATTGTATAAATAACTTCTGCTTTATTAATATTATGTATGGTTGTGATTCCAATTGCTGTAAATGTGCGTACTAGCCACTGATCATGAGACTAGTACTGTATGCGCATAGATTCTCATTTTCGCATTTTATGCATGCGAAAACGGGGGTCGCTGCAGCCGGTTGATAAAGCGATAATATGTGCTGATGCTGTCGACTAGAGGACGAAGATAAAAGATTACCTAAGTGATCCATCCAAACCAACAGAGAGCAAAGTTAGACATCAGGCCTTAAAATATGTTGTCTTGAATGAGGTTCTGTACTATCGAACATTAGAAGGTTTACTACTGAGATGCCTTGGAGCCGATGAAGCCAAAGTGGCCATGGTGAAGTACACGAAGGTATCTGTGGTCTCATCAGTCGGCTTACAAAATGAAATGGATGCTTAAGCGCACAGGGTATTTTTGGCCGACAATGTTGGAGGATTGTTTCCAATATTATAAAGGGTGCCATACTTGTCAAAAGTTCAGCAATGTACAACTCGTACCTGCATCGGCTTTGCATTCGATTATCAAACCATGGCCATTCAGGGGATGGGGAATAGATGTAATCGGCCAAATATTTCCTGTTTCAAGCAAAGGCCATAAGTTCATTTTGGTCGCAACCGATTATTTCTCTAAGTGGGTTGAGGCTATACCCCTTAAGAAAGTTACAAGTATCGAGGCTATCGGGTTTGTCAATGAACACATTATTCATCGGTTTGGCATCCTGCACACTATCACGACCGATCAAGGCACTGTGTTTATGTCCAATGAATTTCAGAATTATGCAAAAGGCCTGGGAATCAAACTGCTAAATTCGTCGCCTTGTTATGCTCAGGCTAATGGACAAGCCGAGTCATCCAATAAAACTTTGATTAAGCTGATTAAGAGGAAATCGAGGAAAAACCAAAGAATTGGCACTCAACATTATGAGAGTCACTGTGGGCCTATCGGCTAGCGTACCACGGGTCGACAAAGCTTTCGCATTATCAGCTGGTTTATGGTCAAGAAGCCATTTTACCAGTGGAGATAAACATTGATTCTATACGAGTGACCAGACAAAATTGTTTGTCAGCTCCAGATTACAAAGATTTAATGATTGACAACTCAGACGACTTAGCAGAATTGTGTTTGTCTATGTTAGATCGGCTTAAGAAGAATAAGATGAGAGTTGTGAGGGCATATAACAAGAAGGTTGTGCCCAAATCATTCAGTGAAGCTGATTTGGTCTGGAAAACCATACTGCCTCTTGGTTCTAGAGATAGCCGATTTGTTAAATGGTCCCCTACGTGGTAAGGACCGTATAAAGTAAATCGATTTGTTGATGGAAATTCTTACATACTCGAGACGTTAGAAGGAGTTGTTTTGCCTAAGACGATTAATGGGAAATACTTAAAGAAATACTACCCTAGCGTATGGGTCGAATCCTAGTCGACTACGAGGAAATATCATCTCAAAATCCTAGTTAACTCGCTGCTGTTAACTATGGCTAAAAAGGATGGATTACATAGACAAGACAATAATAAAAACGGTTAAACAGCCGATTATAAAACTAAACATTACAAAAGTATTGTTCCAGAAGCCAAGCATCCAAGAGGTTTTCGTCGTTACAACAGTTTATAGGCCAGAGCCAGGAAGTGTAGCTCCCAGAGCTGACAATGCGCCTGCGGTCTTGGCAATGATGTCTTGTACTTCTCGACTATATACTGGTCTTCCTTAGCGTTTCCAGGTACAAGAGTCACCTTGGCCGACTGTTTCTTCACATTGACTACGACCATGGTAATGCCAAGTTTCTTCTCTTTGATAGCCGACGAGGTCTTCTCTATGATTTGATGGCCTTCTGAGATTTGCTTATCAGTCTTGGCCAGCTCTTCCATAAGAAATTTTTTGGTTGACTCAAACTTCACGACGGCCTCCTTGCTGGCCTTGAGCGATTTGGCATCAGCGTCGAATTTTTTCTTCTTCGCCTTTGCATCAGCAACCAGCTCATCCAAAAGCTTTTGGTCAGCCTCTTGGGCTTCACATTGGGTGATTCTCACTTGAGCAGCCTCGACTGATGCCTTCTTCTCATCCAGATGGCAGACATTCAGCAGTGCCTCCATTGCCTTTAGAGGCAAGTCGGCTTCAACGGCCCCCATAACATCGCATATCAGTTGGTTATTCTTGAGAATCTCCGCCTGTGGCCTCATCACCAAGTTGAAGAGCCTATTTAAGCGCTCTTGGGCTCTAGGAGCCGACGTGACCGTGGCCGATGCTTCCTTTGAGACTTCTAATATTTTGCGAATGTCTGCGGGATAGTCGTCGGTGGTCATGATTTCTGGATCATTGAGATAAGCCAAAGAGAACCCCAGCAGATCCGTTGGATCGGAGGTGGCTAGGGCAACAGGAGCCGGTGGTGTCGACTGAGAAGAGGGAGGTGGAGCCTCTAGAGAAGCGTCGGGCAAATCGGGCAGAATGTTGGCTACCTGCATCGATGGGTTAGCTGCAATTGAGAGTTAGAATGAATTACGGTTATATGCGTGAACACTCATCATAGAAACCCATGGAGGAAATAACTTACCCCTGCAGTAGCCGACGCGTGTGGTGAGCTTTCACCACTCTGCTCTTGAGGCTTGGAGCGTCTTTTAGCGGGAGGCTTGGTGGACTTTGCCTTCTTCTTTTCTGAAATTTAATCGGTCAAAAAGTAGTCCCCAGAAAGGGCATAAAGAGGAAGCGAAGTGACAGTCGATCAAAGTATATTCACTTGGTTGCTGTTTTTTCTCTATGTCTGATAGTGATGGGCTCTGGATGCCCAAGGTACCGGAGGTATACCCTATTATACCAGTCGACTGATGTGGCCTTTTTCCTTGATGGCCACTACCCGATTGGCCAGAGATCAGCTTCTTGCCAGTAGCCTTGGTCTGCAAACAGGGGCAAAAACTAATTTGTTAAAGGTACTTGGCAGAATTGAATTGTGGGGTGAAAAGAGATCCATTTAGCCAATACCTCGCCGGTAATGTCTACTAGACTTTTGTTAGTATACCTAGAGGAGCTAGAAGAACTAGACTCATCGCTCGAACCACTGTCAGAAACTACCGTCGGCTCATGTAGATTTGGAAAGAAAGTGTTAATAATGGCCGACGATGTCCTCTCCAGAAAAAGTGCCTCCGTGATAGATGACCACCATGAAGAAAAGTGGCCTGCCCGATGTGTGTTCAAAAAGAAATGAGGCAGGTCTTCAAGTTGGAGATCATCGGCTATTTCCAGCATGATACTGTCAGTGTTACGCCCTTGAGGCAATCATTTAGATGATTGTAACATGACTATGTTTATGAATAATAATATGATTATTGGTCCAATGAATGTAAATCATTGTATTGATCAACAAGTATGTGACTTACTTATGAAGCTCTTTACTTATTGATATAATTCGATAAATATCTCTGATCGGATATCATCGTATAGGACAACGATGAATAGATCAGCACATGTAGTGATCGATGATCATGCTTCATAGATCATGGGATATGGAGATATCATCTATACATTGTGGACACATGTTGAAGAACATGGGTTAGATAGAACCGCCATGGGACACTGCGAGAATGTTTCATTCTTATGTGTCATCAGTGTATCTCATACATAGTAGATGTATGATCCTTAGACCTGAGATTGTCATATTCCCTACATGTGTAATAGTTTTCCTTGGGGCTATCAAACACTACTTCCGAACCGGATAGTTATAAAGGTAGCTTTCATGTTTACTATGAAACGTGTAGAGGGAAGTGAGCAGTCAAGATGGAATTTGCCACTTCAATGAAATGGAGATATATGACAAGGCCACTCGTGTGATATGATTAAGGAAGTGCATGGCCATTGTAACATCCCAAAAATTCGCCTAAATATTATTTTATTGTCATTTGTGCATTTTATGATTTTCTGGAATTTATTTGGATTTTTCCAGATTTATTGGAATTAATTGAAAATTTAGTATATTGGTCCCTTGTCCAAAACTATTTAAATTTATGCAAAGTTAAAATAAAGTTTTGCCAAAAATATTTTATTTGAGTCCAGAATGTCTCAAAGTATTTTTGAGAATTTTCTTGGATTTTTCCTAATGGTTTTATTGCCTAAAACAAATAAACTGATTTTCTGTGATTATTTTAAATCAAAAACCCTTTTAAAATCGTTGTGAACAGTGTTGGGCCAGCCCGTTGCTAGGCAGCCCAATAAGCCCATCGCACCTAACCCTAGCCGCCCCTGATCTGGGCCGTTGATCTCAATCGTGCGCTCAAGATTTGGCCGCATCGCCGACGTTTGTGAGCCGTCGGATTGACGCCACGTGGATGCCTGGGATGAAGCCGCGTCACCTCTCCGTGTCGCCGCCGGAGTCCGCCGCCGCCACGGAGTCATCTTCGGAGTCCGCGCTGTGCACGCCTCCCCGTGCGGCTATTTAAGGCGCCGACGCGGGCACCGAACTCCTCACCTCGCGCCGCGCATCTGCCACAAACCTGAAGCCCCGAGCGGCCGCCGTTCTCGCGTAGAAACTCGCCGGAGTTGCGCTGCGGTTTTTGCCCAAGAACGTCACCGTTCCGCCGTCTCCGCCGTTCCAAGAGCTAGAGCCGAAGACCCCGTTCCGAGACGCGTTCGCGCTGCTGCTTTTGGTCGTCGGGGAGCACCGTTGCGCCGTCGTTGGAGTCGTCATCTTCAAGTCCGGTGAGAGCACCGCCGTCGCGCCTCCATCGCCTAGTCCAGAAGTTCCGGGCCGTCCGATCTAGATCCTTCGGTCGAGATCGTGCCGCGTCGCCGTTCAGCCGCGTCCGTTCGATCGGATCAGCCATGGATGCACGCCGCGTGTTGCGCATCGGCGGGGGCGGCACTGTGGCCAATCGGGTTGTGACGCGTGTCGGGCACTGGCACCGAGGCGCCGTGGACTGGGTTCACGGTAGACCAGATCCATGCCATGGATCGAGTCTATGGACTGGGACCACGTGTCAAGCTCCGGTTAGTCCAGGCCAAGGCTGACGTCATGCTTGCGCAATAAATCTATTTTCAATTTAAAAATTATTCTGTTAATTCTGATTTTCTAATTTTTGTATTTTCAGTATTTGTTCAAATTTCAAAAGGCTATAACTTTTGCATTTTAACTCGGATTTGAGTGATTCAAATTTCTAAAAAATTTTAAAATTGAGATCTATTTAATGGTGAATTTTAATTGATTTTTGAAGTTAAGTTGCTCTCTATTTTGGTATTTATTTGCTTTTCTCCTTCGGTACGCGTAGACGTTGAATTGTGCGACGCTTCGGAGGAAGATCCAGCAACTCAAGAGCAAGCTCCAGACCAAGATCAGGACCTATTCCCAGGCAAGTTGTGCTTTGATCATGTTGAACCCATGTTTATAAAATTGCTATATTTGTTTTACCCTATTGCATATTATTTCAAGTATACAATTGTTTCAAATTAAATTGGGACTTAGCTATTGTACCCATTTGATCTACACCCTACCTTGTCATTGTATGCCATGATCTATGCTCACCCAAGATTAGTTCATTATAGTTGTTTAGTAATAATAATCAACATGGGATGTACCGTATTAGTTGCTTAGCCATGCAACGTCATCACATGTGATTGAGACATTGATAATTAATCTTGACTAATGGAATATGGAATGATGTTATAAACTTGTGTGTCATGTGGGATCACACGATGAGATTGAGTTGTTGTGGCGAGTCATGTCACGCAACGATGTTGAATTGTTGATGGCACGTGGTGCTTGGTAATCAACTTGGGTGATATTCACTTAGATTGGGGCAAGTGACAAGGGGCGAGTATGCCAAGGTGGGCCCGATGGGCAGAGGGTATGTGGAAGTCTTGCCTTGATCACTCTAAGGACTTAACCTTGCAAGCCATTGACCTGAGTCAATCATGCAACCACATGTCTGGTATGGGCCGGCCTAGCTGATTAATTTGTAATGTCCTAATTTTGTTACTATCGTGGTCGGTGTGAGTTCCCGAGTTATGGAGAAATTCACATGGCGCAAGAGGGGGGCCCTGGATGTGGTAACCAGTCCCACCAGTGTTGAAACCTTAGTGGGTGGTACCGAGTTAAGCCAGCGCATTGTAAAGGCTTTGTTATAATCGCTCGCCTTGGTGGTGTTTGGTTGTATCGCGTGGGTAAAGTGCATAACCTCTGCAGAGTGTGAAACTATTCGGATAGCCGTGCTCGCGGTATTGAGCAATACTCGGGAATTACAGTTAAGGGTTAGATTAATTAAATGGACAATTTGGTTGGGATGACGGAATGCCATGTGGAAGATGGAATTTGACTTAGAATTGGAAACTTGGTTTACTTCAGAAATGCTGATTCTATTTATTGTTATTTGTTTTACAGTCTTTAAAATCTATTTATTGTATTTGTTCATAAATGCTGCTTATTGCAAAATAGCCATGATAACCTATCCATTGGAATAAGCCTTGCATAGAGTTACATAGAATTGCATTCTGTGCACAACTTGTTGAGTGCTTTAAGTACTCACCCTTGCCAACAACAATAATCAACAGTCGAAGAATCTACACCTATGCTGGAGGAGTTCCAGGAGGACACGAGTCATTAGGGTCCGAGCCTTGTCGGTTGCCTGTGGTGAACTGATGAGCTATCTACGTTTTCTACTTTCCGCTGCTTAATTCTTAACTTATATTTCCAGTTTTGCCCTGCGTGGCTTAATAATGTAAGTCGGTCATAAGATCATACACTTAGCTATATCAATAAATGGAGTAATATTCTATTATCGTTGAGTATGATGTGATATGTACCGATGTTGAGCTGTGTGCACTAGCGTTGATCCTGGGACTAGTGCGGTAAACACAGTGGGTTCGAATCAGTTGATTCGGGTCCTTACAGAGGTGGTATCAGAGCATACTGACTGTAGGTCTTGGCCCTAGATAGTATGGAGAAGTCCAGGTTGTGTCCAAAACTATTTTCTAAAGGAAAATTTAAATTTGACTAACTACTCTCGACTCATCTCATTCTCTACTTCTCGCCTTTGCTGAATTTACCGTTTACTTGCTTTTTCGGGTGGAGAACTTATTCAAAGTTCTTGTGAAGCAGATGCCGATCGTTCCGACCTTTGAGAAGTCAGCAGGTGGCTACGCCATGGAGCTGTGGAGAGTTCTTCAGACGCTTGGAGGTTTTTATCGTCCACTTTACCGAGGAGGCAGCTGGACCGTTAATGGTGTTCACCGAGGATTTGTTTGCAAGCTGATCATCTACGCTCGGGAGAACGAGGAAGCTAGCAGGCCAATCAATATCTCCGCCAGAAGATTCTCGTACGAGGTTGCGATCCAGGAGGTTGCCCGAGTTGCTCTTCGCCGTGTCTACCGCGACTACGCCGACGAGCTTCACGACTCAGTGTTTCGACTTCACCCTGATGTGCAAGCACGCCGATGCCGTCGGATCGTGGAGGACGAGTGTGCTACCGCGGTACACCTTGCGGAGTTCACCCTTGCCCAGGAGGAGCATATGAGAGAGACCACTCAGGAGCTGGAGACAGTGTACGAGGCACTCAGAGTGACGGAGCAGGAGCTTGAGGGGACCCGTGCTGCAGCTATCGGTATGATCACCGAGCTAGGAGAGGCTCTAGAGGGGGTTGAGGACGAGCTGGAGTGCGTGACCCGAGGAGCTCAGGAGCCAACTGAGGAGTCCGAGGAGGATCTAGAGGAGCGAGAGTGGGAGCCAGAGGGGAGTGCGGACCCTGTTGTTGCTGAGGAGCCGGCAGTAGGTCATCAGGATAGGTTCGCTCCTATGCCAGCCCATCCGTCGGTGTATGCACCGAATCAGTCTCAGCCAGGGTGGCTGGATGAGTGAGAGTCAGTCTTGGAGTTGTGTTGAGACTCGAGCGTTGAGTCGCGTCTTTAAGTTTTGTCTTTACCTTTTAGTAGACGTTAAGGTTTCGTGTTTAGCTTGCTTCTTTGTAATGCTGAGTGTGCAGTATGTGTTGCAAAGCTTGTAGGCTTAAATAAGCAGCCATACCAAGAATAAATAAAGAATTATTTCAGTTGGGTATAACCTATCTTCCCCGCTTTAGAAATTCTTGCTTCTTATCTATCCTACATCTACCTTTCCTAACCCAAGAGGCAATCATCGATGGTGAATACTGTGGAACCAACGGTGCTTCGAAGTGGACTACGCCGAATGACAACCCCAATGATGGAGGCCATCCCCAACCACCACCGCCAAGTGGACATGCGAGAATCTGGGAGCGTTTCTTGCAGCAGACTCAACTAATGCAGACTATGATGCAACAGATGACCAATGTAGTAGCAACCAACAACAACAATGCACTCGAACAACAATGGTGGACCTCGACCTTACTCCAAGTCGTCGATTTCATGAGGACTCGCCGCCACCCTTTGTTTGGAATGTTAATCCTTTGGAAGCCGATGGTGGCTAAGGACTATTGAGAAGAAGTCGCATATTACTCAATGCGAGGGCAATGAGAAGGTGCTCTCGCCTCATCAACTGGAAGGAACCGCCGAGAATGGTGGGAGAATTCATGCCCACATGGAGCCCCGCAAGAGATTACAGGATGAGTTTACTACCGCTTTACGCCAATATCATGTCCCGAAGGAATGATGGACCTTAAAAGGAAGAATTCGTGGCTCAAAAAGGAGGCCACCAAGGGCCGAGTATCCAATAAGTTTACCCGCTTAGCTCGCTATGCCCTCAAGATGTAGCGACAGATAAAGCTAGGCAGTCTCGTTTCATGAAGGGACTGAATTCAGGATTGCAGGTGGGATTGATCACCCACAATTTCCCAGATTTTCAGGAGCTAGTTAATAAGGCTTTGATTTTGGAGGATAAGCGCAAGGAGTTAGGTGAAACCGTAGCGCTTGATGACTAATTAGGTGGACGTCCAAACCACCTACGCCTGAGGATGTCACCACAGCAGTTTGCCAGATTCCAACCGCTAGCCGTGAATAAGACAAAGAACCCTCGCACCTCGCCTCGCTAATCGTAACTTTCGAGACGCCAAAGACAGGCGAAATGCACCAGAGGGGGTCGCATCGCAATCAAGAGATGCTATACATGCAATGAGCCAGGGCACTTTTCTAATAGGTGTCCACAGAAGGGAGGCATCACGCTAGTTCGCTTTAATTTGGGAACAACACCTGCCAAGGCACCGGCTTCAGGAGGAAATCGTGCGCCCGGTCAAGCTGGAGCAACCCCTCAATCAACAGCGCGTGGTAGGATCAACCACATCACCGCGGATGGAGCTCAAGAGGCTACAGACGTCGTACTGGGTAGGTTTCTGGTTAACTCAGTACCCGCTACAGTTTTATTTGATTCTGGAGCTTCGCATTTGTTTATTTCACAAAGTTTTGCAACCAAGAATGGGTTTAAAATGGTGAATCTTAAATGTGTGCTATTAGTCCAAGCCCCAGGATCTGAGCTTAGATCTAGCCTCGGGTGTTTGGGAGTTAAGTTACTCATGGATGGGATAGAATTTCTAGCGAATCTTATCTTGTTAGATGCACAATCCCTAGATGTTATCCTTGGAATGGATTGGTTGTCTAAGCATAAGGCTGTTTTGGATTGTGGCCGAAGGATTGTATCTCTGGAAGGCCCTAGTGGCAAGAAGGTAGAATTTCAAGCGATCGCAGTTCGTGATGGGCAGTTAGTGGTCAACAGCGTGCAAGCCATTAGCATAGAGGATTTGCCAGTAGTCAGAGAATACCCGGATGTGTTTTCGAAAGATTTACCAGGGTTGCCACCAGACCGCGATATCGAGTTTGTTATCGAGTTAGCACCAGGGACAGCACCGATATCAAAGAGACCTTATCGGATGCCTACAGATGAGTTAGTGGAAATGAAAAAAGCAGATTGAGGAACTGCAAGAGAAAGGTTTCATTAGACCAAGTTCATCACCGTGGGGAGCACCGGTATTGTTTGTTCGTAAGAAGGATGGAAGTCTTAGGATGTGCATTGATTATCGTGCACTTAATGAGGTAACGATCAAGAATAAGTATCCATTGCCCAGGATCGACGATTTATTTGATCAATTAAGAGGAGCTGGAGTTTTCTCCAAAATAGATCTTCGTTCAGGATATCATCAGTTGAAGATCCGAGCGGAGGATGTGCCTAAGACTGCGTTTTCTACGCGATATGGACACTATGAGTTCACAGTAATGTCATTTGGATTGACGAATGCCCCTGCATATTTCATGAACATGATGAATAAGGTTTTCATGGAGTATTTGGATAAGTTTGTTGTGGTCTTTATAGACGATATCTTAGTTTTCTCGAAGACAGAGGAAGAGCATGCGGAACATTTGAAGATGGTTTTAGAGCGGCTGTGAGAACATCAGCTGTATGCGAAGTTCAGCAAGTGTGATTTTTGGAAGGAGAAAGTGGAATTTCTTGGACATGTAATGACTACTAAAGGAGTTGTAGTTGACCCAAGCAAAGTGGACGCAGTGTTATATTGGGAGCAACCGAAGTCTGTTACTCAGATCCGTAGTTTTCTGGGAATGGCAGGATACTACCGTCGGTTCATAGAGGGATTCTCGACGATTGCTAAACCCCTGACGCAGTTGTTGAAGAAAGAGAAGAAGTTTGCATGGACGCCAGAGTGCGAGAAAAGTTTTATGGAATTGAAGAAGCGTTTGACGACAGCCCCCGTTTTAGTGTTGCGGACGTGCGTAATGGATTTGATATTTATTGCGATGCCTCAAAGCAAGGCACAGGTGCGTGTTAATGCGAGAATGGTAAGGTTGTTTCTTATCGTCAAGGCGCTTGAGACCGCATGAAGCAAATTATCCGACGCATGATTTGGAATTAGTCAGTAGTGCATGCTTTGAAGATATGGCGTCATTATCTCATAGGAAATAGATGTGAGATATATATCGACCATAAGAGCTCAAAATACATTTTCACTCAAGCAGATCTTAATATGAGACAACGAAGGTGGCTGGAGTTAATTAAGGATTATAATGTGGGAATTCATTACCACCCTGGAAAAGGTAATGTGGTAGCCGACACTCTAAGTCGAAAGAGTCATAGTGCAAATACGCTGTCAATGGAGGATCAGCCAGAGCTATGCAGGGAATTTCAGAAGTTAAAGCTGGAGGTCGTTCCGCAAGGAATTGTAGCTGCACTGGAAGTAAAACCAACACTGGAGGATCAGATCAGAGAAGGCCAGAAAGATGATGAGAAAATCACTAAGATCAAGTCCAGGAAGGACGAAGGCCTAGCAGTGGATTTCACTCTAGATGAGCAGGGAACTATGTTCTTCAAAGGCCGAATTTGTGTACCGGATAAAAGGAGTCAAGCGGTGATTCTTGAGGAAGCTCACGATTCTAAGTACTCAATTCATCCGGAAAGTGCCAAAATGTATCAAGATTTGAGAGAGAGATTTTGGTGGCCTAATATGAAGCGTGAGGTGGCTGAGCATGTTGCTCTATGCGATGTATGTCAGAGAGTAAAAGCCATGCAACAAAGACCAGCTGGTTTGTTACAGCCGTTGAAAATTCCTGAATGGAAGTGGGAGGAAATTGGTATGGATTTTATCACCGGTTTACCCAAGACTCAGAGAGGTTACGATTCTATTTGGTTATTATGGATCGTTTGACCAAGGTCGCTCATTTTATCCCGGTGAAGACCACATACTCAGGAGATCGTTTAGCAGAGCTGTATATGTCAAGGATTGTATGTTTGCATGGAGTGCCCAAAAAGAATGTGTCAGACAGAGGTACCCAATTTACCTCAAGATTCTGGAACAAGTTGCATGAAGCAATGGGAACTCTTTGAATTTCAAGATAAAGATATCACCCGCAGAGACGGATGGTCGAGATGCACGGTAAATCAGATTTTGGAGGATATGTTGAGAGCTTGTGCTTTAGCTTATGCTACATCTTGGGACAAATGTTTGCTGTATGCAGAATTTAGTTACAATAATAGCTATCAAGCTAGCTTGCTAATGTCACCGTTTGAGGCATTGTACGGACGTGTTTGTCGTACTCCATTAAATTGGAATGAGACGGGAGAGCGTTTGGTGTTTGGACCAGATATTCTCAAGGAAGCAGAAAATCAAGTTGCGATGATCAGAGAGAGGTTGAAGATAGCACAGTCAAGGCAAAAGAGCTACGCCGATAACCGACGCCGAGATTTGAGTTTCGAGCCAGAGGATTATGTGTATCTCAGGGTTACCCCTCTTAAGGGTGTTAAAAGGTTTCACGTTAAAGGGAAGCTTGCACCAAGATATGTTGGTCCATTTAAAATTTTAAACCGTCGAGGAGAGGTGGCCTATCAGTTGGAATTGCCTCAGTCCTTGGCAAGAGTGCATGATGTGTTTCATGTGTCACAACTTAAGAAATATCTCAGAGTGCCAGCAGAACAAACCCCGTTGGACGCAATAGAGCTGCAAGAAGACTTGACTTACAAGGAGCAGCCAGTCAGAATTTTGGATGTTATGGAGCGTAGAACTAGAAGCAAGTCTATTCGCTTTTGCAGAGTTCAGTGGAGCAATCATTCCGAAAGTGAAGCAACCTGGGAGCGTGAAGAAGATTTGAAGTCAGAGTTTCCAAACCTATTCTCTAGTTAGCCCTGAATCTCGGGGTCGAGATTCTTTTAAGGGGGGAGGTTTGTAACATCCCAAAAATTCGCCTAAATATTATTTTATTGTCATTTGTGCATTTTATGATTTTCTGGAATTTATTTGGATTTTTCTGGATTTATTGGAATTAATTGAAAATTTAGTATATTGGTCCCTTGTCCAAAACTATTTAAATTTATGCAATGTTAAAATAAAGTTTTGCCAAAAATATTTTATTTGAGTCCAGAATGTCTCAAAGTATTTTTGAGAATTTTCTCGGATTTTTCCTAATGGTTATATTGCCTAAAACAAATAAAATGAATTTCTGTGATTATTTTAAATCAAAAACCCTTTTAAAATCGTTGTGAACAGTGTTGGGCCGGCCCGTTGCTGGGCAGCCTAACAAGCCCACCGCACCTAACCCTAGCCGCCCCTGATCTGGGCCATTGATCTCAATCGTGCGCTCAAGATTTGGCCGCATCGCCGACGTTTGTGAGCCGTCGGATTGACGCCGCGTAGACGCCTGAGATGAAGCCGTGTCACCTCTCCGTGTCGCCGCCGGAGTCCGCCGCCGCCACGGAGTCATCTTCGGAGTCCGCGCTGTGCACGCCTCCCCGTGCAGCTATTTAAGGCGCCGACGCGGGCACCGAACTCCTCACCTCGCGCCGCGCATCTGCCGCAAACCTGAAGCCCCGAGCGACCGCCGTTCTCGCGTAGAAACTCGCCGGAGTTGCGCTGCGGTTTTTGCCCAAGAACGTCACCGTTCCGCCATCTCCGCCGTTCCAAGAGCTAGAGCCGAAGACCCCGTTTCGAGACGCGTTCGCGCTGCTGCTTTTGGTCGTCGGGGAGCACCGTTGCGCCGTCGTTGGAGTCGTCGTCTTCAAGTCCGGTGAGAGCACCGCCGTCGCGCCTCCATCGCCTAGTCCAGAAGTTCCGGGCCGTCCGATCTAGATCCTTCGGTTGAGATCGTGCCGCGTCGCCGTTCAGCCGCGTCCGTTCGATCGGATCAGCCGTGGATGCACGCCGCGTGTTGCGCATCGGCGCGGCGCATGTGTCTAATCGGGTTGTGACGCTGTCGAACCGCATCGCACCGAGGCGCCGTGGACTGGGTTCACGGTGGACCAGATCCAAGCCATGGACCGAGTCTATAGACTGGGACCACGTGTCAAGCTCCGGTTGGTCCAGGCCAAGGCTGACGTCAGCATGACGTCACGCTTGCGCAATAAATCTATTTTCAATTTAAAAATAATTCTGTTAATTTTGATTTTCTAATTTTTGTATTTTCAGTATTTGTTCAAATTTCAAAAGGCTATAACTTTTGCATTTTAACTCGGATTTGAGTGATTCAAATTTCTAAAAAATTTTAAAATTGAGATATATTTAATGGTGAATTTTAATTGATTTTTTAATATCAGTTGCTCTCTATTTTGGTATTTATTTGCTTTTCTCCTTCGGTACGCGTAGACGTTGAATTGTGCGACGCTTCGGAGGAAGATCCAGCAACTCAAGAGCAAACTCCAGACCAAGATAAGGACCTATTCCCAGGCAAGTTGTGCTTTGATCATGTTGAACCCATGTTTATAAAATTGCTATATTTGTTTTACCCTATTGCATATTATTTCAAGTATACAATTGTTTCAAATTAAATTGGGACTTAGCTATTATACCCATTTGATCTACACCCTACCTTGTCATTGTATGCCATGATCTATTGTCACCCTAGATTGGTTCATTATAGTTGGTTAGTAATAATAATCAACATGGGATGGTTAGACCGTATTAGTTGCTTAGCCATACCACGTCATCACATGTGATTGAGACATTGATAATTAATCTTGACTAATGGAATATGGAATGATGTTATAAACTTGTGTGTCATGTGGGATCACACGATGAAATTGAGTTGTTGTGGCGAGTCATGTCACGCAACGATGTTGAATTGTTGATGGCACGTGGTGCTTGGTAATCAACTTGGGTGATATTCACTTAGATTGGGGCAAGTGACAAGGGGCGAGTATGCCAAGGTGGCCCCGATGGGCAGAGGGTATGTGGAAGTCTTGCCTTGATCACTCTAAGGACTTAACCTTGCAAGCCTTTGACCTGAGTCAATCATGCAACCACATGTCTGGTATGGGCCAGCCTAGCTGATTAATTTGCAATTTCCTAATTTTGGTACTATCGTGGTCGGTGTGAGTTCCCGAGTTATGGAGAAATTCACATGGCGCAAGAGGGGGGCCCTGGATGTGGTAACCAGTCCCACCAGGGTTGAAACCTTAGCGGGTGGTACCGAGTTAAGCCAGCGCATTGTAAAGGCTTTGTTATAATCACTCGCCTTGGTGGTATTTGGTTGTATCGCGTGGGTAAAGTGCATAACCTCTGCAGAGTGTGAAACTATTCAGATAGCCGTGCTCGCAGTATTGAGCAATGCTCGGGAATTACAGTTAAGGGTTAGCTTAATTAAATGGACAATTTGGTTGGGATGGCGGAATGCCATGTGGAAGATGGATTTTGACTTAGAATTGGAAACTTGGTTTACTTCAGAAATGCTGAATCTATTTATTGTTATTTGTTTTACAGTCTTTAAAATCTATTTATTGTATTTGTTCATAAATGCTGCTTATTGCAAAATAGCCATGATAACCTATCCATTGGAATAAGCCTTGCATATAGTTACATAGAATTGCATTCTGTGCACAACTTGTTGAGTGCTTTAAGTACTCACCCTTGCCAACAACAATAATCAACAGTCGAAGAATCTACACCTGTGCTGGAAGAGGATTTCCAGGAGGACACGAGTCATTAGGGTTCGAGCCTTGTCGGTTGCCTGTGGTGAACTGATGAGCTATCTACGTTTTCTACTTTGCGCTGCTTAATTCTTAGCTTATATTTCCAGTTTTGCCCTGCGTGGTTTAATAATGTAAGTCGGTCATAAGATCATACACTTAGCTATATCAATAAATGGAGTAATATTCTATTATCGTTGAGTATGATATGATATGTACCGATGTTGAGCTGTGTGCACTAGCGTTGATCCTGGGACTAGTGCGGTAAACACAGTGGGTTCGAATCGGTGGATTCGGGTTCTTACAGCCATGCCGTGATTGAGGAGTCAATCACAACTTATTAATATATCACGGATACGAGAGATGAATTGAATCATCAAAGGATGACATGCTTCTCGCCTTGAGTTCAATCTTCATATACTTGGCAATGGGATTATTACATGAGTACTTTTGATAGGTTCTGTCCGATTTGATCATAGTATGTTTGGGACTTGGCGTACTTTTCAAGGAGCCTCTACCAACTATTGGATTGAAAAGGAGTTTTCCGAATCCATGTCCAAACGTACGTGAACCTGCAGGGTCAGACACTTAATGGGCTGGGACGCATTAATTTGGATTGGATCCGTAATTAATGGACCTCGTGGGCTTAGCACGCTGATGCGCCTTGGTTTAGGGTTTCATCTCGTGGCTATATAAGGAGGGGAGGAGGGTGGGCACAGGATGTGCTTTCCACGGTTTAGAAATGATTCACCCGAAACCCTAGTCTCCTCCTCTCACTGCCCCTGCCGAGCGACCAGGTGCTTGCACACCGACGCACGGCGTTCCATTCCTGGACGTGTGGACTACTGCGGTGACGCTGCTGCGACTGCGGCGTGGGAGGACGATCCACCGCGAGGTGAGGACGATCCACTCCATCGACGCAACGACTGCGGCGAGGACGATCCACTACATCGACACGCGAAGGATTCCACAACTGCGCGTCTAGTGGTAATCTAATCTGTGATCCCTTTCTTGCGAGTAGCTTTCTGGTTATGCGGTAGATTTTTTTTTGTGCTAGTGTAGCATACCGCGTTCCTCTTCGGATACCTGCCGCAGTTGCATTATGGATGCAAGCTCTAGCCGTAGCCGATCAAGCAATGGAAAACTTGGGATCACTGCCCAAAGCCCAGCTGCCCGAGAGTAAATAGAAGGATGGTAAAATTCGTAGGATGGTTGAAACGTCTGATTTCTCGTATTTAATCCAACATGAAGGATGCTCAGAGAAACGAAAGTCTTATAAAAATTCAAAGTCTCCTAAGGCATCAAGGAACTGTCGGCTTCTAGATGCAAGAAAGATGGCTATGGAAAATCGGCCACTCCGCTATAGCTGAAGAAGTCCTCTTGCTTGAAGTCTTCATTGCTGAGCTGATGGAAGAAAGCCAGGTACTGCTTTGAGCCGATGGATGTGACCCTTGTTTCATTCTCGGAGCACATCATAAATCTCTCTCCGTATGATTGGCTGGCTCTAAATTGAGGCACTGTATTTTCTAGAGTATCTTCCTGCAGAAACTCTGTGTCCTCAGCTGGTTCCAAGGCAAAGGATCGGCTAAATAAGCAATACAACTAGATTTGGATTAACCAAAGGGGACCACCCACGTTACCGACAACGAAGCTAGCAAATCCTGTAAACAGTCGACCTCTTATTATATGCATCATTTGATAAACTGCCCCTAGCAGCATTTTTCCTAGAGCAAGCCGACGTCCCTCTACTAGTCACTCCGCTATAAGCTGATACACTTGGGTAAGCCCTAGGGAAGCCCCGCAAAAGTGATACCTGTCTAACCACAAGTTAAGGAAGGCCACATGCTCTTCGTCCGATACTGGCCCATTCACTTTGTTGTTATTGCTGATATACTTGCTCCACCCTTTGCCTTTGGATTGAATGAACTTGTAATTTGGCTTACTGCTGTAAGTCGATATTTGCTCCCCGTTCGGCCGAAGGCAACATAGCTGGGCCACATCCAAAAGAGTTGGGCCGACGGGACAGGTGTGAAACATAAATGCGTTAAAAGTATCCGACCAGAAATAGCAAGCTGTGGCCACTAAGGGCTCATTGGCCTCTGAATCGGCTAAACATAGGGGGAGGCACTCGGCTATTCCATCCTGTCCCATACCTCTCACTTTTGGGCCGCTACCTGATTATACCAATTTTTCCACCCTTTGAGCACTGTCGGCCTTGCCCTAAAACTCTTATTCCAACCTTCTATATTATATCTGGTGGCTGATAAAGGAAGGCGAGGTATTTCTTCATTTATAACTGTATCCGCCTCTAGGTTTCCTACTGGACCTAGATAATACTGGTCGATGCCGTTCGGGATTGGGATGAGTACCTGACTGGGGTTCATTCAGCTGATCTGAGTTGAAGCCGATTAGGAGATAGAAGGAGGATGAGCGCAGGAACAAAAGAAGCCGATATCAGATGTTCAGAGAGCTCGAAGGTGTGAGAATGACCATGTGGGGGCTGCATATTTATACAAAAGGTAAAAGTGAAACAGCGGGAAGGATTTTCGAAGCGGCGCGTGCAGTTAAAAGGCACGATATGCATATCGATATTTTTATGGCGCCATTAAAGCAGCGGTTACTGCTGAAGACTTCCTGCTAAGCCGACGTCGTGCAAGTCGATAGTTAAGATTTTTGGAAGATAACAAGTTATCTCCAAAAAATGGGAGCATATGTTTGCACCAAGATTGGCAAGTATGGTCAAAATCGGTAGATTTGAGTCAACAGGATATAGCCGATGTTTGACTTGGAAAGATTAAAGATATTTGGTTACTACAAAGATTTTTGAGGAAGGACCGTCCGGATTGAGGCTGATACGGATCGCGTTCTGCAACGTATTGTAATAGGACTCAATCAGCTGATAGGTATAAAAGATAGACGTGGGCAGGCGAAAACAACAATACAATCAAATCAACCAATCTGCATTATATTTTTTGTCTACTTTTTCGTCGACCAGGAGTAGTTTTTTAATCTGGATTCAACTGTAACTTGATTAGATCAATTAAGTTGCGCATCGCCGATTATTGATCATTTTTTGTTACGTCAATGAGGTTCGATTTTCTCTTATCTTATTGCGCATTGCCTTTTTCAAAGTCGATTTGTCTTTATCCTCTGATTAGCCCTAATCGACTAATTAGATTTACCATTACCTTTGATTTGATTGGTTTTTTAGCTGGTTAGATCTAAGCCGATTGCTCCACAAGATCGGCTTTGAGCGAATTTTATATCCTTCCTTACCGATTGCAGGATCAAATCGGTTGGCACGCCCTGAACCCAGTGTTCGACTAGTGTGTTGTTGCTGATAAACCCTATTTCATGTTTTTGGCGCCAACAGTAGGTCAGGCCGTCCAACACAACTTTGTGATATGCGTTTCACATATGTTTCAACAGGACGACCTGGAGCAATGCATGATACTAGTGTATTATCATGCCTTGCGTATTGATAGAGATGTGTTTCCACATCCTACAGCTGGAAATTATTTCTTAAGCAATGCATCATTTTATTCAGGGTTTTATATTATGCTATATCTTTAAATTTTCATTTTGTATTGTAAGAAAATACTCTCTCGTTTATGGTGGATACCCACATAGGCCAGGTTATTTGGCTTTATATAAAGGAGAGCGATATCATATTCCTGATTTTCAAAGAGATGGTGATCCAAATGGGGTCAAGAGAAATTCAATCATTTGCGCTCATCCCTGAGGAATGTGATAACAGTGTGCTTTTGGAGTTCTAAAAATGAAATGGCAAATCTTGCTTAGAATGCAAAGTTTTCCTATTGCTAAGCAAAAGATGATTGTGGCAGCATGTATGGCCTTGCACAACTTTTTACCTGACCATGCTACAGGAGATGTGGATTTTGCTAGATGTGATGAAGATCCCAACCATATGCCAACCATACCTACTAGATATGCTAAGTATTCATATTCAAACGCGTCGGATTCATCAAATACACAGTCGAATGAAAGACCGATGGACCTCTTCCACGACGCATTGGCTGCAGCATTACCTAGTTAATCTAGTAAATTTAAGATGACTATACAGTGTTACTTGTATAGTATATCAAATCTTTTGTGTTCAATCCTTAAAAGACTAATGTAATATGGTGCAAATAGTATTTATATTATACACTTTACGGTGTATTTTGAATCACAATGAAAGTATTTATGTTAAGTGGAAATTATGTATCATGCATGAACATTGTTTTTAGAGCGGTGCTTCAATACTTTCCCTCCCAATACAAGTTGCACAAATCTTAAAGCAAACGAAGGGGTAAGTAATCACCATCTACCATTCATTCATGCTTTAATATTTGTGTAACTGCTAAAAGGAAAAGTATGGAAGCACCTCTCTTGTTTTTAGGGAATTTGAGGATACATGGTGGTAAATGGTAGCATAGACATTTTACAAGATGTGAATGGAACTAGATCTGAAAAGCTGCAATTTAGGCCAATACACTCAAGCTTCTCCCGGAGCTGAGGAGCTTGACTTAATCTAGAAGCCAAGCTGAAGAGCCCAAAATTTGAAGCTGAAGCTTGGCTAAACGGACAATCGGACTACTGTTTGTCGTGATCTTCGGTTAAAAATAGACAGACCGAAATTAGGGGGCTAATCTCATGATTTATGAAATTAAGGGTTAATCCCACGATTTATGCGCGCTCTGATCGGGAGTGCACTAACTGATTTTGGAATCGGTCCCGTTAGCCAGGGCCATAATAAAAAGGGAAGAAGCCAGCACTTGATGTTTTGAGCGATTTGCTTTCAAGTTGCTTCTTCCCGACACACCTATCCGATCTAGGGTTTGGCGCGAGGCTACCGAAGATCCGTGACCACCATAGTTAGGGGTGGATATCGAGCTAACTCGACTCGACTCGACTCATTAAACTCGTTACGATAACGAGCCAGCTCGACTCGACTCGTTATCTTAACGAGTTCAAACCTCAGCTCGGCTCAACTTGTTAAACTTGTGAGTTGGCTCGTTAAACTCGATATTGCCATCTGAGAGGAGGATTGCTGTTGAGACTATACAGTATACTATGTGTTATCATCCTCGCCTCACATATATACAGTTATACTTGCCGACTTGGAGGACTCGTTAAACTCCGAGTTGGCTCGTTTAACTCGCGAGTTAACTCATTTAACTCGTTATAGAAACGAGTTCAAATCATAACTCGACTCGACTCATTAAGAAATGAGTTTGAGCCGAGTTTGCGAGTACTCGTTTAACTAACGAGTTTCGAGTTTTTTTCCCACCCCTAACCACCGTGAGAATCACGACGTTGTCTTCATCCGGCTCCCAGCTTTTTTCATTGCGCACATCGGTTGTCCTCCTGCTTCATCACCGATCGAATCATCGACAAAGAACCCTAATGGCATCTTCATCTCCTGGTCAGTTAATCACTCTTAATTTCCGCGTTACTTTCGGTGATCATGATTTAGGCTAGTTCATGTTTTAGTTAAACCTAAAGATAACATTTGGTATCAGAGCGATCTAGCTTAAAGTATGGTCCTGTTAAGCCCGGATCAGGCCTTTTGTTCTTCGTTTAAGGTCGGTTTATGGTTCATCTGGCTCGGGTTAGAATTGAGAAGGAGGGGAAAAGAATAGATTCGAACCCTCAGTGCCCAAAATACCGAACCCTAATCAGTTTTTCCCCAAATCCCAAATCGAATCAAGAAAAACCTAATGATCTAAGAGGGGGTTTCGTGCTTACCTTGTTCGGTGCTTTCCTCGCCCGTTCATGGTCGTCGTCGGCCGCTTCATGTGCGTCGCTGTCGTTCCGGGCGTTGTCGCCGTCACCACGCTTCTGCCTGCCGTCGCGGGCCTTAGCTTCCCCAGCAGGCCGCGTCGACTGGTCTCCCGCCTCGGCTTGATCTCCCGCTTCGCCAGAGCCACGCGCACCGTCGCTCCGCCTCGTGTGCGCGCCGTTGTCGCCGCTCCGCCTTCGCGCTCTCTCGCTTGCTCATGTCGCTGCCTTGGTTGTGGATTTTTCGGGGCGAGGAAGCCGAATGGCTTAGGGTTTTCGAGCCGCGCCGTTTTTGTTTCACCCCGAAGTGAATCGCGTCCGTCCGTTCGCATCCATCGGCCGGCGCTTCGCTTCGCTCGGCGGGCCGATGCTTCACCTCCTGCGCCAGGCCGCCGCTCGACTTCGTTGCTGGGTCGACTCGCGCGTCGCATGGGCCAAAGGATGGTGGTCTGCGGGCTACACGCGGGTCACGGGCCCGTCGTTCTTTGGCCGCATTAGCTTTGGGTCGAATATTCTGCTATTTAGCCCATTTCTTCAAGCCTTTTAAATTTCAGCAATAAGCATTGTTAATTATTATTTCCCTGGGCATTCATGTTATGATTAATTTTACGATTTATTTTCTGGGCATATTATTTAATGTGGCAATTAAATTTTTCATGTGATGATTATTTCTGAGTATCATCTCTAATCAAAATGGAACTAACGGGATGTATTGATTAGAGATTATTGTTTAATATTTATTTCCTAGGCATTGATGTTATGACTAATTTCATGGTTAATTTTTGGGCTTTAATTAATTTCAGTGCGTTTTCTTATGATTAATGTTGTCCTTCTTTATGCACTGCAATAATTAATGTCATTGTCTAGTAATAATGCATCATTTTATACACCTTTTGGTTAATGTTTAGTTGTCCTAAGTGATGAAATTATGATAACTGAGGAATGCTCAAATTTAATTAACATTTTCTGGTCTATTATGATTAAGATTGTCTCAAATCAAAATAGAACCAACGGAAAATTTTGATTTGGGACTATAACCAAGTTTTGGATATTAATATACTTAAGTGTAGACTTTTCATGTTTGTATTTCGACCAAAGTTGTTTATAATCATGAATTGTCAAAATTTATTGCCCACTAATGAAATATTTTAGATCCTAAGCCATGCATTATTTATGAGCCCATCTTTGGGCATAAGTTTAAGCTGGTTTATGGATGTTTTCTCAGATAGGCCACAAATAACGCTTTAGTGCATTCCGGGAATAAGCTAAGATGGGTTTTGTTAAGTATTATGTTTTTACTTGAGTTGTTTATATTTCCACATATGTTACAATTTCTTATGCCCTAAATAATGAACTTAAGGTTTTCCCTTATTTTTAATTTAGCATTTAATTTTTTGCTCATTAATTATTAATTGTTTACACTTTCGCAATTAAGTACTTGATGTCTAATGCTTAGTATTTTTGATCATGTGTTTAATATTGTCTCTTATTAATGTATTCTGCTTTGAGACAATGTGATTATGATTAATTAAATGCTTCATGACTATATACTGACCAACGTCTTTTATGGGTCATGTGATATTTAATTAGTTCTCATGTTAATTTAGTTATTGAGTCTTTTTAAGCATTTATATGATATAGACTACATTATAATTAAGATATCTCTAATTAAGATGGAACCAACGAGAAGTCTTAGTTAGAGTTTTAATGAAGTTTTGGGATTATGTTGTGGCCATAATTGCATTCTGACCAAAGTTGTTTGCGATTGTGTACCATTTCCAAAGATTAAGTTTTTTTTTCTGTTATATATCCAAAGGTGATACAGTTTGGAACTGAAGTCATGTTTTGGGATTATGTTGTGACACACAGTTATATTCTGACCAAAGTTGATTATAGTCATGTATCATTCCCATAGCTTCTCTAATCAAAATGGAACCAATGAGAAGTTTTGGTTAGAGATTTCATGTTGATTTAAAAAAAACGTTTAATGTCTCATGGTTACATACTGACCAGCGTTGTTTGTGATCATTTGCCATCTCCATTAGTGAATCTAGTTATTCTTCGTTTTCTGCCAAAAGGTGATGCGAAGATGGACTGCTGATTCTTTCCCAAGTTAAGTTCTTCTTCGTTTTTGCCTGATGGTGAAACGAATTAAAATTATTAAGCTTTGTCATTAGCATGTCATTAACCTGATCAGCGTAGGGTTAATTTCATGAAAGACAATCATTCACATTTTTGTGGATATTAAGTAATGATCAGTGTGGATCTATTATCAATTCAATTATAACTTCTTCGGCTGTTTCTAGTACCATAATAAGAAAAGGAGTAATTTATTAGCATAATATTCTTGAGGTTATTGATTACGCACACAAACATAATGCTGATGATTGGCTCCCATTAGAAGAAGAATCTAATTACTTAGACATTGATAAGAATTCAATATTCTAATAACTAGTGGGAGCAATTTAAGCAAATGTCCCTTTTGATCATAAAATTTAGAATCTAGAGGAGCAATCCTCCGGTTAAATTATGACTATATGACGATAATGGAAAAGCATTATGAAGCTCCTCAAAGTTCTTGCTAGTTTTCTAATCATAAGAGTGCTCAAAGTCAATGAGCTAGGACATGAAAAGTTATTGGAGCCTTTCTAATTCACTTCATTAGGTCATTTATAAAGAATGTAACAACAATAATGAAGAATGAGAAGTAAACTATGATTGTGCCCATGAATGTGTGCATTCATAAAGAAAGTTGGCTAAATACTAAAAGACTACGTTTATGCTGCCAACATTACCTCAAGACTATGAAAGTTTTTAAAAGCAAAGCCTTAGAGAATGAATAGGAGGCTAATGTTGAAGCTGTTGGAAGTTTTCCATCAGTACTAAGTTATGTTTTCACCCTCCATCCTAATAATGTAACTTATGTTCCCATTATGAAAGATAATTTGCTTACACTTTTATAAATTATTCGGGGAGCATTAAGTATGTTGCTAACTCTATTGGCTTCATCAAAAGTGAAATATTTATGAGAGTTCATCGAAATTGTGGCATGGTTGCTTGTACCACATTTCGAGGGGGAAAATGGAACGTCTCATTTAGAAAAGAAAAGTTTCATTATGTGAGACATAAACCGCATGAACAAATTTCTTACTCTATTAAAGATACTCTCTTTGTCAATAAGTTTAATAGATGGAAAGATTAAAGATAATTAATATCTTACACTCTGGGAAAATTAAGATACTTAGATATATGGGATATTGTCAAGATTCCATCCAGACTAAAGGGTACCACTGAGTTTATAGAAATGTTGATTTTACTGGGAGTTCTGAGGCAAGGTAAACTGTACTTAACGACAATCGTGCTTATGTTCCAAAGCCGATAGTTTGAGAGAATAGTAATCTTTTGTCTCTAAGAGTCCCACCTCCAATTGATTCTGGAGTTTATGAATATGTGAGCCTCACATGAAGATACCTTAAGACCAGTGGGAGTAAATTTAACCTCTTAGCTGTTTATATGGACTTAATTGTTTATATAGACGATGTCTTGTTGACTATCTGCAATAGGGACATTAATGTTTAAAACCTAAATATTTTCTTTCTCTTATGGGAACTAAGATTTTCTTGGTGATATCTCTCATGTTTTGACTATTAAGATTCACCAAGATAGGTCCAATATTAAGGGACATTATGTACACTTAAGTTTATATACGCCCTTATTTAACGTTTGTTACCGGGATACTTGGCAAATATTAATCCAGGACTGGACCACTGGAAAACTACTAAAGATAACTTTGCATCATAGGCAAAGTGCTAATGATTACATGCTCACATATAAGAAGTCTGATAATCGTAAAGTTGTGGGTTATTCAGACACTGATTATGCAAGGTGTGTTGATACTAAGAAATCCACATCAAGTCAAATCTTCAACCTTGCAGAAAGAGCTATACTGTGGAATGGCTCTAAATTTAAGGCATCGTTAATGATGCAAGCAGACTTGTGGCATGTCATAAGGCTATTAGATAATGAGAAATCCACAATAGGCTGTTGTGGTTTAAGAATAAGAAAATTTATTTTTGGCTTAAGTTTCTATCACGGAATTTATTATGTAAGAGTGCAATTTTGCTTCGAGTAACAATATGTCAAGTGGTGCTGCCAAACACATGACGTTGTGAAAGATGTAATCCAGAATTGAATTATTGATGTTCAGCCTGTATGAATTGAGTATCATGTTTAATATATAAGTTTATGCATCATGTTTAGTTTAATGATTCCCTGTTAAAGGCTTGTCTCAAAATTAGTGCCGGCATAAGACTTATTGACAGCCTATACTTCTGGGATAAATTGAGACCTCAAAACTTCGACTCTAAAAATTACAAAGTTTGTTTTCACTCCTTTCAATGTGCACATGATGACAAATGAAAACAAACTGCAAAAAAAAAGACCATAAGTATAAAACCAACTCCCGTTAAGAATAAGTAATTATCCTATCAAGATAGAATGATGCACTATAGATACTGGAGTTGCAGCGGTGCTTAAATTAATCGCTGTAATACTTTATCTTGGTGTGTTGTTCCGTTAAGTATGGACTTATGAAATTAGCCTTCGATCAAGTGGGAGAATGTTTGTCGTGATCTTCGGTTAAAAACAGAAAGACCGAAATTAGGGAGCTAATCTCATGATTTACGAAATTAAGGGTTAATCCCACGATTTATGTGCGCTCTGATCGGGAGTGCACTAACTGATTTTGGAATCGGTCTCGTTAGCCAACGCCATAATAAAAAGGGAAGAAGCTAGCACTTGATGTTTTGAGCGATTTGCTTTCAAGTTGCTTCTTCCCGACACACCTATCCGATCTAGGGTTTGGCGCGAGGCTATCGAAGATCCGTGACCACCACCGTGAGAATCACGACGTTGTCTTCATCCAGCTCCCAGCTTTCTTCATTGCGCACATCGGTTGTCCTCCGTGCTTCATCACCGACCGAATCATCGACAAAGAACCCTAATGGCATCTTCATCTCCGGGTCAGTTAATCACTCTTAATTTCCGCGTTACTTTCGGTGATCATGATTTAGGCTAATTCATGTTTTAGTTAAACCTAAAGCTAACAACTACTTGTTACAGAAGTGAATCTTTTGAGTGCCAATGAATTATGCCCACCCGACATAGGAAATAATCTTTGTGAAGTGGCAAATTAGATCACACAGCACTCAATACAATACAGTGATCAGTGATCACCATTCACCACGCTACTTCCGCTGTAGCCACGAGGGCGGAGGCGAATGGCACGGGAGGGGCCATAGCTCACAAATTTGCTTGGGCAGTGGACACAGTGTTCCGTGGCTGCATCTCGCGCTCGCCCTCGAAAGACGTCATGAACTCCTCCAGTTGCAACCCGTAAGCTAATGCAGCATCATCAGATTGGTCTTTTTCTCTGCCGCTCTCTCTGCTGCCTCTACTGCTATTGGCCTGTGCGATGAAGCTCGAACTGGTGCCGATGCTTCTTCCCGTGCTACCTTGTGCAAAGTTAGGCTTTGATTTACATCGTTGTTGCTTGCTGAAGAAGATGCAATTGAAGTCCTCGCTTCAACTTCGCCGGAAAATAAGAGTTGGACGGTGGTCCAGAGTACTGTATTGATAGTGCAAGATCATGAATTGCTGCAGAACAACAACAATTTAGTTAAAACTTGGTTGTTATTTACCAAATGACATATTTGAAGAAATGTACAGACTTGAAGGTTAAGATTTACCTGATGAATTGCCGATATTTTGGAGACCATTTTCCACACAGCTGTGGCATATTTTAAGCATTTCATGCAGAATCTGTTCATTGAAAAGTAGAAACAACTGACGAGGTTCCAGAACTTTGCAGAATAGCTAAGTGAAGGGTCAAATAGTCCTCAATCCCCATTTGCCTGCAACATTTGTTGCCTAATGTTATTCCAAGAAAACGATATTGAATTCAGTACTTGATACCGTGAAATACTTGGAGGCAAAATGTGATTGTAGGGAAAATTTTATGGATGGGCGTGGCATTCACTGAAGTGAGACGAATACAGTTGTTCCAAGTGATAATTTTCAAGACTGAGATCCTCTTTGGATGAGTCCTAATTCTTTGACAGGTTTTGAGATTTAGTTCAAATTTGAACTAGATCCTAAAACATTCCAAGAAAATACCTCTAATCCAAACACCCGTGAAAGTCATGCTGGTTCAGGCTAAAATGGATAACATCCTAGTCTTTTGTCTTGCAGACTCACGAACTCACAATACAAACTACTGAAAATAGGATAAACTGCAAATCTAGATTGAGAATAAGCTTAGCTTTGCCTGGTAAGTTTGCCCAAGTAATTATCATTATGAATCTAAAATTTATACTAACCGGCAAAAAAGTTCCTAGTTCCTAACTGTTTGCACCAAAATTTGGCAAGCTTGGTCAAAATCGGCAATAAAGTCAAAGATACGGAATTAACGGACAGGATGGAAAGGTTTGGAGATATTTTGGTAACTGCAAGTTTTTAAAAAAAAACAACCGTCCGAGATAAGGCCGATACGGATACGGACTTGAAGCGTGTTGTAACAGGACACGATCGGCCGAGGGTATAAAAGAAGGGTCAAAGCGAACTGCAAGAGCATCATCAACACAATACAATCAACCAGTTTTTACTTTCTTCCTTCCTGTCGACTAGGAGTAGCTTTTGTAATTTAGTCTTTGTAATCGATTTTAATCAATAAAGTTGCGCATCGCCGATTGTTGATCTTCTTCAATTACACCTCAGGTTTGATTAATTCTGATTTTGTTGCGCATCGCCTTCTTCAGAATCGATCTACCTTTATCCCCTGATTAGCCTTAATCAGCTAATTAGACTTGCCTTGTTACTTTGATCTTAATCGGCTTCAAGCTGATTGGGTCTAAGCCGATTGATCGTTACGATCGGCTTTTGAGTAAATTTTATATTTCACCTTGTCGGTTACAGGTCAAATCGACTGGCACGCTCTTGAACTAGGTGTTCGTCTGGTGTGTTGCTGTCAGAAACTCTACTTCAAGTTTTTGACGTCAACACTAACAAATTGGCTGTGAGATATAATTTTCTATTATATAAAAAAAGTTCCCGATAAATTAGGTGAAACTGCTCTTCCAACAGATATACACATCACGTATTTGACATCTCCATAGCAAAAAGAAAAGGACATGTTATGTTAATTCCAAGGAATTACCAACCTATGATTACACAAGGAACTGATCAAAAGTTCATGATTTGCTTTGTGCTGCAAATTTTCCGATCCAAAGAAATTTCCTTTAGAAATACAGTGCAAAATCACCTGTGCCCACAGAGTGTGGTGCTTGGCTCGAAGCATATCTACAAACAAATCTGTGCCAAATCAAACAATGGTTTTACTAATTTGAGTACGCCCTCACGAATTTTTTGGTAAAAACAATATCTCGTCGCGACAAGTAGTGGCATCTCCTTGCTCTCCTTTTTCTTCTCACTTTCCATCCCTCTCAAACGCTTTCTTATCGTGATACGTGGCATTCCCATGATCCCCTTTTCCTCCCCCATTCACTTCCCCTCAAGCTCAAAAAGTTCTTATTTTCAAATTTCTCTCCAAATGTTTTAATATGAAGTATTGTTAACCATTTTGAAAGTTTTTGAAACTGAATTTTTTTAATCAAAATTTGTGAGTTAAATCGAAAGTTCTCGAATAAATTGTTTTTGGTTGAATCGAATGTTTTCGAACTGAAAGTTTTCGGTTGAATGGAAAGTTTTTAAATCAAAAGTTTTCAAACCGAAAGTTTTGATTCATCTGAAAGTTTCGAATCTCTTTAAGTCGTTAGAATTTGCGAGCATAGGCAGCGCCATGTTAGCTTTTTCGCGAAGAGGCCTATCGGGAATTCTTCTACCGGCTCTTTTGCAAAAAAAAAATATTCTCATGGTTCCGTAAATTCGCATCTAGTTCAAGACCGAGACTTTTTGTAAAAAAATCGTTACGGTTTCGAAAAATTACATTCAGACTCGTACCACTAAAAAAGTTCTCATGGTTTTTGCAAAGTTGCGTCCAGGCTCCAAACCAAATTTTCACCAACACAGTGTAAGCTCTACTTAGCAGTTAGCAGTCTTTACAGCGCACCCAGTGTCGCGGCTGTCCGATGGAGTGCGAGCGTGGGCGAACGTACCAGATGAAACGGCGTGTTGTCTTTGGGCGTGGTGTGGCTATGTAGGAATATATAAGTTGGGGAGGTACAACTAGTCGATGTTGTGTGGGAGCAAAATATACGGGACCAACTCCGCAGCCACGGGACGTGGAGCTAGGGATGAAAACGGAACGGAAACGGTCGGTAAATGGTTGTTTTGTTTCCGTTTCCACATCTTTTACCGGTAATGGAAACGGAATCGGAAACCCCGGAAACGGATACGAAAATGAATAATGATAGAAACGGATGCGAAACGGAGCGGATACGGAAACGAAAATGGAAAATTCCATAAGAACGTAATACATGATCACAATATATATGAACACAAAAACAATGTAACTCATTCCATCATAAAGGTGGATACAAGAACAATGTTATGTTCACCGGTATCACTAGAAAGTTTTTTCTCAGGTTTGTCAGTTGAAGGCTCGTTATTTGTCCCCCAGATCAAACCATCATATCCTTCTCCATATCATTATCATCGACATCCTCTTGCTCCTCCAACTATAAAAATGTAATGCCCTAAAATTTGCATATTATTGTTCAATGTTCATTTATGATTTTCCGAGACTTATCCTGGATTTTCTGGAGTTTATAAATGCCATTTTACTATTTTCATATTTATATAATTAATTTATTCATAAAAAATGAAGCTAAAAATATGCTAGAAATAATTTTCCTAGGTTCAAAATGTTCCAAAGTATTTTTGAGAATTTTTTTGGAATTTTTGAACTCTATTTGGTCTTTTCTATAAAGCCATTTGTATTTATGAAATTATTTAAATTTGAAAATAAATGTAAATTCTCCCTTCTCTTTTTTGGGCCAAGTTTCCGACGGAATTTCCAGTTTTGCTTATACGGAGTTTCCGATTCCGTTTCCGTTTCCGACGGAAATGGCTCTCCGCTTCGCTTCCGACAAAAATTTCCGCTTCGCTTCGTCATCGACATTTTCCGTTTCCGTTTCCGAAAAAGGCTTCCGTTTCCGTTTTTCTCCGGAACGGTCGGAAATTCCGTTTCCGTTTTCACCCCTAGGTGGAGCTGTGTGTGCATGTTGCTTGTCCACCTAAAACACGTTCGTGATACAAGCATTCCCACTTAATTGATTATTTGCCCTTTTTTTTTGCGAACACTAGGAGCCGGATGTCTGATCACTGAATGTTTTGTCGGACGCTCAGTGTACTATTTTTTCCCAACGTCTGTAACATTTTTTTCAACGTCTGCAACATTTTTTTCGCGCGCACATTTCTACTGTTATCGAAGGAAAATGTTTCATGCATAGTGATAAAATGTTTCACGCGTAGGAAAAAAATGTTGCAGCGATCCGTATCGACATATCTACTGTTATCGAAGGAAAATGTTTAACACATAGAAAAAAAATGTTTCACACGTAGAAAAAAATATTGCAGCATCTGCAAAAATCAGAAGTCCAGCTCCTAACAATTCAGGTTGGTGCTTTTGTGGCATATACGAGGGCATCATGTGGCATGCTGTGCCGTTACGGTCCAGCTAGTTGGTTGTGTTGTGTCGTGTCGGTCTTATCTATTTTCGGCGAATCTAGACGTGGTCCATTAGTGAATCACGTCAACTTTGTATCGTGCCGGTCTAGGTCTTATCTTTATGCACTATTGTGACTAGAGGAAACAAACTAGAGACGTACGGGGCTAAGACAGTGGACATAAATATTAGAGAAAAAAAACTAAATTTTATTCATTTTTGAATAGGTACATAGTTACTGTCTCGTTAAAAACCTTACACCCCAGTACGGAGTATCCTAATAAGGAAAAGAGTATATTAACTACATACATATACATAGACTAGTCGAGGTCGAGTTGGTCAAAGTTGGCTAACACCTCCACGATCTCCAAATCCTTGGTCTGGTGGTGTGTTCTCTCATCTACACAAGTCTTTAAGGCATGTGATTGCGTCAATTATCTTAGGCGTAAAAGACGACCTCTTTGGCTTAAGCATCCTCCTAACCGAATTGAAAGTGGCTTCAGACGAGACAATGGACAAAGGAACCACAAGTACATCACGTGCAAATTGTGATAGAACATGATAAATATGTTGGTGATTCTTCCATCACAAGAGCAAGTTGAGTTCATTACTATCCTCGATGTCAAGTTCAGTCTCTGTAAAAGGCGTGCCGAGATAGTACTCGTGGATTCCATTGTGACCTGCTCAGCTCTTCGGAAGACGAAATAGATGCATGGCCTTTTAGCTTCTTGCACATGCTTGAAGTGCTCGAATTGAATTATGATGGTTGTATTGTGTGGCGACCCACATAAATACCCCAGGATAACGACGATAACACCGCCACTACTCTGAGGTAATTACATTGATCTTGGCATATTAGCTAACAGAACACCATGATTTCCCGATATTTTATCAGCTAATACACCGTATTCAGAGTGTTGAAGCAGAAAAATAATTAGAGACTAAAATGGAAACTTATTACATCCATTGCCATACAGGGCTACAACTCCAGTAAACAGTTAACTGTATACAATATTTTAAGTAAAATCAATACACAAGTACTAAGTACCCCGTAGATCGATAGAAACGGGTGTACGATCCACTAGACAACCTAGCACTCCTAGTACTCCTCGTAATCCTGATCCTACAGGTGATCCTCCCCCATGCCTCACAAGCGAGTCCATAAGGATAGTTTTCTAAGCAAAGGTGTGTTAAGCAAGAGTCAGTACAAAAGTACTTAGTAAGCATTAATAACAAAAATGCATCATATGAATTTCTCCTACATCCATGTCATGTATCCCTTCCTCAAATGCCCTTTTTCAGAAAATAGGATTTTATTAGGAAAAGTTGTGTTTTCGGTTTTTAATTATTAAAAGTGCTACTAGAACTCATATATGAGGCAGACTAAGCTTCCATAGTCTCCAAGCTAGGAAACAAACATGAATTCATGATTTAACCATAGAGATCTCAACATCCGTTGAGACCACAAAATATTTATGAAAGATCATGTGGAGGTCTATCCTTGTTGGTGATGAGTTATTGATAGTATTTGAGCATGTGGTGCTGAAGTTTGAGTTTGTTTTGGACTTAATTCTGTATGTAAAGCAATTTGAGGGCTGTCAGGTTAAGGGCGGCACTACTGGCCTTGTAATGGCGTACTGCCGGCCAAGCGGCGGCACTACCGGCCTTGTGGTACTACCGGCTTGGGAGCGGTAGTTCTTTTATAGAGAGGGCCTTCGCTGGGATTTTAGGCTGGCAGTACTATCGGCCATGCTGGAGTGGTAGTACCAGCCGAGCGGTACTACCGGTCCCAGGGGACGATAGTGCCGACTTCATGAGCGAAGTTGATATTTGAATTTTGATTTTGGATGATTATTGCATATCTTTGTTGGACATTGCTATGTGATGGGGTTTCCTTATTTTTGATGGTTGCAGGATGATGGTGCTAGGTCATGGTGAGGCAAAGGATGACTGGGACTGACGAGGAGCGCCGGAGGTCCCGACGGTCAAAGATCGCTGGAGGATGATCGGAGACAGGGTCGCTGCGAACCTAGAAGACAAGGAATGCATGAGATGCTAGCTAGGAGCTGCTTGGATCAAGGAGGGCCGTTGGATCGCGGTCTAAAAGATAGAGTAGTGGGTCTAGTTAGTATGCTTTGAGAAGCATGCAAAACTCGTTATGGTTGTGGTTTTCGGGTTAGCCCATGTAAGAGTGAATGAGTCAATTCTATCCCTTGATGGTGTTCCTTAGGATTGAAAAAACTCATCCATGGGTAGAGGATGACTCAAGAGTAGTATAAATAGAGGGGTAGGGGTAGCTTTTCCCTTTTTGAAGGTTTTGAGGTTTTTGTGCTCCTTTGAGCTTTGCCCACTTTATTGTGAGTCTTTGTAAACCTCCCTTCCAGAAATAAAATTTTCATTTACTCAAGTCTAAATTTATTTTCTGCATTTACATTATGTCTTAAATTCAGCATTTAAATTCCGCACCTACATTCTTCCAACTTACATTCCCGCAAGTTTTATTTGCCTCCCCTCCTTCTACTTGCTTGTGCTTCTTATGCCGAGGATGTATGATTGATGGATGAATCTTATTCAGATCATATCCCAATCATCTAGGCAATCCTTGTGTGTTCTTTGCAAGAAAACGATCTTTTGCTCTTAAGGAAATCATTCTTGGAAGATCGTGTTTTTGATGTTTTTATCTTGTGTTCTAGCTTGCTATGACATGTGGGATACCATCTAGAATCATCTTGATCATCATGAACCCACGAGCAAGTTTAGGGCTCAGTTTTTATTCTTGAACCCGTTCTTGTGCACTCTTCCTTCAATTGGAAAAAGGTCAGAACTTTGACATCAATCCTTGCGATGGAAGGTTGGAATAGGTTCCTGACATCCTTAGGAAGGTGCGTACAAAGTTTCACGAGTTTTGGATCATTCAATCAAAAGTGACATCAATTTTTTATTTGAACTCGTGCTGAAATTACTGTTCATATACCTGATTTTACTGTTCATGGCGGTATTACCGCCCCTACATGGGCGGTACTGCGGTCTCGGTCTAAAAACATTGAAAACTAATTTTTCGCTTCCATTTGATATCTTGGTGCTTTGGCTTGGTTTCTTTGGGGGTAAAATTTAATTTATGATCATTCACCCCTCACTCTGATCGCTATCTTGGTCCTTCAATTTATCACTACTCATATATTAGATGTCCAACCCTAGCAGCTAACAAGTCATGCTGCCCATCACAACATTCCCCACCCACTCCTCTTTATATTCTATCCTATGTAGAGGGCCCCACCGACGCTACCCTTCTAAAAGGCACCCTGTAACGACCTCATATATATATATATACACACACACACACATATATATACATATATACATACACATCACTGACTCAATCGTTGTACGAGCCATCCCACATGCAAAATCACTGTCTCAGCAGTTCATAATCAATCCATCTTTCCATCAGTTTCCAATTTAGAGTTTTCTTAAAATGAGCTTTTCCAATGCAGTGGTGATAACACATATAACCAAATATATTTGATTGAAATTATACCAAATATGATCAAGAAATGCTTGCCTGAATTGGTGTAGAAACAAGTGTCCTCACTCGGATTCTGGGTGTGACCTATCAGATTTAATTCACTTCCTAAAATTTATGGAATACTATATTTCAGATGGCTATCAAATTAGTATGTGTTTTATGGTGTCCAGTCTTTCTCTGATTTCTGTTATATACATACATGTATATGACTGTCGGGACCCGGATTTACAAATCCGAAACCCTCTGTGTATACTGCACTAGTCCAGGATCACGCTAGTGCACACAGTGGAAACATAGATGAAATACCATTCCATACAACGAATTAACTAAGAAGAAGCAAATTATTATTTATTAAGCAAACGACCTTATGGTCAATGTTTACACCATTATTCCTTAAGGGCTTAAGAAACAAATAATTATTGCAGCGGAAAAAATAACTTGGACCATTCGACATGCCACAGGCAACCGTCTGGAGAACGCCTTCCTAATCCACGTAGTCTTCATAGAATTCCTCCTCATGATATTCAACATTTCCTGATCCTTCCTCAGCAACTGATCAACAAAGGCGTATAGCCGTGAGTACAAAAAGTACTCAGCAAGCCGTAGGGAATTGATGCAATATACTAATGCACTGCTTGACAAAGATGGCTATATGGTTCATTTGCAAAAAGCAATAACTTGAATTGAAATACAATAAATAGATTGAAAGCATATTTATGAAAAGATAAATAAATAACTGGTAGATCAATGGTAGACAACATGAACAGAATGGTGAGGCATCACCCTTCACCATCTAAAACAAGTATCAACCAACAAATTTAACAGTATTACTTTAGATGACAAAATAACAGTGAACTCCTCGTTCACATCCCAACAATTCCACATTCCCACATTTCATGAAACACTCTATACCCCGTGTGAAATTCCCGGGCTTGTCCATGACCGCGGACGCGGCTATTCGAATAGTTTTACACTCTGCAGAGGTTGTACTTCTTTACCCACAAGACATGATATTCTCCTTGTGCCTGGCCATTACCACACTTCCTTTGGTGTGCCGGCAGAGAAATCATGACAAAGCCTTTACAATGCACTGTCTAAACCCGGTACTGCCCGCTAAGGTTTCGCCTATGAGGGCCCCCTCTTGCGCCTTGCGAATCTACCCGTCCATCCCGGAACCCACACCACCAACTGGCAGTACTCAAGGCTAGACATTGCAAATTAATCAGCTAAGTCTGTCCCATTCCAGACATGTGGTAGTACGGTTAGGCCCAGTTCAATGGCGCACAAGATTAAGTCCTTAAGTTGTCTCAGGCAAGACATCCACATTCCAATGTGCTAGAAAGCACCCCCTTTACTGCACGATCACTTGCCTGAGGGAAAACAATTCGTTCAACCAAGACCAATGGCAAACCCTGTCATGGTACAACAAATTTTACAACAGTGGCTAACGGCCACGATTCAATATCTCATTAAGTCAAGATTAACATTATTCAATATGTGACACGAATCCCAACGTATATCTAAGCATGTCTAAGCATAATTACGATGACCCAATGTTGGTATAGTGATTATGTCCAACTAGTAATGTTCCAACCTAGGTCTAACAATGGATACATGGCATACAATTAATCAAGGTGGCATAATATCAACTAGGTATATAGCTATTCCCATGAAATAATCATTGATACACAAATAGCATGCAATTGTATATAAGTAAATTACTTTTGCAAACATAGGATCAATATGATCAAAGGATTACGACTTGCCTTGCTGATCTAATGCTGAGTCTTGGTCTTCAAAGTCTTCGTTCGCTCTCTCGGAATTAGCGTCTACCGGAAAAGAAGCAACGAAACCAAATAAATACAAAAAAAAGAGACTCAAACAAGCTCAAAACTGAAAATAAATGGTTTTGGAAGATAGACCATGATTTTAGAAAAATTTAGAAACTTGAATCGCCTCAATCGGAGTTCGTATGAGCGAGAACGGGCCTCCGAAAGATTAAATTCAGAGAAAATACAGAAAATCAGAAAATCAGAATTTCTGGATTTATTTTTATACGGAAAAAGGATTTATTGCGCAATCGCGACGTCACCGCTCGGTGGACTCGGTCCACGGCGCTGGCTCGTTCACCGTGCACCCGCCAAGACGGCCGACGCTGTCGCGACGCAACGGCAACTCCGACGCGGGCGGGCGACGCGGCGGCGACGGGCGCCGACGCGACGGCCACGCTGCCGCTCATCCGCGAGGGACCAGATCGGACGGCGGAAACAGTGCGCGGGCGGCGAAGAACGTGGCGCGATCGGGCGGCTGGGGTTGGCGAAGGAGGACGGCGGCAGGGCGACGGCGCGAGCTCACTGGACTTCGAGAACAAGACACGGCCGACGGCGAGATGGCGACGGATCGGACCCGGGATAAGGCGGAACGGGGAGAGGATGACGCGGGGAACTTGGGGAGACCTACGGCGACGGCAAAGACGCACCGACGGCGAAGGAAAAGGCGGCGGAAGCTTCGGCAAGGGCGGCGGACTCCGGCGAGGAAGATCTCGTCGACGGAGGGCTCTCGGGCGACGGCGAAGGATGCGGCGGGTGTGGCGCAGCAAGGGGAGTCTCGGGAGGCGTGCGGCAGCTTAAATAGCGGTCTTGGGAGGCATGTAGAGCGCGGAATCCGAGATCGACGTCGTGCGGCGGCCAGACTCCGAGCGGCGCTAGGGTTAGGGTTTCGCGGGGCGGCGACGACGTGGCACAATCTCGGCCGCGCACGTGTCACGCATCGAGCGGCCAACGCCGAAGCGGTCAAGGTCCGGTCACAGCGAGAGGTGGGCCGTCTTGAGCGGCCGGGCCGAGGCGATGGGCTGGAGAAACGGGCCGCGCGGGGAAAAACGGAGCGGGCCGGAGGAAATTCGGCCCGAGAGGTTTTTGGAAATTTAAAAACATTTTCCGATTTAAGAAAGATCCAGAAATTCAAATAAAATCAAATAAATTCAATTAAATAGAAAATAAATTCAGAAAAATCTCCAAAAATACAGAAAAAATTCCTTGGAGCACAATGAACCCAACTAAAACTGAAATTCTTGAGTTTGATGAATAGTTTAGTCAAATTAAATCCTTTCATTTAATGGAAAATTCAAATTAAGCTAGAATTATTTCAAGAGAAATGCACAAGGCTTATTTTTGAATTCAAACATTCCAAAACTCAAATTTTGGGATGTTACAATGACGTATTTTAATTTGGGGTATTTTGACTTGACATATTTAAATTTGGTGTATTTTAATTTGACATATTTTAATTCGGCTACGCATTAGCCTAGGTATGGGTTTTCTATTTTAATCATTGTGGTGGTTGCTAGCAATATTTAATTTGTTATTTAATTACCCTCTAATACTAGTCCTTATTATGATATTATTATCATTTTTTTCTTTACTTTTCTTTTCTTTTCTTTTCACTTCACTTGGCCGATCTTATCCTCATCCCCTTCCTATCTCTCCCTCTCTGTCTTTCGGTCGACGCCGATACCACCCCTAGTCCACATCATCGAAGCCATCTGCCGACAGACCTCCGCCTTCGATGTCCCCGGGTCGCACTGCCACAGCCTCCATCGCTGTCTCCCCGGCCGCTCGTCTCAGCCTCCACCGGCTCCCCGGGCCGTAGCACCTCGGCCTCAGCCGAGCTCCCTGAGGCTGCACCGCCTTGGCATTCACCGTTCGGTCTCCCTAGGCCACACATCAATTCCTATCAGCTCAACCTCGCCACCCGCTGGCTCCACCGAACCCTAATGTGATTCCAACCTCCCCCCTTATACCCAATTTTCCTTATTATGTGATGTCTGATTAACTAGCATGATATCTAGTTGGTTTAGTATGGTTTGCCTTACATTGGTTGATGATGATTACTTTGTTCATTTAGGATGGTGGTGTTACGACAATACCCGATGAACTCTTGTACAACGGGGAGTACAATGGTTTGTCGAGCACACATGGTGCTGCCCCTAATTCGGCCATTTTCAGAGACCATTAGTATCCCTAAATATTCTATTATCTATTCTATCTACTGCATTTGAATACTCGATTACTAAAGATAGCAAAAGTATTGATTTGTATGCACCTGGTGATGTTGAGGTTCGGATGCGAATGGGTTGTGCTGTGATGGCGGATGGTGATGTGTTGGTGGTTCGGAGTCGAGGTCAATGTGGCTAGCTCCTTGCTCTTCCTCTTGGCCTCCTGGCTTGCTTCTAGTTGACTTGGTTGCTCTTGGCTTGGATGTATGTGTTGGGGGGAATGAGATGGACTGGAGGGGCTGGTTTTGGCTCTTTTTCTTTTAACTGTGCTAGTGCTTATCTTTTTACTGTGTGAGATATTTTAGCAATATTCATGCATGGATACGGTTACCCAACTACAGGTAGGTTTCTATACTGCCAAATGATGAAACCCTAATTAGCGAGAGGTGCCGACTGGCCCCGGATGGTCTGGTTTCTTGACGAGCATAATCTAATCACATGTGGGTCTGACATCAATTTAATTTATCTGCCAATTCATTATTTATCTATATCTTGCTCGGCTTTTGTGGTAATTATTGGTTGCAGGTGATCTACATCGGAGGTCGTTTTGGAGATAGTCGTAGAGTAGGTTTCTTATAGAATTCCTTTTTGTGTATTTCATTTGTTGTACATAAGAAATTGTATATGATCCTGTTGTATGAATTTTGTTCTCATGTATTATACTCTTATATCAATAAAATGATGTTTACTTTTATCATAGGCTTCAGTTAATTACATGATTATTTTGTTCATGTTTCTTGTTTATTTTGTTAATCCTTTCTGGTTGTTTCATCCTACCCCCTTTAAAAAGGATGTCGTCCTCGAAATCCAACTCACCTAAACAGATGAGGATATGCTTCACATAGGTCGTCTTCTTTTTCCCATGTGGCTTCTTTCAATGAATGGTTATTCCATTGAACTTTACAGAATCGAATGGATCTGTTTTTGAGTTTGCGATCTTGAGTGGCTAAGATCTTGATTGAATACTCTTCACATGTAAGATCAGGTGGTAGGGGGATATTGAAATCTGAAATGAGATTAGAGGGTTCTCGAAGGCAAGTTCGGAGTTGGGAGATATGGAATTCACTGTGGATTCGAGATAGATGGGGAGATAGTTCAAGTTGATATGCACATACAGCTTTCTGTTCAAGCACTCAGAATGGTCCGACATAATGGGGACTTAACTTTCCTTTAATTACAAATCTATATATCCCCCCCACATAGGTGACACTTTTAAATAGATAAAATCACCAGGTTGGAATTTAAGATCCCTTCTATTCTTGTCTACATATCTCTTTTGTCTACTCTAGGTGCCTTTTAGTCTTTCGTTAATAAGCCTTGTCTTTTCATTATTTTGGCGAATCTGCTCAAGGCCTATTAATGATTTTTCTCCAACTTTATACCAGAAAATAAGGGATCTACATTTCCTACCGTATAATGCTTCATATGGTGCCATTTGTATACTATCTTGGTAGCTGTTGTTATAGTTGAATTCCACTAGATGTATGTATTTTTCCCACGTTTCTTCAAAATTTAGTACATAGGCCCTCAACATGTCTTCTAAGATTTGGTTGACTCTCTTAGTCTAGCCATCTGTCTGAGGGTGATAGGTGGTACTGAAATTCAATTTAGTGCCTACGGCAATTTGCAGACTTACCCAAAAATTAGAAGTGAACACAAAACTTCTATTGGAAGTGATAGTCTTCAGGACACCATGAAGGGTGACTATTCTTTCTATATAGATTTCGGCTAGTTTGTGGGCTGAATATTTTTGGTTTGTGGAAATGAAATGAGCTGATTTAGTAAGCCTATCCACTATCACCATATAGCATCCTTTCAGGTGTTGGTCATGGGTAAGCCTGTAATGAAATCCATACAGACATCTTCCCATTTCCATTCAGGAATTTGGAGTGGCTGTAGTAATCCAACAGGATGTTGGTGTTCTGCTTTGACTTTTTGACAGGTGTCGCATTTGCTAACATACTCTGCTATTTCTTTATTCATATCATTCCACTTGAAACTTAATTTAAAATCCCTATACATTTTTGTACTGCTCAGATGTATAGTATATAAAGTATCGTGGGCTTCCTTGAGGATAGTCATTTTTATTTCTGGGTCATTGTGTATACATATGCAATTATGTCAGTTGAGACTCCTAGTCTTATCCAACTTAAACACTGAAGTCTACCCTGATTTAATTCCCTTTATCTCAAGGATGAAAGTATCAGCGGTTTATTTCTCTCTAATCTGATCAAGGAGGGTGAAATGAATAGTCATGGTTGCGAAGATGGCGTTGGAAGGAGATGAACTAAAGTTGATTTCCATCTTAGCCAGTTCTTGAATTAATTGAGGCATGAAGTCTTTAATAGAGTTGCTGTTACATTGGGTTTTGCGACTTAGGCATCAGCTACCACGTTAGCCTTTCCTGGTGGTAGGTAATTGAGAGGTCATAGTCCTTAATAAGTTCAAACCATCTTCTTTGCCGCATGTTTAATTGTTTTTGGGTGAAGATATATTTGAGGCTCTGATGATCACTATATAGGATGCACTTTGCCCCATACAAATAATGTCTCCAGATTTTTAGGGTGAACACCACTGCTCCTAATTCCAGATCATGGGTAGGGTAATTAACCTAGTGTGGTCGTAATTGCCTCGAAGCATAGGCAATTACTCTCTCTTTTTGCCTTAATACACATCCCAAACCTGATTTGGAGGTGTCGCAATACACGACATATTCGACTCCTTAAGGTAGGGATAGTACTGGAGTAGTGGTTAATAGATATTTGAGTTGTTGGAAGCTTTCTTCACATTTCTTGGTCCAAGTGTATTTGTGATCTTCTCGCAAGAGTTTGGTAAGTGGTGAAGATATTTTGGAGAATACCTTGTTAAATTTCCAATAGCACCCTGCTAATTCGAGAAAGCTTTGGATCTCTATTGGGTTAGATGGACAGTTCCACAATTTGATGGTTTCGATTTTTCTTGGGTCCACTTCAATTCCTTTTCTCGAGATAACGTGTCCAAGAAATGACACTTGATTAAGCCAGGATTCACATTTGCTTAATTTGGCATACAATTGGTTCTCCCTTAAGATTTGTAGTGCAGTTCTCAAATGTTCTTTGTGCTCTTTTTGACTCTTGGAATATGTCAGGATGTCTTCTATAAAGACAACTACAAATTTATCCAGATATTTCATAAAGATTTTATTCATTAGATTCATGATTACTACAGGAGCATTATTTAAGCCAAATGGTACAATAGTATATTCATGATGTCCATATGTGGATATGAAGGCTATTTTCTCTATATCCTCTGCCCGGATTTTGATTTGGTTTTAACCAGATCGTAGGTCGATCTTTGAGAAGATAAAGGTACCTTTAAGCTGATCAAACAGATCATCTATCCGAGGTAGTGGATATTTGTTTTTGATGGTGACACTATTGAGCTCTCTATAGTCGGTGCATAGCCTGATTCCACCATCCTTTTTGTTTACGAAAAGAACCGATGCTTCCAACAGAGTCACACTTTCCCTAATAAAACCTTTTTCTTCCAACTCTCCTAATTGCTTTTTAAGTTCAATGATTTATGGTGGGTTCATCCAATTGGGTCATTTAGATATGGGAGTGGCTCTAGGGATAAGATCTATGGAGAATTATAGTTCCCTATCAGGTGGCATGACTGGCGGTTCTTCAGGGAAGACATCTAAAAATTTGTGGACTACTGGTATATTGATCAACTTTTGTGTAGAGAGATGGTTGGTTTTGGGGTCTAAGTGTTTTTGTTTAGTCCGGATTCCTTGGTAGGTGATGCTGGTTCCATCGGACTTTCTTATAGATGCACTCTTCAATTCACAATCTATGTTAAGCCCATTAGCAGTTAACCAATCCATTCCAAATATTACATCCAGTTTAGATAAATTTATGACATGAAGGTTGGCTAGGAATGGAATGTCTTGAATATTCATCCTTTGGTTTCTCGAAATTGAAGTTACCATGATCAACCCTACAGGGGTGCTTACTCCTAGAGGTGTTGTCAACAACATATTTTCCAATTTTTTTTATTACAAAATCGTTGGAAATAAATGAATGCGTGGCATCGGGATAAAATAAAACGATACCAATAGATGGAGGAATGGGAAGCGTACCTGTGACCACATTAGTTGCTCCTTCCAATTGCTCCGCCGAAATACAATTCAGGCCAGCAGATCCTACGGTCGATTCTCCCCGATTGGTTTCTTTGTAAGATGTGGTACCAGGACCTTCTTGATTGCGCCCTGCCACTGGTATACAATTTTTTGCTCTCCCCAAAATGTTTTGTCCATACTGATTGGCTAGAAGCGGGCAATTGTTCCTTCTATGTCCCTCTTGGTCATAGTGGTAACACTTAATGGGTGGTTGGGAGCAGTTGTTAGCATAATGGGGGACTCCACACTTGAAGCATTTGGGCATGGGTCTTGGTGGTGGAACATTAGGACGCTGAACTGGTGCAGCTAACCATGGTCATGGTATGGGATTTTGGTTTGGTATTGGTGGTCTAAAAGCTCTTGGTTGGTTAGGAACAGGTGCCCGAGTATCCATTATTGCCTTCTTTCTTCTTTCCTCATTTAGCTAGGCCTATTCATTTTCTAGAATAATGGCTTGGTTTGCTAGGTCCTGGAATTCAATAATTAGATGGGTGGATAGGTTCATTTTGAGGTATGGATTCATCCCTTTCTTGAATCGGTATATCTTTTTGGCATCAGTGTCTGTCTCTTCCGGGGCATAACGAGACAATTTGTTAAATTTATAGAGGTATTCTCTTACCGTTTTTTCCTCTAAGTTAAACCCCAAAATTCTTGCCTCTTGATATCCATCTCACCTAGAGGGACGTGTGTGCTACAGAACTGTGAGGTGAACTTTGTCCAGAAAATGGGTTGCTCTCCTGTATGTGTATGGCAATAGTTCATCCACCAAGTTGCGGCTGAACCAGTATACTGGTATGCAACATACTGCACTTTCTCCTCCTCAGAATAGCCCACAATGTTTAACTTCTTTCTATTTCTTGAGGCAAATCATTGGCTTCAAGTGGCTCTGGCAAATGAAGGTGGACGTGTTTGGAGGAACTCTCCTAGAGTGACTTTGGTTCTAGTTTGATGTTGGGTTCCTGGAACTAGATTGGTAAGTAGGGCCTCCATAAATTGGTTCTGGCTCTCTTGGGCTTCTTTCCTAGAATTTTGCTAGGTACATTACAACTCTTCCTAATTGGTCGGGGTTCTCTGGAGTACTAGTTGTACTGGTGTTACCCCTGGGTGGCATTGGTTGTCTAGTCTCACAAACATTGGGGTGGTTAAGATCCTGGATAGGTGCAGTTTGTGGTTTGTCAGCATTTTGAGGATTAGATCTTAACCTAAGGATCAGATCTTGCTCTCTAATCTGGTAGATCCTGCAAAAGAGATCCATTTTTGTACAATTTAGTTAATGTTCTATTTCGTTGGATTAATTGGTTAGGTGAGTCCTTTTGATTTGTTCTAAGTGATTTATTCCATTTCATTTGCAAAAGAAGTATTGTTCATAATTGAATTTCTTTCATTAATAATAATATTTTATCCGAGATAGGTTGGACTGTTGTTATTATCAGCACTTACTTATAAGAGAAGAAATATTATTATTCACTGGCAAGATTACATCTATGTTAATGTTTGTGTTCAGCAGAGGGAAGTAGAATAGATAACGTCACTCTCTTTCATTACTCCATTTCAAAATCAACATGATACCATCTACCTAATCATCACAAGAGATAATATAAGACAACGAATAAAGAAGGATGTAAGAAGAACAATAAAAGAAACTTGGGTGTCCGGGCACCCAAGAATTGGTCGAGACCACGCACTCAAGCACGCTTGGATCCACGCATCCAAGCACGTCACTGACCATGCGTCCGGCAACATTACCTAGCCTTATGCCCTATTTCTATTTGTTATACTTAGTAGTTTACACATATATATACACATCACATCTTACAATATATATTGCAGTATTTCTTTTGCATCTGGTCTCTAAACAAATAAAATCATAATTGATTAATTAAATGGAACTTATCTAACCTATTCTCATATGAAGAAATATTATTTATAGTGGTAATGCAATAGTTAGAAATGCAGCCATTAATAATTAGTTCTCATAACATGGAAATAGTCATACAATAATCCTTTCCTTAGTATCTTAATATGTAACATCCGTTACATGTCCTGATACATCGATGAAACACAACCACCCATCCTACCCTACTACTCTGGCGCCTCCTCGGGATCCTCCTCTCCCTCCTAGTCCTGACTAGCCCCACTCAAACCTTGACATAAGTGCTCTAAGAAATAGATAATGCGAGGCCTTCGCGCTAGGTCCTTGGTGTACCTTTATGCGGGTAGTGCGATACAAAGCCTGTTTACGTGGTGGTAAGGGATAGGTGGCTGTATGTACTACTGGGATCTGTGGAGGGAAAGAAATTCCTGCCTCAGGAACAAAGGTGTAGCAGTGGGTAGTAGGTACTAAGGTTGTAGGTGGTGGGTGAGTAGCTAGTAGGGTTACTGTAGGAGGTGTGGAGACAGTAGTAGATGGCACTGTAGAGGTGTCTAGGTCTGCGGGGTGTAAGTGATGGGGAACGGGTAGGCTACTCTAGCGAAAAATAAAAATTTTCTACCGTATAACCAAGGAACCACTGCAAGTTATAGATCACAGAATTACCACTAGACGCGCAGACCCATAGCGGAAGTAGAGTCGATGCAACGCGGTGGTGTAGATGTAGTTGTACTAGCCTTGCTCCTCCTCCAACAGCTTCTTGTGAGCATCTTAGGTTGCGGATCATCCCAGGATTGAAACTTCGCAGCAATGCCTCCAAGGTATCCACACGTACGAGGCAGGAACACCACTCGCCAGAGTGCTAGCGCTAGCTGAGCGATTCTAGGCAGAGGAGGGATGGTAGCTAGGGTTTCAGGAATTCCAAATTTCTATATCTCATCCATTGCAAAACCAGCACCTCCTCCCTTTATATAGACATCCCATAACGGGTTTCAACCCTTGAAGCCCATTAGGAACTCTAAGCCCATTACATCTCTAGTCCCTATCCGAATTGGTTACAGTCCCTTAAGTGTGTGACCCTATAGGTTCACATGCACTCGGACATGGCTGGAGTACCCCTCTCGATCATTGAGTACTCCTACTTGACCGTCGAGCATTCGACCAATAGTCGATAGCGGCCCCTAGCAGGACTTATCGACTCTCGAGAACATGTAAAGATCGGAAGAACCCCAACAATGTCCTATATGCATTTCCTTTTGTCTTACGATATTGGTCAAACCCAAGGCGAGTTGTTGTCATTCTTATTTCGATGGCTCGACCACTCTTTCTTGATGCTGTGACTCAGATTCCCGAATACATCGAGTTAACTCTTTGACTCGATGACTCGAGTAACTCTTTACTCGAGTAGCATGGCCATACGTTTCTGGAATCCGTCCACTCGAGAGGCCCAGATATATCTCTCCCATTGTATGGAGGGGCAAATCCTATTTTGATCGACCACGCCTCGCAGCATGTTTCATGACAAACCCGAAAGCCATCTTTATAACTACCCATTTACGGTGTAGCGTTTGACGACCCCTAAGTAAGCCATTACGTACCTTGAGAACATGCGACAATCCCAAGTCGAAGGATATAGCATACACATCGTATATGAGACCAACTGATGACATAAAAGAATACAACGTTTTGCAGTGTCTCATAGTGGGTCGATATCCAACACCATTTTCTCTAACTTGTGTCCATATTATTGGTTTGATATCTCCATATCTATAACCCGTGAAACATGGTCATCGACCTATACATATGCTAGTCTACTCATATGTGTCCTCATATGATTATCGACTAGGGACCCCCTTTTAGAATGAACATCATAAAGAAGGACATAGATTTTCACAAACAAGTCATATACTTGTTAATCAATATCCATGATGTTATTCAAAGAACAATCTCATAGTTTATGCATATTTATGGAAATATAATCATCTCTATGATTGCCTCTAGGGCATATTTCCAACAGTAAGATATTGGAGTGCTGTCTGCAGGACGTTTTGCTCCATCTCGACAACATTAACGTGTTGTCGCTAGTAAGTGGAGCAGCCCTTAGATCTATCTAAGGCCTCACTCATGCCCTCACAGAACATGGTATCAGCTATCATCATGTAGCAGTCGGTGACCCTCCTAGCCGATGCTCCTGAAGTCTCACTAGTGCTAGTTATGCTAAGGAAAATAGGTGGTGGGTGACTAGTGGCTCCTAGAGTGAGAGCAGGTAAGTGCCCAAAGGAAGTGCTACTCAAGTGTCTCCTAATCTGGGTCCTAACGGCCATTATCGCCTTCTTGGTGACGTCTTGAAGAGGTAAGAAGTAATCAGAGCTATGCCATAATACCATATGCTCGGTGTAGTAACTAGGTTGTAACGGTATACCCATAATAACTACCCCGATCCTAGGTGTAGACTCGTCTACGTACACCTCCTGGAAGTCATCAAGATGTCCCCCTCCTAGCTCCTACATCATCTGCCATAGAAGCATCACATGCTGCGCGGGAGGGATCATATAGCGAGACATCCTGCAAAAGGATTTAATCAGTATTGGTGGTCTAATTAATGTCAGCAAAATATTGAAGTTATACTTACTACTATTATTTGACAAGACGAGAGTTACAATATAATTAGTGCCATATAGCCAAAGAAATCTTTTCCTTTAGGTTTCCTATCAGTCCCTAGTTATTTATTTGTGTGTCTCTCGTAACCATTGCTCTAATACCACCTATGGCGGCCTAAATAATTAACCTAGGGTAACAACGGTAACATCGCCATTACTCCAAGGTAATTACATTGATGTTGGCATATTAGCTAAAAAAACACTGGGATTTCCCAACATTTTATCAGTTAATACACCGTGTTCACCGTGTTCCAGCAGAACAATAATTAGAGACTGAAATGGAAACTTATTACATCCATTGCCACGCAGGACTACAAGTTCAGTACACAATTAACCATATACAATATCTTAAGTACAATACAAAATCAATACATAAGTACTATGTACATCGTAGATCGATGGAAACGAGTGTACAGTCCACTTAACAACCTAGCTCTCTTGGTAGTCCTCCTCCTTGTAATCCTAATCCTGTGGGTGATCCTCACCCTATGCGTCGTAGGCGAGTCCATAAGGATAGTTTTCTAAGCAATGGGGGAGTTAAGCAAGAGGACAAAAGTACTCAGTAAGCATTAATAACAAAACTACATCATATGAATTTCTCCCACATCAATCTCATGTATCCCTTCCTCAAATCCCCTTTTCAGAAAATAGGGTTTTATTAGGAAAAGTTGTGTTTCCAGTTTTTAATTATTAAAAGTGCTACTAGTACTCGTATATGATGCAGACTTAGCTTCCAAAGCCTCAAATCCAGGAGACAGGCACGAATTCATGATTTAACCCTACGCAGGTTTGTACCACTCTACCTTACCCATAATGATCTCAACATCCGTTGAAACCATAAAAAGGTTTATCACTACTCAGATATTTGATCTCCAACCCGGGCAGCTGACGAGTCATGGTGTCTTTCACAACATTCCCCACCCACTCATAGCATACCATTTGTACCCCCACTTTAATGTACATCGGCGGTACTCATCTCATGACGTTTAAATATAGCACCCTGGAACATTCAACCGTAGCCGAGTTCCAAATTTGTGTTCCTCACCGAGCCTTCCATCCTACCCGGCTTCTCACACTTAGTTATCTACTAATACCCAATGTGAAGATCATAACATCCTCATATGACAACCTTTTTTGGTCGTTTCCACATACTATGGTTGATACGAAAAATATGGGTCATTGCCCGAGTGTAGTGGTTTATCCTTCTATTCTAGCCTATGTAGAGGGCTTCACCAGTGCTACCCTTCTCAAAGCCACCCTCTACCAACCTCATATATATACGTCACTGGCTCAATCGTTGTACGAGCCATCCCACGTGCATCAATAATCATTGCCTTAAAAGTTCATAATCAATCCATCTTTCCGTCAGTTTCCAATTTAGAGTTTTCTTCAAAAGAGCTTTTCCAATGCAGTGGTGATAACACGTATAACAAAATATATTTGATTGAAATTATATGAAATATGATCAAGAAATGCTTGCGTGAATTGGTGTAGAAATAAGCATCCTCACTCGGATTTTGGGTGTGGCCTCCTATCGGATTTAATTCACTTCCTGAAATTTATGGAATACTAAATTTCATATGCCAATCAAATTAGTACGTGTTGTATGGTGTCCAGCCTTTCTTTGATTTCTGTTAGATACATACATGTATACATCATATTTTAATTTAGGGTATTTTAACTTGACATATTTTAATTCAGAGTATTTTAATTTGGCCACGCATCGGCCTAGGTATGGCTTTTCTATTTTAATCTTTACAGTGGTTACTAGTGATATTTAATTTCTTATTTATTTACCCGCTCATACTAGTCCTTATTCTGATATTATTATCATTTTCTTTTCTTTTCACTTTACCTAACTGATCTTATCCTCATCCACTCTCATCCCATTCCCATCTCCCCCTCACTCTCCCCTTCCCTCTTTGCTTTTCTGCTAGCGTCAGCGTCACCCCCAGTCCCCGCCATCGTCGCCATCTCTCGGCTAACCTCCATTGCTGACCTCCTTAGGCCACGCTGCCTCAGGCTCCATTGCTCTGTCTCTCTAGCCACTCGTCTCGGCCTTCATTGGGCTCCCCTAGGCCACACCGCCTCAACCTTCGCAGCTCGGTTTCCTTGGGCCGCCCATCCCCACCTATCGAAAGATCAGGCCACCATTCCCATCAAGTGGTATCAGAGCCTCAGTTGCCTGATAGGTAATTCTTGTATCCCCACTTTTATTTGGCCATCGTCCTAGAGTCTAGAAAAATTGCCTCACAAAAAGTTCATCATCGGTTCCGCTGTCCTACAACCCCTTGTTCCTTTGCAATTTTTGTTTCAGTTTTGCTTTGTAGAATTTGTGTCCATTATCATCGTCTTGTTGCTTGTTCGAGGTCGTGATCCTAGTTTATAGTTGCCCCTTTCCGTTGCCGTAGTTCTTGTTTGCACCATTAGTCATCCCACCACCACCAACCCCAGAACCGAACTGAGTCCTACTCGGTTTGTCCTTGCCGCCACTTTGCATTATATATTCTGCTTTGCAAGCCCTAGATAGGTCAAGAACCGCCTTGTGTCAATTGCCCTGAACAGCTGGCCACCCTTTTTCACCTGCTATCCTATTGCTATTTTAGCCCTAACCAAAAGGAAGAAGTGAAGTCGCAGGCAATTTTAGATTGCGCAGTGTTTAGTAAAACAAGCATAACTTTTGCATACAAACTCCGATTGGGGCGTACTTTTTTTGTTTCGAAGAGGACGACGATGCGCATCCGAAAAATCAATAAGTCTTTAGACCTGTGTAATTTTTGACCCTCAAAATCGGCCTTTAAGACTGAGTTCTAGACCCCGGAAGTTTCGTGTGCTGTTTTTGACAATTTTTCGATCATCTGTTTAACATTTTCTCTCATTCCAAAATTTTAGAATTTTGTTTTTCCTTTGAGTTAAAAGAAAAGAAAAAAAAATACAGGTGCAAAAAAAATAAGTGCCGCACTAAAAAAAATAGAGAGAAGAAAAGAAGCAAAAAGAAGAAAAAAGAGGGAAAGAGAAGCAGATAATCAGAATTGCTTGCATCCTTTGAGTCCTATGTTCTTTGATATATCTCTTGCTAGGTTGAACTAGTTCTAAGAACACGTTTAGGCCAGTAACTATGACAAATACGTTGGACATTTATTCAGCTTGCTAATCTGACGCTGCAAGCCCAGCCCAACAACTTATGACGCAAAACCCATCTATTCTAGAGATGGCTACTGAATATATATGAGGAAGAGGGCAAGGGATGTGGCTAAGGGGTTGGCCATGCAACCCAGGTCGTACAAGGCCTTTGGGCCCAAGTGGAGGTGGCGTAGTGTAGGATCAAGGATAACCGACTAGAGGGGGTTGAATAGGAGGTTTCTCAATTTTTCGATTCTAATTTGCAATTTAGAAGGACACTAAGATATAGAAGCAACAATTGAAAATTCACAACTATAATCTCTAGCAATCACCTAAATCACTTAAGCAATTCATGTATAGTAGAAACAATTCTAAGCACAAATAGTCTACTCAATTTTGCTAGTAATGAAATTTAGCACAAGAATGAAAAAGACAAATCACAGGAGAATGAGAGACAAGATTTTTATCCCATGGTCTCGGAGACTTGCCGGTCTCCCCTACTCTACGTTGAGGTGACTTGAACCACTTCAAGCCGGCTCCACCCACTTGAGCCTTCCTCGATCACTCGTGGTAGCTCTTCACCGCTCCGGTTAGACGAGCTCCTTGCCTTCACAACCGACCGGGCCTTCTCACAAGCTTCTTTGAGAAGATCACTGATCCCACACGCCTCCAAGCCATCTAGGAGGTGGCAACCTCCAAAAGTAATAGGTGATGACGCTTGCTCGAGGTCGAATTGAGTGCCAAAGGCTCAACACTAAATACACCACTCAATTTTATTCCTAACTCTCTCAAAATGAGAATTTAATGCACACAAATGAGTAGGAGGCAATCTAGAGCTCAAGGATGATCAATGAGGTCCAAAAATTACTCTAGAATGCAGATGGGGGGTATTTATAACTCCCACCAACCAAAACTAGCCGTTTTCCAAAAGTTGCTCAAAATCGTGCTGAGAGGCCGGTCATACCACCCCTGGGCTGGTATGACCGGCCCTCAGAGGGTAACGGTCGAAACTGTGCATTTAATGCACCGTCAGTGACCGTTGGTCACTGGCCAGTATGACCGGAGAGGGTCCGGTCATACCGCTCACTGGTATGACCGGAGGGCCGCCCTCCTTAGGTGCAAAATGCACCCGTTCTGGAAAAAACAGATCGGCCTTCGGCCCGGTCGTACCGACGGCTGGTATGACCAGAGGGGGCCCGGTCATACCGCCCCCACAGACCCAGAAATGCCATTTTTTATCTTTTGATTTCTACTTTAAAAGCATTTTGAAGAAGGTGTTTTATTGCTATTTCTTTTTCTCATAAAAGATAATGCAATCCATTTGAACGATTAAATGCACAAGTATTGAGCCTCTAAACCTTTTCAACATCGATCAAGCGGCAATAACCCCTCTTAATAGTATGGCGCTTAATCTAGCAATCCGATCTTTTACACCAACCTCCAAGATCGGCAAAAGACTATGATAGTCCTTAAATTGTACCTTAGCCATCTTGTCTTGGACGATTGCTTTCTCTTTCACCAAATCTATGCTTCCGTGTTCGTCGAATGTCGGACCGACCTATCTTCAACAAGCTCATAATTAAAATGTTAGTCCTTAAACCGCGATTGTCATTACCAAAACCAAATCAAATTAGGGGCCTTGATGCTTTCAATCTCCCCCTTTTTGGTAATTGATGCAAAACCTCTTGAAAGAATTAAATGGTTTATGAATTTTTGAGTATTCATCTAGAAAAACATAGTTGTATACTCAAGGTTTTGTTTTAACAATATTTTGCCTCTAAGGATGAAAAGGTGATTTAGGCACAAAATATCGTTAAAACACAAATATTTAATTGAAAACTCCCCCTAAATATGTGCATATGGATGAAGCATTGTTATTTGCACATTTGAGATTTTTGAGAATTTTGACAGAGTTTTCCTTTAAATATTGAATCCGAGGATAAACTAAATATAAGCAATGAATATGAGAAAATGAACATGAATAACATGAAACAACAATTATTAAGCATCCAAGATAACCATAGACATCCAAAAGCAACGATAGTAGTTCAACCACAACCAGTCAAAAGATAGAAACAAGGTACATATAGGTTCATATAAGGTAGGCAACATAAGCTAATACTCTCCGAAGCTCCTAATCTTCACTTTCACTTCTCCCCCTTTTGTCATCAAGGACCAAAAGCGTAGCCTCAAGATGAAGGTGGTGGAGGAGGGGGAGGAGAACGACGAGTTCCATAGCGACGGAAGGAGACAGGAGCCTGCTGGGAGCAGTACTCTGCGAAGGAAGAGCGAAGCTCAGTGATAGAAGAATCAATAAGGTCCATACGTCCACGAACCTCCTTAACAACTTGACGAGTGTAAGCTTGATGTTCATCGACATGAGCAAACTTACTTATCATGTCGGAACGGAGACTCGCAAAGCTACTCATCATAGCAAAATGCAACATATCAAAGTTCTCATGAGCTAGACCGGAGTAGAGCTACGATGACTGAGTCTGAGTCTCTTCTTCCTCAACACTCTGCTGCTGTGGCTGATGAGATGGTAGCCCTCTTTGACTGAAGGCCTGTGGACCAGCCTCACGTGGCTTGTAAGGCTTGTGAACTCCTCCACATCCACCATGAAAGCTCACTACCCTTTTTATAATCATTATGATATAAGGGGCGAAGTATATCCTTCTACCTCGATCACAAGCAGAAGAATGCATCTCACGAAGAATAAAATCCACCACATCAAATCTTTCTTTCTTCATTATCTTGCTCATAATGTTCCATGCATAGCCTCTAAATTCATCGAAATTACCACTTTTAGGATGGATGGTAACTCGCACAATCCTGTTTATGAGGCTAGCTGTGGAGAGGAGATGAGTCATCTTACCGGGCCTCTTAACACGAGCTGCAGGGTCATAACAACTGTATTGTTCTGAGAGAGGAAGAACTGAATCACTGTGAATTCTATGCTAACCACTGTGAAAGGAGCCCAAAGCATGCTCAATTTCTTCCTTTGAGGCGGTGTACACTGCAGTATCCGTCATCCAAGTGATCTCATCAAAAGAATTAGAAACATGAAGAGTTGCATAGAATTGACGGATTATGTCTTCATTATAGTCACATCTCATGCTGACAAAATGTGCAAGATCTGCTCCATAAAAAAGCTCAGGCACTCTAACAAATAGAGGAATATTTCTTATGTGTTCCCAACTAACCCATTTATGATCTGCAAAATCTTTATTAAGATAGATCTCATGATATACCTATTGTTGGAAGATAGTTCTTAATTTATCTAAGGTAGCACTACGATGGAGCATATATTGGTTAGCTTGATGAAATGAAGCATATTTCTCCCCTTTTATCTTCTTTAGATCCATGGTTGGCTGGAAATCATCGAAATTTTCTCCTTTGGACTCCTCATCTTCACTATCATTTCCTTCATCACAGTCCACATCCATTTCATCATCCTCTTCACTGGATTCTGAAACTACCATTTTTCCTTTTCCCATTTTAGAACTCCCAACAAGCTCATCTTGAATTTTCTTACGTATCGCCCTGTCCTTGGCAGCTCGAGTCTAAGAGTCTTCACTGTCACTTTCATGTGCTAAAGGAATAGCCCTTCCACGGGTTGATTTTCGAATTGTTCCGCCGCCGTGAGGAGGAGGCAAATTTTTAGTCCTTGGCATGATGACTGAGATAACAAGGGATGTATATGATAAGAACAAGGATTAATTGCTCTAGAGACAGATTGTACTGCATTTGGGACAAAATGAGCAATTTTGAAAAAAGTTGCAGAGTCATCCCGGTCATACCGCCAAAGGGGCCGGTAGCACCGGCCATGTGCAGTGCTACCGCTTGGGTGTTGGTATGACCGGCCGCACGGCCCCCTTTTTTTCAATTTTGCAAAATCTCGAGATTTGAGTAGATCGATCCATTGAATGGCATACATAGACATCATAAGTCAATAATCTACTCACTTTACCCAAAGATTTCCATTTATTTTGCATGTTTTTGCCACATTATGCATCTAACCCTAAAATTTCAAAAGGAACTCTAGGGCATGAAAGAATGCAAGGAATTTCAAAAAGAATGAAGGGAAATGATACCTTGGATCAGAAGATCAAGATGAGACCAAGAGATTTGAAGAGAGAAACTCGGATTTAAGAGGTTCTCCTTGGAGATTTTTGGAGAGGAGAGAGAGGAGATGAGTAGAAAGAGATAAGAGGAAGAGAGGATGCAGGTAGGCCAAAAGAAATGAGAGAGAGAGGGTCGGTTACACCGAGAAATATGCTGAGCCTGCCCTTCCCCGATGCAACCGGTATGACCGCATGACCCCCGATCATACCGTTCACCGGTGCTACCGCACCCTTTGCGGTTACACCGGCCTTGACAAGCAAAGAAAATGCAAATTTTTGCTAAAACCCTTCAAATGAAGTCCAAATGATTTGAAATTTTCCATAAATGAACTTTGGACTATTTAGAAGGTTTATGAGAAGGAATTTTCTTAAAATGACTTTTCTTTCAAAAGATATGGCAAATTGCGCATTGAGGCATAAAGACAAGTTGAATTTCTATTGAGAGTTCAAAATGCAATACAAGTTGGATTTCATGGAGATTTGAACTTTCATGACTTTGTATAAGTCTTACATACCATTTTGAACCAAGATACAACACAAAATCTGGTCCAAAAGGAGAAACTCACTAAGTGCAATAGTATGACCATTGTGGGTCAAATATAGTTTTTTTGGCGAGTTTCAAAAACAAATAACATTTGCTAGGTTGGTCTTTTGAAAATCTTTTGAACACGAGAATTCTTAAGAATGACGAACTCTAGGATTTTCGTTTTGGAATTTCTTTCAAAATAATTTTACTTTTAATTTTATGAAAATTACAAGTTAAAATTCAAAACAAGATTCTAGCAACTAGCTTTTGGGCTTAAAACTCATTTTCTTTGTAAAATAGAGTTTTGCGAAGCCAAAACTATTTGAGAACCTTTTGAAAGCATTTGTATATACTTTTCAACTAGTTTTTCACAAGTTTACTAATAGTATATGAAATTTTAACTTTTGGCTAAATGGTTTGATTTTGAAAATATATATTAGCACTTATATAAATATGGGCACATGTAGGGATGTATTATACATGAATATGAATTAGCACTCCCCCTTAATGTGTCACTCAACAGGAGATTCGAATAAACACATGATCAAATAACATTTGAGACATCTATGACATTTAATTCATTTCTCAATTTTCAAAATCTAGCTTCATCTAAGGGTTTGGTGAGAATATCCGCTAATTGATCTTCGGTTCTAATGTGACTAATAACAATATCTCCTTTTCCAACATGATCTCTTAAGAAATGATGGCGGATATCTATGTGTTTCGTTCTTGAATGTTGGACCGGGTTATTGGCTATTTTAACGGCACTTTCATTATCACATAGAAGAGGCACCCTTTTGAAATCTACCCCATAATCCATTAAAGTTTGCTTCATTTACAATAATTGAGCATAACAACTACCGGCGGAAATATATTTGGCTTCGGCAGTGGATAGAGCTATGGAATTTTGTTTTTTGGAGAACCATGAAACTAGGGACCAACCCAAAAATTGGCAACTCCCAGAGGTACTCTTTCTATCCACTTTGCATCCCGCATAATCCAAATCCGAATATCCAACTAAGTCAAATTTAGCACCTTTAGGATACCATAACCTTATATTTGAGGAATGCTTTAAATATCTTAGAATTCTCTTAACGGCTACTAAATGACATTCTTTAGGAGAGGCTTGAAAGCGAGCACACATGCAAACACTAAACATGATATCGGGCCTAGATGCAGTAAGATAAAGTAAACTACCAATCATAGAATGATAAAGCTTTGAATCTACCGGTTTACCTTCCTCATTTAGATCAAGATGCCCGTTGGATGCCATTGGAGTCTTGATAGGCTTTGAGTCTTCCATGCCAAATCTCTTGAGTAAATCTTTCACGTACTTAGTTTGGCTCACGAAAGTCCCATTTTTGAGTTGCTAAATTTGAAGCCCAAGAGAGAAACTCAATTCTCCAATCATGGACATTTCAAATTCCCTAGACATTATGTCACCAAATTCTTTGCAAAAATCTTCATTAGTAGAACCAAATATGATGTCATCAACATAGATTTGACAAACAAAGAATTCTTCATCTATTATTTTTGTAAAGAGTGTTGTGTCAACCTTTCCAATTTTGAATCCTTTTGAAAGTAGAAAATCTCTAAGCCACTCTACCATGCTCTAGGAGCTTGTTTGAGACAATATAGCGCCTTAGAGAGTTTATACACATGATTTGGGTGTTTAGGATTTTCAAAGCCGGGAGGTTGTTCTACAAATACCAATTCGGATATTTGTCCATTTAGGAATGCACTCTTTACATCCATTTGAAATAATTTAATATGAAAACAAGATGCAAAAGCATGTAAGATTCTAATAGCTTCTAATCTAGCTACGGGTGCAAAGGTTTCACCAAAGTCTAGTCCTTCGATTTGTGTGAAACCTTGCGCCACTAATCTTGCCTTATTTCTTACCACAATACCATTTTCATCTTGCTTGTTTTGAAATACCCATTTTGTGCCAATGACGTTGTGATCCTTGGGTCTTTCAACTAGACTCCATACATCATTTCACGCAAAATTGTTGAGCTCCTCATGCATTGAGTTCATCCAATCCGGATCATTTAGAGCTTCATCTACATGAGTAGGTTCAAAAGAAGACACACAAGAGTAATGTTCACAAAAAGAAGCGACACGAGATTGAGTTTGAACACCCTTACTAACGTCAACCAAAATTTGATCTATTGGATGATCCTTGGAGAGTCCATGATGAACTCTTTGAGGTAAAGGTTGAGCTTGTTGATCACTCTCCTTCTCATCCACGTCAATGGATTGAACTTGACTTGGCCTTGCGGAAGTAGGGGGTTCAACTTGAGTGGATGAAGGTTGATCATCTTTATCCTCCTTTGGTTTGATGTCTCCAAGTGATGCGGATATATCCTCTATTGTTGTATCATCTCATGACTCTAAGTCTACAAATAATCACATTACTTGTTTTGTTGCTGCTAAAGTGCAAGTGAGTCACAAGACTGATGCAAGTTGTGTTGATAATGTGCTACAGGCTTAGAATTGCAATGCAAACCTTGGAGAGAAGAAAGGTGACTTGGTCATTCATCCACAAGGAGTAATATCCCTTTCTTTTGGAAATATGTCACATGAGAAAGGAATTCTATTTGGATTCATATTTGTTACAATTATTGACAGCGATCCATTGGAATGGAAGGCAAAGAAGAGCTACATGAGCAAGGCTGGTTCACTCAAATCTGTCCATCCATTTGATCATGATGCTGCTGCTAATCACGACGAGTAACATATCTGTTTGCACCAGAATTTGGCAATTCTAGTCAAAATCGGCAAGAAAGTCAAACATACAGAAACTAACAGACGATTTGGAAAAGCTTTGAAGATATTTGGCAATGGCAAGATCTTTGAGGAAAAGCTATCCGAAACAAGCCGATACGGATCAGGTTTTGAAACGTGTTGTAATAGGACACGATCAGCCGATGGGTATAAAAGAAGGGCCAAAGCAAGCCGCGAGACATCCAACACAATCAAACACATCAGCTTACATTACTTTTTCCTATCGACTAGGGGTAGTTCTTGTAATTTAGCTTTTGTAATTCGATCTTGATCAATAAAGTTGCGCATCGCCGATTGTTGATCTTCTTCAAATTATGCCATAGGTTCGATTTATTCTGATTTTGTTGCGCATCGCCTTCTTCAGAATCGATCTACCTTTATTCTCTAGTTAGCCTTAATCGGCTGATTAGACTTATCCTGTTACTTTAATCTTAATCGGCTTCAAGCTGATTAAGTCTAAGCCGATTGATCGTCATGATCGGCTTTGAGTTAATTTCATATTTTTACCTTGTCGATTACAGGTCAAATCGACTGGCACGCTCTGAACTAGCTATTCGTCTGGTGTGCTGTTGTTAGAAACCCTACTTCAAGTTTTTGATGCCAACACACTCTTGGCACGCCCGGTGGGACCCAATGTCTTCATCAGGGAAGTCGATTCCGCCATCCGATCTCAACACAGAGGCTATAATCGTCTCAACAATGGATGATTTGACGCCAGAACAGCGTAGAGAAATCGAAGATCGAAAAGCTGCGCTAGAAGAGATGATGCTATGCTGTTATCAGAAGACTAGATGTGGCGTCACTCAAAAATCCGCCCTGCCTACGGTGAATGCCCTGGGGGATGCAGGTATCACAGAACCGGTAAGCCGATATTTACCTGCTCAAGCCGAATTATCGGCTATGACTAATCAGTCTTTGCACCACGCTTTAACAAACCAATCATCGGCTCTTATGACCATGCTTAAGCTGATGATAGCAAATAGTGTTAAAACTATCGCCCAGAAATTGGCCTCGTCCGGTAGTCTGCTTGACCCATTACAAGCTCTGCCAAGTTACCCTGTTTTTTCAGTAGCGCAAAACACGCAGAGCGCACTAGCCGATCCTAAACCATCGGCTATAACCTCACCCCCTACCATGATGCCTACTCAACCCACCATCATATTGCCTAGAGACCCTCGGCCAAGTGGGGTGAGCCATTACCAGGCCTACACCGACGCCGCCAAATTAGATGCATCAACAAATCTACCACCGTCGGCCCTGTTCTATGTTTTTCCGCAATCGGTTTCACAGCCGATTGGGTCTGACAGATACCCACATGAGTCTACCCTGCCTAGAAATCCAGATCCGCATAGGGTAGTGACTTATTCAGAACCTTTTGTCCTAGTACCAAAACCCCAAGTCAGACATAATAGGTACGATCAGTACACTCGTCTGCCATCGGCTCAACCTAATTGGCAACCCGAGTTCGCACTCGGGGGGCAGAATGCCAACTATGACCAACATTATCAAGGGCCTACTATTCTAGTGGCCGATAATGCGAACTGTGCCGATCAAATCTCTGCCGTCTTGAGGGATCAATTCGGCATACAGCCAAAAGGAAAAGTTAACGGCTATAGAAAGCCGTATCCTGATACATAGATCGCATGCCTTACCCCCACAATTTCAAAGTCCCAGATTTTGCAAAATTCTCTGGTGACGACTCGATTACTACCCTGGAGCATATCGGACCCTTTATCGCGCAATGCGGGGAAGCAGCTCAGTCCGATGGACTGAAAATAAGACTGTTCCCATTGTCATTATCCGGGGCAGCTTTTACTTGGTTCACTTGTTTGCCTCCAAATTCGTTCCACTTATGGAACGATTTGGAAAGCCGATTTCATGAATACTTTTTCTCAAGCAGTTTAGAACTCAGGATCTCCGACCTAAGCTCTATTCGCCAGAAATTTGGAGAATCGGTGACTGATTGTATTAAAAGATTTAGAGAAATAAGAAACCGATGTTTTAGTGTCACGTTACCCGATAACCAACTCGCTGATTTGGCTTTTCAAGGGTTAATTCCACCACTTAGAGAGAAGTTTGGAGGACAGGAGTTCACCGATCTAAGTCATCTTCTTCATCGCGTGTCGGCTCAGGAAAGCCGATTCCCAGATAATAAAGTGTTTAAAGATAGATTTAAAAATAATAATAATAAAGAGAAGGATAAAACCATAGTTAATATGGTTGACTATTGTCCGAGCGATTCTTCAGAAGACGATCAAGCAAAAATAATCATAGCCGAGTGGATAAAAGGGTCTAAAAAGTCTTTAGTCTGTTCTTGGCTCAAGCCGACTAGGAACAAGTCAGAAGTTAAGTATGCCTTTGAAGTCTCCAAGTGTGATCGTATTTTTAATTTGTTGTTGCAAGAAAAGATAATACGGTTGCCCGAAGGACATGTCATACTATCGGCTGACGAGATCAAGAAACACAGGTATTGCAAGTGGCATCATTGTTTTTCTCACAACACTAATGATTGTAATATTTTTCGTCAACAGATCCAGTCGGCTATTAAGGATGGTCGGTTAAAATTCGCTGATGAGCCGACCATGCAAGTTGATGCTGATCCATTCCCTATTAACATGGTCTAATGTTCGAGCAAAGGGAAAGAGCCGATGCATGATGAGCCAAAAAGGGATCGGCAAGTAAACATTCAGTCGACCTCAGGTGGTGGTCAGACGTTGAAGATTACGATCGGATCGTTACAAATAGAAGCCGATCATGAAGGGAAAATTCAAGAACTATTAAACCCAAAGGAAATCCTCAGGTGGGTAGATGGTATAAAGCCGAAAAATCACCATCAAGACAGCCAACAAAAAAGCCGGGACCGACGTTTTCTCAGTTAACGGAGAAATATGAAAGAATGAATGATCGACCACGATATCCTACTCGTCGGTCGGATAATTTGTATTACACTGAAAACGTGGAGAGAGCACATAGAAGGTGTCCTTTTTGGCAATTTTGTTGGGAAAGGGGAGTAGCATTGCCATCTCCGTATACTTGCCCTATGGAGCATTATCCCCAAAACGATTGGCCTAAACAATCGGCTAAAGCTAGGCTGTCTGGGCCGTTTCGAGATCATGAAAGAAGTTACAGAAGACCTGTTCGCAAAAGAATATCTGAACCGAATCAGGCATCGGACCAGGTTGTAACACAAAAGCCAAGTTCAGATCAGGAAAATTTGGCTGGCCAAATACGTAAGCCAGTAGAGCCCAAACCTAGGTGGTGCCCACCTAGCATTAGTCGATCACAGCGTAGATGGCTTCAGAGACTAAGGACTCAAGAGATCAGAGAAGCCGATGCAGAAAAACAGAGGGATGGAACTTTTGATGAGCTTCGTCCGATCAAGGTTATCAAGAAGGAATGGAGGAGAAAAGAATAGGTTGAGGAAGATTTTGAGTCAGCAGATGACCTGGATTCTCCTATGATTAGGGACGATACGCCTCCTATGGATATCAATATGGTGTTCACATTGCCGACCGAATTCAAAATACAAACCGAATTGGCTAAAGAAACTTTTGCTTAGTCGTGTTCAGGTGTCCAAAATGCAATCTTCGAAAAACCAAGAGATGACCATCGGCATCTAAAACCATTGTATCTAAAAGGGTATATAAATGGCAAGCCGATATCAAGGATGCTAGTGGATGGTGGAGCCACAGTAAATCTGATGCCTTACACCACCTGCAAGAAATTGGGTAAGTCCGACGAAGACTAGATTAAGACTAATATAGTTTTAAACGACTTCACAGGCGATCCCACAGAGGCCAAAGGCATCATGGTTACAGAATTGACTGACGACAGTAAAACTTTGCCCACCGTATTCTTTGTTATTGATGCCAAGGGAAACTATAGTGTTCTGCTTGGTCGAGATTAGATTCATGTCAACTGCTGCATTCCGTCGACTATGCATCAAGCGCTTGTTCAATGGAATGGAGGGGAAGTTGAAGTTGTCACAGCCGACACATCGGCTCATATTGCCATGGCCAGTTCTGATACGAATTGGCAACACGAAGAAGCGGGATGTATATCGGGAAAAACGCTGGATGATTGTGACTTTATTTGCGTGAGTAAGATAGGACTTATGCCGATTAGTTTCAAGCCAGGCACGTTTGATCGGGCAAATGAAGTATTTCGCCAATAGGAACAAGAAAAACAATGAAGACATTACAAGATAAAATGCAAAGATATCGGCAGATAACAGATAGCTATGAGGCTATAGAAGATTTTCAAGAGATTGAAAAGTTGGGTCAAGGCTTCACATCCACTGATCTGCTTGAAGAAGTCGATATAGGTAGCGGTGATAGGAAAAGACCAACTTTTATTACCGCAAAATTAGATGTAAAATACAAAGAAAGATTGATCAAAATCCTTAGAAATTATAAAGATTGTTTTGCTTGGGAGTATCACGAGATGCCTGGTTTAAGCTGACAGTTGGTACAACAGCGGCTACCTATTAAACCAGGATATCGGCCGTTTAAACAGTACCCTAGACATTTTAATCTAGCCCTGTATAATGTTATAAAAGAGGAAATAGAGCAATTGTTAGAGGCAAAATTTATTAGGCCTTGCCGATATGCGGAATGGGTTTCCAACATTGTTCCAGTCATGAAGAAAAACGAAAAACTTCGGGTGTGTGTGGACTTTAGAGATTTGAATAAGGCGATGCCAAAAGATGAATACCCGATGCCCATAGCCGATATGCTTATCGATGCTGCATCAGGGAATAAAATCATAAGTTTTCTGGACAGAAATGCCGGATACAATCAGATATTCATGGCAGAAGCCGATATACCAAAAACAACTTTTAGATATCCTGGTGCCATAGGTTTATTCGAGTGGACGGTTATGACTTTCGGTTTGAAGAACTCTGGGGCAACAAACCAGCGAGCCATGAATATGATTTTTCATGACTTAATCGGTCATATTGTCGAAATATATATCGATGATGTCGTAGTAAAATCTGGAGATGACTTGCAACATTTGGCCGATTTAGAAAAGGTTTTCCAGAACATAAGATCTCATGGCTTGAAGATGAATCCTTTCAAATGTGCATTTGGCGTGTCGGCTGGGCAGTTTTTGGGCTTCATGGTACATGAAAGAGGTTTTGAAGTCAATCAAGTAAGGGTAAAAGCCATCGTTGAAACAATGCCGCCAACATGCAAAAACGAATTACAAAAGTTGATCGGCAAGATTAACTATCTCCGAAGGTTTATCTCAAACCTTTCCGGTCGAATTCGTGCTTTTACCCCACTGTTGAAATTAAAGGATAATCAAGAATTCGTGTGGGGAATTAATCATTAAAAGGCTTTTGATGACGTCAAAGAATATCTAGCTAATCCTCCGGTTTTGGCCGCACCACGAAAAGGGTTTCCTTTCAGGTTATATATATCGGCCGAGGAGGAAACTATCGGAGCTGTTTTTTCACAAGAAGTCGATGGTAAGGAAAGGGTTATCTTTTATTTAAGCCGACACCTACTTGATGCTGAAGTCACGTACCCTTTCATTGAGAAATTGTGCTTGTCTTTATATTTCTCATGTACAAAGCTAAGACATTATATTTTAGCATCGGCTTGTAAGGTGGTCTGTAAAACCGATGTTATAAAATATATGTTATCAGCTCCAATTTTACGAGATCGACTTGGCAAATGGGCTTATGCCTTAATAGAATTCAACCTGATTTACGAATCGGCTAAAGCAGTTAAGGGACAAGTTCTGGCCGATTTTATAACAGGGCATGATACTGCTGTCGGTTTGTTGTCTGAGGCCCCTTGGCAATTGTTTTTTGACGGATCGGTGTGCATAGAAGGTGATGGAATCGGTATTGTACTCATATCACCCAAAGGGTATAATTTTGAATTTGCATTTCGGTTAGATAGTCGATGCTCAAACAATCAGGCAGAGTATGAAGCATTGCTCAAAGGCTTGCAGTTGTTAGAGAATATCGGAGTACGTGCTGTTGAGGCATACGGGGATTCCATGTTGATTGTACAGCAAATAAAAGGATAAAACCAATGTCGAGACGAAATATTGCTGAAATATTTAGAACAGTGCTTTGAGATTATCGGCTCGTTTACATCATTTTCTATTGGTCATATCCCTCAAGAATTGAAGAGCTAACGCCTTAGCTCAACAGGCGTCAGGGTACAAAGACTTTGACCGATATTAGGTAACCGAATTTGTAGATAAAGACGTCATGTGCATGGACATTGTTGATTGGAGAACACAAATAAAGAATTACCTGATCGATCCATCTAAGCCGACAGAACGCAAGATTAGACAACAAGCTTTAAAGTACTGAAGGACCGAGATGGCGAACAGAGAGGGGGTGAATGGTCGCAAATAAATTTTCCCCCAAAATACTCCAACAAAAACCTCGACAAGATCGCTCAAAGGAAATCGTGAAAAACCCGAAGAACTAGACAAATATGTGTACCCCAAGCTTGCATGGATAAGTACCATAAAATATGTGGGGATTTTTGAGACACAATCCTGGTTGTCTAGTGTCCAAGATAAAGAGGAATCAATCCAACTCTTGCTTTTAGAAAGAACATCAATTCAAATCACAAAAGTCACTTTCAGAAAAACAAAAGCAGAATATCCAGAACTTGTCCACAATTTGAACAGGAGGTTGGTGGGTTTCTGCAGCTCAAAAAATTTTCCGTCTCCGATCATCTTCCGGCGATCTCCCAACCGTCTAGACCTCCGACGCTGCTCGCCTAGTCCCGGTCATCCTCCGCCTCACCATGACCTAGCACCGTCGCCCTGCAACCATCAAAGACAAGGAAACTCCTCACATAGCAATGCCCACAATGATATGCAATAAACCATCCAACTCATCACTACCGCGCCCATACGACTGGTACTGCCACTTCTGGCAGAGACAACTCAAATTGCTTCAATTTGAAAATCAATCCAAATCAAACTCAAACTTGAGCACACCTTGCTCAAATAAAGTCAAATACTCATCACAAACATGGATGGACCTCCACATGGCCCTTCAACATGGATGAACAACACAAAAGGCATAAATTTGAGTTTGAATGAGAGAAGAAGAAAGCAATTTGATTGCAAAGCCAAACTTGGTCCAGAGAAAAAGATATAAAATCATGACCAAGTTGGCAGAAAGAATTTAGAGCAAGAACATGAAAAGAACAAGTTTTCCACAAAAGCTCTAAAAACCAATCATAAGTGCCAAATGTGATTATGATCCACAAGAAATAGCAAAGATTTACAAAGATCATAAGAAACCACAAGCTTTCACATTTTTTATCTTTTTTTTATTGATGCCTTTTCTACATTTTCTCCCCCTTTTGGCAATATAGGCATCAAAATGGAATTTTCTCCCTCTTTTTATGTATGCATGAAATGCAACCTAAGGGAGCTTTGAAGATTATCCAATTGATCACAATGACAAGATATGACACCAAGCTAGTCAATTTTTAGATTAGACTAGTCTAAGACATGTCCAATTGCAAATACGAGCTTAGTTTTGAATATTTCATTTTTAGCAAGATTTGACAAGTGCAACAGTTAGCTTTAGTTTCAAAAATAGAATAATAGCCACTCTAAGGATCAAAAGGAAACCTAGAGTTCAACCTACTCAACACTTTGGGGAATCTAGAAGAGCATACAAGGTCCTTCGGGCTCATTTATCACTTAATGCAAATTTTGATTTATCATCATTCAAGACATAGCGGGGTGTAAATGTTTGACATTATTTGCATTCTTTACCCACATATGTCTTTGTTTTTAATTTATTTGCATTTTCTTTTTACAACCAATTGACTCAAGCCGTATGCGACCATCTCAAGATGAACTCTTAAGAGGATGGTCTAGGTCAAACACGATGTATTCCAAGTTCATCCCAAGTGCAATGGGAAGCGGTCTCGTGAATGCAAGGTGTTGAGTCGTATGTGCACAAAAAGAGTCAATTTTGTTTAATTTTCTTTTTTAGCACAATGATTTATGAGCAATTGAAGGACTCTAGCATGGATCAAACTAGTTTCACCCAAGTTGCTATAAGGACTCTAGAGAACTCCAAAATTTCTCAAATTGTGGCACAAACCTCTAGAGAAGAAACCTAGCAAGTAAAAGCAGCAAGTTTCATTAAGTTTTTCATTTAAGGCTTATTTCATTTTTAAGCTTAGCAAGTTAAATGAACTTGGACATATCTAAGCTAGTGATTTCCTCCATATGATGTAGCATGGTGTATAGCATGAAGAAGAAATCAATTGCATAATAGACAAAGCTCATTAAACAAGAAATGTAGTCTATATGAAATGCACGAACAGATTCCCAAACTCCCCCTCAACAAATAAATCAATTTTAAGATCAAATCTGGTTAAAGTTGAGTTATTATCAAGATTAGGCATAAAGAAAACCCGAATGAACTCAATAATAACCAAAAAACAGAATGAGGAGAAAAGGTCGAGAAACTGCAAAACTGGATGGCTATTGAGCATAGATAAGATAGAAGAGACTCACTACGGCTCAGACTCGCTCTTATCTTCCCTAGAGACTAACATAGGGAAGTTGACTCTAGATCCCAACTAAGGAGTGCACACAGACCCTATCTACCCAGGAGGCCCAATACCTGCTAGACTTGTAAGACTGTGAGGGAACTCAACCTAGAGAGAAGAGAGAACAGCTAATCACGCATGATAGCAACCTAAAGCACAAGATAAGAGGTCCATGCAAGGCATGGCAGAAGTCTAAGTGAGTGAACTCAACTCAACAAAACAAGCCCAAAGTCACCTAGAAGAAACACAGAGAAAAGAAAAGCTGGAAGAAAACATATAATACATAATATACAAACCAGCTCCCCCTCACGAAAGGCCGTAAGGGCTCACGACTCCAAGCTCACTCCTCAAGGCAACAAATCTGGAGCTATCCAAAGGCTTGGTGAAGATATCGGCTAACTAAAGGTCACTCTCTACGAACTGAAGCGCGATATCTCCCTTCTCCACATGGTCTCTAAGGAAGTGATATCTAATATCAATGTGCTTGGTCCGGGAATGTTGCACCGGTTTTTAACAATGCAAATAGCGTAGTGTTGTCACGTAAAAGTGGCACACTCTCTATCTCTAACCCAAAGTCCCGTAAGGTCGATCTCATCCAAAGAACTCGCAGCAAAGAATCGGTCAGCAACAACATACTCGCCTCGCCGTGGATCAGCAACTCCGCATCGCTTCTAGATGACCAAGAAACAAGAGAAGTGCCAATGAATTGGCAAGTGCCAGAAGTGCTCTTCCTATCTATCCTACAGCCAGCAAAGTCGGCATTGAAAAAGGCTCTAAGAGATAGACAAGAAGAAGAAGAGTACCAAATACCATAATCAGTGGTAGCACGAAGGTACCTGAAGATGCGCTTGACCGCCTGACGGTGAGAGGCGCGAGGAGAAGTTTGAAATCGAGCGCACAGACACACAGCGAAATGTATGTCCGACCTCGAAGAAGTGAGGTACAAGAGGGAGACAATCATGCTCCAAAACTCCTTTTGATCAGCAGGCTCACCATCCTCATCGGGCTCGAGGACAGCAGTGGTGGCCATAGGAGTCATCACCGGCTTCCCATCAGAAAACTGAGACACAAGTGAATGAGACGAGCCACCAAAAATGATATCGTCCACATAAATCTGGACGAGAAGAAAATGCGACTCATAGTGTCTGATGAACAGAGTCTTGTCTACTACGCCCATTTTGAAGTCATTGCTGAGAAGATAAGACTTGAGCCTCTCATATCATGTTCTGGGGGCCTGCTTGAGTCCATACAGAGCTTTGGAAAGCTTGTATACGTGACTCGGAAACTTGGGGTTCTCAAATCCTGGAGGTTGTTTGACATAAACCTCTTCCTCAATATAGCCATTGAGGAATGCACTCTTGACATTCATTTGATAGAGCTTAAAGCCCCGGGATGCAAAGAATGCAAGCAGGATCCTAATAGCCTCTAGTCTAGCTACAGAGGCAAAGGTCTCCTCAATGTCAAAAACCTCAACCTGAGAAAAGCCCTGTGCAACTTGCCTAGCCTTGTTGCGAATGACATTATGACCAGATGGACATTATGACCATTATGACCAAGTGGGTGCAACTAGCTGTGCAACTAGCCTAGCCTAGCCTTGTTGCGAATGACATTATGACCATCCTCACTCTGCTTGTTTTTGAACACCCACTTGGTCCCAATAACATTATGACCAGATGGCCGTTCTACAAGCTGCCAGACTTTGTTCTTCTCGAAGTTTTCAAGTTCCTCATGCATAGCATTAGTCCAAGACTCGTCAGATAATACATGAGTCACATCCTTCGGCTCAAACGAGGCAACAAAGGCAGAGTGAAGGCAGAAACTGGACAAACTTGATTTTGAGTGAGTGACTCGCTCAAATAGATCGCCGATGATCTGACCAGGTGGATGAGAATGCTGAATATGACAGGGAGGTTCAGAAGTAGAAGTGGCCTCTACCTCATGCACAAAAGAGGCAGGGCAGAGCCACTAGCTGAATGAGAGTCAGAAGGCAAGGGCTGACCTTCCTGAGGTGCAGAAATGGAAACAGGAGGCACCTCAGGTGTAGAGGGGACTGGATCAGGTGGAACACCATCATCTCCATCGTCCTCATCCTCTACAAAGATGGTCTCGGATGAAGAAGAAGAGCCTGAAATATCGGGTCTAGCTCCTGGGCTAGCCTCATCAAAGGTCATTTCACAGGTCTCTATGATCCTATGCGCATCGCAACTCTGCACTTATAGCTACGAGAAGAAGTCGAATAACCCAGAAAGATACCATCAGAAGAATGAGACTGAAACTTATCCAGGTTACCAGACTTCAAAATAAAACACTTGCAACCAAACACACGAAAATGAGAAACACTGGGCTTTCGCCCATACCTCAACTCGTAAGAAGTGCGGTGCAAATGTACTCTCAAGAATACACGATTAGAAACATGGCAAGCAGTAGCTATAGACTCAGCCCAAAACTTCCTAGGAGTCTTCAGACTGCCTAGCATCTCCCGCCATTTCTACCAGTGGTCCTGTTCTTCCTTTCCACTACGCCATTTTGTTGAGGGACGTAGGGAGAGGAGAATTGATGCTCCAAACCAGACTCCACACAGAAACTCTCAAAATAGGAGTTCTTGAACTCCGTGCCATTGTCACTGCGTATAGCCCGTAGGGCACTAGGGAGCTCAAAAGAAAACCTACGAACTAAACCCCTAAAATGGGTAAAAGTCTCATCCTTCGAGGACATGAAAAACACCCAACAATACCTCGAAAAGTCATCAACAATGACAAGAACATACCACTTCCCACCCACTGACTGCACTCTAGCTGGACCAACAGTGTCCATATGTAAAAGCTATCCTGGTGCATCAGTCATCACAACAAAGGATCGGGGATGAGAAGCAGCAACCATCTTGCCATGTCGGCAGGGAGAGCAAACTAAGTCTTTGACCATTTTGAGTTTGGGCAAACCACGAATGAGATCGTGGCGGCTAACTCGGGTCAAATGATCAAATCCAATGTGACCAAGTCTCCTATGCCAGAAGGAGAGATCACGGGACTCAGAAGCAATCAAACACCGAAGAGAGTCTCCAGAAGAAACAGAAAAATCAGCACGGAAGACTCTCCCAAATCTAGAAATCCATAAACTAACCCTCCCGATGAATTGAGGATTCTCTGGGCATTACTCTTAAAACTCACCTCGAAAGAGTCATCAATAAGTCGAGAAATAGAAAGCAAATTGTATTGCGACTTACTTACTAAGGCAACATTTTTAAGAATGAAATTGTCATTAATGCAAATGGTACCTTTAGTGATGACTCTACTCAAGAAGCATCCCAAAGTGAGCAACTCATCACCGGGGCTCGGACTAGGAAGAGAACCATCGAGAATCTCTCGGTCATATGACGAGAACAACCGAGTCGACAATCCAAACATCTCCTTCTCCATCCGACGAACTGATCAAGACACAAGAGAGAAAGATGACTCGATCTTGGGATAGAGTGAAGACTTAGGAACCCAATCTCAACCATACGACACCTCGTAGTACCATCCACGTAAGAAGACTGACTAGAGTGTCTCTCTGACGCTTAACCCTAACAAGATCAAGAGCAACTCTAGTAGATGATCTAGGAGCTGAATCGGGTTGGCATGCCGTGGTGCAAAAGCCAACCACCCCAAAGGAAGCTGCCTAAAACTCCTACCGAGAAAACACATCACGCCACGATATCTACCTCGATGAGAAAACGAGGAATATCAAGAGGACAATGAAAGATCGACTACGAACATCTCCAGACTAAAACTCAAAGAACCAAAGATGAAAATCGAGTCCCGACGCTGCCCAAAAACAAAGCGACTCTCTAACTTTGTCTAGAAGCGGTGTGTACCTTAGGAGCACTCAAAGTCCGGGATGACCTGAATACCCCTAAGAGCAAGAACACGCCACGCCGAGTGATCTTGGCGTGCTCAAGCGTAAATCTACTAGGTGACCATCCTTCTTACAGAAGGTGCATGTGTACTTCGCCTTGCTAGAGGCAGAAGCAATAGGAGTAACACCGTTCTAGTCAGAAGTCCTATGGAACCCCAGCAGACCTAAACACGGTGGTACTCTCTCTGGGAGCTACCACAATTTCACCACTCTTGGAGCCGCGCACAATGGTGGGAGGATGCGCCCGAGCGTGCTCCAAGGGATCAAATCCTAGACCTTGATTGAATCTACTAATCTTGGATTGGTCTAGAATAAGATTGAGCTTCTTCTTGCCTCCAACAAACTTCTCGAGAGTGCTCATAAGATACTGGCAATCTCGAAAGAAAGAGGCACAAGAAGAGCAGGGGGAAGAAGAAGAAGAAGAACAAAAAATATGAGCTCTCTCAGCACGTGCATTTTTCTCCCTCAGCACGGCTGCCTCAATCTTGAGGGCCTCACAAGAAACGCAAGACGCATTTCTAATTCTATGAGCATGGTCTTCTAATTTCTTCCTAAGCTCGACATGGATTTTATCCAAGTCCCCCTCAATCACAGAACATCGCAAGCAACTTTCTTGTGACTTATCTAGTAAGTTTTTAGCAAGTTTAGCACACTTGACATTTAAGGATTCATTGTCAAGTTTTGAAGGACCGAAATGGCGAACAGAGGGGGGGTGAATGGTCGCAAATAAAAATTCCCCCTAAAATACTCCAACAAAAACCTTGACAAGATCGCTCAAAAGGAATTGTGAGAAACCCGAAAAACTAGACAACTATGTGTACCCCAAGCTTGCATGGATAAGTACCATAAAATATGTGGGGATTTTTGAGTCAAAATCCTGGTTGTCTAGTGTCCAAGATAAAGAGGAATCAATTCAAACTCTTGCTTTTAGAAAGGACATCAATTCAAATCACAAAAGTCACTTTCAGAAAAGCAAAAGCAGAATTCCCAGAACTTGTCCTCAATTTGCACAGGAGGTTGGTGGGTTTCTGTAGCTCACAAAATTTTGAGACTTTTCTCCCTGTGAGCATCAGAGTCTTGAAGAACTCCACCAAATTTCTCCTCAAAAATCCTTACAGAAAAACACGAAAAATCGAAGAACACAGTCTGGTCAAGAACTTCGAGCAGAACGTTTGGGGCTCAGTTTTCACCTCATGGCGCCCAAACGGTACAACAAGTGAACTCCAAAATTTTTCTGCAAGCGGATATCAGAGTCCCGCACCTCCTCCAACAAGAATCACTCAAAAGGATTTTTCTAGATTTTTACAAAATCATACACTGACTGCTGCGCGAAGAACAAGTTCAGAACAAAGTTGGAACTTGAAAGAAAAGATGTTCTCTACTCAATCCAAGAGTGCAAAAGAGATGTAAAACCATATGAACATACTCAAAACATCCAAAAACAGCAGCATTTAGAAGGAGGAGGCAAATCCAAATTACTTGAAAGTAAATTATGGAATGTAATTGCGGGAAAGTAAATGCTGAATTTAAATTGCGTAAAGTAAAGACATAATGTAAATGCATAAAATAAATTCAGAGGTGGATGAATAAAACTTTCATTTCTGGAAGGGAGGTTACAAAGCCTCACATTCATGTGGGCAAAGCTCAAATGAGCATCAAAACCTCAACACCTTCAAGGAGAGGAGGCTACCCTCCACCCCTATTTATACTACTCTTGGGCCACCTACCACCCTTGGATGAGTCCTCAACCCTAGAGCACTCATCTAAGGGCTAGGATTAACCCACACACACAGCCATGCAAGGGCTAACCCAAAACCCACACACATACCGGGTTTTCTTGCACGGTTTTCAAAGCATACTACCTAGACCCGCTAACCTATCAACTAGACCTCAATCCGACGGTCCTCATTGATCCACGCGCATCTAGCTAGCATCATCTCCTTTCCTTGTCTTCTTGACTTGCCCGACTCCGTCTCGATCATCTTCCGCGATCTCCCAACCGTCTCGACCTCCGACGCCTCGCCTAGTCCCGGTCATCCTTCGCCTCACCATGACCTAGCACCGTCGTCCCGCAACCATCAAAGACAAGGAAACTCCTCACATAGCAATGCCCACAAAGATGTGCAATAAACCATGCAACTCATCACTACCGCGTCCCATACGACCAGATCGCCACTCTGGCAGAGACAACTCAAATTGCTTCATTTTGAAAATCAATCCAAATCAAACTCAAACTTGAGCACACCTTGCTCAAATAAAGTCAAATACTCATCACAAACATGGATGGACCTCCACATGGTCCTTCAATCTCCCCCTTGATGAGTATATTGACAAACCATACAAAAGGCATAAATTTGAGTTTGAAGAAAATGAAGAAGAAAGCAATTTTAGTTGCAAAGTCAAACTTGGTCCAAAGATAGAAATTAGAACCATGACCAAGTTGACGAAGAGGAATTTAGATTTTAGAGTTAAATTTAACAAAGAGCAAGTTTTCAACAAAAACTCTAAAATCCAACTAAACATGTCAAATGTGATTATGAGATTATGATCCAAATGTATAGTAGCATAGTTTTACAAAGATCATAATAACCAAATAAGCATTCACATTTTTATCTTTTAGTGATGCCTTTTCTACGCTTTTCTCCCCTTTGGCAATATAGGCATCAATTTTTTATGTATGCATGAAATGCAATCGAAAGAGCTTTGAAGATTATCCAATTGATCAAAATGGAAGGATATTACACCAAGCTTGTCAATTTCAGAAGATGACTAAACTAAGACATGTCCAAGTGCAAATACGAGCTTAGTTTTGAATATTTCATTTTTAGCAAGATTTGACAAGTGCAACACTTAGCTTTAGTTTCAAAAATAGAAGAATAGCCACTCTAAGGATCAAAAGGAAAACCTAGAGTTCAACCTACTCAACACGTTGGGGAATCTAGAAGAGCATACAAGGTCCTTCGGCTCATTTATCACTTAATGCAAATTTTGATTTATCATCATACAAGACATAGCGGGTGCAAATGTTTGACATTATTTGCATTCTTTACCCACATATGTCTTTGTTTTTAATTTATTTGCATTTTCTTTTGACAACCAATTGACTCAAGCCGTATCGACCATCTCAAGATGAGCTCTTAAGAGGATGGTCTAGGTCAAACACGATGTATTCCAAGTTCATCCCAAGTGCAATGGGAAGCGGTCTTGTGAATACAAGGTGTTGAGTCGTATGTGCACAAGAAGAGTCAATTTTGTTTAATTTTCATTTTTAGCACAACGATTCATGAGCAATTGAAGGACTCTGCATGGATCAAACTAGTTTCACCTAAGTTGCTATAGGGACTCTAGAGAACTCCTAAATTTCTCAAATTATGGCACAAACCTCTAGAGAAGAAACCTAGCAAGTAAAAGCAACAAGTTTCATCAAGTTTTTCATTTAAGGCTTATTTCATTTTTAAGCTTAGCAAGTTAAATGAACTTGGACATACCTAAGCTAGTGATTTTCTTCAAATGATGTAGCATGGTGTATAGCATGAAGAAGAAATCAATTGCATAATAGACAAAGCTCATTAAACAGGAAATGCAGTCTATATGCAATGCATGAACAGATTCCCAAACTCCCCCTCAACAAATGAATCAATTTTAAGCTCAAATCTGGTTAAAGTTGAGTTATTATCAAGATTAGGCATAAAGAAAAACCGAATGAACTCAATAATAACCGTAAAAATGAATGAGGAGAAGAAGTCGAGAAACGCAAAATTGGATGGCTATTGAGCATAGATAAGATAGAAGAGACTCACTACGGCTCGGACTCGCTCTTATCTTCCCAAAGGATCGACATAGGAAGTCGACTCTAGATCCCAACTAAGGAGTGCACACAGCACTGTCTACCTGGAGGCCCAATACCTGCTAGACTTATAAGACTGTGAGGGAACTCAACCTAGAGAGAAGAGAGAACAGCTAATCACGCATGATAGCAACCTAAAGCACAAGATAAGAGGTTCATGGTAGGCATGCCAGAAGTCTAAGTGAGTGAACTCAACTCAAGAAAACAAGCCCAAAGTCACCCAAAAGAAACACAAAGAAAAGAAAAGAAAAGCTGGAAGAAAACATATAATACATAATATACAAACCAGCTCCCCTCACGAAAGGCCGTAAGGGCTCACGACTCCAAGCTCACTCCTCAAGGCAACAAATGAGCTATCCAAAGGCTTGGTGAAAATATCGGCTAATCAAGGTCACTCTCTCGAATGAAGCGCGATATCTCCCTTCTCCACATGGTCTCTAAGGAAGTGATATCTAATATCAATGTGCTTGGTCCGAATGTTGCAATCGGGTTTTTAGCAATGCAAATAGCTGAAGTGTTATCACGAAAAGTGGCACACTCTCTATCTCTAACCCATAGTCCCGTAAGGTCGATCTCATCCAGAGCACTGCTACAAACAACTAGTCAGCAAGAACATACTCGGCCTCGGTGGATCAGGCAACTCCTGATCGCTTCCTAGATGACCAAGAAACAAGAGAAGTGCCAATGAATTGGCAAGTGCCGAAGTGCTCTTCCTATCTATCCTACACCCCGAGAAAGTCGGCATCGTAAAAGGCTCTAAGAGATAGACAAGAAGACGAAGAGTACCAAATACCATAATCGGTGGTAGCACGAAGGTACCAAGATGCGCTTGATCGCTTTGGCGGTGAGAGGCACGAGGAGAAGCTTGAAATCGAGCGCACGCACACACAAAGAAAATGTATGTCCGCCTCGAAGCGGTGAGGTACAAGAGGAGCCGATCATGCTCAAACTCCTTTTGATCGCGAGGCTCACCATCCTCATCGGGCTCGAGGACAGCAGTGGTGGCCATAGGAGTCATCACCGCTTCCCATCGACATGTCGAAGCGCCTCGGGAGGTCACGGGTATATTTGCCTTGATGCAAGAAAGTACCTCCCGAGTCCGCTTGATTTGGAAGCCAAGAAAGTAGCTCAACTCGCCCATCATACTCATCTCAAACTCAGGCTCATCACCTCGTAAAACCGAGACACAAGCGAATGAGACGAGCCACCAAAATGATATCGCCCACATAAATGCGACAAGAAGAAAATGAGACTCATGGTGTCGATGAATGAGTTTTGTCTACTATGCCCATTTTGAAGTCATGGTGAGAAGATAAGACTTGAGCCTCTCATACCATGCTCTGGGGCTCGCTTGAGTCCATACAAAGCTTTGGAGAGCTTGTATACATGACTCGGAAACTTGGGGTTCTCGAATCTCGGAGGTTGTTTGACATAAACCTCTTCCTCAATATAGCCATTGAGGAATGCACTCTTGACATCCATTTGATAGAGCTTGAAGCCCGGGATGCAGAGAATGCAAGCGGGATCCTAATAGCCTCTAGTCTAGCTACAGGGCAAAGGTCTCCTCAAAGTCAAGACCTCAACCTCGAGAAAGCCCTGTGCAACTAGCCTAGCCTTGTTGCGAATGACAACCCCATCCTCACTGCTGCTTGTTTTGAACACCCACTTGGTCCCAATGACATTATGACCGATGGGGCTCGACAAGCTGCCATACCTTGTTCCTCTCAAAGTTCTCAAGTTCTCATGCATAGCATTAATCCACGATTCATCGGATAATGCATGAGAAACATCTTCGGCTCAAAGGAGGCAACGAAGGCAGAGTGGAGGCAGAATTGGACAAACTGATTTTGAGCGAGTGACGCTACCAAACAGATCACCAATGATCCGATCGGTGGATGAGCTTTACGATATGACGGGAGGACCGTAGCGAAGTGGCCTCTACCTCATGCATGTAAGAGGTAGGAGCAGAGCCACTCGCTGAAGGAGAGTCGGAAGGCAAGGGCTGGTCACTCTGAGGTGCAGAAATGGAAACAGGAGGCACCTCAGGTAGAGAGGGAACTAGATCCGGTGGAACACCATCATCTCCATCATCCTCATCTTCTACAAAGATGGTCTCGGAGGGATAAGAAGAGCCTGAAACATCAGGTCTAGCTCCTGGGCTAGCCTCATCGAAGGTCACATCACAGGTCTCTATGATCCTATGCACATCAACACTCCAGACCCTATAGCTACGAGAAGAAGTTGAGTAACCTAGAAAGATACCATCAGAAGAGCGAGACTCAAATTTATCTAGGTTACCAGACTTTAAGATAAAACACTTGCAACCGAAAACGCGAAAATGAGACACACTGGGCTTTCGCCCATACCTCAACTCATAAGAAGTGCGATGCAAATGTGCTCTCAAAAACACGCGATTAGAAACATGGCAAGCAAGAGCTATAGCCTCACCCAAAACTTCCTAGAGTATCAGACTCGTCTAGCATCGTCCCGCCATCTCTACTGTGGTCCTGTTCTTCCTTTCCACTACGCCATTCTCACGAGGGGCGAGGGAGAAGAGAACTGATGCTCTAAACCGACTCCACACAAAACTCTCAAAGTAGGAATTCTTGAACTCCGTGCCATTATCATCACAGATAGCTCAGAATGCACCGGGAGCTCAATAGACAACCTCTCGATCAAACCCTCAAGTGAGAAAAGTCTCATCCTTCGAGGCCATGAAGAATACCCAAGAGAATCTAGAAAAATCATCAACGATGACAAGAACATACCACTTCCCTCCCGCCGATCGCACTCTAGCCGGACCAACAAAGTCCATATGTAAAAGCTGTCTGGTGCATCACCATCACTACGGTGATCGGAGGATGAGAAGCGATAACCATCTTGCCATGTCGGCAAGGAGAGCAAACTAAGTCTTTGACCATCTTGAGTTTGGGCAAACCCGAATGAGATCGTGGCGCTAACTCGGGTCAAATGATCAAAACCAATGTGACCAAGTCTCCTATGCCGAAGGAGAGATCACGGGACTCGAAGCAATCAAACATCGAAGAGAGTCTCCGAAGAAGCGTAAAAATCAGCACGAAAGACTCTCCCAAATCTAGAAATCCCACAAACTAACCCTCCCGATGAATCAAGGATTCTACAGCATTACTCTTGAAGCTTACCTCGAAAGAGTCATCGATAAGTCGAGAAACAGAGAGCGATTGTATTGCGACTTCATTACTAAGGCAACATCTTTAAGAATGAAATTTTGGTTAATGCAGATGGTACCTTTAGCAATGACTCTACTCAAGATGCATCCCCAAAAGTGATTAACTCATCACCGGGGCTCGGACTAGGAAGAGAACCAACGAGAATCTCCGGTCATATGACGAGAACAACCGAGTCAACAATCCAAACATCGCCCTTCCCATCCGATTTAACTGATCAAGACACAAGAGAGAAAGATGACTCGATCGGGATAGAGTGAAGACTTAGGAACCCAATCTTGAACCATACGACACCTCAGTTACCACCACGAAGAAGATCGACTCGAGTGTCTCTCGACGCTCAACTCTCACGATCGGGAGCAACTCGTAGATAATCTAGGAGTCAAAACTAGGTTGGCACGCCGTGGTGCAAAAGCCGACCATCCCGAAGAAGGCTGCTGGATCTACTACCGAAAAACACCTCACGCCACGATATCTACCTCGATGGGAAAACGAGGAATATCAAGAGGACGGCGGAAAGATCGACTACTGAACAGCTCCAGGACTAAAACTCAAGAACTAGCATGAAAACCAAGTCCCGGGCGCGCCAAAAACAGCGACTCTCTAACTCGTCTAGAAGCGGTGTGTGTCTTAGGAGCACTCAAAGTCCGGGATGACCACAATACCCCTAAGAGCAAGAACACGCCACGCCGAGTGATCTTGGCGTGCTCAAGCGTAAATCTACTAGGTGACCATCCTTCTTACGTAAGGTGCATGTGTACTTCGCCTTGCTAGAGGCGTATAATAGGAGTAACACCCTTCCGGTCAAGTCCTATGGACAACCCAGAGACCTAAACACGGTGGTACTCACTCAGGGAGCTACCACAATCTCACCACTCTTGGAGCCGCACAATGGTGGGAGGATGCGCCGGCGTGCTCAAGGATCAAATCCTAGACCTTGATTGAATCTACTAATCTTGGATTGGTCTAGAATAAGATTGAGCTTCTTCTTGCCTCCAACAAACTTCTCGAGAGTGCTCATAAGATACCGCAATCTCGGAAGAAAGAAGCACAAGAAGAACAGGGGAAGGAGAGGAAGAAGAACCGGAAAGATGAGCTCTCTCAAAGACGTGCATTTTTCTCCTCAAAGACGGCTGCCTCAATCTTGAGGGCCTCACAAGAAACGCAAGGAGCATCTCTAATTCTATGGGCTTGGTCTTCTAATTTCTTCCTAAGCTCGACATGGATTTTATCCAAGTCCCCACAATCTCAATACACATCGCAAGCAATATTTTTGTGACTTATCTAGTAAGTCCTTAGCAAGTTTAGCACACTTGACATTCAGTGGTTTCATTGTCAAGTTTTAATTGCTTACACCCTCACATGAGCCGACCGGGTCCTTAGAAGCATGTGATTCAAGTTCATTGTTTCTAGCGAAAGCTTCCTAAGGTGTTCGCCATGGCATCAATTTGGCAAGCAATTTAGGGCAATTAGAGCATGATGGAGTGGAGTGAGCATGAAGAAAACTAGCCTCAACAGAATAGCATCAATGAACTAGTGCTAGCATTCTTCAACCTAAGACCATCAAGTTCAACAAGCACACTATCATGTATGGTCCTTAGGTTCTCCAACTCCACAAGAATAGCATCACACAAAGAGCAATCATCAGTGACTCGGGAGGGAGAAGATCTAAGTGAAGCTAACTCCCGAGTCAAGGTACCTACTTCCTTCTCAAGCTCCGTACACCTAGCTCTAGCTCTAGCATGAAATTTTCCTAATTTGCAGAAAGCTTCATTGAGAGGTCATAGGAGGGTACCTCGTCCGAGTCGCTGTAGAGCTCGGAGTCGCTGATGTCGTTGGTGTCGGCCATGAAGCACATGCCGGAGAAGTCGTCGCCGCCTTTCTTCTCTTGCGGATCATCCTCGCCCTCGTCGCTCCATGTCTCCGTGTCGGAGAGGTTGATGTCGCTCAAGCGCGAAGACGCGTGGAAGAGCTTCTTGTTCTTGGAGAAGTTGCGGTACTTCTTCTCGTGCGCCGATTCACGAACCGGAGGCTTCTTGTTGCGGTTCTTGTCGGTGTAGTCGTTCTTGCCCGAACCGCCAACGCCGTTCTTGCCCTTCTCCGCTTTGGGACAGTTCGCGAATGTGGTTGGGGCCACCACACTCAAGCGGTGATCATGCCACCTCTCTTCCTCTCTCTCACCCTCTTGTATGCATGAGAAAACTTGCGGCGAGAAGAGCAAGCTCATTTTCTCGAAATTTTCCAGCTTGGTCATCGCTAGCTCGCAAAGGGCGGAAAGAGAGAAACCAATAGAAGGATCAAGAAGAAGATCCAATGGGATCGGTGACCAAAGCCATCGACTGAGATTTCATCTTCCGAGAGTCGACATCGATCTCATGAGTCTTGAGGCGGGAATAAAGCCCGTCAAGAGTCGAGTCGATAAGTCGGTGGTGTCCTTGATGGTGGTCACCTTCATCTCCCAAACCCGAAGGTCGAGTGCGGTCAAGAAATGCCGAGCATTGTCCGAGTCAGGGTATATGCAACCAACTGCTCGGAGGTCGCTCAAAATCTTTGTAAACCGACCAAAACACTCGTCGAGACTCTCACCGGTAGCGTTGATCAAACTTGTTGTACTCGCGCTTGAACTGTCTGCCTCCACAGCCTTGATTTGAGTAGAGCCCTCATGGTAAGCATCGAGTTACCCAAATATCGTGAGCGGAGCGAAGGTGAGAAATCCTATCATACTCACCATGGCTAAGACCTCAGTATGAGAATGTTCCTTGCCTTAGCATTCGCCTCAACGCCAACCATATTGATGGCCGTGACATTTTCATCGCCAGGAACCTCATACGGAGTTTCACCTTCGCCATATCGTAGCCCCGGCGTGATGTATGACTCCATCCGGATTTCCAAAAGGAAAATCAACTCCATTAAAGATGGGAGGCTTGGTGGAATATTTGTCCGTCGCCATGGCTCTTGAGACCGGTCAAGATCTAGAAAGAGCAGAACCGGCTCTGATACCAATTGAAGGACCGAAATGGCGAACAGAGGGGGGGTGAATGGTCGCAAATAAAAATTCCCCCTAAAATACTCCAACAAAAACCTCGACAAGATCGCTCAAAAGGAATTGTGAGAAACCCGAAAAACTAGACAACTATGTGTACCCCAAGCTTGCATGGATAAGTACCATAAAATATGTGGGGATTTTTGAGTCACAATCCTGGTTGTCTAGTGTCCAAGATAAAGAGGAATCAATTCAAACTCTTGCTTTTAGAAAGGACATCAATTCAAATCACAAAAGTCACTTTCAGAAAAGCAAAAGCAGAATTCCCAGAACTTGTCCTCAATTTGCACAGGAGGTTGGTGGGTTTCTGTAGCTCACAAAATTTTGAGACTTTTTCTCCTGTGAGCATCAGAGTCTTGAAGAACTCCATCAAATTTCTCCTCAAAAATCCTTACAGAAAAACACGAAAAATCGAAGAACACAGTCTGGTCAAGAACTTCGAGCAGAACGTTTGGGGCTCAGTTTTCACCTCATGGCGCCCAAACGGTACAACAAGTGAACTCCAAAATTTTTCTGCAAGCGGATATCAGAGTCCCGCACCTCCTCCAACAAGAATCACTCAAAAGGATTTTTCTAGATTTTTACAAAAATCATACACTGACTGTTGCGCGAAGAACAAGTTCAGAACAAAGTTGGAACTTGAAAGAAAAGATGTTCTCTACTCAATCCAAGAGTGCAAAAGAGATGTAAAACCATATGAACATACTCAAAACATCCAAGAACAGCAGCATTTAGAAGGAGGAGGCAAATCCAAATTACTTGAAAGTAAATTGCGGAATGTAATTGTGGGAAAGTAAATGCTGAATTTAAATTGCGTAAAGTAAAGACATAATGTAAATGCGCAAAATAAATTCAGAGGTGGATGAATAAAACTTTCATTTCTGGAAGGAGGTTACAAAGCCTCACATTCATGTGGGCAAAGCTCAAATGAGCATCAAAACCTCAACACCTTCAAGGAGAGGAGGCTACCCTCCACCCCTATTTATACTACTCTTGGGCCACCTACCACCCTTGGATGAGTCCCTCAACCCTAGAGCACTCATCTAAGGGCTAGGATTAACCCACACACACAGCCATGCAAGGGTTAACCCAAAACCCACACACATACCGGGTTTTCTTGCACGGTTTTCAAAGCATACTACCTAGACCCGCTAACCTATCAACTAGACCTCAATCCGACGGTCCTCATTGATCCACGCGGCATCTAGCTAGCATCATCTCCTTTCCTTGTCTTCTTGACTTGCCCGGACTCCGTCTTCCGGTGATCTCCCAACCGTCTGGACCTCCGACGCTCCTCGCCTAGTCCCGGTCATCCTTCGCCTCACCATGACCTAACACCGTCGTCCTGCAACCATCAAAGACAAGGAAACTCCTCACATAGCAATGCCCACAAAGATGTGCAATAAACCATGCAACTCATCACTACCGCGTCCATACGACCGGTACTGCCACTCCTGGCAGAGACAACTCAAATTGCTTCATTTTGAAAATCAATCCAAATCAAACTCAAACTTGAGCACACCTTGCTCAAATAAAGTCAAATACTCATCACAAACATGGATGGACCTCCACATGGTCCTTCAAGTTTTAGTTGCCTACAGCCCTCACATGAGCTGACTGGGTCCTTAGAAGCATGCATTTCAAGTTCATCGTTTCTAGAAGAAAGCTTCCTAAGGTGATCGCTCATGGAATCAATTTCGGCAAGCAATTTACTGCAATTAGCACAAGAAGGAGTAGAGTGAGCATGAAGAAAACTAGCATCTAGTGGAATAGCATCAACAGAATTATCGCTAGCATTATTGAACTTAAGACATTTTAATTCAGTCAACACACTATCATGCATAATCCTTAAGTTCTCCAACTCCACAAGAATAGCATCACACAAAGAGCAATCATCAGTGACTTGGGAGGGAGAAGATCTAAGAGAAGCTAACTCCCGAGTCAAGGTACCTACTTCCTTCTCAAGCTCCGTACACCTAGCTCTAGCTCTAGCATGAGATTTTTCTAATTTGCAGAAAGCTTCGTTGAGCTGGTCATAGGAGGGTACCTCGTCCGAGTCATTGTAGAGCTCAGAGTCGCTGATGTCGTTGGTGTCGGCCATGAAACACATGCCGGAGAAGTCATCGCCGCCCTTCTTTTCTTGCGGTTCATCCTCGCCCTCGTCACTCCATGTCTCGGTGTCGGAGAGGTTGATGTCGTCAAGCGCGGCGAGGTCGCGGTGGAAGAGCTTCTTGTTCTTAGAGAAGTTGCGATACTTCTTCGCATGCGTCGGCTCACGAACTGGAGGCTTCTTGTTGCGGTTCTTGTCGGTGTAGTCGTTCTTGCCCGAACCGCCAACATCGTTCTTGCCCTTCTCCAGCTTGGGACAGTTCGCCCGAATGTGGTTGGGGCCACCACACTCGAAGCAGGTGATCATGCCACCTCTCTTCCTCTCTCTCACCCTCTTGTATGCATGAGAAAACTTGCGAGCGAGAAGAGCAAGCTCATTTTCTGAAAAATTTTCCAGTTGGTCATCGCTTAGCTCACAAAGGGCGGAAAGAGAGAAACCAATAGATGGATCAGAAGAAGAAGATCCAATGGGATCGGTGACCAAGGCCATCGACTGAGATTTTATCTTCCGTGAGACGACATCGATCTCATGACTCTTGAGGCGGGAATAAAGCACGTCAAGAGTCAGAGTCGACAAGTCAGTGGTGTCCTTGATGGTGGTCACCTTCATCTCCCAAACACGCAAATCGAGTGCGGCCAAGAAATGTTGAGCATTATCCGAGTCAGGGTATATGCAATCAACAGCTCGAAGATCGCTCAAGATCTTGGTAAAACGACTGAAGCACTCATCAAGACTCTCACCAGCGTGCTGTTCAAACTTGTTGAACTCACGCATGAATTGGTCCTGTCGAACCGTCTTGATTTGGGTATCATGGTAAGCATCGAGGGTCACCCAAATCTCATGAGCAGAACGAAGGTTAGAAATCTTGTCATAATCACTGCGGCTAAGACCCTGTATGAGGATGTTCCTTGCCTTAGCATTCGCCTCAACGTCAGCCATATTGCCGGCCGTGACGTTTTCATCGGCAGGAACCTCATATGGGAGTTTCACCTTCTGCCATATTAGGAAGCCCTGGGCAGTGATGTATGACTCCATGTGCGACTTCCAGAATGGAAAATTGACTCCAGAAAAAATGGGAGGCTTGGTGGAATACTTGTCCATCGCCATGGCTCTTGAGACCGGTCAAGATCTATGGAAGAGCAAAACCGGCTCTGATACCAATTGAAGGACCGAGATGACGAACAGAGGGGGGTGAATGGTCGCAAATAAATTTTTCCCCAAAATACTCCAACAAAAACCTCGACAAGATCGCTCAAAGGAAATCGTGAAAAACCCAAAGAACTAGACAACTATGTGTACCCTAAGCTTGCATGGATAAGTACCATAAAATATGTGGGGATTTTTGAGTCACAATCCTGGTTGTCTAGTGTCCAAGATAAAGAGGAATCAATCCAACTCTTGCTTTTAGAAAGAACACCAATTCAAATCACAAAAGTCACTTTCAGAAAAGCAAAAGCAGAATTTCCAGAACTTATCATCAATTTGAACAGGAGGTTGGTGGGTTTCTGCAGCACACAAAATTTTGGGAATTTTTGTCCATATGATCTGAAGAGTTGTGAAGAACTCCACCAAATTTCTACTCAAAAAGCCTTACATAAGAAACAGGAGAAATCGAAGAACATAGTCAGTCAAGAACTTCGAGCAGAAAGTTTGGGGCTCGGTTTTCACCTCATGGCGCCCAAACGGTGCAACAAGTGAACTCCAAAATTTTTCTGCAGGTTTATATCAGAGTCCCACACCTCTTCCAACAAGAATAACTTAAGAATTAGTTTTCTATAGTTTTATAAAAATAAAATACTAAATGCTGTGCAAAGAACAAGTTCTGAACAAATTTGGAACTTGAAGATAAGATGTTCTCTACTCAATCCAAGAGTGCAAAAGAGATGTAAAACCATATGAACACACTCAAAACATCCAAGATAAATAGCATTGAGAAGGAGGGGAGGCAAATCCAAATTGCGTGAAAGTAAATTGCGAGAATGTAATTGCGGGAAAGTAAATGCTGAATTTAAATTGCGTAAAGTAAAGACATAATGTAAATGCGCAAGATAAATTCAGAGGTGGATGGATAAAACTTTCATTTCTGGAAGTAGAGGTTACAAAACCTCACTTTCATGTGGGCAAAGCTCAAAGGAGCATTCACAAACCTCAAAACCTTCAAATGGAGGACGCTACCCCTCAACCCCTATTTATACTACTCTTGGGCTACCTACCACCCTTGGATGAGTCCCTCAACCCTAGAGCACTCATCAAGGGCTAACCCAAAACCCACACACATACCGGGTTTTCTTGCATGGTTTTCAAAGCATACTACCTAGACCCGCTAACCTATCAACTAGACCTAAATCCGACGGCCCTCATTGATCCACGCGGCATCTAGCTAGCATCATCTCCTTTCCTTGTCTTCTTGACTTGCCCGGACTCCGTCTTCGATCATCTTCCGGCGATCTCCCAACCGTCTGGACCTCCGACGCTCCTCGCCTAGTCCCGATCATCCTCCGCCTCACCATGACCTAGCACCGTCGCCCTGCAACCATCAAAGACAAGGAAACTCCTCACATAGCAATGCCCACAATGATATGCAATAAACCATCCAACTCATCACTACCGCGCCCATACGGCCGGTACTGCTACTCTTGGCAAACACAACTCAAATTGCTTCAATTTGAAAATCAATCCAAATCAAACTCAAACTTGAGCACACCTTGCTCAAATAAAGTCAAATACTCATCACAAACATGGATGGACCTCCACATGGTCCTTCAAGTAAATTGTTATGGACGACACATTGTATTATCGGACGATGGAAGGCTTGCTGTTGAGATGTCTTGGAACCGAAGAAGCACAGGTGGCAATGGGCGAAGTACATGAAGGTATTTGTGGGTCTCATCAATCGGCTCATAAGATGAATTGGATGCTTAGACGAACGGGGTATTTTTGGCCGACAATGCTAGAGGATTGTTTCAAATATTATAAAGGATGTCAGACTTGTCAGAAGTTTGGCAATATACAACTAGCACCAGCATCGGCTTTACACCCAATTATCAAGCCATGGCCGTTCAGAGGTTGGGGGATAGATGTAATCTGCCAAATATTTCCTGCTTCAAGTAAAGGCCACAAGTTTATTTTGGCCGTGACCGATTATTTCTCTAAATGGGTTGAAGCTATACCACTTAAGAAGGTGACCAGTATTGAAGCAATCAGTTTTGTGAATGAACATATTGTCCATCGGTTTGGAATACCGCAAACAATCACGACCGATCAAAGTACGATATTCATGTCTAATGAATTTCAAAGTTACGTGAAAAGTCTGGGGATTAAATTGTTGAACTCATCCCCACATTACGCTCAGGCTAACGGACAAGCCGAGTCGTCTAACAAAACGTTAATTAAGTTGATCAAAAGGAAAATCGATGAAAGACCAAGGAATTGGCATTCAACCCTATCGAAGTCACTTTGGGCGTATCGGCTGGCTTTTCACGGAGCAACGAAGCTTTCACCTTATCAATTAGTATATGGTCAAGAAGACGTTTTACTCGTAGAGATTAACATTGAGTCTATACGAGTAGCCAGGCAAAATGGTTTGTCGGCTTAGGAATATAAAAATTTGATGATTGATAACTTGGACGAGTTGGCAGAGCTACGTTTGTCTATGCTTGATCGGCTTAAAAGGAATAAAGTCAGAGTTGCAAAAGCATATAATAAAAAGGTCATGCCTAAATCTTTCGATCAAGCTGATTTAGTATGGAAAACGATACTGCCTGTTCGTTCGAAAGATAGCCGATTTGGAAAATGGTCACCCACGTGGGAAGGGCCATACAAGGTTAATCGGCTAGTCGGTGGAAATTCGTATATACTGGAAACGTTATAAGGGCATGTTTTGCCTAAGGCAATTAACGGGAAATACTTAAAGAGATACTATCCTAGCGTTTGGATTGGAGCCTAGTCGACTGGGAATTGCGATGAAAGTCAAATTAACACGGTGCTGTTAATCGGCTAAAAAGATTGCAGATTTGTTAATGAAGAATGGAATTACACAAAGATAGACTTAAATCGGTTAAACAGCCGATTATAAACGGTAAAGAGTTGCAAAATATCAGGACAAGTATTGTTAACACAGCCGACAACGTTTTACATCTTAAAAAAACTAGTATTGAATGCCTGAGCTTGGGAGAGTTGTGCCCAAAGCCGATAGAGTGCGGGCAGCCTTTGCGATCACACATTGAACTTCTTCAATGATGCGATCATCTTCCTTTGCATTCCCTGGCACCGGTACAACCTTGGCCGATTGCTTTTTCACACTCACCACGGCCATGGCGATACCAAGCTTCTGTTCTTTAATATCGATGCAGTTTTTTCCATGGTTTGCTGGCCTTCTTTGATTTGTTTTTCAATCTTGGCCAACTCTTCCAAAAGAAATTTCTTTGTATTCTCGAGCTTAGAGAGGGATCCTTTGGTCGACTTCAGCTGCTGTGCATCGGCATCAAATTTGTGTTTCTTCACCTTGGTATCAGCGACCAACTCATCCAAGAGTTTCTGATCGGCTTCCTGAGCTTCATGGCGACTGATTCTGGCCTGCGCTGCCTCCACTTCAGACCTCCTCTCGTCTGAATGGCAGATATTGAGGATGGCTTCCATTGCTTTTGGAGGCAGATCGGCTTCAACCGCTGCCATCGCATCTCGGATCGACTGGTTGTTAGCCAGAATCTCCGATTGCGGCCTCATTACCAGATCAAAAAGCTTGTTGAGTTTTTCTTTCATGCCTGGAGCAGAGGTGACGGCAGCCGACGCTTCCCTCAACACTTCAAGAATCTTCCTATCTCTGCGTCGTAGTCGTCGGTGGCCATGATCTCAGGATCGTCAAGATCGGTCAGGGAAAAACCCAACAAATTTGTCGGGTTGAAGAGCTCTGGCAGATCGGTGACTGGGGCTATTGGCGTCAGCCGTGGTGGAGATAGCGGCGCCGATGAAATCTTGGGAAGATCGGCCAAGATCTTCGCAACTTGACCTGATTGCGTCGGCTAAAAGAAGCAAATGAAGGGTAAGCCGACATATTGAGAAATATAAGTCACTAACTAAAGGTACGATTACTTACCTCTGCAGTAGCCGACGCATGTGGCGAACTCTCGCCGCTCTGCTCCTGGGGCTTAGATCCCCTCTTCGTTGGAGCCTTGGTATATTTCGTTTTCTTCTTTTCTGAAATTATAATCGGCTAATGGTTAGTTGGATAAAAAGAAAAAGAAATAACAGCCGATTGTATTATACTTACTTGGTTGTTTTTTCTCAATGTCCGACAAAGACAGACTATGAATCCCTAGGGTACCTGAGGTGTACCCAGTGAGGCCAGTCGACTGGAGTGGCCTTTTGACTTGGCCACTGCCCGATTGGTCAGAGGCAGGCTTCTTGCCGACAGCCTTGGTCCGCAGAGAGAAAATAAAAGGAGATTAGAAAATGTATCTGGCGAGACCAATGTGTAAAAGAAAAATTATTCGAGCCGATACCTTATCGATATCTACAAGACTTGTATTAGTATACCCCACAGAATTAGTCTCATCGCTGTTAGTGTCTACTGTCGGCTCGGGAAGGTTTGGGAAAAACTCATTGATAATAGCCGACATTAACTTGTCAGAGTAAAGCGCTTCTGCGATAGATAACCACCAGGAAGAAAAGCGTTCTGATCAACGAGTATTCAGTATAAAATGCGGCAAGTCTTTGATCTGAAGTTCATCGGCTATTTCAAGGACAAGGTTGGCCGCGACTGCATTACGGACTCTGGCTCTTGGTTGAAGCCAATCGAGTAGTGGCAGACTCGGAATAACCTGACCAAAGCCTAACTGTCTAGCATAAACCAACAGACTGTTGAATTCATATGAAGGTTGAAAAGTCCAATTTCTTGTATGAAGACTGACGTGCAAAATGCTTGGCGAAATAAAGAGCTTAAACAGGTCCAAGGTATCTTGCGGCATTACAGCACTATCGGCATCTAAGTGAAGGAAGGAAGGCCATGGGAAATCGGCTGTGCTTGTATAATTATAGAAGTCATTTTGTTTGAATTCATTACTGTCAAGTTGAAGGAAGAATGATAAATATTTCTTGGAGCTGATAGGGGTCACTTTTGTCTCGTTCCCAGAACACATCATAAATCTTTCACCATAAGATCGGCTGGCTGTAAACTGAGGTATCATACCTTCTAGAGTATCTTCACGAGGGAACGCCGTGTCTTCAGAGGGGTTCAGCTCAAAAGATTGGCTAAACAGGCAGTATAGCCAGATCTGAATAAAGCAAAGTGGTCCTCCGACATTGCCAACGGTGAAACTCGCGAAACCAGTAAAAAACCGACATCTTATTGTGTGCATCATCTGGTAGACTACTCCTGGGAGCATTTTCCCAAGTGCTAGCCGACGACCTTCTATCAATTGCTCTGCTATGGTTTGGTATACCTGAGTTGGTCCCAAGGAAGCGCCACAGAACAAAAATCGGTCTAACCAAAGATTCAAAAAATCAGCATGTTCTTCGTCCGATACCAACCCATTAACCTTATTATTATTTCTGATATACTTAGCCCATCCTTCACCTTTGGACTTGATAAGCTTGTACTTAGGCTTGGCACTATAAGCCGATACTTGATCCCCATCGGGTCTTAAGCAGCACAGTTGGGCTACATCCAGGAGAGTTGGGCCGACAAGACCGGTGCGAAATACAAAAGCATTGAAGGTGTCCGACCAGAAATAGCAAGCCGTGGCTACTAAGGGCACATTGGCCTCTGGATCGGCTAAGGAAAGGGGGAGACATTCAGCTATGCCCATCTTTTCCCATTCACCCCTCTTTTGGGCTGCTACGCGAATGTACCACGATCTCCATCCCTTAAGCACCGTCGGCCAAGTTCTGAAGCTCTTACTCCAACCCTCTATGTTATATCCCGCAGCCGATAGAGGTAGACGAGGAATCTCTTCATTTATTACTGAATCGGCTTCTAGATTTCCTACTGGACCTAGATAGAATTGGTCATTGCTATTTGGGATTGGGATGAATACTTGAGAAGGATCCATTTGGACGATCTTGACAAGCAGCTGATTGGAAGCAATGAGCGCTGGAAGGCTTGAAAACCAGAAGCCGATTGCAGACAACTCGAGAGCTTGTGCGCGTGAGGAATGAGTATGTGGGGGCCGCATATTTGTAGCACGGTGAAAATTTGAAGCGGCGGGAAACGAATCTCAAAAGTCACGAGCAGTTAAAACGCACTACTTGCATGTCAGAAAATTACAGCGCAAATAAAGCAGCAGTTACTGGGTGAAGGTTAACAGTTAGCCGATGGAGAAGAAGCCGACAGTTGTAATTTTTGAAACATGACAAGTCATCTCTCAAAAATGGGGGGCATATGTTTGCACCAGGATTTGGCAAGTCTAGTCAAAATCGGCAAGAAAGTCAAACATACGGAAACTAACAGACGATTTGGAAAAGCTTTGAAAATATTTGGCAATGGTAAGATCTTTAAGGAAAAGTTATCTGAAACAAGGCGATACGGATCAGGTTTTGAAACGTGTTGTAATAGGACACGATCGGCCGAAGGGTATAAAAGAAGGGCCAAAGCAAGCTGCGAGACATCCAACACAATCAAACACATCAGCTTACATTACTTTTTCCTGTCGACTAGGAGAAGTTCTTGTAATTTAGCTTTTGTAATTCGATCTTGATCAATAAAGTTGCGCATCGTCGATTGTTGATCATCTTCAAATTACACCCCAGGTTCGATTTATTCTGATTTTGTTGCGATCGTCTTCTTCAGAATCGATCTACCTTTATCCTCTGGTTAGCCTTAATCGGCTGATTAGACTTATCCTGTTACTTTGATCTTAATCGGGTTCAAGCTGATTAAGTCTAAGCCGATTGATCGTCACGATCGGCTTTGAGTGAATTTCATATTTTTACCTTGTCGATTATAGGTCAAATCGACTGGCACGCTCTGAACCAGGTGTTCGTCTGGTGTGTTGCTGTCAGAAACCCTACTTCAAGTTTTTGATGCCAACAATATCCTTGGGCTATATGGATGGAAAGATATTGAAGTCTAGTTTCTAGCATTTCAAACCGTGCATCATTTGGACTTCCAAGGTGGGAGTTATGACTGTTTTGGTGGGAGTTGCACAGGTTGTCAAAAGCTGCGCGAGACCATATCTTCCTGTCCAACTTCCAAGGCATTAAACCTTTTATCTACCCAAGAAAACTCCTTTAGTTTCTTGTATAGTTTCACACCTAAGCTAGGAGGGATGTTCCTAGTATAAATACCTATGTATTTGAAGGACCGAGATGGCGAACAGAGGGGGGTTAATGGTCGCAAATAAAATTTCCCCCAAAATACTCCAACAAAAACCTCGACAAGATCGCTCAAAGAAAATCGTGAAAAACCTGAAAAACTAGACAACTATGTGTACCCCAAGCTTGCAAGTATAAGTACCATAAAATATGTGGGGATTTTTGAGTCACAATACTGGTTGTCTAGTGTCCAAGATAAAGAGGAATCAATTCAAACTCTTGCTTTTAGAAAGGACATCAATTCAAATCACAAAAGTCAATTTCAGAAAAGCAAAAGCAGAATTTCCGGAACTTTTCCTCAATTTGCACAGGAGGTTGGTGGGTTTCTGCAGCTCAAAAAATTTTTAGACTTTTTATCTCTATGAGCATCAGATTCATGAAGAACTCCACCAAATTTCTCCTCAGAAAGCCTTACAGAAAAAAACAGGAAAAACCTAAGAACACAGTCTGGTCAAGAACTTCGAGCAGAAAGTTTGGGGCTCGGTTTTCACCTCATGGCGCCCAAACGGTGCAACAAGTTAACTCAAAATTTTTTTGAAAGTGGATTTCAGAGTCTCGCACCTCCTCCAATAGGAATCACTTTAAAAAGATTTTTCTAGATTTTTCTAGAAATCAAACACTGACTACTGCGTGAAGAACAAGTTCTGAACAAAGTTGGAACTTGAAAGAAAAGATGTTCTCTACTCAATCCAAGAGTGCAAAAGAGATTTAAAATCATATGAACACACTCAAAACATCCAAGATCAGCAGCATTTAGAAGGAGGGGACGCAAATCCAAATTACATGAAAGTAAATTGCGAGAATGTAATTGCGGGAAAGTAAATGCTGAATTTAAATTGCGTAAAGTAAAGACATAATGTAAATGCGCAAAATAAATTCAGAGGTGGATGGATAAAACTTTCATTTCTGGAAGGAGAGGTTACAAAGCCTCACTTTCATGTGGGCAAAGCTCAAAGGAGCATTCACAAACCTCAAAACCTTCAAGGGAAGGAGGCTACCCCTCCACCCCTATTTATACTACTCTTGGGCCACCTACCACCCTTGGATGAGTCCCTCAACCCTAGAGCACTCATCTAAGGGCTAGCATTAACCCACACACACAGCCATGCAAGGGCTAACTCAAAACCCACACACATACCGGGTTTTCTTACACGGTTTTCAAAGCATACTACCTAGACCCGCTAACCTATCAACTAGACCTCAATCCGACGGCCCTCATTGATCCACGCGGCATCTAGCTAGCATCATCTCCTTTCCTTGTCTTCTTGACTTGCCCGGACTCCGTCTTCGATCATCTTTCGGCGATCTCCCAACCGTCTGGACCTCCGACACTCCTCGCCTTGTCCCGGTCATCCTCCGCCTCACCATGACCTAGCACCGTCGCCCTGCAACCATCAAAGACAAGGAAAAACATCATATAGCAATGCCCACAATGATATGCAATAAACCATCCAACTCATCACTACCGCGCCCATACGGCCTGTACTGCCGCTCCTAACAAAAACAACTCAAATTGCTTCATTTTGAAAATCAATCCAAATCAAACTCAAACTTGAGCACACCTTGCTCAAATGAAGTCAAATACTCATCACAAACATGGATGGACCTCCACATGGTCCTTCAGTATTCCATCTGGTACGGACTTTTGGATGATCAAAAATAGATAGCATAAGACATGGTTGTTTGTGCCGCAAATACCATGTGTTCTTGATATGTTCTTCTCGTTCATGGGTTTGTTAGTGTTGGTGCAAGTCAAGAACGGTATGTTCTTGTGATTGTCCACTGAATCTATACGATTCCTCCACTCAATTCGCGTTCTTGTGTTGATCGTGGTTTGTGTGACCAGTTTCTCGCTTTTGAATTGGCTCTTTTGCCGTTTGAGTGTGAGCGTCACGAAGCTATCGTCGTTGTACCATGAAAAATTGGGCCACCTTTGCTCAACAGCAGGTTGGGTCTTCATCTTCTGGTATCAGAGCTTTCGTTGCTCACGGTACGTAGTAATTCTTGTGGCTGATTTCAGATTGCTTGCAACAATGTCGAGGGCAAACCATCATGTTGGAAAGAATGAAGAAATTGTTGAGGAGTAGCTACCAATTAACCCCAATCTTCCCACTGCTACGCGTGCCCAGTTTGAGGCCTCGTCGGTCTTCTACCATGAGTGGGAGAATCAGCTTCTTGGTGAGCTGAACGTGATGCACACCCGCATCACAGATGGGTTCAATGATGTCAATGCCAATCTTCGACGTTTGGAAGAGATGTTGCTGCCACAACAAGGAGATGATGCACCGAGGCAGCAAGCACATGTTCGCGGTCGACGTGCTAGCTCACATGGAAGCAATGAACGGGACTTTGGAACTGATTTGGAGGACAACATATCTGAAGCTCGATCTGATTTTCGTCGTAATCAACATAATCGCAATGACCGTCAAGGTGCTAGACATGGAGGAATTCATAGGAGAGGTGTTGATCGTGAGGTGGATGGTATTGGTCATGTAAGAATCACCATACCGGAGATCAAGGGGGGTGCTGATCCGGAGGAATATTTGGAGTGGGAGATGCGAGTCAATCAAATTTTTGACAACCATCTCTACTCCGAAGAAAAGAAGGTTCGTGTTGCTTCCATTGAGTTCACCAAATATGCTATTATTTGGTGGGATCAATTGAATCGTCTTGAGAGCGCCCATATACTTGGGAAGAGATGAAGAGAATCATGCGTTCTTGCTTTGTACCAGCGTACTACACTCGAACGTTGCACACAAAGTTGAGGCGGCTATATCAAGGTGATAAATCTGTTGATGAGTACTATCAAGAAATGCAAATACTCATGATCCGTACAGCTATTCATGAGTCCGCGGATGCCACCATGACAAGGTTCTTTGAAGGGCTGAATGAGGATGTGCGAAACCGTGTTGATTTGATGCAATTCAATACCATACAAGAGCTACTTCATCAAGCGCAGCGTGAGGAACTATGGTTGAAAGACACACACAAATCTATTATGCATCATGGACGTGTCACTTCTAGTGGTTGGCGGCGCTCGTCACAGCAAGTTAGCGAAGGTGGTTCTTCGTCTATGCCGGTTGCGTCAATAAAACCAAGTGGATCATCTCCGAAAGAAGCATCAAGAGCAGTAGGGACAGCAAGCAAGGATTATTCCAAAGCTGATTCTGGTGCCTTCTGTACCGCTAGAACTCGGAATATTGAGTGCTTCGAGTGCAAGGGTAGGGGGCACATGATGAAAGATTGCCCAAATTTAAAGGTAGTAATGCTTACCACCGATGGAAAGTATGTTTCAGAGAGTGATGCAAGTGAGAAATCAGATATGGGAGGTGAAGAACATGATAATGTGGTTCATTGTGACCCTAAAGATGGACAATATTTGATGGCTCAGAAGGTGGATCGTGATAGTGCCCCAATTGTGGAGGAGGGACATCGACGTGCTATTTTCCAAACCGAATGCAAGATCAAGAGAAAACGGTGTAAGCTTGTGATAGATGGAGGAAGCTACAACAATGTGATTAGCAAGGATGTGGTTGATGCTTTGAAATTGACCACACAGCGCCACCCAAAGCCATATTACATGAAATGGCTTCATAATGTTGGTAAGCTCAAGGTGACCCATAAGGTGCATGTACCATTTTCCATCGATGGATATGAAGACAAGGTAGAGTGCGATGTCGTTGCAATGCATGCTAGTCAAATTCTTTTGGGGCGTCCATGGCAATTTGACCGGAATGCTACGCACCAAGGGAGGACTAAGCGCTATACATTTATGCATCGAGGGGTGTTTGTTTCTTTGCTGCCCAAAAGTGGGGATGATATTCATTGTGACATCCTCACTAAGCTAAAGAGTGTTTTGAAGAACAACTCGAAACCGAGGATGGTTTCGCTTGAAGGGGGAGGGGATGATGTGGATATATCCTCTATTGTTGTATCGTCTCATGACTCTAAGTCTACAAATAATCACATTACTTGTTTTGCTGCTGCTAAAGTGCAAGTGAGTCACAAGACCGATGCAAGTTGTGTTGATAATGTGCTACAAGCTGAGAATTGCAATGCAAACATTGGAGGGAAGAAAGGTGACTTAGTCATGCATTCACAAGGAGTAATATCCCTTTCTTTTGGAAATATGTCACCTGAGAAAGTAATTCTATTTGGATCCATATTTGTTACAATTATTGACAGCGATCCATTGGAATGGAAGGCAAAGAAGAGCTACATGAGCAAGGCTGGTTCACTCAAATCTGTTCATCCATTTGATCATGATGCTGCTGCTAATCATGACAATTAACATATACTTGTGCTATATGGATGAAAAGATATTGAAGTCTAGTTTCTAGCATTTCAAACCGTGCATCATTTGGACTTCCAAGGTGGGAGTTATGACTGTTTTGGTAGGAGTTGCACAGGCTGTCAAAAGCTGCGCGAGACAATATCTTGCTGTCCAACTTCCAAGGCATTAAACCTTTTTATCTACCCAAGAAAACTCCTTTAGTTTCTTGTATAGTTTCACATCTAAGCTAGGAGGGATGTTCCTAGTATAAATACCTATGTATTCCATCTGGGACGGACTTTTGGATAATCAGAAATAGATAGCATAAGCCATGGTTGTTTGTGGCGCAAATACCATGTGTTCTTGATATGTTCTTCCCGTTCTTGGGTTTGTTAGTGTTGGTGCAAGTCAAGAATGGCATGTTCTTGTGATTGTCCGCTGAATCTATACGATTCCTCCACTCAATTCGTGTTCTTGTGTTGATCGCGGTTCGTGTGACTAGTTTCTCGCTTTTGAATTGGCTCTTTTGCCATTTGAGTGCGAGCGTCACGAAGCTATCGTCGTTGTACCGTGAAAAATTGGGCCACCTTTGTTCAACAGCATGTTGGGTCTTCATCACCAAGCGTCATGTTCTTCATTGCTTCTCTTAGTTCTTCATTGCTTCTCTTATTCCTTCATTTCCTACATCATCCAAATTTTCTTACTCTTCTTGAGAGCCATTAGTTTCATCAAATTCAACATCACAAGTTTCTTCATCAAAACCTTTATTTTTGGTAAACACACGATATGCTTTACTATTTGAAGAGTACCCAAGCAAGAAACCTTTATTACAATGACTTTAAAATTTTGAAAGTCGAACACCCTTTTTCAAGATATAGCATTTGCATCTAAAAACTCAAAAATAAGAAATGTTTGTTCTTCCAATAAGAAGCTCATAGGAGGTCTTTTTCAAAAGACGATGCAAATAAAGCCTATTTGTTGCATGGCAAGCGGTATTAATGGCTTCTGCCCAAAAACTATCGGAAGTGCCATATTCATCAAACATAGTTCTTGCCATTTCGATTAATGTTCGATTTTTTCATTCTACAACTCCATTTTGCTCCGAAGTGTAGGTGGAGGAAAGCTTGTGCTTTATTCCATGTTCATCGCAATAATCTTCAATTCTTGTGTTTTTAAACTCGGAACCGTTGTCACTACGAATTTTCTTAATTTTGAAATCAAATTCATTTTGAGCCCTTTTTGCAAAGCTTTTAAAAATATTGGAGGTTTCGGATTTGTCATCTATAAGGAAAACCCAAGTATACCTTGAATAATCATCAATAACGACTAAACAATAAGAATTACCTCTGATGCTCTTATAGGTTGTTGGGCCAAATAAATCCATATGTAAGAGCTCTAATAGTCTAGATGTGGACATGATACTCTTTGAAGGATGAGAACTAGCTACTTGCTTGCCAGCTTGACAAGCACTACAAAGTCTATTTTTGTCAAACTTCACATCTTTAAGCCCACAACTAAATCATTTTTAAAAAGTTTTTTGAGTTGAATCATCCCAACATGAGCTAGTCTTCTATGCCATAACCATCTTAAGGATGTTTTTGCAATTAAACATGTTTGGAGACATGACTCATTCGAGGTGAAATCAACTAAATACAAGTTTCTGAATCTAAAACCTTTAAATACTAAAGAATTATCATTTTCATTAGAGATCACTACTCCATTCTTAGAAAACATGCAAGTAAGGCCAAGATCACAAATTTGTGCTACGGAAAGCAAGTTGAAATTTAAAGTTTCAACTAATGAAACATTTGAAATAGCGATTTTATCCAATCCTAATACCTTTCCTTTACTATTGTCTCCAAAAGTGATCTTGTCATGTTGACTACTCCCCAATTCAAATGTAGTGAACATTTTTCGGTCGCCGGACATGTGTTGAGTGCATCCACTATCCAACACCCAATGCCGTCTCCCGGTCTTGTAGTTCACCTACAAAGAAAATTAAGCCTTTTTAGGTACCCAAATTTGTTTGGGTCCTTGGAGGTTAGTAACCAAGGCTTTGGGCACCCAAATGGCATTCTTTCTTCGACCAAGTATAGGAGTGCCAATAAACTTAGCAATAATTTTACCAAAACTATTTTTCTTAAGTATATAACATGAATCATAAACATTATTCTTGGGTGCCTTGCCTAAGGGACAATCATTAGCTAAGTGTCCTACATCATGACATTTATAAAAAGCTTCCCAATTGATTTAACAAACCTAGGATCTTTGTTACTAATTTTCTTTCCCTTCCTAGGAATGTACCCAAGACCTTCTTTGTTGTTAGAACATCTTTTTGACTATTTAAAATTTTATTTAGAGTGTCCTTACCCTCGAAACATCTATCTAAACTTTTGCTAAGCTTGTCTACTTGCTCTTTAAGCCCATTATTTTCTACTATTAAATTTGCATGGCAAAAATTTAAGCTAGCACATGAAATTGAAGTCATATCAATCAAATCATCGCAACAAGTAGATATGCTAGTTTTTGATATACAACATGAATCAATTTCTACGCTAGGCATATAATTCATAATATTGAAACTAATGCCAATGTCATTTTGAGGCTTTGAGTGGTCCTTAGCAAGAAGAGTCTCATGAGCTTCCTTTAGCTCCTCATAAGAATCTTTGATGGAAAGATATTCTTTTCTCAAAGCTTTATGTTTAGACTTTTCTTTACCGAGATACTCATTCAAGTCCTCAAGCATATCCATTAGTTCATCGTAGGAGGGTTCATCATCATCATTTGATTTTACCTTAAAATCTCCTTTTGCCATGAGACACAAAGGAGTGCCGAAAGGTGAGGAAGCCTTTCTAATAGCAATGTCGGCAAGACCCTTGTTCTTTGAAGGTGTATCATCCTCGGAAGAGTCGGAGTTCGAATATTCTTCTTCGAAATTCCACTCTCCAATGTGAGCCTCAACTTTCCTGTCTTTATTAAACTTCTTGAAGAGCTTTTTCTTTCCATGAAAGAACTTCTTCATGGGCGACTTGTTCTTGTCGTCATTTTTCTTGGGACATTTAGAGGCAATATGTCCCTTCTCATCACACTCATAGCACCGGATATTTGCATATCGGTTGGTGCTTGAGTATTGTCCCTTCTTGAATTTTTTAGGAGCGCTTGTACTTGAGCGCCTTTTCATGAATCTCCTCATTTTTCTTACAAGAAAGGCCATTTCCTCCTCGGTGTCTTCATCATCATTGGAGTCATCAAGTGCCTCATCTCTTGACTCCTTTTTCGCCATGAAGGCGATATTCTTCTTTTTCAAAGAGCTTTGTTTGTCTTTCTTGTAAAGCTCATTGGTTATGAGATTTCCAAAGAGTCCCAGTGGCGTCATCCTTGGTAACACCAGTGAGTTGAGAAACAATGTCACCAAAGTCTCATATTTGTCCGGAAGGGCCCTAAGCATCTGTTTGCACCAAAATTTGGCAAGTCTAGCCAAAATCAGCAATAAAGTCAAAGATACGGAAACTAGCAGATAGTTTGGGAAGATTTAAGGATATTTGGTAACAGCAAGATCTGTGAGGAAATAACTGTCTGAGATAAGGCCGAGACGGATCAGGACTTGAAACGTGTTGTAGTAGGACACGATCGGCCGAAAGGTATAAAAGAAGGGCCAGAGCATGCTACAAAAGGATCCAACACAATACAATCAACTAGCCTTTACTTACTTTTTCCTGTCGACTAAGAGTAGTTTCTGTAATTTAGATCTCTCTTTGTAATCGATCTTGATCAATAAAGTTGCGCATCGCCGATTGTTGATCTTCGTCAATTACACCTCTAGGTTTGATTTGTTCTGATTTTGTTGCGCATCGCCTTTTTCAGAATCGATCTGCCTTTATCCTCTGATTAGCCTTAATCGGCTAATTAGACTTATCTTGTTACCTCGATCTTGATCGGCTTCAAGCTGATTAAGTCTAAGCCGATTGATCTCCACGATCGGCTTTGTGTGAATTTTATATTTTTACCTTGTCGGTTATAGGTCAATCGACTGGCACGTTCTGAACCCGATGTTCATCTGGTGTGCTGCTGTCAGAAACCCTACATCAAGTTTTTGATGCCAACACACTCTTGGCACGCCCGGTGGGACCATGTCTTCATCAGGAAAGTCGATTCCGCCATCCGATCTCAACGTTAGGCTTGCAATCGTCCCAACAATGGACGATTTGACTGCAGAACAACGTCAAGAGATTGAAGCTCGGAAGACTGCGTTGGAGGAGATGATGCTAAGCCGTTATCAGAAAACTAGACGTGGCATCACTGTAAAATCCGCCCTACCGACGGTCAACACCCTGGGAGATGCGGGTGTCACAGAACCGGTAAGCCTGCTCAAGCCGAACTATCGGCTATGATTAATCAGTGTGTGCATCACGCCTTAATAAACCAATCATCGGCTCTTGTGACAACGCTTAAGCCGATGATAGCAAATAGTGTTAAAACTATAGCCCAGGAGTTAGCCTCGTCAAGTAGTCTGCTTGACCCATTGCAAGCTCTGCCGAATTATGCTGTTTTTTCAGTAGCCCAAAATACGCAGAGCACGCGGCCGATCCTAAACCATCGACTATGACCTTACCCCCTACCATGATGCCTACTCAGCTGACCATAATATTGCCTAAAGACCCTCGGCCAAGTGGGGTGAGCCATTACCACGCATACACCGACGCCGCTAAGTTAGACGCATCGATAAATCTGCCGCCGTCGGCTCTATTCTATGCTTTTCCACAATCGGTTTCACAGCCGATTAGGCTTGAAAGATACCCGCACGAACCTACCCTGTTTAGAAATCCAGGTCCGCATATGGTAGTAACTTATTCAGAGCCTTTCGTCCCAATACCCGAACCTCAAGTCAGGCATTATAGATATGATCAGAATACTCGTGTGCCGACGACTCAGCATAATTGGCAACCCAAGTTTGCATTCGGGGGGCAGAATGCCAACTATGATCAACATTATCAAGGGCCTGCGGTGCCAATGGCCGATAATGTAAACTGGGCCGACCAGATCTCCACCGTCTTGAGGAACCAATTCGGCAGACAGCCGAAGGGGAAGGTTATCGGCTATAGAAAGCCGTATCCTGATTACATAGATCGTATGCCTTACCCCCACAATTTCAAAGTCTTAGATTTTGCAAAATTCTCCGGTGATGACTCAACTACTACTCTAGAACACATCGGATGCTTTATCGCTCAGTGCGGCGAAGCAGCTCAGTCTGATGGACTGAAAATAAGACTGTTCCCGTTGTCACTGTCTGGGGCAGCCTTTACATGGTTTACTTGTTTGCCACCGAATTCGGTCCACTTATGGAACGATTTGGAAAGCCGATTCCACGAATATTTTTTCTCAGGAAGTTTAGAACTAAGGATTTCCGACCTAAGTTCGTTTCGCGAGATTTGGAGAATCGAATCGATTACATTAAGAGGTTCAGAGAAGTTAGAAACCGATGTTTTAGTGTCACGCTGCCCGACAACCAACTTGCAGATTTGGCTTTTCAAGGATTGATTCCACCACTTAGAGAGAAGTTTGGAGGGCAAGAGTTCAAGGATTTAAGCCATCTGCTTCATCGTGTATCGGTTCAGGAAAGCCAATTCCCAGATAATAAAGCGTTTAAAGATAGATTTAAAAATAACGGCAATAAAGAAAAGGATAAAGTTAAAGTCAATATGGTGGATTATTGCCCAAGCGATTCTTCGGAGGATGATGAAGCAGAAATAAATATAGCCGAATGGGTAAAAGGGTCTAAGAAGTCCCTAGTCTGTTCTTGGCTAAAGCTAACTAGAAATAAGTTAGAAGTTAAGTGTGCCTTTGATGTTTCCAAATTTGATCGTATTTTTGATTTATTATTACAAGAAAAGATAATACGATTACCCGAGGGACATATTATACCATCAGCTGACGAGATCAAGAAACGCAGGTATTGCAAGTGGCACCACTCTTTTTCTCACAATACTAACGACTACAATATTTTTCGTCAACAGATCCAGTCGGCTATTGAAGATGGTCGGCTAAAATTTGCTGATGAGCCGACCATGCAAGTTGACGCTGATCCATTCCCAATTAACATGGTTCAATGTTTGGCTAAAGGAAAGGAGCCGATGCATGATGAGCCGAAGAAGGATCGGTAGGTCAATATTCAGTCGAATTCAAACAGCGGCCAGACGTTGAAAATTACGATCGGCTCATTACAAATAGAAGCCGATCACAAAGGGAAAAATTCGAGGACCATTAAGCCCAAGGGAAATCCTCAGGTGGGTAAGTGGTACAAAGCTGAAAAATCGCCATCAAGGCAATCGGCCAAAAGGCCGGGACCAACGTTTTCACAATTGATGGAGAAATACGAAATAATGAGTAGCCGACCACGATATCCTGCTCCCCGGTCAGATAATTTATATCACACTGAAAATGTGGAGAAAGCCCATAGAAGATGTCCCTTTTGGCAGTTTTGTTGGGAAAGGGGAGTAGCACTGCCATCTCCGTATACATGTCCGATGGAGCATTACCCCCGAGACGATTGGCCAAGACAATCGGCTAGAGATAGGCTATCTGGGCCGATTCAAAATCATGGCCAGGGTTACAGAAGGCCTGTTCGTGAAAGAATATCTGAACCAAACCAGGTACCAGACCAGGTCGAAACACGGAGGCCCAATTCAGACCAGGAAGATTTGGCTGGCCAGATACGAAAGCCAATGGAGCCCAAGCCCAGGTGGTGTCCGTCTGGCCTTAGTCGATCACAGCGTAGACGACTTCAGAGGCTAAGGACTTAGGAGATCCGTGAAGCCGACGCTGAAAAGCAGAGGGATGAAATTTTCAATAAGCTTCGTCCGGTAAAGGTTGTCAAGAAAGAGTGGAGGAAAAAGGAGCAAGCCGAGGAAGATTTTGAATCGGCAGACGATCTAGATTCCCCCATGATTAGGGATGATACACCCCCAATGGATATCAATATGGTGTTCACGTTGCCAGCCGAATTCAAAATCAAAACTGAATCGGTTAAAGAAACTTTTGCCCAATCATGCTCGGGAGTCCAAAATGCAATACTCGAGAAGCCAAGAGACGATCATCGGCTTTTGAAACCATTATATCTGAAAGGGTATATAAATGGAAAGCCGATATCAAGGATGCTGGTAGACGGTGGAGCCATAGTAAACTTGATGCCCTATATAACTTGCAAGAAACTGGGTAAGTCCGATGAAGACTTGATTAAAACTAACATGGTTCTAAACGACTTCACTGGCGATCCAACCGAAGCCAAAGCGCCGTGGTTACGTAACTGATCGCCGTAGAAAAACTTTGCCGACTGCATTTTTTGTCATCGACGCCAAAGGCAATTATAGCGTTCTACTTGGGAGATATTGGATTCACGCCAACTGCTGTATTCCATCGACTATACATCAAGCGCTTGTCCAATGGAACGGAGAGGAAGTTGAAATTGTCACAGCCGACACATCGGATCACATTGCCATGGCCAGTTCCGATGCGAATTGGCAAGATGAAGAAGCAGGATGTATATCGGGAAAGACACTAGAAGATTACGATTTCATCTGCGTGAGCAAAACAGGACTTGTGCCGATCAGTGTCAAACTGCACGCTTCATCGAAAAGCAAACGGCGCTACGCCGATGGGGAAAAGAAAAACAGTGAAGGCATTACAAGACAAAATGCAAAGCTATCGTCAAACGACAGATAGCTATGAGGCTATAGAAGACTTTCAAGAGGTTGAAAAGTTGGGTCAAGGTTTTACGTCCACCGATCTGCTTGAAGAAGTTGATATAGGTAGTGGTGATAGAAAAAGACCAACTTTTGTTAGCACGAAATTAGATGTAAAATATAAAGAGAAGTTAATAGAAGTTCTTAGAGAATATAAAGATTGCTTTGCTTGGGAGTACCACGAGATGCCTGGTTTAAGCCGACAATTGGTAGAACATCAGCTACCCATTAAACAAGGTTATCGGCCGTTTAAACAGTACCCTAGGCGTTTTAATCCGGCTCTGTATAAAATTATAAAAGAATAAATAGAGCGATTGTTGGAGGCTAAATTTATAAGACCTTGTCGATATGCGGAGTGGGTTTTCAACATTGTTCCAGTCATGAAGAAAAACAGAAAACTTAGAGTATGTGTCGACTTTAGGGATTTGAATAAAGCGACACCGAAAGATGAATACCCGATGCCGATAGCGATATGCTTATCGATGCCGCATCGTGGGAATAAAATCATAAGTTTTCTAGATGGAAACGCCGATACAATCGATACTCATGGCGTAGTCGATATACCAAGACAACTTTCGATGTCCCGAGCCATAGGTTTATTCGAGTGGACGGTTATGACTTTTGGCAAAAAAATGCTGGGGCAACATTTCAACGAGCCATGAACCTGATTTTTTAGGACTTAATCGGTCACATCGTTGAAATATATATCGACGATGTCGTAGTAAAATCGGTAGATGATTTGTAGCATTTGGCCGATTTAGAAAAGGTTTTTCAGAACATAAGAGCACATGGCTTGAAGATGAATCCTTTCAAATGTGCGTTTGGCGTGTCAGCTAGGCAATTTTTAGGCTTTATGGTACACGAAAGAGGTATTGGGGTTAATCAAGCAAGAGTGAAAGCCATGGCCAACACCGAGCCACCGGCATGCAAAAACGAATTACAGAAGTTGATAGGCAAGATTAATTATCTACGGAGATTTATCTCAAACCATTCCGGCAGAATTCGTGGTTTTACCCCGCTGTTGAAGTTGAAGGATAATCAAGAATTTGTGTGGGGAGCCGATCAACAAATGGCTTTTGATGATGTTAAAAGATATTTGTCCAGTCCCCCGGTTTTGGCTGCACCACAAAAAGGGGTTCCTTTCAGACTATATGTATCGGCTGAAGAGGAGACTATTGGAGCTGTTCTAGCACAAGAGGTTGGTGGTAAGGAGAGAGTTATCTTTTATTTAAGCCGATGACTACTTGATGCGGAAGTCAGGTACCCTTTCGTTGGGAAATTGTGTTTATCATTATATTTCTCATGCACGAAGTTAAGGCATTCTATATTAGCATCGGCTTGTAAGGTGATCTGTAAAACCGATGTTATAAAATATATATTATCAGCTCCAATCCTACGGGGTCGACTTGGCAAATGGGCTTATGCCTTGGTTGAGTTCGACTTGTCTTATGAATCGGCCAAAACAGTCAAGGGGTAGGTTCTAGCCGATTTTATAACAGGACATGACACTACTGCCGACTTAGTATCCGTAGCTCCGTGGCAATTGTTTTTTGATGGGTCTGTATGCAGAGAGGGCAATTCAATCGGTGTAGTACTCATATCACCTAAAGGGCATAAATTCGAATTCGCATTTCGGCTGAAAAGCCGATGCTCAAACAATCAAGCAGAATATGAAGCATTGCTCAAAGGTTTGCAATTATTAGAAAATATCGGAGTACGCGCGGTTGAGGCATATGGGGACTCTATGTTAATTGTACAGCAAATAAAAGGAGAATACCAATGCCGATACGTAGTACTGCTGAAATATCTAGAACAATGCTTCGAGATAATCGGCTCATTTACATCATTTTCTATCGGTCATATCCCTCGAGAATTAAATGATAGAGCTAATGCCCTGGCTCAATAGGCATCAGGGTACAAAGACTTTGACCGATATCTGGTAACTGAGCTAACGGATAAAGCCGTCATGTGCGTGGATGTCGCGGACTGGAGAACGCAAATAAAGAATTATCTGATCGATCCATCTGAGGCAACCGAACGCAAGATTAGGCAACAAGCTTTGAAGTACATTGTTATGGACGATACGTTGTATTATCGGACGATGGAAGGATTGCTATTAAGATGTCTTGGGGCTGAAGAAGCACGAGTGGCAATGGGTGAAGTTCATGAAAGCATTTGCAGTTCTCATCAATCGGCTCATAAGATGCAATGGATGCTCAGACGAACAGGTTATTTTTGGCCGACAATGCTAGAAGATTGTTTCAAGTATTATAAAGGGTGTCAGACCTGTCAGAAGTTTGGCAACATACAACTAGCACCAACGTCAGCCTTACACCCAATTATCAAGCCATGGTCATTCAGGGGCTGGGGAATAGATGTAATCGTCCAAATATTTCCTGCTTCAAGTAAAGGCCACAAGTTTATTTTGGCTGCAACAGATTATTTCTCTAAATGGGTTGAAGCTATACCACTTAAGAAAATAACTAGTGTTCAAGCCATCGGCTTTGTTAATGAGCATATTGTTCATCGGTTTGGGATACTGCAAACAATTACGACCGATCAAGGTACGGTGTTCATGTCTAACGAGTTTCAGAGTTACGCGACAAGTCTAGGGATTAAACTGTTGAATTCATCCCCGTACTACGCTCAGGCTAATGGACAAGCCGAGTCGTCCAACAAAACGTTAATCAAATTGATCAAAAGAAAGATTAATGAAAAACCAAGGAATTGGTACTCAACTCTATCGGAGTCGCTTTGGGCGTATCGGCTAGCCTACCACGGAGCAACAAAGCTTTCACCTTACCAGCTGGTGTATGGTCAAGAAGCCGTATTACCCGTTGAAATCAATATTGAATCTATACGAGTGGCCAGACAACGGTTTGTTCGCTCAGGATTATAACAATTTGATGATCGACAACTTGGATGAGTTGGCAGAATTACGTTTGTCCACACTTGATCGGCTTAAGAAGAATAAAATCAGGGTTGTAAGGGCGTATAATAAAAAGGTCATGCCTAAGTCTTTCGATCAAGCTGATTTAGTATGGAAAACGATATTGCCTGTTAGTTCGAAAGATAACCGATTCGGAAAATGGTCACCTACGTGGGAAGGACCATACAAAGTTAATCGGCTAGTCGGTGGAAATTCATATGTGATAGAAACGTTGGAAGGATATGTTTTGCCTAAAGCTATTAACGGGAAATACTTAAAGAAATATTATCCTAGCGTTTGGGTTGGAGCCTAGCCAACTAAGGATCACGTTCAAAAAGCCAAGTTAACACGGTGCTGTTAATCAGCTAAAGAGATTGTGGACTCAGACTGAAATTACAGGAAAGTAAATTAAAATCGGTTAAACAGTCAATTATAAACATAGCAAAAGTTACAAAGTATTCAGAACAAGTGTTTCTTAAAAAACGGCCAACAGACTTTTACATTTCAGAAGTTAATTTTGGATGCTTGAGCCTGGGAGGTTTGCGCCTAAAGCCGACAGAGCACCTGCGGTCTTTGCAATTACACATTGAACTTCGTCAATGATGTGATCATCTTCCTTAGCGCTCCCTGGCACTAGCACCACCTTGGTAATTTGTTTCTTTACGCCGACCATGGCCATCGCAAGTCCTAGCTTCTGATCCTTGATGGCCGATGAAGTCTTCTCAAGGGTGTGCTGGCCTTTAGTGATTAGCCTTTTCGTCTTGGCCAACTCTTCCATAAGAAACTTCTTGGTCGTTTCGACCTGACCGAGGGAGGTTTTCGTGGTCTTCATCGGGCCCAGACGGCCAAATTTTTGCTTTTAGCCTTAGCATCACCACAAGCTCGCCCGTAGTTTTCTCGACGGCTTTGAGCTTTGCACTGAGCTATTCTTGCCTCAGCTGCCTCCACCTCAGATCTTCTCTCGTCCAGATGGCACATGTTGAGGAGAGCTTCCATGGCCTCTGGGGGCAGATCGGTTTGAACTGCTGATAAGGCATCGCGAATCGACTGATTATTGGCCAGGATCTCCGATTGCGGCCTCATGACCAGGTCAAAAAGCTTGTTCAGTTTTTCTTTCGTGCCTGGAGTGGAGGTGACTACAGCCGATGCCTCCTTCGACACTTCGAGGATTCTTCAGATCTCGGCATCGTAGTCATCAGTGGCCATGATCTCCGGGTCATCGAGATCGGCCAAGGAGAAACCCAACAGGTTGGTCTGGTCAGAAAGCTCTGGTAGGTCGGCAGGCAGGGCTATGGGGGTAGGCTGTGGCTGAGAAACTGGCGCAGAAGAAATCTTCGAAAGATCGGCTAAGATCTTTGCGACTTGAGCAGATTGCGTTGGCTAAAAGAAGTAAAATACAGAGTAAGCCAACATACCAAAATACATAATTTACTAAACAAAGTATGATGACCTACCTCTCCAGTAGCCGACGCATGCGGTGAGCTCTCGCCGCTCTGCTCATTGGGCTTAGGGACCTTCTTGGCAGCGGCCTTAGTATACTTCCGCTTCTTTTCTGGGAATTTATCGGGTAAACAATCTTGTCAGATGAAAATTGGGTGGGCTATGAAAGAAAGCCGATAAAAGACTTACTGGGTTGTTTCTACTTCTCCAAGTCTGACAAAGATGGGCTCTGAATGCCCAAAGACCCAGAAGCATAGCCTGTGATGGCAGCCAATTGTTGTTGTTTCTTAGGATGGCTATCACCCGATGGGCCCGGTTGCCCTCTTTCCAATAGCCTTGTTCTCGCAGAAGAAAAAATTTAGGTTCAAAGTAAAACTTCATGAAAGACAAGGTGGGAGATTTAGACTCTAAGCGATACCTCGCTAGAAGCAATTACGCTCGTGTTCAGATATCCGCACGGGCGGCCTCACCGCTAGAATCGCATTAGACGCTAACGCCGCTCCTAAGATTTGGAAAAATTCATTAATAATGTTTGATGGAGACTTTGATCCATAAAGGGCTTCTGCAATAACCGACCACCATGAGGTATACCCTCCCGCCTGTCCCTGTTTCGTGAAGAAGTGTGGCAAAGATCGGACTTGCGTGTCATCACTACTTCAAGGACAATTTCACCGACACAAGATTACGACTGCTCTTGGCTCAAGCCGATCAAGAAGCCGAAAACTTGGGATCACTTGACCAAATCCCAGTTGCCTTGCGTAAATAGACGGATGGTAGAATTCGTATGATGGCTGGTATGTCTGATTTCTTGTATGAAGACCAGCATGTAGAATGCAAGGAGAAATGAAAATTTTATACAAGTCTAGTGTTTCCTGAGGCATAGAAAAACTGTCGGCTTCGAGATGCAGAAATGAAGGCCATAGAAAATCGACCACAGAGCTATAACTAAAAAAGTCTCGCTGTTTCAAATCCTCATTGCTCAAATGAAGGAAGAAAGACAGGTACTTCCTCGAATCGGCTACTGTGATTTTCGTCTCATTTCCAGAGCACATGATGAACCGTTCACCAAAAGATCGGCTTGCTCGATATTCGGGGATGGCGTTCTCTGGATTGCCTTCTCTTGGGAAGGCTATATAATCAGTGGGTTCCAAACCAAAGGGTCGGCTAAAAAGCAATGCAACCAGACTTGGATAAACCATAAGGGACCACCCACGTTACCCACGGTAAAATCGGCAAAACCCGTATAAAGCCGACTTCTAATAATATGCATCATTTGGTACACTGCTCTGAGAAACGTTTTTCCGAGTGCTAGCTGACGGCCTTCTACCAATCCTTCTGCAATAGTCTGATACACTTGAGTTGGCCCTAATGAAGCTCCACAAAACAAAAATCGGTAAAGTCACAGGTTAAGGAAAGCAATGTGCTCCTCATCCGATACTAACCCATTTACTTGGTTATTATTGGCTATATATTTAGACCATCCTTCACCTTGGACCAATCAGCTTTGTACTTTGGTTTGGCAATCGAAGTCGATATTTGTTCCCCATCCGTCTCAAGCGTGAGAACTCGAGCAACATCCAAAGAATGTTGGGCCGACTAGACCGTGCGAAACATAAAGGCATTGAAAGCATCCGACCAGTAATAATGCCGCCGTGGCCACCAAGGGCTCATTGGCTTCGGATCGGCTAAACTCAAAGGAATACACTCGCTATGCCCATTCTTTCCAGACTCCTTTTTGGGCTACACGGTTATACCAGCTTCCACCCTTTATGCAATCGGCCAAGCCCTAAAACTCGATCCAACCCTCAAGATATACCTCTAGCCGATAAAGGAAGGCGAGTTACTTGATCAATAATTGTAGTCAAGCCTAAATTTCCTAGAGGACCAAGGAAAACGATCAATACCGTTGGGAATCGGATTAGTACTGGAAGGATCCATTCAATGATCTTGGTGTTAAGAAGATTCGAGAGGTTAAGCAGAGGGAAGCCGATCGACTCAGAACAGAAAGCAAGCAGGAAGAAGCCGATTGTGAAGATCACGAGAGCTTGTGCGCGTGAAGAATGACCGAAGTGGGGGCCGCATTTTATAGTGAGGTGAAAATCTGAAATGGCGGGAAGTGAATCTCAAAGGGCGCGAGTAGTTAAAACGCACTACCCGCATGTCAGAGAATTACGGAGCGAATAAAGTAGCACTTATTGAGCGAAGTTCAACAGTTAGCCGATGGGAAAAGCCGATAATTGCAATTTTTGATAGATGACAAGTCATCTCTCAAAAATGGGGGCATATGTTTGCACCAAAATTTGGCAAGTCTAATCAAAATCGGCAATAAAGTCAAAGATACGGAAACTAGCAGATAGTTTGGGAAGATTTAAGGATATTTGGTAATAGCAAGATCTTTGAGGAAATAACTGTCTGAGATAAGGCCGATACGGATCAGGACTTGAAATGTGTTGTAGTAGGACATGATCGGCCGAAAGGTATAAAAGAAGGGCCAGAGCAAGCTGCAAAAGGATCCAACACAATACAATCAACCAGCCTTTACTTACTTTTTCCTGTCGACTAGGAGTAGTTTTTTTAATTTAGATCTCTCTTTGTAATCAATCTTGATCAATAAAGTTGCGCATCGCCGATTGTTGATCTTCGTCAATTACACCCCAGGTTTGATTTGTTCTTATTTTGTTGCACATCGCCTTCTTCAGAATCGATCTGCCTTTATTCTCTGATTAACCTTAATCGGCTAATTAGACTTATTTTGTTACCTCGATCTTGATCGGCTTCAAGCTGATTAAGTCTAAGCCGATTGATCTCCACGATCGGCTTTGTGTGAATTTTATATTTTTACCTTGTCGCCATCGTCAAATCGACCGCACGCTCAACCTGTTCGCCCGTGTGTCGTCGTAAACCCTACATCAAGTTTTTGACGCCAACAGCATCTTACGAACAATATGAAAATCGGTTAGTGATGCCCCAAGGCCCTTGAGCTCATTTACTATGTTGTTCAACCGTGAATACATCTCATTGATGTTTTCATGGGGCAACATAATAAAACTCTCATATTTGATTCGAAGCATATGCAGTTTGGCTTTTTCGACCGAGGATGTCCGCTCATGAATTTTCGAGACGGTTGTCCAAATCTCATGAGTGGTTTCTAGATTGCTCACTCGATTGAACCCATCCATGTTCAAAGCACCAAAGAGAGAATTCATAGCTTGAGCATTGAGATAAGTGTTTCGCTCTTGTTCCATTGTGAGTGTGGGATTAACTCCCGGAGCGAAACCCTAAACTACAATTCTCCATATGCTTGGGCTCATGGCCCTAAGATAAAGGGTCATACGAATTTTCCAATAAGCATAATTTGTGCCATCGAAAAATGGTGCCTTGCTTATTGACAACCCATCGCTAGCCAACCTTAATCTCTAGGCGGTAAAGCCCCAAAAGAGAGTCCTTGCTCTTATACCACTTGTAGGATCAAGGATAACCGACTAGAGGGGGTGAATAGGAGGTTTATTAATTTTTCGATTCTAATTTGCAATTTAGAAGGACACTAAGTGACGAATACTCATACTGTGGGTACCCTAACGGCCTGTAATGGCAATAGGCCGCTACAAGCCCAGCCCACCAAGGGACCCGCGAGGTCACAAAAGACGCCATCCTCGACTGAGAGCGGGCGAGCAATCCCGACTCAAGTGGGACGCCGACCACAGCAGCTCGGGCACTCTGAGCCCCACCAAGCTAAGGCAACCTACACTAAGGGCCATGTGTCGGGCCTCCGCCGACTATTGGCCACGTGCCCCATGGATGATCATTCGAGTGACCGCAGGGCGCGTGGCCCTTCCCAAGGCAAAGACAAGGGTTTCCTAAGTCAAAACTCCACCCCATCGCCTACCACACGGCATGGGGACGCGCTTCTCCCGAGGCAGCTTGCTGGCTACGCCGCAACATCAAGACTGATGTTCCTGTGAGGGCGTGTGTGCCGCTTCCCAAGGAACGACGAATCGCTTCGCCAAAGAAGCCTACCAAACCCGGTGGACAAGGCCGATGACGACTCAATCGCTAAGACGAAGGACTAGGGCTCCTAGTCTAGGTTTCTCCTTCCTTCCTTCTCCCACTCGATGTAACCCGCCTCTCCCGCCTATATAAAGGGGGGTGGTCCTCCGGGAGAAAGGGACATAGATATACGCATTACGAGGACACGCACACACGAACAGAGATAGATCCTCCTCGCTAAGTCATTACGAGCGGGCAAAGTGAACGCCTCGTGTTCAAGTCCTCGCCTCCTTGTAAGCGTGCAGTGCATTTACTACATCCAAGGCAATACAACACTACCACACGAATCGAGTAGGGACATTCGATTCGAACTAGTATACATCTTGGGCTTTCGAGTCTAACCATTCAGTGAGAGGGAACGCGTGGCCCTTCCGACTTACAAATTTACTTGCCGGTGCTCAACGCCGCAAGGCGCTGGCGCGCTGTAGGGGCCTTCGCTGCCTTCACAACATCTCCCGACTTCGCTTGTCTCCTTGATGGCATTCTTCACCCGCGATGGCATGTTTGTGTCGAGGAGCCGATCCGCTTCGCTCCTCGACTTCATCGCCACTCCGGCGGAGAGCTCGCCATTCCTCGCCACTGAGACCAGCGCCCGTTAGAGCCCGACTCCGCTTCAATGATTTCGCCAAATCTCCGCTTGGAGCCTCCCTACAGGCCCTAAGGACGGAGTTCAAGAAGTGCCTCGTCGCCTCTGGCGGCGGTACCCGTGAGCTTGGGCAGATGACTACATCACCTCCCGCAGGCTCACAACTCGTGGCAATGGCCGCCATATGCCGCCTCGCCCATGACTTGCTGGAAGATTCTTCCAGCCACGACTCTAGCTCCGACATGGAGCACGCTACCCGCAGACGTCACTCCCGCGAGTGCAACATGGCAGCACTCGGTCAACTTGATCAGAACCCCGCGGCTACGGGGCTCTCATCCAGCCGCACTGTGGCCTGTGAAGAGGAACATCAACGCGAGCGCCGAACGCGCCTAAGCTCGCCGCAGACCGAGTTCCAGCTGGCGCAAGGCGAAGAGCCGAAGACCGGCGGCCGAAGCTCGACAAGCTCCAGCCGACCGAGCAGATCACCGAGCCCCGCCACTTGGCGCAGGCGGCGGGCGACGTCAGTGCATCACCAGCTGGTGGAGGAATCTGATGGCCCTCAATTCTTCCCTCATGCAAGTCAGAACGTGGACGCAGCCGCAACGCTGCTCCGCGGCCTTCCCGAGCCGGCTGACCAGGAGGCCAAGGACACATACCATAACCACCGGGTCAGGAACGCGCTGCCATGCAAGACATGCAGCTCCGACTTCACCGGGCGCCACTCTCCGCCGCCAAACCCACACCGGCTGCCGTGGCTTGTCCGGTCCGGAAAGGCGGCGCGCACAACGAACGCAACGCCTCAGTTCGCTGCTCCAAATACCGGCAACAACTATGACGCTCGTGCACCTCGAGGCGCCGAAGAAAAGCGGACGGCCGCCACTCGCTGTCGTGACAAAGCAGACACCGCAACGATCGCAGCCCGAGCCCTGATGGTCCAGGACCATGGGCTTTTTGTCAGGGGATCCGCCATGCGGATCTCCCTGCCAGATTCAGGGCACCCACCAACATAGCCAGTTACACTGGGGCCACGAACCCCGTGTCCGCTCAAGACTACGGCCACGTGGTTCGCAGAGGGGCTTCAGATGATCTCTTCATCATCCAATACCTACTATCTATCTCGTGGACTCTGCTCGAGCCGGGCTCGAGTACTTGCCTACAAAAACCATCAGGAACTGGGCCGACCTGAAGAGCCTCTTCGTCGGTAATTTCTAGGGCACTTACAAGCGCCACGGGAACTCCTGGGACATGAAGAGCTGCAAGCAGCAGCCGGGAGAAACTCTCCGGGATTACATCCGACGCTTCTCCCATCAGTGCAATGAGCTCCCCGACATCTCCGACGCCGATGTCATGGGGGCGTTCATCTACTGCACTCCGCAAGGCCTTGGTGCACAACCAAGGCGCGCTGCCCGTAACTACCAAGGAGCTGGACATTATGACCAACTACGCCCGGCGAGGAGGCTGGGGGCCATCTTCGAAGGAGGAAAGGCTACAAGAGCCCGCCCCGAGGCGGTCCTTCCGACCGCTCCGGCTGCGGAAGCGCACGGGAAACAGTCCGCGAGGTCCAAGTGGTCGCGATCGCCGACCGCCTCGCCAGCAAAGCAGGCGCGACCGCCGCCGCGCCGACCACTTCAGAAGTCGGCGGACAGCCCGTACGCACTACGGGTTCCCCGTCAAGCACAAATACCGGATCGCGAGGTCCCGACGCTTCTTCCTGCACTCTCACGACGCCGGCAAAGGAAAGAAGGCCCGGCCCCACGGGCCGAGGAGAAAAGGGCGACGACGAGTTCCTGTAACCCGATGGCTGCCTCATGATCTTCGGCGGTCGCATGCTACGCCGACAAGCTGCCGGCCAAGCTCGCTTCCGCTGGTCCATACCGCGCTCCACCTGGCCCCCAAGACCTTCGTGGTCGAGTCTCGATCACGCTCGATCGATCGATCACCCCGACCACGCCACTACCGGGAGGTACCCGCCGTGGTCGACCCTATCGTAGGGAAGAAGCGCCACGGCAGTATTTTATGGATGGCGGCAGCCGTCTCAACATCCTATATGTTGAGACGCCGACGCCATGAGAATCCCCGCCGAGTCTCCGACGAGCAAGGCGCCTTCCACTGGCGCCATCCTGCCAAGAGCCCACCCACTGAAAGCAGATCGACCGCCTCCCACCTTTGGAGGACCGTGAAATTTCCCGTGATCGAGACCCTCACCTTTGAGGTCGTGGATTTCCCTGGATCCTACCACGCCATCCTAGGGAGGCCGTGCTATGCCAAGTTCATGGCGATCCCAGCTACACCTACTTCAAGCTAAAGATGCCTGGGCCGCGAGGAGTCATCACCGTGGCCTCATCTTTCCAGCTTGCTTACAGCAGTGAGCGGAGCAGTTGTGAGCTAGCATCGGCGGTCATCGCTGGCCCGCCGAAGCATCGACCTTCTGAGGAAGCTCCGAGTCCGCCCCGACCCAGCAAGTTGGGGGCAGGATCCTTCAAGTCTGCCGAGGACACGAAGAAGGTCGCGGTCGATCCCGAGGATTTGACAAAAACCATGCGGGTCGGAGCCACGCTCCCCGCCAAATAGGAAAGCACGCTCGTCGACTTCCTCTGCGCCAACAACGACGTCTTCGCATGGAGGTCCTCCAACATGCCAGGAATCCCAAGGGAGGTCGCCGAGCACTCCTTGAGCATCCAACCAGGCTCGAGGCCGGTCGCCCAACGCCTGCGTCGCTTCGACGAGGAAAAGCGCAGAATCATAGGGGAGGAGATCGCCAAGCTTTTGGCTGCAGGGTTTGTAAAAGAGGTGCGCCACCCCGAGTGGCTCGCCAACCCTGTACTTGTAAAAAAGAAAAATGGGCAATGGAGAATGTGCGTTGACTACACAAGTTTGAACAAGGTGTGTCCCAAGGACCTGCTCTCTTGCCCCGTGATCGACTCAAGTTATTGACTCCACCGCTGGTGCGAATCCTTTCCTTTCTCGATGCCTACTCAGCTACCACTGTATAGCATGTATGAGTTCGACCAGCCTCACCACTTCCTTCATCACTCCGCTTATTTGTTTTGCTACGTAACGATGCCGCTTGGTCTAAAAACGCGGGCGCTACATACCAACGATGTATGCAAACGTGTTTCAACGACTGATCGACCGTGAATATCGAGGCATAAGTCGATTTACATCGCTGCCAAGACTAGGAATGCCGACGATCTCATCACCGACCTAAGAGAAACTTTTATAACCTCCGACGGCTCAAGATAAAGCTCAACCCCGAAATGCGCCTTCGGGTCCCTAAGGGAAAGCTTCGCTTCATCGCTCGAGCGTGGCATCGAGGCCAATAAGGAGAAGATCTCTGATCATAAGGATGGGCCAGATCGGCAACCTAAAGGGGGTCCAAAGTCGCCAGATGCCTAGCACTTTTAAGCCATTTCTGTCTCGTCTCTACGAGCTGGATGCCGCTTCTACAGTCGCCAAGAAATCCGACCGCTTTGGGCTTGACCTGTGAGGCCTCAGAGGCCCTCTCCCTTGAAGACCTTCCCGACCACCCCTCACCCGGTCGTCCCAAGACCAAAGTAACCCGCTTCCTTCTACATCACCGCCACGACCCAAGTCGCCGCCATGCTCGTGGTAGAACGAGCTAAGAGGGACGTGAGCTCAAAGTACAACGCACTACCTACTTCATCGAGGTGCTTTCCGAGTCCAAAGCTCGCACCGCAGTGCGAGCCGCCCACGCGTGCTCATCAAAGAGGAAGCCGATCCACTACTTCAACTAGCACCCGTCATCGCAGGACCACGCCGCCACTCGGGCGAGATCATCCACAATCGCGATGCCTCAGAAGGATAACCTAGTGGGCACTGATTCAATAATATGACATATCGCACGCTCCCGAACGACGATCAAGTCACAGTGCCTTGCCGACTTCACGCCGAGTGGATCAAGCCCAGCGCCACCGGGCCAAGACCCCGAGTATTGACAATGTACTTCGACGGGTCCTACACCAAAACGGCGCGGGCGCGGAGTCGCCATCGCCTCCCGCCAAAGAATAAGCTCCAAGACGCCATCGTCGCTTCTTCGATGCGACTAACAACGCCGCCGAGCACGCAGGCTCTCGCCAACGGCTCCGATCGCCGCTAACCTCCGGCGCCGACTTTACGCCCACGGGACTCCAAGCTCGCCTTCGATCAAGTCATGAAGGCCGCCAACCCCGAGACGCCGCATGGCCACGTGATCGTCGGTAGCGCGCAAGCTTGAAGAAAAGTTCAAAGGTTTCGAGCTTCACCATAGCTACAGACGCTACAACAGTGAGGCCGACTACCTAGCCAATCTCGCCTCCAGCAGAGGGCCAGTCCCTCCTGGGATCTTCGTCTGCGACCTTCCGTAGCCTTCCATCAGGATGGATCCAGCAACCGAGCGACCTTCCGACCTGCCAGGCGCGACTACTCCGACCAACAAGCAGTCGGATGTAGAGCCACCCGGGTCGGGCCGCGATGTATCGACGATCAATCCGATCAAGGAAGCCTTTATCGACCGCCGATGATAGATCGCTCGACCGACCGACCGAGGCCCTGCCTCGCCGCCGGCAAGTCTTCGCTCGGTCGCCAGATCTCTACAAAAGGAGTCCCTCCGAGTCCTCCAGGTGCATCCTGCCACCAAGGAAGCAACCGCCTCGATATCCATGGCGTGTCGCGGGCCACCTTGTCGCGCCTTGTCCCTCGTAGGAAAAGCTTCCGACAAGGTTTCTACTAGCCGACCGCCGTGTCCGACGCCGAGCAGATCGTGACGCACCGCTGGCGTGTGCCGCTCCGCCGACAGACGATCTTCCACTGGTTTACAGTACATCCCCATCACGCGGCCATTTGCGGTCCGGGATTCGATCCGCCTGCCCTTCAGAAGGCGCCGGGCTTTACTCCACTCCTTGTCACGGTGGACAAGTTCACCAAATGGATAGAGGCCAAACCGGGTCGTGGAGCATCACGCCGTGCAGCGCCACCTTCTTCCGCGACATTGTCTTTCGATTCGTGAGTCCCGAACTCCATCATCACCGGCTAACGGACGCAGCTTCACGGGAAGGAATTTCGAGTTCTCGCGACGACTTCAACATCCGCATCGATTGGGCAGCTCGGGCCCATTCGCGACTAACAAATGTGTCGAGCGCTAACGACATGATCCTCCAGTACTCAAACCACGAATCTTCGCCGATCAAGCAATTACGGGATGATGGGTGGCCGAGCTACCCTCCGCCCTCGGATCTTGCGATCACGCCAACCTCAGCGCACCGGGTTTACACCGCTTCATGGTGTTCGATGCCGAGGCCGCCTTGCCAACCGATTTAGAATACGGCGCCCAAGAATACAAGCCTTCAACGAGGCTCGGGCTCGCTGCAACAGACGCCATCGACTCACTCGACGAGTAAGACGTGATGTGGCCACTCTACGATTGGCAAGTATCAACAAGCGCCGCGACGCTTATCACACCCGCCGATTCGAGCAACTTTGACGCTTGCGGACTTGGTCTCGCTACGTTCAAAGCAAGAAGACATGCACAAGCTCTCACCGCTCGAAGGCCCTTCACCGCCGGGAGGTTCTCCGACTGCACCTTCCGACTCAAGGACGCTGGATGGCCACGCCCTCCCAACGCGCCGAACATAGAAAAGTTAAGACGATTCTATCCCTAAGTCCTTTTCTTGTCCCTTTCACCGCCCTTACCTTTTTCCGAAAGCACCCGCCGCCATGCGACGCCAGGCTGCTCATTGGCACCTCAGACGGTCGCTGGCCAGCACTCGCTGGTCGGCGACCCGCCACCACGGGTCCCTCCAGAGCGTAACCTCTCGACCCAAGTGCTATGGCCTACACCCCGCCGCTATGGTTGGCGGCAGCACTTGCGGAAGAAGGAAGTGCTCGAACGAGCGACCTTGGTCGGTTGGGAACACTCCTTTCCCGTGCAAGCACAGTCAATTCACGCACTCACGCGGGTCGGTGACTCGACCAGCCACGGGGTCCCTCCCGAGCGGTAACCCTCTCGACCCAAGTGCTACGGCCTACGCCCCCACGGCTATGGTTGCGAAGTAGCATTTCGCGGAAGAAGGAAGTGCCCGAGCGGAGTGACCTTTGGTCGGTCCGAACACTTATCCCGCACAAGCGCGCATGAATGTCGATAGCCAAAGTTCCCGCCCTCCTCACCCTTCCCTGGCAAACGATCCGACCTACGCAAAAGCGACCCCCGCGGTCCTTAAGGCTATGGTCGGTCAAGTGCTCGCCATAGCATAAAAAAGGAGAGAGAAATCGAAACTTGCTAAAAGCTTTAAGATTATTTGCATATAATAGTCTCTTACAATGAAAGGGGGATATGACTAATTTCTCCCTACTCTTTGTGGAGGACAATCACATGCAGACGTGGCCGCGATCTCCGAGTGTATGGCTAGACCAAGCTCGAGCTTGTCCACTCGTCCGTCTGCCTTGGCGACCCTCACCTGCCACCACCGCGAGGTCGATGTCGTCAGAATCGAGACGGTGTTGACCAGCCGAGGAAGCCCCGAGCGCAGCCGCCCGCTATCAGGCTCGACGCGTTCCAAGCACTCGGGCCATGATGATGAGCGAAGCTCGACCGCACGGCCCGGCACTTGGTCGCAGACGCCCCGCCGACTTTCAAGGGCTCCAACCTCGCAGCCACCGGTCCGACCTCCTCGCCTCCCGAGCACCGCCAACGCCGATCCCGCACTACTCACCATCGCATCCTGGCCTCTGCAGCATCCTTCCGCCGCCAGGGCGGCTAAGGTCTTTCGCGCATTTACAAACCGGGTAGCGCCGTAAACGCACCCATTAACCGCAATCACAAACTCAAAGTGGAGGAACAGGACTTACCGCTCATGAGCTCGCCAGTCGCCAAGATTAGCCACGGTTTTGGCCGCCTCTCGAGTAGGTCGCGCCGCTGCGCACCGGCGCCTCCCGAACTTGGTCCAGCCTCTCGGCTGGTCGCTTCCCGATTGCCGGCGCCTCGCGTCACGTGGTGTTCGGCGCCACTCGCCCCGCCAAGAGGGTCTCAAGCTCCGCCACCGCCGCTAAGGATCGGCTCGCCTCGGCGCTGCCGAAAGGTGGCTTGGCGACGACCAGCCTCGCGACTCCTCCGCTGCCGCCGCGCCCAAAGCCTCCCGAAAGGCCATGCAGCCGGGCGCAGCCGGTCGAGCTCTTCCACAGCAGCTAACCTTCGCCGCAGTGCACTTCGATGAATCGCGACTTCTCATCCGAGCGGGCACACAAGCGCTGCAAGGCACAACACTCCGTTAGCCCGTGACGAATCCGTTGAAAGCTACAAAGACGAAGTTCGCTAACTTACTGTGCTAATCGAAGAATTTCATCAGAATCGCACCAAGACTACCGAACACTCAAGAGCGAAAGCCAGATTCTCTTGGATCCGCTTCGTCTCGGCCACGACGCGCTTGACGCCCTCCCAAAAGGCGCCCCACTCGAAGCTCTCCGCCGGATTGTCCAGCGAGATGGTCGGCCCGCCGGTCTGACCGTCCCCCGACCGAGTCAACGTAAGCGAGGGCGGCCGAACAGAGCTGCCTGGGCCGGCCTCAGTGGCTTGCACCTGAGGAAGGTCACCCGGCACTTCCCCCTACGGCTCTGGTGGGACTAGCTCCGAACCTTGGGCCGCCCCCTCCAGCTGGTTCCCGGGCGGCGGTGTTACCGTCGCTTCTGGAAGCTAGGTCGCATCTGCCGGCGGGCGGCCCGGAGATTGCCGCCTGCTCCGTTGGCAACTCCGACGCTGCCGCCACCGATGCTTCGACCTCAACTGCATCGACCGCGCCTCTCGACCTGCTCCATCGGCTCCGCCGATCAAGCCGCTAGGTTCGGGTCGCAGCCGCGATCGCTTTGCGTGAACACTAAATACCGCAAGCGATCGCTGATCGCCAGATCATCCTATCGCCGCAAGGCCCAAAGAAAGGAGCGAGCACTTCATCGCGCTGACGGACGCTACGGCACCGCGCTCTTCGCCGCTTTGCGGGGCGACCGCCCTTCGCTTCCCGAGGATGATTCCACCGGGACATCTTCACTGGGCAAGGCGAAGAAGAGCACTCAAGGCCGCCCGCCGGTCCCGCTGCTGGCCGCCATCGGCCGGTGAGTTTGACAAGTACCGCAGACGGGTGCTTGTCCCGCCTCCATCATTGCCGCGGAAGTCGACCCGCAGCAGAAGGGTCTCTGACACGCTCACCACGCTGCCTCGCCAAGACGCCCTTCTCCATTTTTCTCCTCTTCTCCTCCTTATGCTTCTTGGCGCGCAGCCTTGATCCAAGCACGGACTTGCGGGCTGGCTCACTCTAAGTTCCTTCTCCCCAAAGAAGAACGCCGAGACCATCCCGCAAGCCCTCGGGAACGCGAGACTTTAGTCGACTGACGAAAGCCGAGGGGGAAGCAACAAAGAAAAAGGAGGAAAAGGCTACATTCGATTACTGTGTTTGGCGGGTTCCGGCCGAATGGCTCAGTGGCCGCCACCGCCTCGCTTGCACCTTCGCCATAACGGCGACACCGCGCCGACCTTTGACGGAGGGAGTTCTTCCTCCACCATCATCGCTGGTCGGATGGCCCTCGAACCAAAAACATGGGGAGCGGCCGATCCATAGCGGTTGCACGCGATCTTCATGAATGCGCCGCACAACGACATCGCCACCGCACTCGCTTCTTCTCGAGCCTTGATCTCGTCGACATCACCTCCACCCGCCTCTTCCTTCCGGCCGGCACCCCATTCCCACTCGCACTCGCTTTGGGAGTCGGTCAGAAGACCGGCGTCATTCCCCAAGTTCTCGACATAGAGCCACTCGGAAAGCCACCCCGGTTGGATGACGGCAGCTTTACGCCGATATAATCCGCTGCGCGCCCGAGAGCAGCCGAGAGCCACACCCCAATAGGCGCCGGTAAGGCCCGAGGGCTTATCCTTCTCACCGGGCCGAAGAAGTGCTCCATTAACGCCCAATGGGGCTCAAGCCCTGTAGGCCTCGCAGAGCGTGATGAAGACGGCGGCGTGGAGGACCCCATTAGGTTAATCGTGTATCTCCGCCTTGTAGTGGTGCAGAGCCCGCACGAACGGTGCAATGGGAGCCCAAACCCGCCAGAAACGAGGCGGCACGACGACTCCGCCGCCTCTCGACGCTGGGTAGTGGCTCGACGGCGCTCCACCGAGATGGCTCAAGGGGTAGGGAACCCTTCTTCACCACTCCCAGCGCTGGTTGGTCTAGATGGAGCACGCACAGCCACGACATTTTCGAAGAAACGGCGAAAAGGTGAGAAAAGGGGAGGTTGGAGGTTCTCTATCCTGTGGCTCTTGCTGTCTCTTTTCTTGTCTTAGGCAAGCGCGAGAAAGTTAAGAAAGCAAAGGCGAGAGGCTTGCACGAACGCCCCCGCACCCTATTTATAGAAGCCGAGCTTAACGCTAACTAAATGGGCGCCACCAATAGACGCCCTTGTCCGCCACGCTGCACCGTAACGCCTAGCCCCAATTCCTCTCGCATCTATGCCCGACAGACCGCAGAACTGTAAAGACACCGCTTGGGCAAGACGCCCTGGACCCCTGGCTCGCTTTATAGGCTAGCACGGTTGTTCCCGGCGCGTGTGAGACACCACCGGCCATCGCGCCCCCAAAATGCTGAAAGAGCTCGACAGCTCACGCCAGGGGCCCAGCCCAAAGCTGTGGGTTCTGAAGGCCAGTCCCACCAAGTGGGCATAAGGCCGCCTAAATAAATTTGAGCGAGGGGCGAGTATGAGGCGATCCTCGTGGGCCTCCAGGCTTGGCCGGGCCGACGCCTAATCATCCTAACTCGTGTCCGAGACCATACTTCACACTCTCCCGCGGAGCCCATCAATGGGTGACAGCCAGCTGTGCTCTGGGTCGGCGGACGACCCAGAGTCCGATACGGGATCAAGTAAAGAAAGGTTTTTATGGGTCGCCCCACAATGCCAGACACCCTACTCTCGACCGTCCGCTCGGAAGGGTCCCCTTGGGAGGACCTCCAGACCCACTCGGATCACCCGCCATTAGCTCCACGAGCATGGCGTTCAAACCAACGCGGGTAAACGCGTCGCCACCCACTTCAGTCCCACACCGCGATGTATGACGTGGGATAGACAATGCCACTCCTCTCGCAGCTACCCTCGTCGGACGAGGACTCGGGATATATGCCCTGCGTCTAGCTACGACGTTAAACGAGCACTTGGGCACCAGAACCTCCCGAGAGGCATCCGGTCGTCCCAGCCGACCGAGGCCGTGTCTAGCTACGACGTTAAACGAGCACTTGGACACCAGAACCTCCCGAGAGGCATCCGTCGTCCCAAATTGACCCAGGCCGCGGCCTAGCTACGATGTTAAACGAGCACTTGACACTAGAACCTCCCGAGGCATCCGTCGTCCCAAATTAACGAGGCCGTGTCTAGCTACGACGTTAAACGAGCACTTGGACACCAGAACCTCCCGAGAGGCATCTGGTAGTCCCAGCCGACCAAGGCACCGTATAGCTACGACGTTAAACGAGCACTTGGACACCAGAACCTCCCGAGAGGCATCTGGTAGTCCCAGCCGACCAAGGCACCGTCTAGCTACGACGTTAAACGAGCACTTGGACACCAGAACCTCCCGAGAGGCATCTGGTAGTCCCAGCCGACCAAAGCACCGTCTAGCTACGACGTTAAACGAGCACTTGGACACCAGAACCTCCCGAGAGGCATCTGGTCATCCCAGCCGACCAAGGCACCGTCTAGCTACGACTTTAAACGAGCACTTGGACAACAGAACCTCCCGAGGCATCTGGTCGTCCCAGCCGACCAAGGCACCGTCTAGCTACGACGTTAAACGAGCACTTGGACACCAATACCTCCCAAGAGGCATCTGGTCGTCCCAGCCGACCGAGGCCGTGTCTAGCTACGACGTTAAACAAGCACTCGGACACCAGAACCTCCCGAGAGGCATCTGGTCGTCCCAGCCGACCAAGGCCGCATCTAGCTACGACGTTAAAACGAGCACCCGGAGCCTCCCGACAAACATTTGTGAATACGAGAAAGGCATCCTACTGCCCACGCACGAGAAGAACGATCTTCCACCGACAGCCAACCCTCGAGGGCCGGGTTAGGTGGGAAAAAATGCCTAAGACAAGCTCATCACGAAGACACAAACAGTCACAAAGGAAAGGAAAATTTTATTATTGGCCGACAGGCTCAAGCTTTACAATGCTACATGAGGTGGCCGACAGGCTCAAACACTACACAACGCTACGTGAAATACGAGGAGCTATTTCAGCACCAAGTATTATATCACGAATTTCTGATTGTGTCACTGCCTCCGCACTGACGGCTACCGACACGCGCGCGCCATTGCCTCTAAGAGGGCGCTCCTCACCTCGAAAAGCCTCGGAGCAACCTCAAGCAGCGCGTCGATCGCAGCAACGTCGCGGGCCACGACCTCCTCCTCCTCCGAGAGTTCAGCCATCGCCTGGTCATGCTCAATCCAGAGCTCAGCCAAAGGATCCTCCTCTTCCATCTCGTCATCATCACCAAAGCCGAAGACTAGCGGAGGCGTCGAAGCCATTGGAGGATCGAAAAGGATTCTAGGCTGGGGGTAACTATCCAAGCAAGCGGTGGTGCCCTTTTATTCCCGAAGGAAGGAAGATCAAGCGACTCCGCATAAATGTCAAGAGCAGGAAAACGAAGCGCCCTTCGCCGGGTTCCGAAGCGGCAGAGAAGACGAATAGTCACGATGCACCAAGCCATGCGAGGCGCATGCAACGAAGCAATTAAAAGCTTCCGGCGGTTCGAATGCCTTCGACGACTCTTAGGCAGCCGCCGGATGCGCTAGAGCACACCAGGCTGAGACCAGCCGACCAGGCCGATTGGGTCACCCGACCAGGCCGGTTAGGTCACCCGACCAGGCCCGGTCGCCGCATACAACCAAGATTATCACCAACCAGGCTCAACCCCCGACCGTATCTGACGAACTCGCTCGGGGGTTCGGGGGCTACAACCCCAGGCCCGGTGGCCGCATACAACCAAGATTCTCGAGAATGAGAGACAAGATTTTTATCCCGTGGTCTCGGAGATTTGCCGGTCTCCCCTAGTCCATGTTGAGGTGACTTGAACCACTTCAAGCTGGCTCCACCCACTTGAGCCTTCCTCGATCACTCGTGGTAGCTCTTCACCGCTCCGGTTAGACGAGCTCCTTGCCATCACAACCGATCGGGCCTTCTCACAAGCTTTTTTGAGAAGATCACCGATCCCACATGCCTCCAAGCCGTCTAGGAGGCGGCAACCTCCAAGAGGAATAGGTGATGAAGCTTGCTCGAGGTCGAATTGAGTGCCAAAGGCTCAACACTAAATGCACCACTCAATTTTACTCCTAACTATTTCAAAATGAGAATTTAATGCACACAAATGAGTAGGAGGCAATCTAGAGCTCAAGGATGATCAATGAGGTCCAAAACTTACTCTAGAATGCAGGTGGGGGGTATTTATAACACCCACCAACTAAAACTAGCCGTTTCCCAAAAGTTGCTCAAAATCGTGTTGTGCGGCCGGTCATACCGCCCCTGAGCTGGTATGACCGGCCCTTAGAGGGTAACGGTCCAAACTGTGCATTTAATGCACCGTTAGTGACCGTTGGTCACTGGCCAGTATGACCGGAGAGGGTCCGGTCATACTGCTCACCGGTATGACCAGAGGCCCTCTGGTCACACCGCCCTCCTTTGGTGCAAAATGCACTCATTCTGGAAAACAGACCGGCCTTCAGCCCGGTCATACTGACGGCCGATATGACTGGAGGGGGCCCGGTCATACCAGCCCCACAGACCCAAAAATGCTATTTTTGATCTTTTGATTTCTACTTTAAAGGCATTTTCAAGAAGGTGTTTTATTGCTATTTCTTTTTCTCATAAAAGATAATGCAATCCATTTGAACGATTAAATGCACAAGTATTGAGCCTCTAAACCTTTTCAACATCGATCAAGCGACAATAACCCATCTTAATAGTACGACGCTTAATCTAGCAATCCGATCTTTTATACCAACCTCCAAGATCAGCAAAATACTATGAGAGTCCTTAAATTGTACCTTAGCCATCTTGTCTTGGACGATTACTTTCTCTTTTTCACCAATTCTATGCTTCCGTGTTCGTCGAATGTCGGACCGACCTATCTTCAACAAGCTCATAATTAAAATGTTAGTCCTTAAACCGCAATTGTCATTAATTACCAAAACCAAATAAAATTAGGGGCCTAGATGATTTCACACAACACCTGGCAGATTCTGTTCATCATATTGATTTGACGATTTCCGTCGATCAAGAAGGATTTTGGATATGAAACCACTGTTCATCGTGGGCTTGCCCGTAGAGTCTAAGAACGCCTCAAAAGGACTTCGTATGACCTAGATATGGTCATTTTTGGTTGGACTACTCCTGGGGGCTGAACTGGACTCATGAACGAATTGGGCTTGATCATGGGCTGGGCTTGGAGCTACAGAAGTTGTTAGGCTCTTGTCTTGGCTTGAAGTAGAAGCATGGCTTGCTGAGCCGGCATGGTCACATCACCACACTCAGGCCCCCCTCTTGCGCCATGTGAGTCTACCCATGCACCCGGAACCCACACCACCATGACAGTACTGAAATCTAGACATTACAAATTAATCAACTAGGTCTGTCCCATACCAGACATATGGTCGTATACTTAGCTCAGTTCAAATGCTTGCAAGTTTAAGTCCTTAATTGACCAAGGCAAGACTTCCCAAAACTCACAATAACCATCATCCATGTCATCAACTTTCATTTATCAAAATAACAATGCGGCCACCCAAATGCCACACTGGCCCACGATAATTCACAACTCTTGCCACTTGCCCCAGTCTAAATCATTTTACCCCCCAGTTGATTATCATGCACGTACCATGTGTCATCAACAACATTGTGTGACAATACCTGACACGTCTTTTCATAAATATATTCCATATTCCATTAAGCAAGATTAACTTTGTATTCTCAAAATGATATCAATAACTCGTTGCATGGCTAAGCAAGCAATTCACGTTCTAACCATCCCACATTGGCAATTAATAGTTACCAATTAATAAAGAACCGTACTAGGGTGACAAATGGATCATGGCATACTAATGACAAGGTTGACATAAGTTCAATTAGGTTGAATAACTAATCCCAAATTATTGAAACAATCATACTTCAAATTAGCAATCAATAGTTTAAAACAATATAACTTTTAAAACATGGGTTTAACATGATCAAAGCACAACTTTTGTTCAAAAATTTCTTAATCCTGCTCTAGACCTTACTCTTGAGTTGGCTCCTCGCTTACGAACAACTCGAGTACTTCAACGTCTACACGAAACGATTAAATAATCAGTAAATACCAAAAATAGAGAGAAAAATAAACTCAAAAAATTAAATAAAATTTCACCATTAATAAGAGCTCAATTTTACAAATTTTGAGAAATTTGAATCGCCTCATTTGGAGCTCATGTGTGGAAGAACGGGCTCTCGAAATATTTGATAAATAGAGAAAATCAGAAAATATTAAATAATTAATTTCTCGAATTAAATCTACACTGAAAAATAGATTATTGCATCAGCTGACATCAGCATTCTCTCGGACCAACCACGGCCTGACACGTCAGCATCCTCTGGAGTACACAAAGGTGTCCCTTAAAGCACCAACTTCATCAAGGCTGAAATCCCCAGATTTACCCTCATCAATGCAATTTCTCACTTGTTGAAGTAGCCGGTCATGCTGTTGTGCCTCACGCACACCTTCTGGAATTGCATACTCCAGAATCAACTGAGTTTCAGCTTGCACGGTGCCCGCAAAACAATATAAGACTCCAATAAGTTCAAAATCAGCAATGAGGTGATCAAGAACAAGGGGCATCGCCTTGCAACTCAGAGCATCAGCCACTACATTCGCTTTGCCCTGATGATACCGAATTGTGAGGTCATAATCTTTTATTAATTCCAGCCATCTAGTTTACCTCAAATTCAAGTCTTTTTGAGTGAAGATATATTTGAGGCACTTGTGATCAGTGTATATATCGCAGGATCCACCATACAAGTAATGCCTCCAAATTTTGAAAGCAAAGATCATTGCCGCTAGCTCAAGGTCATGGGTAGGGTAATTCTGTTCATGCTTCTTCAGCTGCCTCGAATCATAAGCCATCACCTTACCCTCTTGCATAAGCACACAAACAAGACCTACTCGAGAGGCATCAGAATAGACTGTGAAGCGTTTTCCTGGCTCAGGGATAGTGAGAATAGGAGCAGTCACTAGCTTCTCCTTCAAAGTACAGAAACTGTGCTCACAACCAGCAGTCCATACAAATTTCACTCCCTTCTGCGTAATAGAGTTAGTGGCTTGGCAATGATGGAGAAATCTTGAACAAAGTGTCGGTAGTAACCAGCTAAACCGAGGAAACTCCGCACCTCTTTGACGTTGGAAGGCCTCTCCCAGACAACCACTGTCGAGTTCTTTCTTGGATCAATAGAAATACCGTCTCAGTTAATTACATGGGCAAGGAAACCCACTTCTGAAATTCATAATTCACACTTCTTAAGCTTAGCATAGAACTGATGTTCCCTCAAAGAATCAAGCACATGTCTATCATGCTCATGATCTTCCTCTGACTTGGAATAAACCAGAATATCATCGATGAACACCACCACAAAATCATCATGATATATGTGAGTATATTGTTCATCGTCTCTGTAAAAACATCAAGGGCATTGGTTAGTCCAAAAGACATAACTTTAAATTCAAAGTGCACATTCCTAGTGGGGAAGCTGTCTTATCAATATCTTGCTCCCGCACACGAAACTGATTATACCTAGATTGCAGATCAATCTTAGAGAACACCTTTGCTCCCTTCAATTGGTCAAACAAGTCCTCAATGCGGGATAAAGGGTATTTGTTCTTGATAGTCACTTGATTGAGAGAGCGATAGTCAATGCACATGCGCCAACTCCCATCTTTCTTAACTGTAAATAACACAGGTGCTCCCCAAGGTGACACACTACATCGAATTAACCCTTTGGATAGCAAGTAATCCAATTGCTTTTTCAATTCATCCAGGAAGGGACGAGCCAAGCGGTAAGGAGACACATAAATTGGTCGGGTACCTGGAACAAGACCAATCCAGAATTCTACATTCCACTGAGGAGGCAATCCAGGAAGCTCAGCAGGGAACACATCTGAATATTCATTCACCACATGGATCTCCTCAATACGAACAGAGGTACATGGCTCATTGCAATAGCCATCAAGGTCCCTGACCTCAGCATATAGCAATTAGGAAACAAACTGGCCAGCACCAAGAGGGAATTAGCTGGTGCACTACCCTGAAAGACCAAATGTATGGATGGAGTATGGAGGGTAATGATGCAACCCAGACAGGCCATCATAGAGCTAGCAATAAGACCACCCGGAGAGCTAACATCCACAGACTTAGCAATAATACACTGCGTTCCCAAAATTGACCCTTCTAGCAAACTTGATCGATACAAAGGAATATGATGCTTCTAAATAGAAAAGAACAAATACATCATGAGAATCCACAATCAAAGTACCTGTCATCATGCCCTGAGAAACTACTATGGCGGCACTGGAACTGGAGGCGATGCAACGATCAAAGGTGAAGCCAACGACTGAGGATGCCAGTAAAAACCCGCAGGTGGCGCCCAGGATGAAGGCCACAGAAGATCAGGAGCAGCAACCAACATCTGGACTGACCCGCTGTAAGAAACAGATGTAGTCGAGGTATGTGACGTTGACTCCTACTTGAATATGCTAAAGGGATTCTTCCGGCACACACACTCCATATAACCAGGTCAGCCACAGAGATGGCACTTCCCGGTCCAACAACACTTAGCAACAGATGCGCACCATCGCACTTGAAGCAGATCATGCCCTGCCTAGGGATAGGACAAAAAGCTGAAGTCATCGATGAAGAACGGGGTGCTGATGAGGAAGGCGGCCGAGACTGCATCGTCTTGGCCAAGGATGAGGAACGTTGTCACCCCTTGAACTTCTTGGAAGAAGGTCGCTGAAAAGACCCACCTCCCTCACCAAAACTCCGCTTGTGGTCACCACCAGAAGCTGTAGAAACTCCAGAACCACCAGGGTTTTGCCTATCCTTAGTGAGCTCCAACCTCTCCAAAAGGGACTCTAGGTAAAATCTCTCCCCGAACTGCTCAGCGAAGCCTTCCCAAGTTACTAGACCCTGGGCAGGGGTCCTAGCAGATAGCACCCCCTTCCACCAGGTGCCTACCTGGCCCTTCAACTGAAAATCAACAAAGCGAGCCTGTCTTTGTGAGCTCATCTCCGGCTCGAATCGCTTCTCCATATAATGCACCATCACACTGACGGCATGCCTGCCCCATCAAAAGTGTTGAGACATCCACTCCCAGAAACTCATCCTAGGCTTCGGCACAGCTGGGGCAGCCGCAGGGTTAGCCATAGGTGGAGGCACAACTGCAGGGTCTGCCTGATCCTGCTGTCGTAGCTCCTGAACCTCCCTTTGAAGTGCCTGCAACAAGGAGACAGGCGCGGCTGCTACCCCCGCCTTAGATTGCCCAGCAGAGCACCATCCTGGGCTGACGCATGGGCATTAAGCGAGTTGCTTCCCTCAGTGACAGAATCCACAACCTCCTGAGATGGTTGGCTACCACCCCCGGCCACGGCCTCCACGTTCACGGTGACCGCGACCTCTACTGCTCGGCATAGCTTTAACACACAAGCACAAAATCACACCGTCAGATCATGCAGCACCATAGCATCATACACCAATATAAACAACTCTCAACATCATAACCAAAACAAAGCATCAACGCACAATGCAATGATCCACCATACCCTTCCTATTGTGCATCAACGTGTGTCAAGTTTTAGGGTATTTAACAAACCTATGTTAGATTTTTTAAAGTTATTGTCCTTTGGCAAGATTTTAAAGATTGTATACCTAGGCCATGTTTCTAATTTTCACAAAGAAATATTTTAGTTCACTCTAAAATAATTTACTAAATTAAAGCACCATAGACCTAAAGCCTGCTCTGATACCAACTGTAACACCCCAGCACAACACGTGCCTTGAATGTCACTTCAACAAATCCATACACTAACAAATAATCCAATTACACATTAATTTCAGCAAGCAATCTAAATAAAATTTTACCTCTAACAGGCCATGAGCTACAATCATGAGCATAAATAAATAAATAAGCAACAACGAAATAACAATTCTCATATGTTTCAACATCTAAATAAGTATTCTAGTAAATAATTTCATCATCATCTTTATGTTCTCAAGTTGAACACCACCAACAAAATAACTAATCTAAACGTCACACACATCAACTATCATAGTAAAGCCAAAGACCACGATAATAATTAATCGACATAACCAATAAGTCACATCAGAAAGGTTCCTCTAAACAATAATGCAAGTCTGAACTATCTAATTTATTAATTAAGGTGAGCATGCTCCAAAGCTAAATATCATGAAGGGGTGGTATGAAATTGAGTGAGGGTGGTATGAAATTGAGTGATGTGGTAATGCTAATTTCCCTCCCTGAATGATGGCCTCAAAGTACCTAAAATATTAAACAAACAAGTGTGAGTTCAAGACTCAGCAAAGTACATCATACGACAATAACAACACATTAAAATAACCATATAATAAAATACCTAATGTATGTTACATTACATATAGGAGAACTCATCAATTTAAATATCTTCATTCTCTTCATTCATGCAATGCATCATGCTTCATGCTCAAATGCATCTCTTTTTCTCTTTGCTTATATCGGTATAGCTGAGTGTACACCCGTTGATGTCAAACTCTCATTCCATTCCATCCCAGTGGAGGGGCCTACGGAGTAGGTCTTACTCCCATCCACATCCTGTGGAGGGGGCCTACTGCAGTAGGACTTTCGTGCCCACCACAAGTGGGACACAAAGGCCCACACGAGTCACCTTTTTAATCATGAATGCACATATGCAAATGACATGAATTATTTGCAAGTTGCAACGCTTCCAACATTAACATAAACATAATATGCATATAAATAGTGGTAATAATGCATTTCAGACATTTATGATAGCTAGATATCACTTAATCAGTCACCACCTCAAATCATATCAAACCATCATCATAAACAATGCACTTGCCTCTTTACCCCTCGAGAAGCGGAGTGGCGCGAGGTTGAGGCCACTCTCGTCATACCACCTGAAATAAATAAAATCATCTCAAAACATTACAACCAAGGTACACACATCAAATACAACAACGTCGCACCTACGCACAACCCTTGCTTAACTTTCTCCTTCGTCGGACAGTTCAACCTCTATGCTATCACAGTGATCAAAAGACTTAAGTTGTACCTTAGGAGCCCAAAACAAGGAAACCATGAACTTCATGAAAACTTCAGAAAGTTATTCACAAATTTCTAGTTAACCAACCTTTTCAACTAATTCATCTAGCCTTTGGTTTCCAGTTTGAAAACCAATCTACTCCATCTTTGTACAATAGAATTCAAAATTTCATAACTATTTTTATACAATTCCAAATTAAGCAAACAATGATATTTTTGATATCTACAGGAAAAATACTAGCTATCTATAGTTATTGAAATAATTTAAGTCGGCCTCTATATAGCCCTAATAAGCAAATTACCGCAGCTACTTCCAACAAAAACAGATTCTGGACAGCATGGCTTAAAAATGGCATAACTTTTAAACCGCTTAACCAAAATTTCTGTTCTTGATCTATAATTAAACCTAAGACCACGATCTATAACTTTTACAAAAAACAAACCCTCTGAAAATGAGTAGAACTACTTGAAAACTCAGATCTAAGATCACAAACAACGCTGCACTAGTCCAGAAATACTCCAGATCTAAATTCCCCCCAATCCCCATCTAATCACAGCACCAAATCAAAGAACCCTAACATGGCTTCTCTAAATTCAAGCCCCCAAGACCCCCACCAATCTAAAACCAAAAACAAATACATACCTTCCTGAAGAACCACGAGATCGATAGGTTACTCAGGGAAGGAAGGTGTTGGGGATGAGGCGTTAGGAGAAGAAGAACCAGGTGCTCCGAGGGAGAGGAAAAGGTAGGTGGGGCTGTTGGGAATAGAGGGGGGGAGGGGCCGCACCACAAGGGGGATGGGGAGGGGGTGGGCTAGGGTTAGGGCAATTTCCCCCCTCCACATGGGCAAAAACCACCCCCTAACGGCCCACTGATACCCCACAACAGCTAACCAGCCCTTACGGCCCACAAACAGCACATGAGTTGATCTGTGAAGGAACTGGTTACCACAACCCGGGACTCACACCACCAATGGTAGTACCAAAGCTAAGTCATTGCAAATTAATCAGCTAGGTCCATCCCATTCCAAACATATGGTTGCATGTTTGACTCGGGTCAAAGGCTTGCAAGGTTAAGTCCTTATGATAACTAGGAAAAGACTTCCTCATACCCTCTGCCCTTCTGGCCCACCCTGGCAAATTGCCCCTTGCCACTTGCTCCAATCTAAATGATTACCACCCCAGTTGATTACCAAGCACCATGTGCAATCAAAAATTCAATATCGTTGCATGTCCTCCTCGTCACTACAACTCAACATCATTGTCTGACAACACCTAACACACCAGCTCCATAAACATGTTCCATATTCCATTAGTCAAGATTAACTTTTGGTATCTCGAAACACATGTGATGTACGTGGCATGGCTAAGCATACTAACACGGTCTAACCAACCCATGTTGATTATTATATTAACAAACTAGTAATGAACCAATCTAGGGTGACAATTATTCATGGCATACAAATGACAAGGTAGGGTATATTTCAATTGGATAGATTAACTAAGTCCCTATATATTTGGAAACAGTTGTACACATAAAATATCATGCAATGATGTAAAACAATATAGTAATTTTGCAAAATGGGTTCAACATGATCAAAGCACAACTTTCCTTGGAAATTTTCTTGCTCTTGCTTCGGAACATGATCTTGAGTCAACGAATCCTCCTCGGATGCGATGAGCACTTTGATGTCTACGTGTACCGAGAGAAAATACCAAATAAATACCAAAACAGAAAGGAAACAAACTCCAAAAATCAATTAAAATTTACCCTTAAATAGATCACAATTTTAATTTTTTGTAGAAATTTGAATCACCTCGATCGGAGCTCGTATGAGAAAGAACAGGCTCTCAAAAGATTCAAATAAAAGGGAAAATCAGAAAATCATTAATATCTCAAATTATTTTTATATTGAAAAAGCCGATTAATGACGTCGGCTGACGTGATGACCCCAATATTCTGATAAAATTAATTCTAAAAAATCTGTCTACGGTTGACATGTGGGCCCTCGGTCCATGGACCAAGTCCATGCACCAAGGCGAGTCCACTGTGGACTTGGCCCACGGAAGATTGACAGACGGCTGACACGGCACTTGATTCAGCCACCACGTGGGTGACACGCAAGCGGAAGCTGCTGATCGGGCATTGATCTGGCATCCAACATGGCATCCATGCGTCCGACACATATCATGCCACATCACACGGCGAGGCTCTGCTACCTAGGGTTGCCGGCGATGATCGGGGTAGACACCACCCTGGAGATCTTGCCGTCACGCACAAGATGACATGGTTGGTTTCCTTATAGCTGCACTGGAACAACGATGGCGGTGATTTGTACTTATTGATAGCTAGGTCTTCATGGGCGATGGTGCTCTAACGAGATTCTGGCCTATCTGACGTGCGCACATGATGTGCTTTGCGATGGCAATCTTGCTGGTGTACCTAACGTCCTAGATCAACTCTCCCTTGTGACGAATCAGCGCAAAAATTCTTGCGGCGGTGCAAGAAGAAAAACTTTGATTCCCCCAGAACGGCAATGCAATCCGAGGAACTAACCTAGGGTTTGAGTTCTTTGGACCCTTGCATTCCAGAATTGTGCCTTATAAAGCGATGGATGTCCTAGTTGAAGACAACATGGCCATGGTGTCTGTGGCGAACACTATCGGCTATACAGAGGCTTTGACTCAGAGATGAAGACCCCGAGCCAACCACGTGGCAAGACAGATGATGTAAGAGGGTGCCTGATCTTTCAATGAGGTAGATAAATATCAATTTGGTGGAATTGACCCTCTTATCCGACTACAACCGCACGACGACATTTGCGCCATAGCAATCTCTAAACCAACTTCAAATGGTTATTGACCTTGCCGGAAGGACGGTCAACCTGAACACGAGGTTCTATCCCTGCGAGCAATCGAAGAACTAGCAATAATGAGATGAAAAGCAACCTGAATAACAATGGTGGGATTTCGATTAAGCTGAGTTTACAGGTGGTCATCCGATACAACTAAAGAACAGTAGTTTGCATAAGGGCTAAACCTAAACTCAATGAAATCCAAGTACCATGGAGGCCGGCCTTGGAATAAAAAGAAGAGGGGGGCTATTACGGCCAGCCTTGGTTTGTGGCCGAAAATCAGACTTTCGCTCCTATTCATTTCCATCTTTATCTAGGCCTTCTTTTGAAAAATTCACTAAGTCTTGGCTGCCATCTTCTTGTATTCAATTAAGCATTGCACCATCTCTTCTATTCAATCATGGAGGTTTTAGGGTCTTGTGATCAACTTGAGAGCTCCTTACCTTGCTGCCATCATCATCATGTCTATTCACCAACATTGAGCTTGGACCTTCATTCCTTAAAAGAATAAAACAATCTGGTTCAGGCAGCATCATATAGTTCTTGAAGTTATTAGATACACCAAGAAACAAAATTACCTGATAATTTAGTTTATGTGCACGATCTCGAGTGATTGATCCTTGTATAGGTTGAGGAGTTGTGGCAGCAGGTGTTGTGGACGTACCCGAAAAAGATATGCCCTCATCATCCTCCCCTTCTTGCACTTGAGTCATCCTTGACTCGAGCTCATCTTCTTCTCACAAGTAGGGCTTCAACCCCAAAATCTGCAAGTAAATCAAGCTCATATGCATTATCATTAATCTTTTCTATCACCTTAAATGGTCTGTCAGCGCGAGACATCAATTTCGACTTACGTAAATCAGGGAACCGATCCTTTCTGAAGTGTAACCAAACAAGATCACCTGGTTCAAAAGTAACATGCTTCCTTCCCTGACTATCGATAATTTTATACTTAGCATTCATGCGCTCGATGTTATCTTTAGTCAGCTCATGTATTTTCAAAATCAACTCAGAACGTTGTTTGGCATTAAAATTTACTCTCTCTGAAGAAGGAATGGGTAACAAATCAATCGGTGCACGAGGGATAAACCCATACACAATCTAAAAAGGGCACATCTTTGTGGTAGAATGTACGAAATGATTATAAGTAAATTCAATATGAGGCAAACATTCTTTCCACAATTTTAAATTCTTCTTCAGAACAGCCCTAAGCATGGTAGACAAAGTTTTATTAACCACTTTAGTTTGGCCATCGGTTTGGGGATGACAGGTAGTGATGAATATTAATTCAGTCCCCAATTTATTCCACAAAGTTCACCAAAAGTGTCTAAGGAATTTTGCATCATGATCTGAAATTATTGTATTACGCACACCATGCAAGCGAACAATTTTACGAAAGAATAAATCAGCAACATTGGTAGTATCATCGCTCTTTTGACATGGTATGAAGTGTGCCATCTTAGAAAATCTGTCAACGACCACAAATATATGATCCCTCCCCTTCTTTGTTCTAGGCAATCCTAAAACAAAACCCATCGAAATATCCTCCCACGGAACGATAGGAACAGGAAGAAGCATGTATAAATCACGAGGATTAAGTCATGACTTAGCTCTTTGACATGTAGGGCAGCGGGCAATGAACCGCTCAATGTCTCGGTGCATCTTTGGCCAAAAGATATGATCAGCAAGTATGTCCTCGGTCTTATTCACGCCGAAGTGTCCCATCAAACCACCGCCATGTGCCTTCTATAATAACAAAAGCTGAACAGAGCTAGCGGGAATGCACAGCTTGTTAGCGCGGAACACAAATCCATCATTGGTAACATACTTGTTCCATGTTCTCCCTTGTCTGCAATTGGACAATATATCTCTGAAATTAGCATCATGCACATATTGTTCTTTGAGAGTTTCCAAACCAAAATTTTAAAGTCAAATTGTGAAAGCATAGTGTATCGATGAGACAAGGCATCAACAATCACATTTTCTTTTCCTTTCTTGTGCTTAATGACATAAGGAAATGATTCAATGAATTCCACCCATTTCGCATATATACGGTTCGAATTTGATTGACTTCTAACATGGTTAAGCGATTCATGGTCCAAGTGAATGACAAATTCTTTAGGCCATAAATAATGTTGCCATGTTTCAAGGGTTCGAACTAAAGCATATAATTCTTTGTCATAAGTCGAATAGTTCAGAGTAGGCCCACTTAATTTATCGCTGAAATAAGCTACTGGTTTTTCTTCTTGTAATAAACCCACCACCCAAACCAATTCCACTAGCATCGCATTCGAGCTCAAATATCTTAGTAAAATCAGGAAGTTGAAGCAATGGTGCTTGTGTCAAATTATCTTTTAAAATCGTGAAGGCTTCTTCTTGAGCAGGGCCCCAAGCAAACGGAATGCCTTTCTTTGTGAGCTCGTTCAGTTGGGCGGCGATGGTGCTGAAGTCAATAGAAACCAGTGAGCCCAAGGAAGCTTCTTACTTGCGTGACCATGTTAGGAGTCGGCCAACTCTTAATTGCCTCTATCTTGGCATGATCAACTTCAATGCCCTGTGGAGTAACAACATAGCCAAGAAACAAGACTCGATCAGTGCAGAAAGTGCACTTCTCAAGGTTACCAAACAAACGTGCCTTACGTAGAATATCAAAAATAGCACGTAAATGGTCCAAATGTTCCTTCAACCATTTGCTGTAGATCAATATATCGTCAAAGTAAACTACCACAAATTTGCCAATGAATGCCCACAAAACTTCGTTCATTAATCTCATGAAAATGCTAGGGGTGTTAGTTAAACCAAACGGCATAACTAGTCACTCATATAAACCGAACTTAGTTTTGAACGATGTTTTCCATTCATATCCTAACTTCATGCGAATTTGATGGTACCCACTACGCAAATCAACTTTAGAGAAAATAGTAAAGCCACTTAATTCATCAAGCATATCATCTAACCTAGGAATAGGATGACGATATCGAATTGTAATATTATTATTGGCTCAACAATCAATACACATGCACCATGAACCATCTTTCTTGGGTGCTAAAATTACTGAAACAACATAGGGGCTAAGAGATTCACGCACGTACCCTTTATCAAGCAGCTCTTGAACTTGTCGCTCAATCTCCTTCGTATCTTTAGGGTTGGTATGGTATGGCACATGGTTGGGCAACAAAGTGCTGAGGATTAGGTCAATTTGGTGTTCTATCTCTTGAACTGGTTGAAGAGGAACGCGGTATACTACGCTAGCACAAAAAAAAATCTACCGCGTAACCAGAAAGCTACTCGCAAGAAGGAGATCATAGATAAGATTACCACTAGACGCGCAGTTGCGGAATCCTTCGCGCGTCGATGTAGTGGATCGTCCTCGCCGCAGTCGTTACGTCGATGTAGTGGATCATCCTCACCTCGCCGTGGATCGTCCTCCCGCGCCGCAGTCGCAGCAGCGTCACCGTAGTAGTCCACACGTCCAGAGATGGAACACCGTGCGTCGGTGTGCAAGCACCTGGTCGCTCGGCAGGGGCAGCGAGAGGAGTAGGCTAGGGTTTCGAGTGAATCACTCCTAAACCGTGGGAAAGCACACCCTGTGCCCTCCCTCCTCCCCTCCTTATATAGCCACAAGATGAAACCCTAAACTAAGGCCCATCAGCGTGCTAAGCCCACGAGGTTCATTAATTACGGATCCAATCCAAATTAATGCGTCCCAACCCATTAAGTGTGTGACCCTACAGGTTCACGTACGTTTGGACATGGATTCAGAAAACTCCTTTTCAATCCAATAGTTGGTAGCGGCTTCTTGCAAAGTATGCCAACTCCCAAACATACTATGATCAAATCGGACAGAACCTATCAAAAGTACTCATGCAATAATCCCTTTGCCATGTATATGAAGATTGATCTCAAGGCGAGAAGCATGTCATCCTTTGATGATTCAATCCATCTCTCGTATCCGTGATATATTAATAAGTTGTGATTGACTCCTCAATCACGGCATGGCCATGCACTTCCTTAATCATATCACACGAGTGGCCTTGTCATATATCTCCGTTTCATTGGAGTGGTAAATTCCATCTTGACTGCTCACTTCCCTCTGCACGTTTCATAGTAAACTGAAAGCTACCTTTATAACTATCCGGTTAGGAGGTAGTGTTTGATAGCCCCAAGGAAAACTATTACACGTGTAGGGAATATGACAATCTCAAGTCTAAGGATCATACATCTACTAGGTATGAGATACACTGATGACACATAAGAATGAAACATTCTCGCAGTTGTCCCATTGGGTCTATCTAACCCATGTTCTTCAACATGCGCCCACAATGTATAGATGATATCTCCATATCCCATGATCTATGAAGCATGATCATGGATCACTACATGTGCTGATCTATTCATCGTTGTCCTATACGATGAAATCCGATCAGAGATATTTATCGAATTACATCATTAAGTAAAGAGCTTCATAAGCAAGTCACATACTTGTTGATCAATACAATGATATACATTCATTGGACCAATAATCATAATATTATTCATAAACATAGTCATGTTACAATCATCTAAATGATTGCCTCAAGGGCATAACACTAACATTGGTTGCAATCCTAGTGGCACTTCTTTCGGAAAGACATCTAAGTACTCCTGCAAAATGTGAGTGACAGAAGAAGGCAAAGAAGAAGGTATGGCGTTGAATGAAAACAAGGCTTTCGTGCAAACAAGAGCATAGCAAACAGAATTAGTAGTTTCTAACTCATCCAAATCAGATTTAGTAGCGAGCATAACTGAACCCCTTCAATTTAATTTTATTCGAAACAACTCGAGGTTTTCCTTTAGTTTGCTGCACGATTTCTTTAGCCACAATATTTGGTTCTCACTTGTAGAAGGCTCCTGATTCTTCCCTCTACTAACTCCAGCAAGTTCAGCTTTAACAATTTGTTCAGGACTCATAGGATGCAGCACAATTTTCTTTCCTTTAAACATGAGAGAGTATTGATTGGTCCTACCATGGTGCACACAATTTGTATCATATTGACAAGGTCTTCCTAGTAACATTGAACAAGATTGCATATGAACAATGTCGCAATCAACATAATCATGGTATGAACCCATAGCAAAGTGTGCCCTCACCGAACGAGTTACCTTTAGTTTACCGCTGTTGTTGAACCATTGAATATGGTATGGGTGGGGATGAGGTCTGGTCGACAAAGCAAGCTTCTCCACCATATCCATACTCACCAAATTGTTGCAACTCCCCCCATCAATAATTATGCGAACCGAATGCTCGTTGATAACTCCTTTGATTTGGAATAGATTATGGCGTTGATTTTGCTTGGCGCGAGGAACTTGAGCACTTAGTACGCGTTGTACTATAATGCTCAAATACTTGTTTACATCTTCAGCTCCAACATGTTCCATCTCATGATCAGGTTCATTGTCTCGCCCTGCATGATCAGTTGCAAGCGTAGCATATGTTTCATCATCGAGATCACTAGCGTCGCGTATAATCAAAACTCGCTTGTTGGGACATTTCCACATAATGTGTCCATAACCTTTGCATCGGTGGCATTGTACATCCTTGGTTTGTCCCATCGAAGCAACCGATGGAGACCTTTTTGCAGGAGCTTGCGGTACTGATTTGGTTGCTTCGAAAACTCGTGGTACTGTATTTGATGCAGTGGGGTGTTTTTTGTTGTTGGAGAATGACGGTGTAGACGAACGGGTGGACGGGGCAGCGAGGGTGTGCGGTGCCCATGACTTGTATGACCTACAGAAAAACTAGCTCGTGTCCTCATGTTGAGGCCCTGCACTTCACGTCCAACTTTGCAAGCAAGGTGGAATAATCTAGTAATGGAGTTGTAATCTTTAAAATCAAGAATGTCTTGAATTTCATGATTCAACCCTCTCAAAAACCTAGACATATATGCCTCTTCATTCTCTACTAACCCACAACACAACATACCAATCTGCAACTCTCGATAATACTCTTCGCCTTAATTATTACCTTGTTCTAAGCGTTGCATCCTATTTAACAATTCACGAGCATAATACAAGAGAACAAACCTATGCCTCATAAGCAATTTCAAAGCTTCCCAAGTGGTGGGTATGTTAGCATGATGATTACGGCAATGTTCTCTCCACCAAACAAAAGAAAAATCGGTAAATTCACTAGTAGCAGCCCTAACTCGTCTCTCATCGGGAAAATCATGGCACTCAAATTTTTTATCAACTAGTAGCTCCCAAGTAAGATAACTGTCACGATCATATTTCCCATTGAAAGGGGGCACAATGAACTTAATCTTAGCATGAGAATGGTCATGGTCATGTACCTCACGACGCAGGGGATCTCGCCTCATACCTTGTCAGTTGAAGCGCGACTGTCGGTAAGCACGGTCATTGTTGTGCTTGGCAGCGTGATCATCCTCGGTGTCACCAGCATAGTCCTCATAGTTGTTAGCGTCGTCGTCGTCCATGTCGGTGCCTGAGGCTGTGGTTTCAGTTTAGTGCTGATTAGTGGCGCCGGCGTTGCTGGCAATAGCTACGGGAGCTGCTGGGGGAACCAAAGCAGTAAGGGGAACATGTTGAGCACGCTGAGCTGGGATGGTGGGCAACTGTGGGGTAGCAACAGGAGCTGCTGGGTGTTCACCTGCAAGTCCATCAAGACGAGCCAAAATTGTGGTAAGGGTAGTGTTAGTAATTTCTTGAGCTATCTCGATGGCCTTGAGTCTATCTTCCTGGGACTCCTCAAGTTGAGCCAGTCGCTCATTGGTGTGCGACTGGCTCACCAATGAGCCAGTGTAATGCGAAATGATCCCCTTGGTGTGTGGAGAGTGGTTCATCGAAGGCTCGTTATTACCTAACATTGTTAGTGGAAAACAAGCAACAAAATCACTAGTATAATATCTCTATCAACTACTAGGATGTGGTGACAAGTCGCTCGACTCTCAAGCTTTAATCAAATTCTCACCAATTCTCACCTAGCAAGAAGGGGTGAACGACCAACGGCGGTGTCAAAACACTCTTCGAAGATTGAGTAAAGCGATTGCCAGGTGGAACGAAATGCCTGCATGGTTGTAGAAGTGGTGGAGCTAGGACATGTTTTCAGTATGTAGCAAGGATTAGCAATAATTCAAATCAGCAATGCACGTTGAAAATTTGCTGAAAGTCCTAGTCAGTGTTGCTGATCCAAGCCTAGAAGGTGTTAGCAATTCAAAGGCTAAAGAATGGCTCAAGACGACTCAAAGTTAGACGCAAGTGAAGCTCAAGTATGGTGACAAACAGTTCTGAAAAGGAGACGGGTCTTTCTGGTTTGTTTTTAAAGTCAACCGAACTCAATTCTTCTTTATATTCCTTTCGGGATCCAGGGAAGGGTGCGGGTCAAAAAAAATTTTCTTGTGATGAGAGAGGGGTAAAAAGGTAGTAAACATGGAATTTTTTGTCTTCTTAGACCCGAATCCTGTCCTTTCCTTTTTCCTGGCCGAATCAACTAGGGCAGGTGATTTACTCTACCCAAAATTTTTTTTCTCCGTTCTTTTTCTCTATTTTTTCTCCTTTCTCTTCTTAGACCCGAAACCTGCCCTTTCCTTTTTCCTGGCCGAAACAACTAGGGAAGGTGATCTTCTCTGCCCAGAAACAAAACAAACAAGGATTGGCTACCACGGCAAGGATATAGTAGCACTACTACAAAAGGACTCATATTAGACCCCTTGTCACAGACGGTTTTTGATGTGTCATCACAGACCTTTTTTTTGCAAAAACATTCAGTGATGACTTTAGGGAACATCACAGACGGTTTTAGCCAAAAACCGTCTATGATGCAGCTGAAGCCAATGCAAAAAAATCAGTTTCCCTAGGATTTGAACCAGAGACCTCACATACTCAAGCCAAGCAGTTTTCCAACTGAGCTAAGTACCACTTATGAAACATTATGTGCATTAAGTATATGAGGCAAGTTACATCGCAGATGGTTCAATCTTTGAACCGTCTGGGATGAGTCCCCCTTGGCCCATAAACAGCGCGAGCCCATACCTACCCACCTCCAAACCCTAGCACCGGCCTTTCCCCGTGTGACCATAGCGGCGACCTTTCCCCGCGCTGGCCTCCTACCCCCATGCGGTGACCTCTCCACAATCGGCCTCCTCCCCTCATGAGGCGACCTCTCCCCACGCCGGCTTCCTGCCCCCGTGCGGCGACCATTTTCCTGCCCGATCTTAAGGCGCTGGCCCTCCACTTCCGCTCCTCCACGCCTCCCTCCGCCGCCACCGCCGGTCGACACCACCACGTCTTCCCCAAGCATCAACGGTAGTCCCCCCTCCCCTCAACAAAAATCTGTTGTAGTCATCTACAACAAGGCCCTCCGTCTCCATTGTCATCTGCAACAAGGCCCTCATGAGCTTCCTCGGGTTCAACTTCGGTGTGAGATCTAACCGTTTCTTGCCTCGTAGTTTCTTGATTTGTTACGTATATGTTAGTGTTTGGTGCTTTGTGATCTGTGTAGATCTATTTGACTCCATTCTGGTTGTAGGTTTGGTGCAAAAAGGTGTATGTGCAGGGTGCAGGTAATGTTGATGGGGAAAGAAAATCAATGAAATCTTAGCACTTTGGTAAGCTTTCCACGGGAAAACCACAAGTTTTTGTTTCGTTAATTTGGTATGTACATCACAGCACTAGCCACTAGGTGATTGTTGTATTTTTTGGATTTTTCGTAGGGTGACATAAGGTGGTTTTAACTAGATGCGAAAATATAGGGTGCTTTCTCAGAACTGCATTCCCTAAAATAAGCTTTGTAAATTCTCAACTTTCAGTTTAACTTGGGTTTGTTGACAATTATTTGCAGGACGAACCCAATGAGTATGTAAGTTCTTTAGGCAATTGACATATCAAGAGTTAAACTTTTGACATTATTGTTCAAAAAGGAGAAGTTATAACATTATCACTTAGCAGATGTTTAGTTGAAGTATGCCTAGAGATGTTTATCGTAGTGACATACTAACATTGCTAGAAGCATTGAGATCTCGTTTCCTAATCTGTAGCTAATTTCCCTCCACAAAAATGTGTTCTTTAGGTGGATGTTATTGTTACAACTGTTGGCGGTATAGAGGAGGATCTCATCAAATGCCTTGCACCAACATACAGAGGTGATTTTGCTTTACTTGGTATGCTACTGCGGTCAAAAGGACTGAACCAGATAGGAAATCTACTAGTGCCTAATGATAACTATTGCAAGTTTTAGAACAGGATCATATTGATTCTAAAACAATTAAAAAATCAATGAACTTTATGTGATCTGGCCTCCATCATCTCCCTTTCATATTGATGTGTATGCATTTCCCAGAACCTTATACCTATATTTTCTTCTAGCAAGAAATGCCTAAATTTGAATAGAATTGTGTATGAAGTTATGAGCTATATGTTTCTGCACAATTGCTGAGAATAAATAGAAAGAGGATTGCATCCTGTTAGATATTTGATGTTTATAATTAATGAGTTTTTTTTCTGCATTTTAATTCATAGTAAGCTTTACTGCGTGGGCCAACTGTCCATTTCTAGTGACACACATGTGGAAAGTTTGAATTCTTCTTACTTGCAGAATGTTTGGACACCATCAAAGGTGATTGCTCGTCTTGGCAAAGAAATAAATGGTGAAAGTTCCTATCTTTATTGGGCATATAAGGTAATGTGTTTTTGACTGCACCTGCATATACTTACAAAGTGCAAAAGAACTGCAGAAGTAGTAAAACATTGATTCAATTTATGAAGTCCATGCATCACTATCTTAATTCTTGAGTAAACAATGCTATAGCCTAGTTGAAATTTTTTTAGGCATCCTATTACATTATCAAATTCAAAATACTCATGCTGCAAAGCCAACATGAAAGCAATCACCAATGACAATTCATTCTCAATGCATATAACAGTAATGCAGGTGTAAGTAATTAGACAAAAGGGTTATCTAATATGCTGCAAATATTTGAGTGCCATCTTTTCCAGACATATAAGTCACATTATGTGTAGAGCCATTCTTGTAGAACAGTCTGTGATGTGTAATCATCACAAACGGTTATAAACAAGAACAGTCTGTGATGGCTACACATCACAAACGGTTCTAAACAAGAACCGTCTGTGATGTCTCTTTTCACAGACAGTACGAAAACTGACAGTGATGTGCCCTTACATCATTGACAGTTTGTTACGGACGATTCACAAAACCATATGTGATGAGGTTTATGAGCCGTCTGTGATGAGAGTTTGTGCAGTAGTGTAGGTAGGCGCTACAGCATAAACAAGGAGTAAAGAACAATCTGATGATCAGGGTGCACTAGAGAAGGATGAACTTGACATCGACTAGAACTAGAAATCAGCAACTAGACTTGACGATGCAACAAAAAATTCAAAGCACAGATACTGAAAGGAAAAATTACACAGCTCAGATTGGTTTGGAAAAGGTATACTACTACTATATTTTTTTGTCCTTTTGTGTACGATAGGTAATAAAAAATAGAAACGATCTACTAACTCTCACCGATGAACCAAAATCTTTGAACCACCGGATGTAAGAGGGTGCCCGATCTTTCGATGAGGTAGATAAATATCGATTTGGTGGAATTGACCCTCGCGATCCGACTACAACCGCAGATGACATTTGCGTCTTAGCAATCGTTGAACCAACTCCGAATGGTTATTGACCTTGCTGGAAGCATGGCCAACCTGAACACGAGGTTCTATCCTTGCGAGCAATCGAAGAACTAGTAAGAATAAGATGAAAAGCAACGTGAATAACAATGGTGGGATTCCGATTAAGCTATCTTTACAGGTGGTCATCCAACACAACTGAAGAAGAGTAGTTTGCACGAGGGCTAAACCTAAACTCATTGAAATCCGAGTACCATGTAGGCTGGCCTTGGAATAAAAAGAAGAGGGGGGCTGTTACGGCCAGCATTGGTTTGTTGCCGAAAATCAAAACCTTCCCTCCTATTCCTTTCCATATTTAGCTAGTCCTCCTTTCTATTATTCTTATATGTAATTAAGGACTCTATTGCATGGTAAGACTCACTCTATAGGTGGCGCAGCACCATCTCTCCTTTGCTGCTGAAACCCATGGAGAATTGCTGAAAACTTCACTAAGTCTTGGCTGCCATATTCTTGTATTCAATTAAGCATTGTAGCCATCTCTTCTATTCAATCATGGAGGCTTCAGGGTCTTGTGATCAACTTGAGAGCTCCTTCCCTTGGTGCCATCATCATCATGTCCTTTCACCAACATTGAGCTGGGACCTTCATTCCTTATCTGTGGCTACTGCTGTTTTGCCAGTCTGTCTGTCCCAAATAACTAACTCTTGCTGAACGGGTATACTTGACGATGATGATATGAATCATTTGAAAAATAAACGAATGTCTTGTTTAAGAGACTAACTATTTTTTTTGTTTTGATTGGAATTCCATTATGGAATACCATTATGAACTTAATTAACTATTTGGGGATGCTCTGTATGAATCACTCACCTATTCTTCTGAATTATATGTATCTGCGAGGAACAAAACAATCTGGTTCAGGCAGCATCATATAGTTCTTGAAGTCATTAGATACACCAAGAAACGAAAGTACTTGATAATTCAATTTACATGCACGAGCTCGATTGATTAGTCCTTGTATAGGTTGAGGAGTTGTAGCAGCAGGTGCTGTGGGCGTACCGAAGAATAGATGTCCTCATCAACAGACGATCATGATTCTCAGCAACGCGGCTTAATCCGTATTACACACGGAGATCAACGTCCACCCATCGATCCACTTATCCAAACTGATCTCAACCGCACAACCAAGATCTAACGGTCTAGCTTCTAGAGTTCCATAGATGGGCTGGCTTTTGGCGAGGTGGACCAAGCCAGCACAAGGAAAACGGGCTGAGCCTATAGGGCTTTCAACCCAAGCACTATTATAGGGTTTTCCCTGTTTTAAGATTTAAAATAATTTCAATAATTAATTTTTTTGTTAAGGCAATAAAAATATCAGAAAAGATCTCATAAATATTTTTGAACATCTGGAACTCAAATAAAATATTTTTGAGAAAACTTTATTTAAACTTCCTCACAATTTAAAAACTTTTCATAAAAGGCCATATTTTAGAACATTGAATGAATTCTAATAAAATCCAGAAAAATCCAATAAATTCAGAAAATTCACAAAATGCATATTAAATTCAAATAAACAAAAATTGGATGTTACAAACGTCCCCCTCTTAACAGAATCCCGACCCCGATATTCAGGATTGACTAAGGAATATGTTAGGAAATTTTGACTTCAAATCTTCTTCACGCTCCCAGGTGTCTTCACTTTTTGAATGATTACTCTATTGAACTCTACAAAAGAGAATTGACTTGTTTCTGGTCCTACACTCCATGACATCCAAAATCTTAATTGGCTATTCTTTATAAGTCAAATCTTCTTAGAGCGCAGTTGCTTCTAACGGTGTCTACTCTATTGGCACTCGAAAACATTTCTTAAGTTGAAACTCATGGAACATGTCATGCACACCTGCCAACGACTGAGGCAACTCTAACTGATATGTAACCTCTCCTCGACGACTTAATATTTTGAACGGACCAACATATATTGGTGCAAGCTTCCTTTTAGCGTGAAAAACCTTTAACTCCTTTGAGAGGGGTAACTCTGAGGTACACAAAATCATTTGGCTCAAAGCTCAACTCTCGATGACAATTATTAGCATAACTCTTCTGTCTCAACTGAGCCACTTTCAATCTCTCTGATCGTAGCAATGTGCTTTTCGGCTTCCTTAAGAATATCAGGCCCAACACCAAATGCTCTCCTATCTTGAAGGACCGAGATGGCAATCAGAGGGGGGTGAATGATCCCGAATAAAATTTTCCACCACACAAAACAATCCACCCAAGCCCTCAAATAGAATACTCAAAAGGGAGTAAATGAGAAGGAGCAAATGCTCTGTATGGGCGGTGCTACCGCAGGAAGACCAGTAGCACCGGAGGCTAGTAGTACCGTACCTCACAATGGGCGGTAGCACCGGGCTCAAAAAAAGCAGCAACAATAGAGTTTGAAAACAGCATGAGTCTAAAGCAAATTTTGAGGAATCTTTTGATCGGCTAGACAAAAACTCACGAAACTTGGTAGATGTACTCCTAAGGATGCCAGAAACTTATTCCAACCTTAAATCACAAGGATTGATGTTAAAGTTCTGACCTTTTTCAAGGATTGAGCAAAACTCGAGAACTTAATCTTGGACTTGCTCGTGGGGTTTTGATGATCAAGATGATCTTGGATAACCTCCCACATGTCAGAGCAAGTGTTTGCACCAAAATTTGGCGAATATGGTTAAAATCGGCAAGAGAGTCAACATGCGGTAACTAACAGGCGATTTGGAAAGATTTGAAGATATTTGGTAACGGCAAAGATCTTTAAGGAAAAACTATCTGAGTAAAGGCTGATATGGATCAGGTTTTGTAACATGTTGTAATAGGACACGGACGACCGACGGGTATAAAAGAAGGGCAAAGAGCGAGCTACAGGAGATAACAACACAATCAAACACTAATCTACATTACTTTTCCTGTCGACTAGGAGTAGTTCTTGTAATTTAGTCTTTGTAATTCGATCTTGATCAATAAAGTTGTGCATTGCCGATTGTTGATCTTCTTCAAATTACGCCCCAGGTTCGATTTGTTCTGATTTTGTTGCTCATCGCCTTCTTAAGAATCGATCTGCCTTTATTCTCTGATTAGCCTTAATCGACTAATTAGACTTACCCTTTTTTCTTGGCTTATTCGGCTTTGAGCTGATTGAATCTAAGACGATTGATCTTCGCGATCTGCTTTGAGTAAGTTTCATACTTTTACCTTGTCAATTCTAGGTCAAATCGACTGGCACACTCTGAACCAGGTGTTCGTTTAGTGTGCTGCTGTCAGAAACCCTACTTCAAGTTTTTGACGTCAACACACTCTTGGCACGCCCGGTGGGACATAATGTCTTCATCAGGGAAGTCGATTCCACCGTCCGATCTCAATGTAGAGGTTATAATCGTCCCGACGATGGATGATTTAACGCCAGAACAATGTAGAGAAATCGAAGATCGGAAAATTGTTCTAGAAGAGATGATGCTAAACTGTTATCAGAAGACTAGACGTGGCGTCACTCAAAAACCGCTCAGCCGATGGTCAATGCCCTAGGGATGCAGTGTCACGTAACCGTAAGTCGATATCTACCTGCTCAAGCCGAATTATCGGCTATGATTAATCAGTCTGTACACCATGCTTTAATAAACTAGTCATCGGCTCTTGTCACCACGTTTAAGCCGATGATAGCAAATAGCGTCAAAACCATCGCCCAGGAATTGGCCTCGTCCAGAAGTCTGCTTGACCCGTTGCAAGCTCTGCTAAGTTACCCTGTTTTTTCAGTAGCACAAAACACGCAGAGCACACTAGCCGATCCTAAACCGTCGGCTATGACTTCACCCCCTACCTTGATGCCTACTCAACCCACTGTTATACTGCTTAGAGATGCTCGGTCAAGTGGGGTAAACCATTACCAAGCTTACACCGATGTTGGTAAACTAGATGTATCGGCGAACCTACCACCGTCAACCCCGTTCTTTGTTTTTCCACAATCGGTTTCACAGCCGATTGAACCTGACAGATACCCACAGCGTCATGAATCGGTCCTGCCTAGAAATCCAGGTCCGCATAGGTTGGTGACCTATTCAGAACCTTTTGTTCTAGTACCAGAACCAAAAATTAGAAACAATAGGTACGATCAGTACACCTGATTGCCATCGGCTCAACCTAATTGGCGACCCGAGTTTGCACTTGGGGGGAGTAGAATGCCAATTATGACCAGCATTATCAAGGGCTTACTATCCCAGTGGCCGATAATGCGAATTGGGCCGATCAAATTTCTGCTGTCTTAAGAGATCAATTAGGCATACAGCCAAAAGGGAAGGTTATCAGCTATAGAAAGACGTATCCCGATTACATAGATCACATGCCTTATCCCCACAATTTCAAAGTCCCGGATTTTGCAAAATTCTCTGGTGACGACTCAATTACTACCCTGGAGCACATCGGACGCTTTATCGCACAATGCAGCGAAGCAGCTCAGTCCGATGGATTGAAAATCAGACTGTTCCCATTATCATTGTCAGGAGCAGCTTTTACTTGGTTCACTTGTCTGCCTTCAAATTCGGTTCATTTATGGAACGATTTGGAGAGCCGGTTTCGTGAATACTTTTTCTCAGGCAATTTACAACTAAGGATCTCTGATCTAAGCTCTGTTCGCCAGAAATTTGGAGAATCGGTGACTGATTATATTAAAAGGTTTAGAGAAATAAGAAACCAATGTTTTAGTGTCACATTACCCGATAACCAACTCGCTGATTTGGCTTTCCAAGGGTTAATTCCACCACTTAGAGAGAAGTTTGGAGGACAAGAGTTCACCGATCTGAGTCATCTGCTTCATTGCGTGTCAGCTCAGGAAAACTGATTCCCGGATAATAGGGCGTTTAAAGATTTGTTTAAAAATAGTAATAATAAAGAAAAGGATAAAGCCAAAGTTAATATGGTTGACTATTGTCCGAGCAATTCTTCAGAAGACGATGAAGCAGAGATAAACAAAGCCGAATGGATAAAAGGGTCTAAAAAATCCTTAGTCTGATCTTGGCTTAAGCCGACTAGGAATAAGTCAGAAGTTAAGCATGCTTTTGATGTCTCCAAGTGTGATCGTATTTTTGATTTGTTGATACAAGAGAAAATAATACGATTACCCGGAGGACACGTCATACCATCGGCTGACGAGATCAAGAAACACAGGTATTGCAAGTGGCATCATTCTTTTTCTCACAATACTAATTATTGCAATATTTTTCACAACAGATCCAATACCATCGAGGATGGTCTTGTTAAAATTACGATGAGCCGACCATGCAAGTGGATGTTGATCCATTCCCTATTAATATGGTTCAATGTTCGAGCAAAGGAAAAAGGCTGATGCATGATGAGCCAGAAAGGGATCGGCAGGTTGACATTTAGTCGACCTCAGACGGCAGTCATACATTGAAAATTACGATCGGTTCGTTACAAATAGAAGCCGATCATGAAGGAAAAAATTCAAGGACCATTAAACCTAAGGGAAATCCTCAGGTGGGTAAATGGTATAAAGTAGAAAAATCAGCATCAAAATAGCCAGCAAAAAGCTAGGACTGATGTTTTCTCAGTAATGGAGAAGTATGAAAGAATGAATAATCGGCTACGATATTCTACACGTCGGTCGGACAATCTTTATTGCACTGAGAACGTAGAGAGAGCACATAGGAGATGTCCTTTTTGGCAATTTTGTTGGGAAAGGCGAGTAGCATTGCCATCTCCGTATACATGCCCAATGGAGCTTATCCCCAAGACAATTGGCCTAGTCGATCGGCCAGAGATAGGTTGTCTGGGCCGATACGAGATCACCATAATAAAAGTCACAGAAGGCCTGTTCATGAAAGAATCTCTGAACCAAATCGGGTACCGGACTAGGTTGAGACACAAGGATCTAATTCCGATCGGGAAGATTTGGCTGGCAAAATATGTAAGCTAATGGAGGCCAAACCTAGATGGTGTCCATCCGGCCTTAGTCGATCACAACGTAGATGGTTGCAAAGGCTAAGGACCCAAGAGATCAGAGAAGCTGATGTAGAGAAACAGAGGGATAAAACTTTCAATGAACTTCGGCCGATCAAAGTTATCAAAAGAGAATCAAGGAAAAAAGAACAGGTTGAAGAAGATTTCGAATCAGCCGATGACCTGGATTCTCCTATGATTAGGGATGACACACCTCCGATGAAAGCAAACAAAGGTTAGTTAGTAAAATTTCTCTAAAATAAAAGCAAATGAAGAGATGATGATCAAAGCCGATACCTCGCTCGTTATTTTTTCTAAACTTGTGTTAGTGTAACCCGATGAGCTAGCTTCACTGCTAGAATCGCTGTTAGACACTAAAGATGGCTTTGGCAGATTGGGGAAGAATTCCTTGATTATGGATGACAGAGTTTTTTTCCATATATATCGACTCTGCAATAGCTGACCACCATGTTGTGAAGCCTCCTGCTCGTTGAGCATTCAAGAAGAAGTGAGGAAGGCTGCGAAGTTGAAGCTCATCGGCTAGAATTTTTTTTTAAATAATACATTTTTTAATTAAAATTGCAAAAATATACCACGAAATCAAAAAATTGCAAAAATGTGCTACTTTCGCCCTACCATAGGGCGACTTGCTGACTAGGCAGTGAGGTGGACTTCTTATTCGCACTGCAATTGGGCCAGAGGATAAGTCGCCCAACAAGAGGGCTTATTATGTATAAGTCGCCCCATGGTAGGGCGACATGGCACAAATTCGCCCAATGATAGGGCGACATGTAGAAATCGCCCAATGAAAGGGCGATATGGGAGAAAATTTCCAAATTTTTAAAAAAAATTCTGAGAGACTTCAAAAAAGGTGAAAATATTTGGATAAACAGATTTAGGATTCAAGTAAATTATTTATGGTACAACACATGGATTATAAACACATGGACACAAGGCATAACACAATTGCACATAGAGAATAATATTTATGGTATAACACAACTATCACATTTTGCTGTTCTCTTGCTCACTTGCTTATAAATTTCAGGACTACCTAGGAATTTATACTCTTAACCAAAGAGTTCAAGAATCAAACGATTCAAAACTAAATCAAGATCAAACTCTTTTCTTTCATATTTCAGTTCGAACTCCTCTCTTGTTACAGGATTAATTAACTCTAACAATTGTAAATCAGACGCTTATTACATGTGAACAATTCGCAGCATTCTGTGTGATTCCATGCGGACAAAATCGCATTTTCGCATGTGAACAATTCGTAGCCTTATGCGTTATTGCATGTGGACAAAATCGCGTTATTGCATGTGAATAAATTTACACCTTGCTTTGCATGTATTTTCCACTAGTGCCATAACCCATAATTATTATAGTCGACGACAACTCATGTTATGAATATTTCGTACGTAGCACTTAAACTATTTGTTGAACATACATAAGGGCGTATGCACCAAAGTTCGATGATAAAATAAGCAATAGATTAGATTATATTACAAGGGCATTACAACGTTGACGAAATTGCTTGACTTAACTAACTAACGAAAGCATTGTTTGTCATGGTGGAACAGATGATCGTTCCGCCTATCTGGGTATAGCCAGAATGATGTCCCATATTTTCTTCATATTACCTGACCCGTGTAAATTTTGAGATTTGTACGCGGACACCGCTCAACCCCTACTATGAAAGAACTCCATGGGGATCCGCAGTGCTCCCAGGTGTCGCCGAATGGGTGGCCTATGCCGTACGTCTCGGGTGTGTAAGACACAATTTTTTGGCCATCCCGATTCCCGGCGTCCCCTATGTTAATACCACCCGGGTTCCCGGATGGTCTGCGTAGCGTGTCAAGGATTTGTTGCGTGGTGCGGACCTCGGCCGGCTGCTTCCCCTTGTCCCTTGCTCTTCGAGAGGATGTACCCTCTTGCACCTCTGTTGCATTGGCCGTATCTCCGTGGGTAGATTGCATCATCTTCGCCGGAAGGTTGCAGTAGCAATTGGGTCGGGGCAACTCCGCAGAATCAAGCGCCAACGCTACTAGTATCCGGTACTCGGGCGGATGACTTCGCTGTCAAGAGGCGACGGTAGAACGACATCGTGCCCTAATTTGTGTAGATTCAGCTGGCGTGTAGTGCTTGTTTGCGGTGTTGGATGTCTACCTCTCGGCCGGTTTTATACTGGTGGTGAGGGGTTGCTTCACACAACTACAGCACTGATGGGCCGGCATCCTCTGTGAAAAGCCACACGACGTGTCACCCATCATCAAAGCTGCACGACAAGGCTGACAAGGCTGATGCATGTGACTTGTCTAATCGGCTTGATAAGGCTGACAAAGCTGATACATGTGACTTGTCTAATAGGCCTGATAAGGCTGACAAAGCTGATGCATGTAACTTGTCTCATCAGCCCGACAAGGCTGACAAAGCTGATGCATGTGACTTGTCTACTCGACCTGATAAGGCTGCACGCTCGTGAGTAAGCTATTCACTCAAAAGTCACAGACGCCAAGATTTCGTCATACTTGAAAGTAGGGCTACTGTAACACGGAATAACAATATTTCATAACCAAAAGTAAGAGGTTACTAACATAACAAAAATATATCGTATACATCTAAATACATAAGATGAAAAGTACGTAAAAACGTAATAACCAAATACATAAGCTAAAATAACATAACAAACTACTGGCGCCCCCGTTTCTGGGCACCTCCACACGGCTCGGCAGGCCTCCTACGAACCTGCCCCTGCGAGTACGTCAACTGCACCGGTGGGTGGTGGGCCCTCTGTGGTCTAGCTGGAGGTGTAGCGTACGCCGGATGAGAAGGCTGCGTCGGTGGTGGTGCTCCCTGCAACTGCGATGATCCAGGCTCATCCGGACCAGCGAAGTATCTCGACACGTCACCAGTCGAGGTCGACCGCATGGGTCAGATCATCAAACCGCCTCGTAGTCGCCGAGGCGGTGAAGCTGCAGAGGAGAACCACCGTGCCTGTGAGCCTATAAGAAGTGAAGAATTGTTGGTGACATTCAAAAAATAATTAGACAACATACAAAGTGTGATGAAGTACTCACCTCCGACGTGAGGGGCTAGACCAGCGTGTCCAGCAGCTCGCCCTGTCACGTAAGTCGGCGTGACGGTGGGACGGGAGGACGTGGCGTGTGAAGATGTACCTGGAGCACTCCTCCCTGTAGTAAGCGGCACGCCGCGAGCGCCGTTAGCCAACTCGAGGGTGCGTTTGGCGCTCTCCCTGAACCTCGCGAAGAAGGAGGTCACGTCCTCTCTGGTCACGTCTGCCCCACGAGACAGACGAGACAGGAAGCTCCCGGACTCCTCGTAGTACCGGGCTAGCACATCAGTCTGAAAAATACATTACGAATTAACCTAACACATTACTCTACAAAATGCAATATGAAAATACAATGTACATTAGACAAAACTTACCGCACCGTGCAAAACCGAGTCTGTATGGCGGGGATACGTGTCCCTCACCCTGGGGATGTGTCTAGGAGGATTTGGTCGACACGTACCAAACGCACACGGTGCGGAAGTGTACCACCGCCGGTACCTCGTACGCTCTGCGGGTCGTGACGGCGCATCCTCGGCATGGACGTCGTCCAGGCTCCTCCCACTCCTCGACCCATGGCACCATACGTGCGCTACATGGGGTGCCCCCATACCCGCCCCTCCTAGTCTGTTTGCAGATAAGCAAAAATATAGCATTATTACATGTCATTACACCGTACAGATTAGAGAACATCGATGTAGGGAACTTACGTGTGGACGCCATGTGGGACCCGCCGGCTAACTCGACCGGGAACTCCTGTCGTGACCGAATCGCCTCATCACTGATGGACAGCGTAGCCCTCGACCAGACGCCGAACACGAGGAACCGACGTACGCCAAGATACCGCGTCGCGTGTGCATAGGGTGGATAATCCACCCGCACACGTAGCTCGACGCCTCCGCTGTATACGGCATCCGGCGACGCGTCCTCGTGAGGTGGTCGAACGGCGGCGAATCGCGGTAGCTAAACCGCACCGCGGCCGTGCCCACCTAGGCTGCAGTGACGACAGAAAAATCAACATTACCATTAGTACTGACAAATATTAAAGCGTAGGTTTCACAACCGTGGTTTGCCATATCTTACCCGTCGGTGGCACACAATGGTGCCCATAGTCGGCGCGTCGACATCATCGTCACCATCATGTACAAGAGGACTCGTGTTGATCCTGGGGCGCCCGATCTGCAACCTCTCGTATGCCCAAAGCTGCAGAAGTAGTGGACACCCGGTGAGGATCGACCCGTCGGCAATCCGCCCACAGCCGTCGCAGAGCCACGGTACGTCACGCAGAGGACCGCTGACCCCCAGGAGTACTGCGGCACGGCGTCAAGGGGTGCGTCCGCGATCGCCCTCGCGAACTGGATGAAGTGCCTATCCACGCTATCCCCGTGGGAGCTCGTGAGCATCCACCAGCCAAACAGCCAGAGCAGGTACGCCTCAAGGTGGCAGCTCACCCTCTTCTCGTCCGCAGGCTCGACGATGTGCTCCGCCTGTAAATTTATGTTTTCTTGTTAGTCTAGCCAATATATATATGCGAAGTTAAGTTTGAAAGGTTAGTTGCTTACCACGAACTGTCGAAGCCACCTCTGTGTCGGACCATGGGTGCTGGTGAGCAGGCGGTAGCACACCATGGAACCGCACAAGTACCTCATCCTGCCACAACGGGTCGACGTCCTACGGCACCACAGGGTCACCAGCGATCGGGAGACCGAGGAGGTAGGAGACGTCCTCCAAAGTGATCGCCATCTCCCCGACAGGTAAGTGGAAGGTGTGCGTCTCCGGTCTCCACCGATCCACCAGAGCGTGAGAAGGGACTGTCAAACGGAACCGGTGGCTCGCGTCCCTCCTGCGCGCGTGCGCCCACCCATCCGTGCGGTGGCAAGAATCCCGCCGCCGCAGCCTATGAAATAGAAATATTAAATTAATATGAGCACCGCACTGGTTAATTAAAACAGATTATGATACTGCATCGGGAATATTTTGGAATTAAAAGATAAATACGTTACCTGGGGATCCAACGTGGATCGAGGGTCTAGAGCTCCCGCGGTGGCCTCGGCCGTAGTACGCACAGCTCCTGAGGGTCCTGTCCCTCCTCTGGTGAAGCGGTGGTGAAGTGTGCACGGTGACGACGGTCAACGACTGGGTCTATCAACTCAAAGGGCCAGTCGTCATCTACAGCCTGGTGAGCCATACCTGCAAATTACAAAAAGGAAAGTTATATAGAGAGAACTATACAAGCATCAAAACAATACATTGAACCAAATGCGTACAAATAAATACACAAGCATCAGAACAATACATCGAACCAAATGCGTACAAATAAATACACAAGCATCAGAACAATACATCGAACTAAATGCGTACAAATAAATACACAAGCGTCCACAAAATATAATCAAACAGATTACAACGCACACTACATCAGCAAAATATATTAGAACAGGTTACAACGCACATGACATCATCAAATTATATTAAAACAGATTACAACGAACACTTCATCAGCAAAATATATTAAAACAGGTTACAACGCACATTACATCATCAAATTATATTAAAATAAATTACAACGCACATTACATCATCAAATTATATTAAAATAGATTACAACGCACATTACATGAACAAAATATTAATTTGACATATAGCATCTAATAGTTCAAATAGCTTCTCCGGTAGTCCGATGACGTCATCCACCACACCTTGCAGACGACGATCCTTCCCCCGCCGTTGGGTTACCATCTCCTCCTTCGTCCTCTTCGTTATGTGGCTGGCGGTTCTCGAACGTGTGACCTGTTCGCTTGCACAATGAACATTTCTTCACGCACTTACCAGGTTTCGGACTCATCCATATCATTCCTGATACGCCTTGTTTTGCGACGACCTCCTTTGTATGATCTTGCATCAAAGTCAGGGACCCAGAACCTTTCATCGACACTAGGGAATAAAGGCTCTGCTGCCAGAGGGAATAAAGGCTCTGCCTACTCCTGTGTTACACTGCTAGTAGTCTCTTTTTGTTTTTTTCTTAGCTCATCAAGATTCTTCCAAAGAGTACGGAACTTGCTATCTTGGTTCTGCTTACATAGCCTCTTGAACATGTTCATCAGTTCCTTGTTCTTGAATTGCTTATAGAAGTTCGCGCCCAAATGCCTCATGCACCATCGGCTCTGCAAGTCAGTCCAAGGAAATGGCTCCTCTTCCCCTGTTTGCAACTGTCTGATGGCACTAAGTAAACCAGCATGCCTGTCAAGCAGTATGCACAAATGTTGGCGAGTCTTCACCACCCCGATCTTCAAGTTCCGCAGGAACCACAGACAACTCTCATAGTTCTCGCTTTCCACAAAGACAAAGGCAACACGCAGAATCTGGTTGTTCGCGTCGACGCCCACAGCTGTCATTATTTGTCCTTTGTATTTCCCGGTCAGGAATGTGCCGTCCACACACAACAATGGACGACAGTGATAGAACGCCCTAATGCAAGCTCCGAATGAGAAGAAAACTCTCTTCAGATGCCTCTTGTTCGGCCACTTCCTTGACGGATAATCCTGATAATCATAAAAAGTACCAGGATTTCTTCCCTGAATGCAACTGAGCAGTGCGGGCAGATTATGGTACGAGTCTTCAAATATCCAAAATCTCATTTTCAAGGCCTTCTGCTTCGACCTCCATGCCTTCCCGTAGCTAATTGTGTACTGAAATCTGTTCTCAATTACTCGGATAATAGCACGGAGCTCAAAATTCAGGTTCTCAACTATCTCCGGGTACATGACACTCGCGATATACCCGGACGACAGGTTCCTGTGAGCCACCAGGGTTTCCTCAGTCATACAACTATGTTGTTCAACCTTCGAACATAGCCAGTGGGTGCCCCATTTGGGCTTGTACGCGTGCACTCTCCAGGGGCACCCTTGCATCTCGCACACCACGTCGTAGTAGGTTGGGGTGGAATTCTTAACCTTGAAAGTTCTTCTTAATGATAAGGCCCAATCTTTGATAGCATCCTGCACTGCCTCTTTTGTGGGGTACATACTATTAGGTCTCACCTCATTGTCGCTATACTGCCAAGGTGTATCATTGCCTTCATTTACAACCAGGTTATTAAATTGATGCGTGCTCCAATCAGCTGGCACAAGTGGCTCAACATCTTCATCTTCCTCATCCGAGTTATCGTCGTCTTCCACTTCTACTTGTTAATATTGAAGGTCTTCCTCTTCCATCTGTGCTATTACTTCCTCAATTTCCTCACCCCCGTGCATCTTGCCCAATGTTTCCATCATCCTCCCCAATCTCAACTTGCTCACCACTCTGGTAGCCAATATCCTCATTGCAACCCTGAACATGCGGCTCCCAGCTAGACTCTCCAATTTCAGTGTCACCAGAAGTGAACTCATTTTGAGGCTCACTACACTCACCGGCGTCCAGCAGGTGCTGTGGGGCAACAACCCTTTCATATGCTTGCACTAAAAGCACCCGACACTATCCACGTTGCTCCGCCCCCCTCACATATGACCTCCAAGCTGCAGTTCCCTTCAGCTCAACTAACTCCCAATAAACAGGATCATCTCGCATGGTGCAAAGGCAAGATAACTTCAGCTGGCACTTCTCTTGTTCCATCCGAAACGTAAAATACAACCAATTCAACATATCAGCAAATGTACGCTCTTCGACCCTACTTAAACTTCTATCCACATAATGAAAGTTACTCAGATCCGCACCCTCCGAACCATACATGACAACCCCTTCTCCATAAAAGATTCTAAATGAAACTCGTTCTGACATATCTGCGAACCTATTCATTAGCACACGAATTAATTACTCTTCGTAAAAAGTACTAGGAGAAATATATATCTATCTACATTCCTAAAAATATACATCTCTCTACTTCTATTTCTAAAAACATCTACATTCCTACAAATATCATTACTTGAAAGCCATGTGTGCCTATTTCTGATGCAAAAAACTATTACGGCCTTAAATTTTCAAGTTGTTCAAATAGCATGTATATTGTTATGGAGCAAAATGAGATTATGAAAACTATGCGAAAAATATGTATATTACTAAAATTATTTCTAAAAAACATCTACAGCCCTAACAATATATATATGTGCACTTCTATATATACCAAAACATATCGATCTACATGCATTTTCGCAAACCGACTAAAAATATAACTAGATTTAACTACATTTTGTTGCTAACCACTGCCATGATTTCTTACTATGCACTAAACAAATCGGACGTTGCTACAGCGGCTACAGGATTACAACCCTAAATACTAAACAGAATAAACACTACATTTAAATAGATCTAACCGTAAACACTAAACAAAATAAACTGTGAAAATAACTAAACCTAACCCTAAATCTAACCAAAAACAGCAACCGTGAAGATAACTAAATATAACCTTAACTCTAACCCTAAACACTAAAAAAAATAAACCATAAAAATAACTAATTCTAACCCTAAACACTAAACAAAATAAACCGCGAAAATAACTATATCTAACCCTAACCCTAAACACTAAACAAAATAAATCACGAAAATAACTAGATCAAACCCTAACCCTAACCCTAAGCACTAAACAAAATCAACCGCGAAAATGATTAGCCTTAACCCTAAACCTAAACCTAAACACTAAACAAAATCAATCGCGAAACCTTAACCCTAACCCTAAACCTAAATCTAAATACTAAATAAAATTAACGATACAAAAATTACCTGCGTGCAGCGCCGCTCTTCTTTTCCACCCTTCTCTTTTCTTCTCCCTCTCTTTCTTCTTCTTCCTCCCTCTTCTCTTTTCTTCTCCCTCCCTTGCTTCTGCTCTCGGCCGAGCTGAGTTGCTGGCTTTGAATGGCGCCAAATCGCCCCATAGTCGGGCGACAAGGGGGCGCGCTCGGACATGTCGCCCTTGGGGACAGCGATTTTTTTGTTGTCGCCCTACGGGTGGGCGATCGGCCACTTGTCACGCTGCGGTTGGGCAACACAAGATATGTCACCGAATGGTTGGGCGACACGTGGAAGTCGCCCAACCAACGGGCGACAGTAGCTCAGTTTTGTAAAAAAAAAATTCGTGTTATATTTTTGCAATTTGAATTATAAAATATATTATTTAAAAAAAATTCATCGGCTATTTCCAAAAGTAGATCGGCTGAAGTAGCATTGCAAACTCTGGCCCTAGGCTGTAGTCAATCAAGAAGTGACAGGCTTGGAATCACTTGACCAAAGCCGAGCTGCCTTGCATAGACTGAAGGATGGTAAAATTCATATCAAGGCTGGAATGTCCGATTCCTAGTATGAAGGCCAGAGAGATGAAGATTTTATACAACTCCAAGGTCTCTTGAGGCATCAAAGAGCTGTCGGCTTCCAAATGCAGGAAAGAAGGCCAAGGGAAATCGGCTGCAGCACCATAGCTAAAGAAGTCTTGCTGTTTGAAGTCTTTAGTGTCTAAATGCAGGAAAAAGGACAAAAATTTTCTACAGCCGATGGGTGTGATTCTTGTCTCATTACTGGAGCACATTATAAATCTCTCACCAAAGGATCGGCATTCTCTGAACTGGAAAGGTTGAAAGACCGAGATGGCGATCAGAGGGGGGTGAATGATCCCAAATTAAAATATGTTCTCTAAGGAAGATCACAAATGCAGATTTCCACCCAAAGAAACCAAGCCAAAACCCTTAGATATCAAATGGAAGCGAAAGAGTTAATTTTCACAGAAATCAGCCTGATGCAAGTGTTATCGCACTCTACGGGCGATACTACCGTTATACTGTAGCTACAGTGAAATCAGGCATATGAACAGCGTTTTCAGCACAGGTTCAAATAAGAAAATTGTTGTATCTTTTGATCCGTTGATCCATACTCAACCAAACTTGTAGATAAGGTCTTTGGGATGTTAGGAACTTATTTCAACCTTCAATCACAAGGATTGATGTCAAAGTTCTGACCTTTATGCCCGGAAAGGAAGAACGCACTAAGTTTCGACAAAAATCGAAAGAACTTCGATCAAGGCTTTCTTGTGGGGTTTTGATGATCAAAGTGATCTTGAATGACTTCCCACACGTCCCAGCAAGCAAGAGAATACAAAGAAACTCAAGGATACCCAATCTACAAGATCAAGCATTCAAGAACGCAAAAGATCAACTTCTTTCAACAAGAACGCATGGATAGCCTAGATGATTAAAACAGGATTTCAAGAAAGAATCAATCATAAACCTCAGCAAAAGATTTGTAAGCAATTATAAGGAGGGGAGGCAAATCCAAATTGCGTAAATGTAAATTGCAAGAAAGTAAATGCAGAAATTAAATTGCGTAATTTAAATGCGTAATATAAATGCGTAAAGGAAATGAAACATGAACATAAATGAAGAACATTTCATTTTTGGAAGGAGAGGTTACAAAGCCTCACATTCATGTGGGCAAACCTCAAAGCAGCATCAAAAACCTTCATTGTGGGGGAGGCTGCCCCTCCACCCCTATTTATACAACTCTTGGGCCACCTACCACCCTTGGATGAGCCTCTAAACCCTAGAGCATCCATCAAGGGCTAGGATTAACCCACTCAACTAGCCATGCAAGGGCTAACCCAAAACCCTACCATAACATGGGTTTTCTTGCACGGATCTCAAAGCAAGCTACACTTATCCACTACTCTATTTTCTAGAACTGCAACCCAACAGCTCTCCTTGATCCAAGTAGTGATAAGCTAGCTTCTCCACTGATCTCTTGTCTCTTGGGACTGCACCGACTTCATCTCCGGCCATCTTCCGAGGAACATCAGGCCAACTTGAACCTCCGGCCATCCCATGCCTAGTTCTAGCCTTCCTTCGCATCACCATGCCCACCAAATGAAGTCCTACATTCACAAAGACAAGAAAACCCTTCTTGGTTCCACCATGAACCCAGCGCATCAATTCTATCACGAATTGGGGTTAAAACAAACCAAAAACGGACCAAAGCACATCAACCAAATGCAACCATCTTGTTTTCAATAGAGCAGTAATCTTCTCAATTTTTTATGTTGCTCAGATGAAAAACTTCTCAACATGAAAAAGATGTGTTTCGAAATTCTCTACAACTTTTATGTAGAATACATAATTGTGTGAGCAATTGAAGACCTTCAAAAAGGCATATTACCGCACGCTGTCAAAATCGGTCCGGCGTAAACGTGACATTCTTTGTTAACCTTCCTGATTTTCTATGATTTTTTATGTTGCTCAAATGAAAAACTTGTCAATATGAAAAAGATGCGTCTGGACATTCTCTACAATGTTCATGTAGACCAAATAATTTTGTGAGCAAGGAAAGACCTTCAAAAACTCTAATTACAACGAGCTGTCAAAATCGGTCCGGCGTACACGTGAAACTCACTGTGACTTGGTCCGGCGCGAACGTGAAATTCTCTATTAACCTTCCCGATTTTCTATGATGTTTTCTGTTGCTTAAATGAAAAACTTGTCAACATGAAAAAGATGCGTCTTGAAATTCTCTACAACTTTCATGTAGACCAAATAATTTTTTGAGCAAGGGAAGACCATTAAAAATGCTAATTACTGCTGGCTATCAAAACCGGTCTGGCGTACACGTGAAACTCACTGTGACTTGGTCCGGCGCGGAAAAATCAGTCCGGCGCAAATGGGAAACTCTCTGTTTCCCTCTTCCCTTGGTCCGGCACAAATGGGAAACTCTGTATTTCTCATTTCCCTTGGTCTGGCATGGGAAACTCTCTGTTTCTCATTTCCGTTGGTCCGGTGCAAACGTGAAGTCTATCCTAAATCGGTCCGACGCAAAAGCACTTCCAACTTGAAATCCATTTTAAATCCAAACTCAAATCTAAACTATCCTAGATCACATAAAGTCAAATACTCATCATAAACATGGATGGACCTCCACATGGTCCTTCAATCCCCCCCTTGATGAGTATATTGACAGACCACTCAAAAGGCATAAATTTGAGTTTGAGTAAGAGAAGAATAAAGCAATTTGATTGCAAAACCACACATGATCCAAAGAGAATAGATTGAGAACATGACCAAGTTGGTAAGACATATTTTAGAGATAAATCAAGGAGAGAGCAAGTTTTCCACAAAAAGCTCTAAAATCCAATCATAAGTGCCAAATGTGATTATGTGATTATGATCCATAAGAATTAGCAAAATTTTACAAAGATCATAAGAACCAAATAAGCTTTGATATTTTTAATGATGCCTTTTCTTCATTTTCTCCCACTTTTGGCAATATAGGCATCAAAATGAAATTTTCTCCCCCTTTTTATGTATGCATGAAATGCAACCTAAGGGAGCTTTGAAGATTATCTAATTGATCGTAATGACAGGATATGACACCAAGCTTATCAATCTCAGATTATGACTAAACTAAGACATGTCCAAGTGCAAATAAGAAATTTTGCTCATAAGCTAAGTTTTGAAAATGTGTCATTTTTTAGCAAGATTTGACAAGTGCAAAACTTAGCAAAGTTTCAAAGCTAGAAGCAAAACCACTTAAGGATCAAATGAAAAACCTAGAGTTCAACCTACTCAACACTTTGGGGAATTTTGAAGTGCATATAAGGTCCTTCGAGCTCATTTTTCAATTTATGCAAAAAAAATTTAAGACTTTGAAAAACGTAGCGGGGTGCAAATGTTTGACATTATTTGCATTCTTTACCCACTTATGTGTTTGATATTTGCATTTTTCTTTATTGATTGACTCAAGCCATTTTCGATCATCTCAAGAGTAACTCTTAAGAGAATGATCTTGGTCATACACAATAGATTCCAAGTTCATCCCAAATACAATGGCAAGCAGTCTCGTGAATATAAAGTGTTGAGATCAATTTTGCACAAAAGAGTCAAATTTTTCTTGATTTCAATTTAGCACATATGAGCAATTTTGAAGGACTCAAATATGGGTCAAGCAAATTTCACCCAAGTAGCTATAGGGACTCTAGAGAAATCCAAAATTTCACAATTCATGGTAAAAGCCCCTAGAGAAGAAACTTAGTAAGTAAAAGCAACATGTTTCATCAAGTTTTCATTTAAAGCTTTCAAGTTTTTCAGATTTTAATTAACCTTAGCTTTATAAATGAACTTGGACATATCTAAGCTAGTGATTTTCTTCAAAAGATATAGCATGATGTGTTTCATGAAGATTGAGTCAATTGCATAATAGACAAAGCTCGTAAAATAGAAAATGCAGTCTAAATGCAATGCATGAACAGATTCCCAAACTCCCCCTCAACAAATGAATCAATTTTAAGCTCAAATCTGGTTAAAGTTGAGTTATTATCAAGATTAGGCATAAAGAAAACCCAAATGAACTCAATAACAACCAGAAAAATAGAATGAGGAGAAGAAGTCGAGAAAACTGCAAACTGGGTGGCTATTGAGCATAGAAAAGATAGAAGAGACTCACTACGGCTCAGACTCGCTTTTATCTTCCCCATTGACTAACATAGGGAAGCTAACTCTAGATCCCAACTAAGGAGTACACACAGACCCAGTCTACCCAGGAGGCCCAACACCTGCTAGACTTATAAGACTGTGAGGGAACTCAACCTAGAGAGAAGAGAGAACAGCTAATCACGCATAATAGCAACCTAAAGCACAAGATAAGAGGTCCATGCAAGGCATGCCAGAAGTCTAAGTGAGTGAACTCAACTCAAGAAAATAAGCCCAAAAACACCCAGAACAAACACAAAGAAGAGAAAAACTGGAACATAATATATTATACATAATATACAAACCATCTCCCCCTCGCGATAGGCTGTAAGTGCTCACGACTCCAAGCTCACTACTCAAGGCAACAAATCTGGAGCTATCCAAAGGCTTGGTAAAGATATCGGCTAACTAAAGATCACTTTCTACGAACTGAAGCGCGATATCACCCTTCTCCACATGGTCTCTAAGGAAGTGATATCTAATATCAATGTGCTTGGTCCGAATGTTTGACCGGGTTTTTAGTAATGCAAATAGCGAAGTCTTGTGTGTAAAAGTGGCACACTCTCTATTTCTAACCCAAAGTCCCACAAGGTCGATCTCATCCAGAGCACCTGGCTACAACAACTGGCTGCAGCAACATACTCGGCCTCAGCGGTGGACTGTGCAACTTCAGACTGCTTCCTAGACGACCAAGAAACAAGAGAAGTGCCAATGAATTGGCAAGTGCCAGAAGTGCTCTTCCTATCTATCCTACAGCCAGCAAAATCGGCATCGGAAAAGGCTCGAAGAGATAGAAAAGAAGAGAAAGAGTACAAAATACCATAATCAGTGGTAGCACGAAGGTACCTGAAGATGCGCTTCACCGCCTGGCGGTGAGAGACGCGAGGCGAAGCCTCAAATCGAGCGCATAGACACACAACAAAATGTATGCCCGGCCTCGAAGCGGTGAGATACAGGAGGGAGCCAATCATACTCCGAAACTTCTTCTGATCAGCAGGCTCACCATCCTCGTCAGGGCCGAGGACAGCAGTGGTGGCCATAGAAGTCATCACCGGCTTACCATCAGACATATCAAACCGCCTCAGGAGGTCCCGAGTGTACTTACCTTGGTGCAGGAAAGTACCCTCCCGAATCTGCTTAATTTGGAAGCCAAGAAAGTAGCTCAACGCGCCCATCATACTCATCTCAAACTCTGTGCTCATCACCTCAGAAAACTGAGACACAAGCGAATGAGATGAGCCACCAAAAATGATATCGTCCACATAAATTTGGACGAGAAGAAAATGTGACTCATGGTGTCTGATGAACAGAGTCTTATCTACTACGCCCATCTTGAAGTCACGGCTGAGAAGATAAGACTTGAGCCTCTCATACCATGCTCTGGGGGCCTGCTTGAGTCCATACAAAGCTTTGGAAAGCTTGTATACATGACTCGGAAACTTGGGGTTCTCAAATCCTGCAGGTTGTTTGACATAAACCTCTTCCGCAATATAGCCATTGAGGAATGCACTCTTGACATCCATTTGATAGAGCTTGAAGCCTCGAGATACAGAGAATGCAAGAAGGATCCTGATAGCCTCTAGTCTAGCTACAAGGGCAAAGGTCTCCTCAAAGTCAAGACCCTCAACCTAAGAAAAGCCCTGTGCAACTAGCCTAGCCTTGTTGCGAATGATAACCCCATCCTCACTCTGCTTGTTTTGAACACCCACTTGGTCCTAATGACATTATGACCAGATGGCCGTTCTACAAGCTGCCATACTTTGTTCCTCTCGAAGTTTTCAAGTTCCTCATGCATAGCATTAGTCCAAGACTCGTCAGATAATGCATGAGTCACATCTTTCGGCTCAAACGAGGCAACAAAGGCAGAGTGAAGGCAGAAACTGGACAAACCTGTTTTTGAGCGAGTGACTCGCTCAAACAGATCGTCGATGATCTGATTAGGTGGATGAGAATGCTGAATATGACAAGGAGGTCCAGAAGTAGAAGTGGCCTCTACCTCATACACAGAAGAGGTAGGAGCAGAGCCACTAGCTTCATGAGAGTCAGAAGGCAAGAGCTAGCCTTCCTGAGGTGCAGAAATGGAAACAGGAGGCACCTCAGGTGTAGAGGGGACTGGATCAGGTGGAACACCATCATCTCCATCATCCTCATCCTCTACAAAAATGGTCTCGGAGGAAGAAGAAGAGCTCAAATGTCGGTCTAGCTCTGGCTAGCCTCATCAAAGGTCACTTCACAGGTCTCTATGATCCTATGCGCATCGCAACTCCAGACCCTATAGCTACGAGAAGTCGAGTAACCCAGAAAGATACCATCAGAAAAACGAGACACAAACTTATCCAGGTTACCAGACTTCAAAATAAAACACTTGCAACCAAACACACGAAAATGAGAAACACTAGGCTTTCGCCCATACCTCAACTCATAAGAAGTGCAGTGCAAATGTGCTCTCAAGAATACATGATTAGAAATATGGGAAGCAGTAGCTATAGCCTCAGCCCAAAACTTTCTAGTAGTACTGTACTCGTCTAGCATGTCCTGGCCATCTCTACCAGGGTCTTGTTCTTCCTTTCCACTACGCCATTTTGCTGAGGGACGTATGGAGAGGAGAACTGATGCTCTAAACCAGACTCCACACAGAAACTCTCAAAGTAGGAGTTCTTGAACTCTGTGCCATTGTCACTACGTATAGCTCGTAGGGCACCAGGGAGCTCAAAAGACAACCTATGAACCAAACCCCTAAAATGGGTAAAAGTCTCATCCTTCGAGGACATGAAAAACACCCAAGAGTACCTCGAAAAATCATCAACAATGACAAGAACATACCACTTCCCACCCACTGACTGCACTCTAGCTGGACCAACAGTGTCCATATGTAAAAGCTGTCCTGGTGCATCACCATCACAATGTGGATCGGGATGAGAAGCAGCAACCATCTTGCCATGTCGTCAAGGAGAGCAAACTAAGTCTTTGATCATTTTGAGTTTACGCAAACCACGAATGAGGTCGTGACTGCTAACTCGGGTCAAATGATCAAATCCAATGTGACCAAGTCTCCTATGCAAGAAGGAGAGATCACGGGACTCTGAAGCAATCAAACAACGGAGAGAGTCTCCAGAAGAAGCAGAAAAATCAGCACAAAAGACTCTCCCATATCTAGAAATCCCGCAAACTAACCCTCCTGAAGAATCGAGGATTCTATAGGCGCTACTCTTGAAACTCACCTCGAAAGAGTCATCAATAAGCTGAGAAACAGAAAGCAAATTGTATTGCAGCTTACTCACTAAGGCAACATCTTTAAGAATGAAATTTTCATTAATGCAGATGGTACCTTTAGCAATAATTCTACCTGAAGAAGCATCCCTAAAAATGATCAACTCATCACCGGGGGTTTGGACTAGGGAAGAGAACCATCGAGAATCTCCGGTCATATGACGAGAACAACCAGAGTTGACAATCCAAACATCTCCCTTCCCCATCCGACGAACCTGATCAAAACACAAGAGAGAAAGATGACTCAATACTGGGATAGAGTGAAGACTTGGAGACCCAATACCGAACCACACGACGCCTCAGAGTACCAGCCATAGGAGAAGAATGGACTCGAGTGTCTCTCTAACGTTTAACCCTAAAACGATCAGTAGCTGTTAGTGCTATGCCCATGAGGCAATCATTTAGATGATTGTAACATGACTATGTTTATGAATAATAATATGATTATTGGTCGAATGAATGTATATCATTGTATTGATCAACAAGTATGTGACTTGCTTATGAAGCTCTTTACTTAAAGATGTAATTCGATAAATATCTCTCATCGGATATCATCGTATAGGACAACGATGAATAGATCAGCACATGTAGTGATCGATGAACATGCTTCATAGATCATGGGATATGGAGATATCATCTATATATTGTGGATGCATGTTGAAGAACATGGGTTAGAAAGACCCGCAATGGGACACTGCGAGAATGTTTCATTCTTATGTGTCATCAGTGTATCTCATACCTAGTAGATGTATGATCCTTAGACCTGAGATTGTCATATTCCCTACATGTGTAATAGTTTTCCTTGGGGCTATCAAACACTACTTCCTAACCGGATAGTTATAAAGGTAGCTTTCATGTTTACTATGAAACGTGTAGAGGGAAGTGAGCAGTCAAGATGGAATTTGCCACTCCAATGAAACTGAGATATATGACAAGGCCACTCGTGTGATATGATTAAGGAAGTGCATGGCCATGCCGTGATTGAGGAGTCAATCACAACTTATTAATATATCACGGATACGAGAGATGGATTGAATAATCAAAGGATGACATGCTTCTCGCCTTGAGTTCAATCTTCATATACTTGGCAAAGGGATTATTACATGAGTACTTCTGATAGGTTTTGTCCGATTTGATCATAGTATGTTTGGGAGTTGGCATACTTTGCAAGGAGCCGCTACCAACTATTGGATTGAAAAGGAGTTTTTCGAATCCATGTCCAAACGTACGTGAAACTGTAGGGTCACACACTTAATGGGCTGGGACGCATTAATTTGGATTGGATCCATAATTAATGGACATCGTGGGTTTAGCACGCTGATGGGCCTTGGTTTAGGGTTTCATCTCGTGGCTATATAAGGAGGGTTGGAGGGTGGGCGCAGGGTGTGCTTTTCCCACGGTTTAGAAGTGATTCACTCGAAACCCTAGCCTCCTCTTCTCGTTGCCCTTGCCGAGCGACCAGGTGCTTGCACACCGACGCACGGCGTTCCATCCCTGGACGTGTGGACTACTGCGGTGACGCTGCTGCGACTGCGGCGTGGGAGGACGATCCGCTCCATCGACGCAACGACTGCGGCGAGGACAATCCACTACATCGACGTGCGAAGGATTCCGCAATTGCGCGTCTAGTGGTAATCTTATCTGTGATCCCCTTCTTGCGAGTAGCTTTACGTTCTGTAGATTTTTTTGTGCTAGTGTAGCATATCGCGTTCTTCTTGATGGTATCGAGCCATCTCGTATAGTTTTGTGATCTGGATGTTGCACATATGATGTGTGAGGTTAGTAGATTGGATCTATTACATGTTCAGCCGGTTCATGTGATGAATTGGTGACGGCAGCCATCGATGAGATCGATCGGTTTAGGTTTTGAGGAAAGTGCAAACCGACTCAATCTTGATTTGGGTGAGTCCGTTCATGGTACGACGTTACCCTTACGGTCGGTTACCGCCATCGTGGTTTCAAACGTATCCATATGGGACCAAGCCAATCAGATTGAGTTGGATTGGGTCAATCTAGTTGATCCATGGTAAGCGCAAACCGATTCAATATTGATTTGGGTGAGTCCGTTCATGGTACGACGTTACCTTTACCGGTCGGGTTACCGCCATTAGGGTTTCTGAAACGTATCCATATGGGACCAAGCCAATCAGATTAGATCAGATTGGGTCAATTTGGTTGATCCGTGGAAATTTTGAGGTGTTTTCCTTTAACGTAAGACATGCCTCTAAAATTTTTTCAAAGCGCGCCCTCGACCCGCCGCTGCACGGTAGGGACCGCCGAGAGCGCCCCTCGGACCCCGGAGTCATAGTGTTGCTTTTGTTTAACTCGTTTTTGCAGGGAATTATGTGAAATAGTATGGCCTATGTGTATGTGATGCATGTAATTTCGCATGGCTCAAGTGTGTGTCAAGCCATAAGGCTATTTAAATTGTATAACGACCAACGTGTCGACTTGTGATGCTTCAAACCCTCATGTAGAATTCATTATCAAAAGTTGTAAGGTGTTGCATCCATAATGATGAAGACGATGGTATCAAGCAAGGTGGCTACGTGAACAAATCAAGCAAGGTGGCAAGGTGAACAAACAAGCATGATGATGGAGATCTTAATGCTAAGGGCCATGCTATTTCACAGCTTATTTTGATTTTCTGTGGATGTGTGTTTAATCCTTGCTATTTTCTTTATGCTCATTGCATGTGATGCCATGTTCTTAGTAGATTTTGTTCATCCCTATAGTTAAAATTTTAAATCAAAATGTCCATCCAATTGTTGCACCTATACAGAATTTAGATCGTTATTGATATGACTGCCAAAGTAGTATATCAATGGCTATCTTAATAGATGATAGGGATTTGTTGGACACATCACGCATAACAATGGTAGATTTAATCAAGCTATCAAAACGATTTTGGGCTTGAGGACATAAGTGGTTGGGATTTGATTTCAGTAATGAAGGAACCTATACAGGACAATTGGTGTCTAGGAAAACACACATGAGGCAGGTTTCTTAATTGGCACCCGAATACAGGAAGTGCTCCCTCCCTCATGTGAGCCCTAGGGGCAGGTTGACTTGGCCATGAGTCAAATTGACGGAGGCATTCATTACTTATTTTCATACTCAACAAACAAGAGTTACATAAGATGTAATTAGCGAAGGTGTTGCTTACCTATGTCATTAAATTTCTAGCAGTGATGCCAAAGCTCACTAGTGTTTGATGAATATGGATCTTGAATACTCACTATGTGTCTATAAAAAGGACATAAAATAGGAGTGTCTTTTATTAAAATGTTTAATAAAATTTTTACATAAACATAGTGCTTAGAATCTTTTCATGTTTTTGTTGTAGTTCAATGGCACCTTCTCCTACTCATGCTACACCTGGTTTTGCTTTGAGATCAGTTTTGGAAAGGGAAAAACTTAATGGAACTAATTTTGTTGATTGGTATCGCAACCTGAGAATTGTTCTCAAGCATGAAAAGAAGGACTACGTTCTAGAGAATCCAATTCTGATGAACCACCAAAATGCTCCTCGCAATTTGAAGGTTGAATATGAAAAGCATGTTAATGCTTCAGAGAGTCATTGTCTCATGCTAGTCACCATGGACTCTGAGCTCCAAAAACAATATGAGGACTAGGATGCTTACAATATGATTGTGGGCTTGAAGGGCATGTTTGGGAATCAAGCAAGAGCTGAGAGGTATGGTATCTCAAAGCTTTTATTTGCTTGTAAGCAGGCTGAAGGCAGTCCGGTCAGCCCTCATGTGATCAAGATGATTGGTTACATTGGGAGATTGGAAAAACTTGAGTTTCCCCTTAGCCTCGGTTTAGCCACAGATGTTATTCTCCAGTCTCTGCCTCAGAGCTTTGAGCCATTCATTATGAATTTTCATATGAATAGCTTGGAGAAGAGCCTAACCGAGCTACATGGGATGCTCAAGGCTGCCGAGGAAAGCATTAAGAAAAAACCCAATCATGTGATGATGGTTCAGAAAACAACTGCATTCAAAAAGAGGAAGGCTAAGGCTAGGGGAACGGGAAAGAGCAAGGGCAAGGGTAAGGGCAAGGCTCAAGATGAGATCGCAAGCCTCAAAAATAAGCTTCAGAAGCTTAAAGTTGGCCCTCAACCTAATACCCAATGCTTCTATTGCAAGAAATCAGGACATTGGAAACGGAACTGCGAAAAGTACCTGGCAGATAAGAAGAATGGAAATGTGGTTTCCACTTCAGGGGCTGATAAAGAGTAGAGACTTGGCAAAAGGAGAAGTGGATCTTCGTGTGGGGAACAAAGCAAGAGTTGCTGGTCTTGCCGTTGGCACATACCCATTGCATTTGCCTTCAGGATTAGTTTTAGAACTCAATAATTTGTTATTTTGTTCCATCTTTGAGTAGAAACATTATTTCATCTTCTTGTTTGGAACATGAAGGTTATGATTTCATAATAAAGAACTTTGTTTGTTCAATATTTTTGAATGATATGTATTATGGTCGTTGCCCCATGGTAGATGGGTTGTACGTCCTTGAACTCGAAGAGAAACCTGTCTATAACATTAATGTAAAAAGGCATCGGCCTAATGATTTGAACCCTACTTTTTTATGGCCTTGTCGCTTAGGTCATATAAATGAGAAGCGCATGAAGAAGCTCCATGGTGATGGACTTCTAACGTCATTTGATTTTGAATCATTTGAAACACGTGAATCTTGTTTATTGGCGAGATGACAAAAGCCCCTTTCACAGGTTTTAGTGAGAGAATGAGTGAGTTATTGGCCCTAGTACATACAGATGTATGTGGACCAATGAGTTTGACTGCTAGGGGGGGTTTCAGTACTTTTTAACTTTTACCGATGACTTTAGTAGATATGGATATATCTATTTAATGAGGCATAAATCTGAAACTTTTGAAAGGTTCAAAGAGTTTCAAAATGAAGTACAAAATCAACTTGGCAAATCAATAGAACACTTACGATCAGATCGTGGTGGCGAATACTTGAGCTAAGAGTTTGGTGATCATCTAAAGAATGTGGAATCGTTCCGCAACTTACTCCGCCAGGAACGCCTCAATGGAATGGCGTGTCCGAACGACGAAACCGAACATTATTAGATATGGTTCGGTCAATGATGAGCCAAATAGATATGCCATTATCCTTCTGGGGTTTCGCTCTAGAGACAGCTGCGTTCACTTTGAATAGGGTCCCATCAAAATCCGTTGAGAAGACGCCATATGAGAGATGGACTGGGAGAAGTCCCATGTTGTCATTTCTCAAGATATAGGGATGTGAGGCTTATGTAAAACGTTTACAATCAGATAAACTCACACCTAAATCAGAAAAATGCTTTTTTGTGGGGTATCCTAAAGAAACAAAAGGATATTACTTTTACAAAAGAAACGAGAACAAAGTTTTTGTTGCTCGAAATGGTGTCTTTTTGGAGAAAGAGTTTCTTTCAAAAGAATTCAGTAGGAGTGATGTGTATCTTGATGATGTTCGAGAATCACATGAATATGTTCAAGCTACCACTAAACCTTCACAAGATGTACAAAGTGTTGTACAACCTGTGAAAGAGACTCCAGCCCCACGTAGGTCGGGGAGGCCACGTCATGTACCTATAAGATATGGGAATGACATATTATTGTTGGACAATGATGAGCCCACGACTTATGAAGAAGCAATGATGGACCCAAACTCCGAAAAATGGCTTGAAGCCATGAGATCCGAAATTCAATCCATGCATGACAATCAAGTTTGGAACTTGGTCGATTCTCCTGATGGTGTAAAAACCATTGAATGCAAATGGATTTTCAAGAAGAAGATAGACGTAGATGGAAATGTTCAGATCTATAAGGCACGGTTGGTGGCAAAGGGTTTCAAACAAGTTCAAGGAGTTGACTATGATGAAACCTTCTCACCGGTAGCCATGCTCAAGTCTGTCCGGATCATTTTAGCTATTGCTGCATATTTTGATTATGAAATATGGCATATGGATGTCAAAACAGCCTTCCTTAATGGGAATCTTTCTGAGGATGTATACATGATACAACCTGAAGGTTTTGTTGATCCTAAATATGCTAAAAGGGTATGCAAGCTTCAAAGATCCATTTATGGGTTAAAGCAAGCATCTCGGAGTTGGAATATTCGTTTTGATGAAGTAGTCAAAGGGTTTGACTTTATCAAAAATGAAGCAGAGCCTTGTGTTTACAAGAAGGCTAGTGGGAGCGCACTTGTATTTCTGATTTTGTATGTGGATGACATATTATTGATCGGGAATGATATTCCTATGCTTGAAGATGTTAAGACTTCATTGAAAAGTAGTTTCTCAATGAAGGACTTGGGAGAAGCATGCTATATCTTGGGCATAAAAATCTATAGAGATAGATCAAAAAGGTTAATTGGATTAAGTCAGGAAACGTACATTGACAAGATATTGAAAAGGTTCAATATGCATGAATCCAAGAGAGGTTTCATGCTAATGTCACATGGCATTAGTCTCTGCAAGAATTAGTGTCCTTCGACATCTGATGAGCGAGACAGGATGAGCAAGATTCCATATGCTTCTGCTATTGGGTCTATTATGTATGCCACGATCTGTACACGCCCAGATGTCTCATATGCTCTAAGTGTCACAAGCAGATACCAAGCAGATCCTGGTGATGGTCATTGGATAGCCGTAAAAACTATCCTGAAGTACTTGAGAAGAACTAAGGGTATGTTCCTTGTTTTTGGAGGTGAGGAAGATCTGGTTGCAAAGGGTTACACCGATGAAAGCTTCCAAACTGACAAAGATGATTTTCGATCGCAATCCGGGTTTGTGTTTACACTTAATGGAGGAGCGATGGTGGAAGAGTTCCAAGCAAAACACGGTGGCCGACTCTCACGACGAAGCGGAGTACATTGCGGCCGGAGGCGCAAAAGAAGCTATGTGGATTAAGAAATTTATCACAGAGCTTGGTGTCGTCGCTAGTGCCTCTAGTCCAATGGACATCTATTGTGATAATAGTGGTGCCATTGCACAAGCAAAAGAGCCTAGATCACATCAGAAGTCTAAACACATACTCCGGCGCTTTCACCTTATTTGCGAGATTGTGGATAGAGGTGACGTGAGAATATGCAAAGTACATACGGAAGCCAATGTGGTCGATCCGTTGAAAAAGCCACTGCCACAGCCTAAGCATGAGGCACACACGAGGTCTATTGGTATTAGATACTTAATTGATTGACTCAAGAGCAAGTGGGAGACTGTTAGTGCTATGCCCTTGAGGCAATCATTTAGATGATTGTAACATGACGATGTTTATGAATAATAATATGATTATTGGTTCAATGAATGTATATCATTGTATTGATCAACAAGTATGTGACTTGCTTATGAAGCTCTTTACTTATTGATATAATTCGATAAATATCTCTGATCGGATACCATCGTATAGGACAACGATGGATAGATCAGCACATGTAGTGATCGATGATCATGCTTCATAGATCATGGGATATAGAGATATCATCTATACATTGTGGACGCATGTTGAAGAACATGGGTTAGATAGACCCTCAATTGGACACTACGAGAATGTTTCATTCTTATGTGTCATCAGTGTATCTCATACATAGTAGATGTATGATCCTTAGACCTGAGATTGTCATATTCCCTACATGTGTAATAGTTTTCCTTGGGGCTATCAAACACTACTTCCTAACTGGATAGTTATAAAGGTAGCTTTCATGTTTACTATGAAACGTGCAGAGGGAAGTGAGCAGTTAAGATGGAATTTTCCACTACAATGAAATGGAGATATATGACAAGGCCACTCGTGTTATATGATTAAGGAAGTGCATGGCCATGCCGTGATTGAGGAGTCAATCACAACTTATTAATATATCACGGATACGAGAGATGGATTGAATCATCAAAGGATGACATGCTTCTCGCCTTGAGTTCAATCTTCATATACTTGGCAAAGGGATTATTACATGAGTACTTTTGATAGGTTCTGTCCGATTTGATCATAGTATGTTTGGGAGTTGGCATACTTTGCAAGAAGCCAATACCAACTATTGGATTGAAAAGGAGTTTTCCGAATCCACGTCCAAACGTACGTGAACCTGCAGGGTCACACACTTAATGGGCTGGGACGCATTAATTTGGATTAGATCCATAATTAATGGACATCGTGGGTTTAGCACGCTGATGGGCCTTGGTTTAGGGTTTCATCTCGTGGCTATATAAGGAGGGGAGGAGGGTGGGCGTAGGGTGTGCTTTTCCCACGGTTTAGAAGTGATTCACTCGAAACCCTAGCCTCCTCTTCTCGTTGCCCCTGCCAAGCGACCAGGTGCTTGCACACCGACGCACGACGTTCTATCCCTGGACGTGTGGACTACTGCGGTGACGCTGCTGCGACTGCGGCGTGGGAGGACGATCCACGACGAGGCGAGGACAATCCGCTCCATCGACGCAACGGCTGCGGCGAGGACGATCCACTACATCGACGTGCGAAGGATTCCGCAACTGCGCGTCTAGTGGTAATCTTATCTGTTATCCCCTTCTTGCGAGTAGCTTTCTGGTTACGCGGTAGATTTTTTTTGTGCTAGTGTAGCATATCGCGTTCCTCTTCAGTAGCAACTCTAGTAGATGATCTAGGAGCTGTAACTGGGTTGGCCCACCGTGGTGCAAAGGCTGGACCATCCCAATGAGGATGCCTAAATCTCCTACCAAAAAACACCTCACGCCGCTGATATCTACCTCGATGGGAAAAATGAGTAATATCAAGAGGACGGCGGAAAGACTGACAACGAACAGCTCCAGGACTAAAACTCGAAGAAACAACTTGAAAACCGAGTCCTGGATGCTGCCCTAAAACAGGCGACTCTCTAACCTGTCTAGAAGCACTGTGTGCCTTAGGAGCACTCAGAGTCTGGGGATGACTCTGAATACCCCTAAGAGCAGCAACACGCTCACGCCGAGTGTTCTTGGTGCGCCTGAAGCAAAAATCTACTAGGTGACCATCCTTCTTACAGAAGGTGCATGTGTACTTCACCTTGCTAGAGGCAGAAGCAACAGGACTAACACCTTTTTGGTCAGAAGTCCTATGGACAACCCCAGCAGACCTAAACACGGTGTTACTCACTCTGGGAGCTACCACAATCTCACCACTCTTGGAGCCGCGCACAATGGTGGGAGGATACGCCCGAGCGTGCTCCAAGGGATCAAATCCTAGACTTTGATTAAATCTACTAATCTTGGATTGGTCTAGAATAAGATTGAGCTTCTTCTTGCCTCCAACAAACTTCTCGAGAGTGCTCATGAGATACTGGCAATCTAGGAAGAAAGAGGCACAAGAAGAACAGGGGGAAGAAGAGGAAGAAGAACTAGAAAGATGAGCTCTCTCAGCACGTGCATTTTTCTCCCTCAGCACGGCTGCCTCAATCTTGAGGGCCTCACAAGAAACGCACGACGCATTTCTAATCATATGGACTTGGTCTTCTAACTTCTTCCTAAGTTCGACATGGATTTTATCCATATCATCCTTAACCCCAACACACAGCAGGTAACCAGTTTGTGACTTAACTAGTAAGTCCTTAGCAAGTTTATCACACTTGACATTTAAAGCATCATTTTCAAGTTTTAGTTGCCTACAACCCTCACATGAGCTGATTGGGTCCTTAGAAGCATGCAATTCAAGTTCATCATTTCTAGTAGAAAGCTTTTTAAGGTGAGAGCTTATGGCATTAATTTCAGTAAGCAGTTTAGGGCAATTATTACAAGCATTTGTGTGAGCATGAGAAAAGCTAGCATCAGCAGCAATGTCAATAGTGACAGAACTAGCATTCTTCGACCTTAGATTCTCAAGATCAACAAGCACACTATCATGCAAAGTCCTTAGGTTCTCCAGCTCCACAAGCAAAGCATCATAGAGTGTACAGCTATCAGAGTCTCAGGAGGAACATGATTTAAGTGAAGGTAACTCTCGAGACAAACTATCTACCTCCTTCTCTAACTCTGAACACCTCAACCTAGCCTTAGCATAAAACTTGCCTAATTTACAGAAGGCATCATTTAACTCATCGTAGGTGGGTACCTCATCCGTATCGCTGTACAGCTCAGAGTCGCTTACTCTAATGACGCCTGCCATGAAGCACATGCCGGAGAAGTCATCGTTGCCCTTCACCTTCTGTTGCGGATCATCCTCGCTTGCATCGCTCCAGTTCTCTGTGTCAGAGAGCTCGATGTCGTCTAGTGCGGCGAGGACCCGGTGAAAGAGCTTCTTGTTCTTGGCAAAGTTGCGGTAATTCTTCTTCACCGGCTCACGAGCTAGGGCCTTCTTGTTGCGGTTCATGTCGGTGTAGTCGTTCTTGCTCGAACCACCTTGTTTGTTTTTGCCCTTCTCCAATCGGGGATAGTTTGCTCGAACGTGGTTGGGGCCACCACACTCGAAGCAAATGATCTTGCCCCCTCTCTTCCTCTCTCTCACCCTCTTGTAAATGTTAGTAAATTTATGAGCGACAAGTGCAAGCTCATTTTCTGGAAATCGTTCCAGAACTTCATCGCTTACATCGCAAAGAGCAGAGAGAGAGAACCCAGAAGAAAAATCAAGAGAGGATCCGGAGGAAGACCCGATGGGATCGGTGACTAGAGCCATCGACTGAGATTTCGTCTTGCGAGAGACGACGTCGATCTCATGAGTCTTGAGACAGGAATACAACCCATCAAGAGTCAAGGTCGACAAATCAGTGGAGTCCTTGATGGTAGTCACCTTCATTTCCCAAACTCGAAGATCGAGTGCGGTCAAGAAATGTCGAGCATTATCCGAGTCAGGGTATATGCAACCGACTGCTTGGAGGTCGCTCAAGATCTTTGTAAACCGACCAAAGCACTCGTCAAGACTCTTACCAGCGTGTTGTTCAAACTTGCTGAACTCACGCTTAAATTGGTCCTGTCGAACCGTCTTGATTTGGGTAGTGCCCTCATGGTAAGCATCGTGGGTCACCCAAATCACGTGAGCGGAACGGAGGTGAGAAATCCTATCATAATCACTGCGGCTAAGACCCTGTATGAGAATGTTCCTTGCCTTAGCGTTTGCCTCAACGTCAGCCATATTGCCGGCCGTGACGTTTTCATCAGCAGGAACCTCATACGAGAGTTTCACCTTCTGCCATATCTGGAAGCCCTGGACAGTGATGTATGATTCCATTCGAGATTTCCAAAAAGGAAAATCAACTCTAGAGAAAAGAGAAGGCTTGGTGGAATATTTGTCCATCGCCAAGGCTCTTGAGACTGGTCAAGATCTATGAAAGAGCAAAACCTGCTCTGATACCAATTGAAAGACCGAGATGGCGATCAGAGGGGGGTGAATGATCACAAATTAAAATATGTTCTCTAAGGAAGATCACAAATGCAGATTTTCACCCAAAGAAACCAAGCCAAAACCCTTAGATATCAAATGGAAGCGAAAGACTTAATTTTCACAAAAATCAGCCTGATGCCAGTGCTATCGCACTCTGGGGGCGATACTACCGGGTTACTGTAGCTACAGTGAAATCGGGCATATGAACAGCGTTTTCAGCACAGGTTCAAATAAGAAAATTGATGTATCCTTTTGTCCATTGATTCATACTCAACCAAACTTGGTAGATAAGGTCCTTGGGATGTCAGGAACTTATTTCAACCTTCAATCACAAGGATTGATGTCAAAGTTCTGACCTTTATGCTCGGAAAGGAAGAACGCACCAAGTTTCGATAAAAATCGAAAAAACTTCGATCAAGGCTTGCTTGTGGGGTTTTGATGATCAAAGTGATCTTGAATGACTTCCCACACGTCCCAGCAAGCAAGAGAACACAAAGAAACTCAAGGATACGCAATCTAAAAGATCAAGCATTCAAGAACGCAAAAGATCAACTTCTTGCAACAAGAACGCGTGGATAGCCTAGATGATTGAAAAAGGATTTCAAGAAAGAATCAATCATAAACCTCACCAAAAGATTTGTAAACAATTAGAAGGAGGGGAGGCAAATCCAAATTGCATAAATTTAAATTGCAAGAAAGTAAATGCGGAATTTAAATTGCGTAATTTAAATGCGTAATATAAGTGTGTAAAGGAAATGAAACATTAACATAAATGAAGAACATTTTATTTCTGGAAGGAGAGGTTACAAAGCCTCACATTCATGTGGGCAAAGCTCAAAGGAGCATAAAAAATCATAAAAACCTTCACTGCGGGGGAGGCTGCCCCTCCACCCCTATTTATGCAACTCTTGGGCCACCTACCACCCTTGGATGAGCCTCTAAACCCTAGAGCATCCATTAAGGGCTAGGATTAACCCACTCAACCAGCCATGCAAGAGCTAACCCAAAGCCTTACCATAACATAGGTTTTCTTGCACGGATCTCAAAGCAAGCTACACTTATCCACTACTCTATCTTCCAGAACTGTAACCCAACAGCTCTCCTTGATTCAAGCAGTGATAAGCTATCTTCTCCACTGATCTCTTGTCTCTTGGGACTGCACCGACTTCATCTCCGGCCATCTTTCGGCGAACATCCGGCCAACTTGAACCTCCGGCCATCCCATGCCTAGTTCCAGCCTCCCTTCGCCTCACCATGCCCACCGTATGAAGTCCTACATTCACAAAGACAAGAAAACCCTTCTTGGTTCCACCATAAACCCAGCGCATCATATCACGAATTGGGGTTAGAACAAACCAAAAATGAACCAAAGCACTTCAACCAAATGCAAACAACATGTTTTCAATACAGCAGTAATCTTCTCAATTTTTATGATTTTTTATGTTGCTCAGATGAAAAACTTGTCAACATGAAAAAGTTGCGTTTCGAAATTCTCTACAACTTTCATGTAGAACACATAATTTTGTGAGCAAGGGAAGATCTTCAAAAAGGCATATTACCTTCAAAAAGGCATATTACTGCGTAAACGTGAGATTCTCTGTTAACTTTCCCGATTTTCTATAATTTTTTATGTTGCTCAAATGTAAAACTTGTCAAATTAAAAATATGCGTCTTGAAATTCTCTACAACTTTAATGTAGACCAAATAATTTTTTGATCAAGGGAAGACCTTGGAAAACGCTAATTACTACCAGCTTTTAAAACCGGTTTGGCGTACACATGAAACTCACTGTGACTTAGTCCGGCGTGAACGTGAAATTCTCTGTTAACCTTTATGATTTTGTATAATTTTTTTTGTTGCTCAAATGAAAAACTTGTCAACCTGAAAATGATGTGTCTTGAAATTCTCTACAACTTTGATGTAGACCAAATAATTTGTTGAGCAAGGGAAGACCGTCAGAAATGCTAATTACTGCTGGCTGTCAAAACCGGTCCGGCGTACATGTGAAACTTACTGTGACTTGGTCCGGCGCGAAAAAATCAGTCCGGCGCAAATGGGAAACTCTCTGTTTCCCTCTTCGCTTGGTCCGGCGCGAATGGGAAACTCTCTGTTTCCCTCTTCCCTTTGTCCGGCGCGAATGGGAAACTCTCTGTTTCTCATTTCCCTTGGTTCGGTGCGAATGGGAAAGTCTCTGTTTCTCATTTCTCTTGGTCCGGTGCAAACGTGAAGTCTATCCTAAATCGGTCTGGCGCAAAAGTACTTTCAACTTGAAATCCATTTTAAATCCAAACTCAAATCTAAGCTATCCTAGATCACATAAAGTCAAATACTCATCATAAGCATAGATGAACCTCCACATGGTCCTTCAAAGGTGCTCCTTCTAGAGTGTCCTCTCTTGGAAAAGGAGTGTTGTCGGTTAAATCCAGATTAAAAGGACGACTGAATAGGCAGTACAACCATATTTGTGCGAACCACATCGGATCGCCCACATTACCAACAGTGAAATTCTCAAACCCAATAAAAAGCCGACTCCTTATCACATATAGCATATGATACACGATGCCAAGAAAATTTTTCCCTAATGCTAGCCGACATCCTTCAACAAGCTATTCTGCTATGACTTGATAGACTTGAGTCGGCCCAAGGGATGCCCTGCAGAATAAAAAGCGATCCAGCCAAAGGTTCAGAAAAGCAACGTGTTCTTCGTCCGATACCAGCCCATTAACCTTATTATTGTTTTCGATGTATTTGGCCCACCCTTCACCATTAGATCTGATAAGTTTATATTTGGGTTTACCACTAAAAGCCGATATTTGTTCATCGTCTGGCCTAAGGCAGCACAACTGAGCTGCATCCAAAAGAGTTGGGCCGATGGAACCAGTATGAAACAAAAAGGCATTAAAGCAGTCCGACCAAAAATAACAGGGCGTGGCCACTAAGGGCTCATTGGCTTCTGGATCAATTAAAGAAAGGGGATACACTCGGCTATGCCCATTTTCTCCCATTCACCCCTTTTTTGGGTTGCCACTCTGATAAACCAATTCCTCCACCCCTTGAGAGCTATCGGCCAGGCTCTAAAAATTTTATTCCAACCTTCTATATTATAACCAGAAGCCGATAAAGGAAGACAAGGAATTTCTTGGTTTGTGACAGTACTGATATCTAGATTTCCTAAAGGACCCATACAATATTGACCGTTGCTATGCGGGATCAGAATGAGTACCTGGCTTGGGTCCATTGCAGCCGATCTGGGAGGATGATTGAGCTAAGGACTGTTTCGGAGATCCATCAAATAGAGAACTTAAGCTGATTGCAGATGGTGTGAGAGCTCGAGTGCGTGAAGAATGACCATGTGGGGGCCGCTTTATATAGCACGGTAAAATTTGAAGCGGCGGGAAATGAATCTCAAAAGACACATGCAGTTAAAACGCACTACACGCATGTCAGAAAATTACGGCGCAATTAAAGCAGCAGTTACTGTATGAAGCTTAGCAGTTAGCCGATGGAGAAAAGCCGATAGTTGCAATTTTTGAAAGATAACAAGTCATCTTTCAAAAATGGGGGGCATATGTTTGCACCGAAATTTGACGAATATGGTCAAAATCGACAAGAGAGTCAACATGCGGTAACTAACAGGCGATTTGGAAAGATTTGAAGATATTTGGTAAAGGCAAAGATCTTTAAGGAAAAACTATCCGAGTAAAGGCCGATACGGATCAGGTTTTGTAACGTGTTGTAATAGGACACGGTCGGCCGACGGGTATAAAAGAAGGGCAAAGAGCGAGCTGCAGGAGACAACAACACAATCAAACACCAATCTACATTACTTTTCCTGTCGACTAGGAGTAGTTCTTGTAATTTAGTCTTTGTAATTCGATCTTGATCAATAAAGTTGCGCATCGCCGACTGTTGATCTTCTTCAAATTACACCCCAGGTTCGATTTGTTCTTATTTTGTTGCGCATTGCCTTCTTCAGAATTGATCTGCCTTTATTCTCTGATTAGCCTTAATCGGCTAATTAGACTTACCCTTTTTCTTAGCTTAATCGGCTTTGAGCTGATTGAATCTAAGCCGATTGATCTTCGCGATCGGCTTTGAGTAAGTTTCATACTTTTACCTTGTCGATTCCAGGTCAAATCGACTGGCACGCTCTGAACCAGATATTCGTCTGGTGTGCTGCTGTCAGAAACCCTACTTCAAGTTTTTGACGTCAACAGCAAGCAAGAACATAAGTCCAACACCCCACAAAAACGATCTAGAAGAATGATTCAACAAAGAACACAAGATCGGTTTCTTGCAAGAAAGATGCATTGATTGCCTAGATGATTGGGATATGATCTGAAGAAAATTCATCCATCAATCAACATCCTCGGCATAAGAAGCAAAAGCATTTAGAAGGAGAGGAGGCAAATCCAAAAGCATGTAGAAGGACGGGAGGCAAATCTAAATTACATGAATGTAAATTGGAAGAATTTAAGTACGAAATTTAAATGCGTAAAGTAAACCCAAGCATAAGAGAAAATGATTTGCATTTCTAGAAGGGAGGTTTATAAAGCCTCACAACAAAGTGGGCAAAGCTCAAAGGAGCACAAAACCTCTAAAACCTTCAAAACCGCCATTGGATGAGTCCCTCAACCCTAGGGCCAGGGTTCACAAAACCGCGAAAAATAGCTCAAAAACCGCGGTTTTCGAGCGTACCGCTGCGGCTCGAGATTAAAAATTGATCGGTAAACCACACTAATTAAAAAATTTGAAAGATTTGAAAAAATTTATGCGTTAAAAACCACTCGAAAGACATTGAAAAACTAGCGAAAACTGCTCAAAAACTGTTTTATAGGAACATTTCAATTGGTCGGCTAGTTTTTCGCAAAAAACTACGATTTTTCGTTGAAAACCGAATGGTTTTCCATTTTTATTTTGATTTTTTTTAAAATTTTTATTTCTTATCCCTTCGGTTTTTGACGGTTTTTAGTGATTTTTTGAGCGGTTTCACGGTTTCGGTTTTTGCGGGTTTTCACTATTTCAGTTTTGTGAACCCTGCCTTGGGCATTCCATCAAGGGCTAGGATTGACCCACTCACACAACCATGCAAGGGCTAACCCAAAACCCTCCACACAAACCGGGTTTTTTTGCACGGTTTTCAAAGCACACTAACTAGACCTTCTATCTATAAACTAGACCGCGATCCGACGGCCCTCATTCATCCGCGCAGCGTCAAACTATCATCTCTTCCGTTCCTTGTCTTCTTGGCTTGCACCGACTTCGTCTCCAATCATCTTTCGGCGATCCTCGACCGTCTGAACCTCCGACGCTCCTCGCCTTGTCCCGATCATCCTCCGCCTCATGATCAAAACCCGATGTACTGCAACCATCAAAGACAAGGAATACCCATCATATAGCAATGTCCAAAAAGATATGCAATTAAACTCCCAAAATCATAATTTTTAGATCATATAAGCTCATCAGGGCCAGTGCTACCGCCCCCTGGCTGGTAGCACCGTCCTTCATCCCAAAACCAGAAGAGATCCTCTCTGGAATTTTCACACCAGCCATTTGGGCTGGTGCTACCACTCGGCCAGTAGCATCGGGCTGCCATGGTCGGTAACACCGGCTTGCCTGATCCCCTAAAAACACCCTCTCGAGTTTTTTCACACTGCTCTGGGTTCGGTGCTACCACTCGATCGGTAGCACCACGCTACCATGACTGGTAGCACCGTGAAAAACAGACAGAGCTCAAATTGCTTTAAATTGAAAATCCAATTCAAATCAAACTCAAACCAGAGCAACCAAGCTCAATTTTAGTAAAATACTCATCATAAACATGGGTAGACCTCTACATGGTCTTTCATGTCTCATTCCAATTCAACGGAGTACGACAGGCACGACCATACAAAGCTTCAAATGGCGACATTTACAAACATGTCCAATAACTGTTGTTATAACTGAACTCAGCATACGACGAACTTTTATCCCACAAAGTAGCATAAGTTAAAGTACAAGCTCCTAGCATATCCACTAAAATATGATTAACTCTCTCAGTCTAACCATCTGTCTACGGATGATACGCTATGCTGAAATTCAAACGAGTTCCCATTGCTTAATGCAACTTATCCTAAACCTTAATGTAAATTGGGTACCTTTATCCGACACTATCTTCTTTGGCACACCATGCAAACGCACAATCCTTAACATATATAGCTCTGTCAAACGATCTCCTGTATAAGTAGTCTTAACTGGTATGAAATGAGCGACTTTGGTCAAACGATCAACGGTGACCCATATGGAATCACAACCACTCTGATTTCTAGGTAAATCCTCAGCACTATGGATTTTATTACCGATTTTTCTCTTACTTCCACTCGAAAATCTTTAACAATTGTAACGAACCTACTTGTCTCTGATGCATTGCCTTTACTCTCTGACACACATTGCATTAAACAACATATTCAGCAACTTCACACTTCATATTAGACCACCAAAAACATATTCAGCAACTTCATACTTCATATTAGGCCACCAAAACCTTTCCTTAAGATCTTGATACATCTTTGGCACTTCCTGGCGAATCAAATACTGGAATCATGAGCTTCCTCAACAATCAACTGCTTAATCTCCTTCTTGTTCGGTACACAGATTTGACCTTTAATCCACATAGTACCTTGACCATCCAAAGTAAAATCCTTGGCTGAGCCTTCATCCTTCTTAAACTTAATTCTAGTGATCTTTTTCATCATCCTTCTGACCATCCTTGTTCCGATCTTCTAAAGTCGACTTTATTTCCAAAGTAGCTAGAAATCCTTTTGGAACAACTTCTAGTTTCATCTTCTGAAATTCCTTTCAAAGTTCAGAATGATACTCCCGAACTAGCACACTAGCACTTTGGCCCTCATGACTCAAAGCATCAACTATTACATTAGCTTTTCCAAGGCGATAGTGGATTCCAACGTTACAATCCTTTATGAACTTCATCCATCTCCTTTGTCTCATATTGAGATCAGACTAAGTAAATATATATACTTTAAACTCTTGTGGTTCGTGTATATCTCACATCTATTTCCAATGAGATAATGACACCATAATTTCAAAGTATGCACTACGACAACTAATTCCAAATCATGCGTTGGGTAATTCTCATCATGTGGCCTTCCTTGCCTTGACACATATGCATCAACCTTGCCATTCTGCATCAACTCACAACCAAATCTTTGACTAACATCATCATAATGTATATCGAAAAGATTCTGAACATCTAGCAACAATAACACTAGTGCTATCGTCAAACGCTTCTTTAATTCCTGAAAACCTTTCTCGCACTTTGGTGTCCATGAAAACTTCTTTTCCTTTTTCAACAATTGCATAAGCGATCACTACTACAAAATGGTACATCACTATCGCTTCATCTGGGTTGGTTCTTAAGTTTTTTGGAAAAATCGATTGTGATAGATGACTTACGAGAGGGTGTTAATAATAATCACAATCGGTTCTCATGTTAGAAGCGATTGTGATGTAGCACTGGGCACATCACAATCGGTTCTAACATTAGAACCGATTGAGATGTGCCATGCACATCGCTATCGGTTCTTACATAAGAAGCGATAGTGATGAGGACATACACATCACAATCAGTTCTTAGGTAAGAACCGATAGTGATGTTCAAGCTCATCACTATTGGTTTTTATGTAAGAACCGATAGTGATGTATATACCCATCACTATCGGCTGTTATGAAAGAACCGATAGTGATGTATATACCCATCACTATCGGCTCTTATGAAAGAACCGATAGTGATGTGTATGGCACATCTCAATCGGTTCTAATATTAAAACCTATTGTGATGTGCTCAGTGCTAAATCACAATCACTTCTAACCTTAGAACCGATTGTGACGTGCCTCCCAAAAACTAGTCTTGACCCATGTAGGTCATTTGGATTGACAAATGTTCTTGCATAATTTATGAACTTGATGAATAAAGTTTTCATGAAATAACCTCTGCAGAGTGTAGAACTATTTGAATAGCCGTGTCCGCGGTCATGGACAAGCCTGGGAATTTCACACGAGGTATAGAGTGTTTCATGAAATGTGGAATTGTTGGGATGTGAATGGGGAGTTCACTGTTGTTTTGTTATCTAGAGTAATACTGTTGAATTTATTGGTTGATATTTGTTTTAGATGGTGTATGGTGATGCCTCGCCATTCTGTTCATGTTGTCTACCATTGATCTATCAGTTATTTATTTATCTTTTCATAAATACGCTTTCAATCTATTTTACGTATTTCAGTTCAAGTTATTGCTTTCTACAAATGAACCATATGGCTATCCTTTGTCAAGCGGTGCATGAATATTGCATCATTTCCCTACAGCTTGCTGAGTTTTTTTTGTACTCACGGCTATACGCCTTTGTTGATCAGTTGCTGAGGAAGGACCAGGAAATAATGAATACCATGAGGAGGAATTCTATGAAGACTACGTAGATTAGGAAGGCATTCCCCAAGCGATTGCCTGTGGCATGTCGAATGGCCAAGTTATCTTTTCCACTGCAATAGTTATTTGTTTCTTAAGCCTTAAGGCATAATGGTGTAAACATTGACCATAAGGTTGTTTGCTTTATTTAATAATAATTTGCCTCTTTCTTAGTTAATTCGTTGTATGGAATGATATTTCATCTATGTTTCCACTGTGTGCACTAGCGTGATCCTGGACTAGTGCGGTATACACAGAGGGTTTCGGATTTGCAAATCTGGGTCCCGACACACTAGCACGTTCGAGGAGCTCAAGGGGTGTACTTACGCTAGGATAGGAAGAGACCATACACATTGGAATGATCTGAGATACCAAGGAAGTAGTGTTAGTCACCGAGGTCGGTCATAACAAACTCGTGGTGAAGAGAACGAGTGATGTGATGGAGAAGATCAATGGAAGAGGCGGTAAGGATGACGTCGTCGACATAGACTAGGATATGGGCAATGTTTGTCCCATGGTGAAGCGAGAAGTGTCTAAGTGGGGGGAGACAAAACCAAGAATGAAGGTAAGTGGCAAAGCACTAGTACTAGGCGTGAGGTGCCTATTTGAGACCATAAAGTGATTTATGAAGGCAACAAACAAAGAAGTGATGAGAAGGACCAATGAAACTGGAGAACTGTTGACAATAGACTGTTTCATCAAGATTGCCGTGGAGGAAGGCATTTTTGACTCGAGCTAGTGAACAGGCCAAGACTGAGAGGTAGCGATGCTAAGAACGAGATGAGCAGTAGATGGTTTAACAACACACTTTATCACAGATGGTTCACAAACCACATCACAGATGGTATCAAACTGTCAGTGATGACTATAGGTCATCACAGACGGTTTTCCATCCATTAATAAAAAAAGTCATCACAGACGGTTCCAATTTGGAGCCGTCTGTGATGTAGGATCATTCCAGACGGTTCTGTGATGTTGATTTTCCATTTTTTTAGTAATTTTGATTTATTGGCTAGCCTCAGGAAATGCTAGCCATGCCTTCTGAATCAAAAGATAGTACAGAGCATCGCCAACATATTATTATGACATACATTTCAAAAATAAACTCGGATCACAAATTAGAACATATAACGCATCTATTTTAGAAATCAACTCTGATCTCACAATACAATGTACAGCGCATCCATTCAAGTCACATATGAATTTTTTGTCCCATTGAGCTAGGGCTGGAAAAAAAGCTCGTTGGTAGGGCTCGTTGGCTCAGTTCGAAATTGCTCCAATTACACTCGTTCATTGGTTACACATTGAAATAAGTCAATTTCGAATGAAATTGGATTTTGTTCTGGCTCGACTCGTTGGCTCGATTCTAAAAATACTTCCAAACTATAAATAAAATTATATTCAATCAAACTGTATCAATTTCAAAAAAAGCTCGAAAAAATGAGAATTTGGCTCAATTTCCACCCCCAGCCAGCAATGCTTTTTCCACGTACTCGTGGACGACATCTAAATTTCATCTATGATTTCCTCGGACACCATGTGTGGATCGAGGAAACCCAACGGTTGTTCCCTTGCTTTTGCTTCCATGATCATGTATCTACATATACAAAATCAAGGATCATATATATATGACATTTATCGGTACGACACGAATGTAGACCGTGATTAAACACACTTACTATGTCTAGCATCTCATGAGTGAGGCGTCGAGAGCATTGAGGTTGTAGAGATCGAACAAGTCGTTGAACCTGATCACGAAGAAACCATCTAAAAACCGGTGTAAGAATTGCTCCTCCTTGAAGCTAACCGAGATATTCGATGCCCATTGTGCCACCGGCTTGTTGGCTTGTTCCATGCACCAATCTTGCAATTTAATGCAGGCTAATGTGAGCATCTCCTGTCGCTCTTTCAGTAGGAATGGCTATCCCAGCTCGAATTTTCCCTCCAACAGGGCAAACGGAAAGTCATGGCCTGATGTGGTCATCCATTTCGATTTGCCCTTATCGTCACCTCGCCGTCTACCAAATGTCGCCTTCATGGGAGACCACTTGGCCTGAACTGCAGTAACGTCCTGTGCCGGACAGGACACGGTAGCTGATTTGGTGGGCTCCTTCGGTGCAGTACATGGCTCTAGTAGTGCTAGTAGCTCCAGCACATCACATGGCTCTGGTAGTGCTTGAAGTTTTGGTGTTGCAAGGTGGGCATCGAAGGAGATGTCATTCTTGGACCACTGGATGAATGTGCCGATGGCATCTCCTAGTGTGATGATCTCATCGTTTGGGGGCATCGCCATCATGACTGCCTTGCAAATTTCATGTACACCGTCGACATGGACCTTTGCGTAGCCCGGATCAAAAGTACGACCGTGCATAAACGCCCCTACACCTGATGGATACGCATGCCCCCAAGTAGCTTTCCGGGGAACAGAGCCGTTGGCAAGCCTCAGTTAGAGATTGCACGGCGTGGCCACCTATATAAGAGTACACAATTAATTAGCTAACATGTCCAACAGGTCTATCTAAAGAGCATTGCAGACATGTATATTACCCGGGTGTCGTCGGGAGGAAATCTGGTGTTGTCCACGTCCATCTCAAGGGAGGACTCGCAGCTACTCTAACGGTTTGTTGGGCTGAACTGCGCCTGTGCTTCTTAGGCTTGCACGTTCCATGCCTGTGTCGGGAACGGATTTCCAAATCCGAACCCTCTGTGTATAAGCTGTGCTAGTCTAGGAAAAGCTAGCACATATAGTGGAAACAGTGATGACAACATATCCATATCACGATTCAAATATTATTAATTAAACAAAACAGGTATCAGCCTTATTGCCAAATATTAGAAGTAAACAACCTCTTGGCTTGAGTTCAATAAGTAGCAACAGCGGAAATGAAATAACTGCAGCGGAATTAACCCATCCATTTGCCTACAGGCAATCGACTGGGGTTCGTGTCCTAGCAATCCGAATCACCTTCATCAAAACCACAAGCGAAGGAATTGTAGTCACCATCAGCTTCTGCACACTCTTCTGTGGAAAGTGGGAGTGTTGCAAGGTGAGCATAGAATGTACTCCACAAGTCTTGGAAACATAATGCATGATAACTATATGCATGACTGAACAATTGAAGGCATAATATGGCTCTTTTGGCATAAAGCAATGTTAACTTTAAATACCAATATAATTTCACAAAGCATCACTTGATCAAAATGTAATTGAATATGAATTGAATTTGAAATAATAGTTAATCAGGTTCCAACCACCTAACTGGCTCTAGCCGCCAAACTACAACCCGAGAGTTCCATCCACTCACAGATTCCCAAACCACCATTTTCATTTAAAACAAAACCATAAAATCTACAATGTGCAAGCGTACCTCACCTGCCCTTGACCGTGGGCTCAGCTACTTACGTAGTTTTAACTCTGTAGAGTGTGTACAGATTTACCCACAAGACATGATCAACTCTTTTTGCCATGCAATTAACACACTTCCTTTGGTGTGTCGGCAGAGAGACCATGACAAGGCCTTTACAATGTACAGACCCGCTATTAACCTCGCCCGCTAAGGTTTCACCGCTGAAGGGTTACATCCACCCAATCAAAAGCCCCCTCTTGCGCCATGTGGGGAAAACCTGTCTCCATCCGACACCCACATTCCACCGACTAGCGAAGTCAATATCGAGATGCACAAATTAATTAGCTAGGTCATACCCATATAGACTTGTGGTCGTACGGTAGTGCTCGGTTCAAGATAACACATGTTTCGGTCCTTAATTGAGTAGGGCGGAACATTCACTTTCAAGGTCTCGTGCATCTTCACCCGCCAAACATCAATCTGCCCAGGTCTAAATCATATTTTCCATTTTATTTTATTTAAATAACAGCAGCAACACCGATTACTGCATCTTCACAAATAAGTTTAAACAATGTTTGAAATGATTTCCATAATGACATAATACCGAAACGTTTAAGCCAGACTAAGCAATTCTACCGTCCCATGCTACACTATTGGTTATCACCACATAAATTAGCTAGTATCATCTAGGGTGACAAAGGTTTGACATGATCAATACTAATGAGGGTATAACAAATCTGGAATTTAACTAATCCTTAAAACTACATTTAAAGTACATTGCGTAAAAGTAAGCATGCATAATTTAAAACAACATAAGCATTTTGTAAATTTGGGTTCAACATGTTCAAGGAATACTTGCCTTGACCGAAGGGTAGGTGATCAAGATCGTCAGGTGCAACTCCTTTCGGCTCTACAGAAACTATACGCGAAAAGCATCCAAATTCATATAAAATCCAAATAAATTCGAATAAAATACAAAACCAGTAGAAAATAGATAGATTATAATTTTATATGAATTTAGGAAGAAAAATGAGGTCAATCGGACTTAAGATGAAGGAGATCGGACCTTTCGAATCCAAAAATTGACCTCTCGACGGACTTGGAGAAGAAATGATTGCCGACAGAGCTCCGTTGAGAATTTTCAAATATGATTTTAAAAGATGTAGATGACAATGAGAGGAGCTCCAGTAAAAATTTGAGGCCGAATGGAGGTCAAGAGTGGCTGGGAGAGCTCGCCGAAAGTTCGCCGGAGTTTGGAAAAAATGGCTTGCGCAGGGAGATCCGATGGATGGATTGGACTAACTCAAAGCTGAGGATGTAAAGGATGAGAGGGAAAAGCTGGAGTTCCATTTATAGGGTGATCGGACCAGTGGATCATCGGAAAATGCTCGCCTAAGTTTTGGCCAGAATAGTAACAGGCTCGTAGGACTTAATGAGTGAAACGAGTGGGAATTAAATGCGGGTCTGGGCCGTTGGTACTGTAGCGCACGGGTGCAATGTAGCTGACGGGGAAGGAGAAGCAGATCGGGTCATAATGAACAGTACCAAAATTATTAAATTCGAAAACAATTAATTTTCCACTGATAATTCATTTTAAATCCGAAAATTAGCAAATAAATTTTATTAAATATGGGAATTTGAAGAGATACCGGTTTCAGCAATAAAAGCATGAATAAATATTTTTAAATAATATAAAATTACTATTTATAGCACAATAATTAATTTTTAAATGCTAGAAATTAAATAGGTTTGGCTAAAATAGTAAAAAGGTTTTAAAAATTATGGAAAAATTCTCAAAAATACTTTAGAATATTATTAACGCAATAAAACTATTTTTTGGAATTTTTAAGCTTTTAAAATTTTTGCAGAAATTCATTTTGTAAAACTGAAAGTTGCGAAAAGAGTTTTAATAAAATCTGTAACATTCCAAATAAATTCTAAATTGAATAAAAAATAAAACAAATCAAATTAAAAATTTTAGGATGTTACAAACCTACCCCCTTAAAAGGAATCTCGACCCCAAGATTTGGACTGGCTAGGGAAAAAGGTTGGGGTCCTCTGCTTTAAGATCTTCTTCGCGCTCCTAGGTTGCTTCTTTTTCAGAATGGTTGCTCCATTGAACCTTGCAAAACTTAATTGTGTTGTTTCTTGTTCTACGCTCTGGCTCATCCAGAATTATGATTGGATACTCTTGGTAGGTGAGATCCTCTTGTAACTCAACATCCTCAATCTGCATTTGTTCTTCTGGTACCCTGAGGCATTTTTTAGCAGTGACACATGGAACACATTTTGCACATTCGACAACTGCGGCGGCAGCTCTAACTGATAAGCCACTTCTCCACTTCTAGCTAGGATTGGGAATGGTCCAATGTATCTTGCTGCTAACTTTCCACGAACTTGGAATCGACGCATCCCTTTGAGCGATGAGACTTTCAAGTACACATAGTCACCAGGAGCAAAGGTTAACTCTCTCCGACGATTGTCAGCGTAGCTTTTCTGTCTAGACTGTGCTGTTCTCAATCTTTCTTGGATCACTTTTACTTGTTCTTCAGCCTTTTGTAAAATATCAGGACCAAAGACTTGGCGATCTCCTGTTTCATTCCAACAGAGAGGTGTTCTGCACTTTGTTCCATACAAGGCTTCAAATGGTGACATCTGTAAACTAGCTTGATAAATATTGTTATATGAGAATTCTACATAGGGTAAACTTTGATCCCAACATATCACATTGGACAATTCACTAGACCTTAACATATCTTCGAGAATCTGATTTACTCGCTCAATCTATCCATTAGTCTGAGGATGATAAGATGTGCTAAAATTCAGATTGGTACCCAATGCTTCTTGCAACTTTCACTAGAATCTTGAAGTGAATTGTGTACCTCAATCTGAAACTATCCTCTTTGGCACACCGTGCAAACACACAATCCTTGACATATACAACTTTATCTCCCTAGTAGGTTGTTCTCACAGGAATGAAATGTGCAACTTTTGTCAATCGATCCACTACCACCCATATTGAGTCATAACCTGATCTAGTTCTCAGAAGACCTGTAATGAAATCAATTCCAATTTCTTCCCACTTCCATTCAGGTACCTTCAACGGTTGCAACAATCCAGCGGGTCGTTGATGCTTAGCTTTAACTCGCTGGCATACATCGCACATAGCTATGTACTCTGCAATTTCCTTTCTCATCCTTGGCCACCAATATATAACATGAAGAGCATGATACATCTTAGTATTGCCTAGATGAATTGAGTACGCTGATTCATGTGCCTCCTTTAATATCAACTGCTTGATCTCTTTTTGATTCGGCACATAGATACTTTTTCGAAGCCAAACTATTCCTTCTTCATCCTCTGAAAATCATGGGGCTTTACCTCCCTTTATTCTATCCTTGATCTTGGTAGCTTCTTTATCTGACTTCTGCATCTTTTTGATTTGTTCCTCCAGGGTTGGTTGAATCTCTAAAGCAGCTACAGAACCTTCCTCCACTAGTTCCAAATTCAAACGCTGAAACTCCTTGTGAAGAGCAGGTTGTCCTTCTTGAATCATCGATTATTGCAAAGAGCTCTTCCGGCTTAAGGCATCAGCAACTACATTAGCCTTGCCAGGATGATAATGTATTCCCACATCATAATCCTTGATTAATTCTAACCATCTTCTTTGTCTTAGGTTGAGGTCTGCTTGAGTGAAGATATACTTCAAACTCTTATGGTCTGTGAAGATCTCACATCGGTTCCCAATGAGATAATGCCTCCACAACTTTAGTGCATGCACCACTGCAGCCAATTCCAAGACATGGGTTGGATAGTTTTCCTCATGTAGTCGCAATTGCCGTAAGGTGTATGCAACTACTTTGCCTTCTTGCATCAAGACACATCCAAGCCCCTGTCTTGAAGCATCACAGAAAATCTCAAAGTTCTTCCGAATATCCGGTAAAATGAACACTGGAGGTGAGGTCAGTCTTTTCTTTAATTCCTGAAAACTTTGCTCACAGGCTTCAGACCATTCAAACTTCTTCTCCTTCTAAAGCAACTGAGTAAGCGGTCTTGCAATCTTCGAGAATCCTTCTATGAATCTTCGGTAGTACCCTGCTAAACTAAGAAAACTTCTGATGTCCGGCACTGACTTGGGCTGCCTCCAATCAAGTACACCTTTCACTTTTTCAAGGTCTACTGAGACACCTTCAGCAGAAATTATGTGCCCCAAGAATGCTATTTCCTTCAACCAAAATTCACATTTACTAAACTTGGCATACAACTGGTGTTTTCTGAGCTTTTCTAATACCATCCTCAAATGTCCTTCATGTTCTACTTCATCTCTAGAATAGATAAGAATGTCATGTATGAATACCACCACAAATTTGTCTAGGTATTCCATAAACACCTTATTCATCAGATTCATAAAATAGGCTGATGCATTGGTCAGACCAAAAGACATAACTGTGAACTCATAGAGTCCATATCGGATAGCAAAAGCTGTCTTCAGAATATCTTGTGGCCTTATTTTCAACTGATGGTATCCAGATCAAAGATCAATCTTGGAGAAAATACAAGCTCCTTTCAACTGATCAAATAGGTCATCAATCCTGGGCAATGGATATTTGTTCTTGATTGTGACTTCATTCAGGGCTCTATAGTCTATGCACAAGCGCAAACTATTATCCTTCTTCTTCACAAAAAGAACTGGCGCTCCCCAAGGTGATGAACTTGGGCGAATGAATCCTTTTTCTTGCAACTCCTCAATCTGCTTCTTCATCTCAGTGAGTTCATTGGCTGGCATGCGGTAGGGTCTCTTAGAAATAGGAGCCGTACCAGGGACTAGTTCTATGATGAACTCTACATCCCGATCAAGCGGCATACCTGGTAATTCTTTAGGAAATACATCTGGGTATTCCCGCACCACGGGCACACTTTTCATAGTTATTTCCTCCAATCTATTTAGAGTGCATTTTTCACTTGAAGACTCATCAGGCATATACTCCACTCGAATGCCTTTTGAATTTGTGAGGGTAATAGCTCTACTGGCACAATCTATTTGACCTTTATACTTGGTTAACCAGCCCATTCCTAGGATGACATCTATTCCTTTTGAATCCAAAATGATAAGATTCGCTAGGAATTCTACCCCATTGATTCTTATGGTTCCACTTGGGCATACTGAATTAGTTCTCATCTCTTTCCCAGGTGATTGAACTATCATGGGGCTCTTAAGGGTAAGCGTTTCCCAACCAAATTGTTCAACAAAATTCTTCGATATAAAAAAATGCGATGCTCCAGAATCAAATAATGTTGAGGCAGGTATTGAGTTTACCAGGAACTTACCCAAAACAACATCTGGTGCCTCCTAAGCTTCTTCTGCAGTCACGTGGTTGACACGTCCTCTTCCAAAAGATTGTGGAGCTCTTGGCGTCTTTGATGTTCCACGTCCTTGTCCTTGCATCGGAGTTCTGGCGGAATTGGATCCCAAGTTGAATGGCACTGGGGTCACCGGCTGACGTTTCTGAGGACAGTTGTTGGCATAATGTCCCATTTGATGGCAGTGGAAACATTGAACTCCTGTAGCATTTGAGCTTTCTTTTTGAGGCTAAGCATTGGCGTTATGCTAGAGTCCTTGAGCGACTGGGCGCGGTCCAGAATTAGGAGTACGGGGTGCTCCTTGAATAGGTGTCCTGTTGGCATGTTGAGGTTGGAAGCGCTATCGAGAACCACTCACTCCCTGCTGGGCTTGAAATGTCATCCTTCTCTTGCGAGACTCCCGCTATTCACTTGGGCATCCTCTTGCACTAGTGCTTTCTTCACCATGTGCTAAAAGTTTGGGAAATCCAAAGCAACTAGCTGCACCTTGATGTCAAGATCAAGTCCCTCCATGAACCTCCAGATCTTGGCACTTTTAGTTGCTACATCTTCCGGTGCATACCTTGACAATTGGGTGAACCAGTTAAGGTACTCGGAAACACTCTGGTTTCCTTGATGCAGCTTATGGAACTCCCTTTTCTTCATTTATATAATACCCGCAGACACTGAGAGAATCTAGGCTCCCCATTTGTATAAATTATGCTCATCATATAGGTTTTGGTATTGATGACTAAAAAGGATAATTAGTGATAACTAACAACAGTCAGATTTGATGATCAAGGCTAAGGTGTTTTTGTAGTTTTGGCTTGGGAGTCGATTCAAGCCATATAGTTAGAATCATCGTACTATTAAGAGGGATTATGCATAATGTCGGGACCCGATTCTGAGAATGTGGACCCTCTGCGTATTCTGTGCTAGTCCAGGATCACGCTAGCACACACAGTCTTTACAGGGTTGAACATTACAGACTTTCACAACGATACCAAATAAAGAGTGCAAACATTTATATAAACTGAATTGTATGACCTTATGGTCTCCTTACATAAGATCAGCCACGCAGGGCTTACATTATCAGAGTAATAAAAGGTAACAGCGGAAAGCAAATAAACTTCGTGGAGTCCCATCAACTTGCCACAGGCAACCAACTGGGCTTGCCCCTAATTGTCCGAATCTTCAATGTACTCCTCCTCCCAAACGGGTGTAGACTCCTCCACTGATGTTGGGTTGATAGGCAAGGAGGGGTGAGTACTCAAGGCACTCAACAAGTAATGCACAGAATGCAGTGCTATTTACTATATGCAAGGCTTATTCCAAAGAATTGGCTTACTTGGTTCTTTTGCATCAAACAGCATTTTTAAACTAGTTTCTTATTTAGATTAAAAGCAGTGAAACAGCTATATATAATGCTAAGTTCTTCAAATGGTTTTTCTTCAAAGATTCTTGGCACACAGCCTTAGACAGTTCATTTTTAGCACTGGCACACAGCCACCCTCTCCACATTTTATTTTGAAGATCTACCCCTTGACTGTAATCCCCGAGCAATGTCCAATACTGCGGACACGGCTATTCGAATAGATTTGATACTCTGCAGAGGTTGTACACTTTACCCACAAGATACAGCCGCTCACCACACAGGTGATTGCCCGTAACATAGCCTTTCAGGAACCTCTACCTTAACCAATGAACCTCTCCGGTATCACCTTCACTAGCACTTCCCTCACATAGAGTCGAAGTATAGGACAGGACAACACCGTTGGATGGGCACCAAGCCGCAGCACAGGTATGCTCCCCCCCACAAATACACCCCCGTGTACTGTCACCCTGAGGTATCAGAGGAAAGATATCGGAACCCTAATCAACTAGGTCTATCCCATACCAGACATGTGGTTGTACGGGTGACTCAGTTCAAAGACTTGCAAGGTGAAGTCCTTAGCTGACCAAGGCAAGACTTTCATCACTCAACAGTGGCACACAGACTCAAATCACTCATTAGCCCATTGCCACATAGGCCCACCTGGCACAAAGCCTCATGCCACTTGCCCCAGTCTAAATCATTTCCCACCCCGTTGATTATTGTGCAATACATGCTAGCAATAACTCAACATCGGTACAAAACCACACAGGTCTCCGTACTTCAGTCACATCACGTGGCATCACCATACCATTTTCAAATACATTCCATATGTCATTAGTCAACATTGTTGCATTTTCCGAAAGATCATTGATGACTCGTTGCAAGGCTAAGCATCTATTCACGGTCTAGCCTCCCGTGTTGGCAACATATTAACATCCAACGAGTACAAGCAATCCTAGGTTAACAATGATTTCAGGGCATACAAATAATAATTTCAAGGTGGTAATAACAATATGGGTTGATTAGCAACATTACCCAAATTAATTTAAATTCATTTTTAATTAACTTAGCATGCATAATTTCAAAACAACATACATTTAAAAACTGAGATCAAAATGGTCAAAGCATCACTTCCCTTTGAAGAGTTGCTGGTCGTGATCCGAAGCTTGATCTTGGGCGACGAACTCTTCCTCGAAACTTTCCGGCAGATTTGTGTCTACGCGTAAAAATTATATATGTAATAAATAACCAAAACAGTAGACTACATAACCTCAAAAATTCAAATAAAATTCACAATTAAAAATAGCGCAATGTTACAAATTTTTAGAGACTGGAATCACCTCAATCGAAGTTAAAATGCAAAAGTTATAGCCTTTCAAAGTTTTAATTAAAATATAAATCAAAAAATAGAAAATAGCGAATTAATTATTTATTTTTCTATTGAAAACTCGATTTATTGCGTCATCATGACATCAGCCGACACGTGGCGCTTCCTAGCGCTGCCACGTTGCCTCGGTCCATGGACTGGGTCCACGGCCCGGCTCTGGTCCATAGTGGACTCGGTCCACAGAACAGTGTACCTGGCCCCAACCAGATGACGTCAGCCGACTGCCTCGAGATTCAAACACGGACACGTGTCGGCATCTCGGCCGTTCCCAACCGACGACCAGATCTCAACCACGTGGCGCAATCAGGACCGTCAAAGGATCAAGGGTCGGATATCATGCGTCACACCGACATGCTTCGAAATCCGCGTGACACGCGTCGTGCATCCGACGGTGCCAGCTAAATACAACGGTCAGCTTCCCGCGCGGACTTGACAACGCCTTGAGCTCCACGCCTCCACGCATCACGCATCGGACAACGATCTCGGATCTAACGGCTGGATCTCGCGCACGCCTGGCGATGCCTCGGCTTACGCGAAGACACGCGGCGCAATCCCAGCGGCCCGTTTAAAATCAACGGCCGAGATTTGGTCTGGTCCCCGGTCAAAATGCACACGCGTCCGCACGCGATTCGGCGAGGGCACGACGCAATCACTGCCGAACGTTCAAGTCTGAACGGCGCCGATTCAGCGGCAACGTGGCTAACTACAGACGCGTGGATGCATCACAGCCACACGACTCCGATCGGACGGCCACGACCAACCCACGTGACAACATTAGCTCTCCACCGCTCAGATCTGATCCTACGGCCCAGATCGCATCTAACATAAGAACTCAAGATCTAATCTCTGACGTCCACACTAGATCTAACGGTCATGATTAACGCTAGGATTTAAATAGAAGAGGAAGGATGTGGACGAACCAGGATCGCGCGATGCGGATCGAACAGTCTACGGGGTTCGGCGAGGTCGGCGGTGGCACAGAAGAGGAAGGCTGCCGGAGCTGGGGAAGACAACCACGGTGACGGTGCTAGAGGACGATTCCGGCGAGAAGAACTGACGGGATCGGCGCGTCTTGGCACGGCGAACACGACGAAGATCTTGGGGACGGCGGAACCTCAACGGACGGCGAGCAAAGGGCAAAGAACTGCGGCGAAGACTTCAGCGAACTTCGGCGAGCTCTTGAGGGCAAATGGCAGCAGCTCGGGAGGCGTGCGCTAGGGCTACAAAAGCGTCTCGGTGTGCGCAACACGGGGGTGGCAACGGCGCACTAAATAGCGCCTCGACGTGCAAGCTACAGGCGACGAAATCGGCGGTAACGGTCGACGACATCTTCTCTGGTGAAAGCACGGACGAGCGACGTGGCTCCATCTCATCCGTCCACGCGGACTCGATCGAAAGGCCAACAACGCACGATGACGCGGCGCACTCACAACCGTTCGATCAAGATCGGACAGCGCAATTATACGGTTTCAATGTCGTGGCTGCGCGTGCCGACGGAGCGAAGGGCTGGGCTGCACTGGGTTGCGGCCCAACACTGTTCATGCGATATATAAAACATTTTCGATTTAAAATAAATCAGATAAATAAACAAAGACCAAATAAATAGCAGAAATACCCAAAAAAATCCAGAAAAATTCTGAAAAATATTTTGAGACATTTGGAACTCAAATAAAATATTTCCAGAAAAACTTTGCTTAACTTTTGCAATATTTTAATTGATTTCAAGAAAGCCCTTATTTGAATAAATCAAAATAAATTCCAATAAATTTCCAGAAATTTTTAAAAATAAAAATAACTCCAAAATTTAAAATATGGCAAATTTCAGGGTGTTGCGCATAAGAAATAGTCTTGGTTCACATGCAAAATCGCTAAGATTACTTGGAGCATAGGGCTTTTCATATTTCTCACTAAAAAATCCAGAGCTTTATCTTCTTAGCCAAAAACAATCTTTGATTTTCTGGGCCAAACTTCATTCTTTCTTAGGCGCTCAAAAATCCTAAGTTCTAATTCCAACCGAGCGTACAACATGTACGCCGGACCGATATTTTTCAGTCCGACGCTGAGAGTTTTCTACTCCGAGTGTATTCCCTGTACGCCGGACCAACTTTTTCAGTTCGGCGTTAAGAATTCTTCCTTGATTCTTTTCAACCAAGTATAACTATTTTCGTCAGACCAATCTGAATTCTTTCTTAAAATGAGTCCGGCATAAGTTATATTTTCACTCTAAATGAGATTCTAGTCTGTGTTAAAATTTATTCTAACCAAAGATTTGAAGTTTGCTGCAGACCAAATTTCTATGTGTACATCGAACCAATTTTTCCGGTCCGGCGCAAACATGTTTCACTCTGATAAAACCACCATTTTTCCCATGTACTCTGGACCAACTTTTTCGGTCCGACGCAAATGTTATTTGTTGGTACTCAAAAGAAACAAAAACATGTGTACGTCGGACCAACATTTTCGGTCCGACGCAAGCATTCTCTTGCCGATATCAAAATCAAACAATACATATGTACGACGGACCAATATTTTGGGTCCGGCGTGTGTGTATACTTTGACTTATGACTCATATACCTTAAAATTCTTATAAAAAGGGGCAGCAGTTGACCTACCCCATCTATCCTACCAACCCCCAACGGGCAAATGGCAGGTGCAACGGTTATTTCTTTTCAGGATCTATATATAGAATGCCTGGGTTCAGAAACGATATACATCTTTGCACATTCACATCTTTGATATCCTTAACATCTTTTACATCATTCAAATCCTATAAACTCTTGATCTTTAGAATTCCTGAGCTTCATTTTCATCAAAAGTTTGAGCTTCACCTCAGAAATCACAAACATTCATTCTGAACATTTAGAGTACTTGCTCCAAGCTAAGTTTAGTTTGCATCTAGGTACTGAACCAAGAGACAGGGCTTGTGGATAGTCTATTACTCTTGGAACTGGCTGTTCCTAGACGGTTGGAGAAGTTGTTAGTGCGACCTATCCAACAGAGATTGTGGAAGGCCACCATTACTGTGAAAGGTTGAGACTCACCTCACTAGAGTGGTGAAAGAGTCAACATAGTGGAAAACCAAAAGCTATTGAGATTAGCTGTTTGGTGGAGCAATACTTCTGAGGAAGTGCTCTAACGGGGACGTAGGAGTGATCTCTGAACCTCGGTGGAAAATCATTGGGTTCTTCTGTTTTTGTTTATCATTGCTCATTATTCTCTTATAGTTTCTCATTCGAAATTCCCTTTCTAACAAAGTTTTCTTGAACAAGTGTTGTACTGGACTTTTATACTAATTGCTTCTGTTTCTATTTTTATTGAGAAAAGTTTTTCATAATAATTAAAAAATTTTAAAGTTGCCTATTCACCCCCTTCTAGGCCAACTTGGTCCTTACAAGTGGTATCAGAGCAAGGTTACCCCTTTAAAGCTTAACAGCTTGGGTAAAATAGCCGAGGGAATAGGGTCAGCTACAGTAAGTGTAGGAAGGGTTCCTGTTTTTGATGGCACAAATTATGCTTATTGGAAAATTAGAATGAGATGTTATCTTGAGGCTGTAAGTTATGATGTGTGGAGGGTTACAGAAAGACCTTTGCCTCCACGGGTCATACTTGAAGGACAGTCCTCATCCTCAGAACCTACACCTTGAGAAATAAGAAATTTGCAATATGATGCTCAGGCTAGAAATGCTATTTTTTCTTGTCTTAGCATTGAAGTGTTTGATAGAGTTAGTAATTTATCAACTGCCTATGATATATGGACTACTCTTCAAGAAATTCATGAGAGTACCTCTGATGTAAAAGAGGAAAGATATTTTGTTGTCAAAGAAAAATTTGATCAATTCAAAATGCTTCCTCATGAAAATGTTAATGATATGTTCTCTAGATTAAACCCCATTATAAATGAGCTTAAGGGTCTAGGAACTAAAATTGAAGATGTTGAAGTATGCAGGAAAATGATCAGGGTTCTACCTAGAGCCTATCACGGCCTAATCACTTATTTATCCAATAGTGGTGATATGAAGAAGCTCTCACCTACTGAACTATTGGGCAAGATATCAGCTCATGAGCTTACCTTGGGTGATGAAGTTGAAATCAAAAAGAAATCTATTCTCTCAAGGCCAAAGAAAAAGTTCTAGATTCCTCTGATGAAGAAGAAGAAGATACAGGCTATGAAGAGGATGAAGATGTAAAAAAATTGGCATTACTCATGAGATCAACAAACAAAATCATGAGAAGTGTAAATGCCAAAGGTAAATCCTCTAACCACTTCTCAAAAAGAAACCCTTTCTCTAACATTGTCTGCTTTGAGTGCAATAAGAAAGGACACATAGCTGCCCGCTGCCCTAACAAAAGCAACAAAAAGGGCAAGAGCAAAAACAAAGATGACAATGATGAATAAAAAGCTCAGGGAAGCTATAAAAGAAGTTATCACAAGAAGAGCTACTCCAAGAAACATTGGAGGAAAGGGAAGGAGGCACACATTGGTGAATGGATCACTGATGAAGAAAATTCAAGTGAAGAATCCTCCTCCTCCTCAAGACCCAAGGGACTAGCAGGGCTTGCTCTAGATGAATCTACACCACCTTCACCTTCAGCTTCCTTACCTCTGTGCCTAATGGCCAAATATGATGAAGATAAGGTAAATGATTCACCTTCGTATGAAGAGCTTGTAGAGATTATTAAAGAACTTAATAATGCTTTATATGTTAAATCTGCTAAAGACAAAGCTCTTAAGAAAAATAATATTAACTTGATAAATGAAGTTGATACTCTCGAATCTGACAACAAAATCATGCATGAAAAATATGATGAGCTGCAAATTAGTCAAAATGAGCTTATAGATAAACATGAAAAACTTTCACATGCTCATTCTGTACTGAATTCCGATCATATTCTTCTTATTAATTCTCATGATTCTTTGAAAAATACACATATACAACTAGTTAAAGATCATGATGAATTGCTTGATAAATACTATGAGCTAGAAATTTGCAATGAAATACAAACTAGCAAATCAAAAATTGCTTCATCTTGCAATATTTCAGTTAACTGTGATTTGCTATCTAATGAAATGATTATTCCCAGCTCACCTAGCATATGTAGTAAAAATTGCAAAAATGCTATGTATGCTAAAGAACTCATGACTGAAAACAATGAGCTGAAATCCAAGGTAGCAAAATTTGACAAAGGATTAGAAAAATGCTTCCTTGGTAGTGCTACTCTTGATAAAATTTTTGGTGAGCAAAAGGTTGTTCTGGATAAAAAGGGATTAGGTTATAAAGCCAAATCCATGCCCAAAAGGAATGAACAGCCAAAACTCAAGATAAACTTTGTCAAGAGTAGGACTCAATGTTATTATTGTCATCACTACAATCATGCTTCTATAAATTGCAAGTTTTCCTATGCTTCATATGCTAAGGTTAACAGAAGATGCATGGTTGATGCACATTATATGTTGTTTAAGGATTTTAGGGGTAAAATGAATGTCAAATATGTTGTCCCCTCTAATCTAGATAAAAATCTTAAAGCTATTTGGGTGCCTAAGTCCTTACTTACTAATCCATTTGGCCCCAAAGTTGTTCAGACTAACACAAATGGACCCAAAAGCATTTGGGTACCTAAAATCAAGAAATAAAAATTCTTTTAGGTAAATTACAAGAGTGGCGGTCAGCACTGGGTTATCGACAGTGGCTGCACACAACACATGACCGGCACCTCAAGAATGTTCAATTCAGTTGAAAAGGAAAAAGATTCAAGTCACAAAATCACTTTTGGAGATAACAATAAAAGAAAGGTAAAGGGAAATGTTAAAATATCTATCTCAAATGATCACTCCATTGAAAATGTATTACTTGTTGATTCTTTAAATTTCAATCTTTTGTCTGTTGCTCAACTCTGTTATCTAGGTTTCCATTGTATTTTTTCCAGTGATAGAGTAACAGTTCTTGACAAAAATGAGAAGCTTATTTTTAAGGGTTTCAGATTTCAAAATCTCTACCTTGTTGACTTTAACTCTAATTCCTCCTGCATCTCAACTTGTATGCTTGCTAAAGTTTCACATGGTTGGCTTTGGCACAGAAGACTTGGGCATGTAGGTATGTCTAACCTTAAAAAGCTTTTCAAAAATGAGCTAGTAGTGGGCCTAAAAGATGTTAAATTTGAAAGGGATAAACTATGCAGTGCTTGTCAAGCTGGCAAGCAAGTAGCTAACTCTCATCCTGCTAAAAATATCATGTCCACTACTAGGCCCCTAGAACCTTTGCATATGGATGTTTTTTGTCCTACCTCATATGCAAGTATAGGTGGCAACTCTTACTGTCTTGTAATTGTGGATAATTTCTCTAGATTCACATGTGTATTTTTTTTTGCCAAATAAAAGTGAAGTTGGAAGAATATTTAAAACTTTTGCAAAAAGAGCTCAAAATGAATTTGACTGTCCTATTAAGAAGATCATGAGTGACAATGGATCTGAATTTGTCAATACTAACATTATTGAATACTGTGATGAGTTAGGTATAAAGCATGAACTTTCAGCCACATACACTCCTCAAGAGAATGGTGTGGTTGAAAGGAAAAATAGAACTCTCATAGAGATGGCAAGCACAATGTTGGATGAATAATATTTCTAATGCTTTTGGGGTTAAAGCTATCAATACTGCATGTCATGCAATCAACAGGCTTTATCTTCACCGACTTCTCAAGAAGACTTCATATGAGCTTCTGGTAGGAAGAAAACCTAATATCTCATATTTTCGTGTGTTTGGATGCAAGGTATATATTTATAAAAAGAGAACACACTTAGGAAAATTTCAAAAGAGATGTGACACAGGTATCTTGCTAGGTTATTCTCCTAAATCTAAAGCTTATAGAGTGTTCAATAATACAACTGGGCTAGTAGAAGAAACTTATGATGTTAAATTTGATGAATCTAATGGCTCACAAGGTGAGCATGAGAATCTAGCTGATGTAGGTGAAGAAGCCCTAAAAGAATCTATGAAGAAAATGAAAATTGGTGAGATCAAGCCCAAGGAGGATAAAGATGATCTACCACAAATGTCCACAATACCTCAAGATGGATCACAACTTGAAGATGATGAAAAGAAGGATGAAGGACTGAACTTCATAAAGAGCCATCACACCATAACAAAGGATCACCCTGTAGATCAAATCATTGGTGAATTTAGTAAGGGTGTTCAAACTCGCTCTAGACAAGCATCTTTTTGTGAACATTATTCTTTTGTTTCATGTGTTGAGCCCAGAAATATAGATGAAGCTTTGAAGGATACTGATTGGATTGTGGCAATGGAAGAAGAGCTCAATAACTTTGAGAGAAACAAAGTCTGGAGCTTAGTAGAAAGACCCTCAGATCATAATATCATTGGAACAAAGTGGGTTTTCAGAAATAAACAAGATGAAAATGGTGTGGTCACTCGCAATAAAGCAAGGCTAGTAGCTCAAGGATACTCTCAAGTTGAAGGTTTGGATTATGGAGAAACCTATGCACCTGTAGCTCGACTTGAAGCCATACGGTTCCTTCTAGCTTTTGCATGTCATTTCAATACTACTCTTTTTCAAATGGACATTAAAAATGCTTTTCTTATTGGTATCATTGAAGAAACTGTCTATGTTGAACAACCTCCTGGTTTTGAACATATGAAATTTCCCAATCATGTATATAAGTTATCTAAAGCACTATATGGTTTGAAACAAGCCCCTAGGGCATGGTATGAGCGCCTTAGAGACTCTTTACTAGAAAAGAAATTCAAAATTGGGAAGGTTGATCCAACATTGTTTCTAAAAGACTTCAATGGTACATTAATGATTTGCCAAATATATGCTGATGATATTATCTTTGGAAGTACTAATCTGTCTCTGTGCAAAGAATTCAGCAATCAAATGGCTAAAGAATTTGAAATGTCAATGATGGGAGAGCTTACATTCTTTTTGGGATTTCAAGTCAAGTAATTGGAGGAAGGGACTTTCATCTCACAAGAAAAGTATATTAAAGACCTTCTCAAACGCTTTAATTTGGAAGAATGCAAGCCTCTTAAAACTCCTATGGAAACCAATACACATGTTAATCAAGATGTGGGAGGTAAGTCTATTGATCAAAAGTTATATAGATCCATGATAGGTTCTTTACTTTATTTGAAAACATCTAGGCCAAATATCATGTTTAGTGTATGCATGTGTGCTAGATTTCAAGCTGCACCTAAAGAAGTAAATCTTAGTGAAGTAAAAAGGATTTTCAGATACTTAAAGCATACTCCTTGTTTTGGCTTATGGTACCCAAAAGACGCTTCTTTTGAACTTCTTGGCTACTCAGATTCTGATTATGCCGGTTGCAAAGTTGATCGAAAAAGCACCTCAGGTGGTTGTCATTTACTTAGAATATCTGTAGTGTCTTGGTGTTCAAAGAAACAAAATTCAGTAGCACTGTCAACTGTTGAAGTTGAATATGTTGCTGCAGGCAGTTGTTGTGCTCAAATTCTTTTTATTAAAAAGACCTTTTTGGATTATGGTATTAAATTTGAAAATGTGCCTCTGTTATGTGATAATGAAAGTGCAGTGAAAATAGCCAACTACCCAGTTCAGCATTCTAGAACTAAGCATATTGAAATTAGGCATCATTTCATACGTGATCATGTTGCTAAAGGTGACATTATGCTTAGTCATGTACGGACTGAGGATCAATTGGCTGATATTTTAACTAAACCACTTGATGAGGCCAGTTTTTCAAAATTAAGAAATGAACTAAAAACATTCTTGATTTTTCAAATATTGCTTAAATTCTTTGAAATAACATACTAAGGGGGAGTCAAGACTGCCTGCCATGCATATCTTGCTACCTTTATATGATCATAAGAAATTACTGGTGCTGGACTAATATTAAAGCAATATTCTAAAATAAAGCTCACTTGAAAAGATAGTAGTCATAAAAGTTGCTGCTAAAAACCTTCTCTTTCTCTATTACTATACTATGCTTTCCTAAAACACAATAATTGGGATAAGAAAGCTTCAAAAGAAAATACTTATATAAATAAAAACTCTTGAAAACCTAAATTACTCAGCACATGAGTTCTCTCTTCTTGAGCTTGAGTTAATCATACTCATGTTCTTATGAAAATTAGGGCTCATACATTTCCTGTTGAAATCCGACATCTTCTGAATTTATTGGTTGATTAATATAAATATTAAGATTATTCTAAGATCCCTCTAAAAGGTTTGTGTGTTTTTCTTAAAAGAGAGATCTCAGAAAATCTTTAAGAAATTAGTTATATCTATATTTTCAAGTACCACAGACTGCTGAACCTAACTAAGAGCTTTCCAACTACGGCGGACCAAAGTGTGTCTTATATGGACACGGTCCGGCGCAGATGGAAAACCTTCAGGAATCAGTCCAGCATAGATAAAGGGTGTTCAGATCTATCTGAAAAAGTTGTCCGAAGCTTGTACGACAATAACTCTGTCATCTAAGCACTTTTCTTTTTCAAACCGTGTTCATCTCAAAACTCTAAAAGATCTCTTCCTTGCTATATTCGTCAAAATCTTACCTATTCTTAGGACTTATCTCTACTTAACCTATCCGAGTTTGGTAAACTTGTTTCTTGGATTCTATGTTTTCCAACCCCACTCCATAAAGAAATTTCCTTCAAAACCAGGCAGTTGCAGCCATATCTTTCCCCATATGTTGTCCGTACTCAATTCAACTGCAATAACTCCCTTATTTTACTCCTCGCATTGTGCGCTACTTATAGCTTCATCTTTTTCACAAACCTCTCAAGCCTTTTGATCCACAAATCTTCTCTCAAGCTTGTTCTTGAGCACAAAACCCTCTCTCACCGAAGCTCATCCTGACCGGGTGATTGACGACGGCTTCTCTATGTGCTCACAGCAAGGCATTGCGCCTAGGGTTCAGTAAATTCTTCAATCTTTATATCTTATCTTTGCTTAGACTAAAACCCTAAGTTAGAAATTGTTTCTTAAGGTCTTCTTTCTGTTCTTTAGGGTGTTCTTCAGTTCTTGCGTTTTGCATTGTCTATAAACAGCCTGCTTGTCTGTCAACCAAATCAGCTCAGTTTTTCTGCTTGAAAAAGGAGTCTAAGTCAAAATGAGTTCTCAGAATCCAGACAAAAGAGGTCTTTTTGGAAAAATTGCTGATAAGGTCAAAGGGAAAAAGAAAGCCAAAACCGACAGATCTAGTCAAACCCAGCAATCTGGTGGAGTAGTAAAGAAAGTAACAACTAAACCATCTAAAAGGGTAAAACAACCAGTGCAACCTGATTCAATCTCTTCTTCAGATGACAGTGATTATCAGCCAAGTGCAAACATATCCTCTAATGAAGAAATAGAGCTTAGTGGTGAAATTGACATGATTTGTGGGCATGAGCTAGCTGTTTTAGGTGGAAAGAAACTAAGAGCTGCTAGATTGGTGCCAGAAAGGGTTTGGTTTCCTTTTGATAGACCTTGATTTAATAAGCAATTCATCACCACATTCTAGAGAAATATATACATGGGCTACAAAAACAGGAAAAATAGGAATGGTAAACTCCTGTCAGCTCTATGCAAGCATCAATATGTTGATTGGAACCAGATTAGCTCAGTTCTAGAATCAAATAGAATCCTATATTGTGTCAGATCAACTCCTGGCCTTGTTGCCCTTATGTCTTCTGCTTGGCCAGCTTGGAATGAAAACAGAATACTAGAATTTTATGCATCTTTGTTAGTAAACAAGGATAGGCATTATATTATGTTTACTATTGATGGAAATAAGAGAAAAGTGAGATCTCCTCAGTTTGAAGCTGCCATTCGAGTCTCAAGTTCTTTACTAAATAGAACTAGGATTCATGATAGGATGTTTCCTGGAAACAGATAGAGGCAGATTGGTGACATGCCTGATTTACAAGTATCTACTCACATCTACAGAAATATCCATGAGGATGGATTTAATGCTAATAGGGTTCATTGTCTAACTGCTGAAGCCAAGGCTCTGCTCCTAATTCTCAGACACACAATTTACCCTAAATCTGGCTACAAGGAGGGAGTAACTCTATGTCTTGCTTAGCTGCTGCATCTAATTCTGTCAAGACAACCCATTGATCTGACAGACTATATTTTTGGAGAGATGGAATGTAACACCCCAGCACCTCCAGTGCCCCGAGTGTCACCAAAACAAGAATAAATAACTACACAAGGTAGATCCATAGGACAAAGGTGTCCTCAAACATACTACACCATAAAACAACTCTAATAAATTTTTGAAATCCAACTAAAGAATTTCGGCAGCACCTCCCCTAAAATAGTGGGCATCCACTCAACAGACAAGGTGGATAATAATCATACCAACACAAGCATAACAACTAATATCAATATTTAGCAACTAATAAGCTTAACTACACGATTAAGCTTACAATAAACAAAACCACAAATACAATATCACAAAGATCCCACACTAAACACCAATGTGAAACTTTATTCCAAATTATTATTTGATCATGGCATGAGAGTGAGTGTGGGTGATGCTATTTCCAATCCCGACCTAGAGTCCTCAGAGTACCTAAAACCACACAAACAGCAAGCGTGAGGCCAAGACTCAACAAGTACATCGAAGAACATAAACATAGCTAAATAGCATAGCTTGAGACGAATAATTTAACTACATAACTTACTTAAATTCAAAAAGTATGCAAAGCGGTAATATCCTAATCATTTCCCAATTTCAACCCATTTATCAACTGTGATTGAGTTCACAACTCAATGTCTCAACCTTCTTCACATTATTCCTCAAACAATATTAACAATGCAATGCAATGATGTATGCTTTTATGCTCATGCACTTTTTCATCATTTATACCGGTATACTGAGTGCACGCCCGTCAGCGTACACCCTCTCATCCCCTTCCGTCCCGTGGAGAGTGCCTACTCTTACTGACTCGCTCCCATCCATCTTTGTGGATGGGACTACGAGGTAGGACTTTTGTGCTCACTACGTGTGAGCAAAGAGGCCCACATCGACATGGGTCGCCTCTTCCATCATGAATGCACATATGCAATTGACAATTTTTATAAGCATAAAACATGAACATGAATATAAACATGCACGTTATCATATACTTACATTCATCACCTTATCATTTGCACCATCATAAACATAATCACCTGTAACAATCTATAATGCAATGCAACAATTGCAATTAAATACTCACTTTTCATTTGCTATCCTTCATCCATCCTCATCATCACAAGTTTGGAATACATTAACATGAATATAAACATGCACGTCATCATATACTTACATTCATCACCTTATCATTTGCACCATCATAAACATAATCACCTGTAACAATCCATAATGCAATGCAACAATTGCAATTAAATACTCACTTTTCATTTGCTATCCTTCATCCATCCTCATCATCACAAGTTTGGAATACATTCTCTACCTGCATGATTCACGAAAACCACCACCAACAAATCCGGTACTTCCGGGTGTACTCAAGTCAAACCGGAACTTTCGGTTTCCATACCGGAACATCCAATCCAACCAGTCGGATCTCCCGACCCAAACGGTCGGAACTTTCGATTCTTCCAGAGAGGGACCACTTTGGGACTAATTGCTACCTACAACTTCCATCAAAGGCATTAAGATAGCAATTACACCCCTTTTTGATCCTAAAAACTGCACTAAACTTCTCATATACATAATCCCTAGAAAACATACTTGTTCATCTAATCTACACACCAAAACACTCAAATCAATCGCAAACATCACCCGATGTACTTGCCTTTAACCGCGAGGAGTGGAGTGGCATGAGGATGAAGCCACTCCCGAAGATACACCACCTGAAAATAACATTTGCATACTCATTTTTAAAAGACTATATAGTTCATAATAACATACAACACTTCTACACCCAACCCCAAAACAGCCCCAAAACCAAACAAATGGAATTCTGGACAGCAAGCGCGCAAATGAGCATATCTTCCAAATGGCTAAACCGAACTTTGAGTTATTGTGCTCTAAATGACCACAAGAGGATAACCTACAGTTACCTTACAGCCATTCATTCAGGAGCTGACTCTAAAACCCTCAAATTTCACTCTGAATCTCTGTCCAAATTTTTGAACTTTCAGCAGATTCTAATTTCAGGACAGCGAGCTTCCAAATAGCATAACTTTTGATTCTTGAATCCAAATCAAGCAAACAAGGATATTTTCTTAATCTACAGGAAATTGTATAACTTTCTCTAGGCAAATATAAATTCTCAATCGACCCACATCTAGTCTTAAACAGCAGTTCAAACTTTCAGCTACCAACACACGCAGATTTAGGACAGCCAACACTAAAACCACCATAACGTTTAAAACGCTAAACCAAAATTAGTGTTCTTGAGCTCTAATAAAACTTAAGACAAAGCTCTACAACTTTTGCAACAACCAACCCCTTTGGAACTGCACAAAATAACCCCAATTCTCGATCTGAACCTGGAATCAGTAAAATGCCCAATCTCTGAATTTTCAGCAAAGAGGCTGTTCTGGACAGCGCATTCAACAGGGCATAACTAATTTTATACAACTCCAAATCATGCAAATGAAGATATTTTACGTATCTACAGTAAATTTCGCATCTTTTCTAAGTATTGAAAAAATTCCAACTAGGCTTCTAACTTGGCTTAATCAACAGATTACTATAACCGCTTCGACTGCCAGCAGATCCAGTGCAATCTACGGTAAAATGAGCATAACTTTCAAACGGCTTAACCAAATTGAGAGTTCTTGGTCTCTATTGAATCGCAAGAAAGAGATCTACAACTTTCTCTTCAGTCATACCCTCAGAAAACGCCTCTAAAATCCGCAAAATCGAACCCTAATAGAGGAAAAAAATTTGCCCGAAAATAGAACAATCCCCCTCAACTCAAATCCTCAACTAATCCTACCTCAAACTCAAACCCCTAGCAAAGGAACTCCACCACCCAACAAGCAAGACCAAAACCCTAGGATTTACCTCAGGATCTTACCTCCATTTCAGTTTGGGTAGAAACCAAGAGGGAGGAGGAGCAGCTCGAGCTGGGGGGAGCACCAAGGGGAGGCGCCCATGGAGGAGAGGTCCAAGGGGAGGAAGCCATGAGGGGAGGAGGAGGAGCCAGGAAATGGAGGAGAAATGGAGTGGGTTGGGGGAGGAGTGAAGAAATCGGGTGAGGGAGGGAGGAGCCAGGAAAAACTCCCACACAGAAAAAATTGACTCTGCAAATCACAGGAAAGTCCACCAAATACACGCATGGAGAATTCCAAGACTTGGAGAAAAATATGACACATTACATTCTCCCCCCTTAAAGGAATTCGACCCCGAATTCCCAAAATGCTGACTAAACGAAAAGGAGAGAACACTGAATTAGAATCACACCGCATACCTGGTAGGAACAACTCTGGAAATTCAGATGATGATGGTGGAGCTCCAAGTCACAGCTATCATACTCAGGAATACATTTTTCCAACTCCTGACTTTCCACATACTCCTACAGAAATTTTGAACTACAGCTCTGAACATCATAGTCAGTAAAGGTTTGGACAATCTGAACATACTGAAATCCATGTTAGCTCAGAGTCTCATCATGAAGATGAGGAAGTGCAAAAAATACAAGAACTAGCAGCTGCAGCTAGGTTCATGGAGGGTCAAAGATTTCCATTAGCAGCCCATGAACATGAAGTAGGTGGTTCTAGGCCACCTCAGGGTAATATGCCAACATTTTCTCAGCACTCAGATGAAGACTCTCACTATTCTCAATTTGCTGAACCTGAGTTTACTCATGATTTTGGTCAACAACCATCTTAGTGGGGTTCTCAGCCTGGTTGGTTCACCTGTTTTGAACAACAATACAACACTGACCTCAAACATGCACAAGAAAGCTTTGAAGAAGAAAGAAGGTTGGCAGCCCAGAGACATAATGAGCAGATGACAGTCATCCAACAACAGCAAGAATTATTGCAAAAGATCCATCAAGACCAAGCAAATCTCAGAGATGAAACCTATAAAAGGTTTGACATGATCAGAGGAAATCAATGGGATATGAGGAAGTGGTTAAGTGAGATCAAGACTGAGGAACTAGTGATCAAGTACAGAATGTTTGATCTCAACAAAAAGCAAAATACTCAAGATGCAAAGATTGACAAGTTTGCTCAAAATGTGTACAAAAACTTTGAGAAGTCTAGTAGTTGCTTGGATTGGCAAGGGGATATGCTTGATTATCTTCGAGATTACTCTGAAGATGCTAGAAATAACTTGGTGTCTAATCAGGAACAACTTGCACAAATCTTGTTGGATAAGTCTAAAGAAACTCAAGAGCTGATCAGAGATGTCCAGCATGATTTCACTGAACTCACATTCAATCCTCAGCCTGGTGATCCTGATTATCCTAGCTGGCATGATCAAGCCATGGCCACTCCACACTCTGATAAAGACCAAGAGCAATCATCTCCTTCTCCTCCAAGAAGAAGCACAAGTTCCAGGATGGCAAACATGCTGAAAAGGACTTTTTCAAAGCGCAAGAAGTAACCTTTTTGGCTATTGATGCCAAAGGGGGAGAAGGATAGAATATTTTTAAGAGTGAATTAGTTTAAGAGGGATAGCTTAAGGGGGGAAAAGAGGGTTAAGATTAGAATTATTCTCTCTGTAGAGCCTCCTATATTAGTAATCTAAGCTTGTTATTTAAAGAGCCTGTTATATAGAAACTCAAGGCTTTTATGGACTTTGCTTTATGTAGGTGTTTTTTTTTCTTAAATCTATTAATATCTAAAAAACCTATTCTGAATGTTTCTGATATTTCTTCATATGTCCAATTAAATTTCATCTCATACATTCATTCAGGGGGAGTATAAAATACTTAAGTCTTTCTAAATATTTATTTGTTCTATTAGACTAACTTGTATCTGCAGAAAAAGTAATCTTTTCATAATTCTGAACAAAATATGAAGGATATTGTCATCAATCACAAAAAAGGGAGAGATTGAGAGCATCTAGGCCATCTGTATAAATTATGCTTATCATATAGGTTTTGGTGTTGATGACTAAAAAGGATACTTAGTGATAACCAACAACAGTCGGATTTGATGATCAAGGCTAAGGTGTTTTTGTAGTTTTGGTTTGGGAGTCGATTCAAGCCATATAGTTAGAATCACCGTACTATTAAGATGGATTATGCATAAGAATAATCTTGGTTCACATGCAAAATCGCTAAGATTACTTGGAGCATAGGGCTTTTCATATTTCTCACTCAAAATCCAGAGCTTTATCTTCTTAGCCAAATACAATTTTTGATTTTCTGGACCAAACTTCATTCTTTCTTAGGCGCTCAAAAATCCTAAGTTCAAATTCCAACCGAACGTACACCATGTACGCCGGACCGATATTTTTCAGTCCGACGCTGAGAGTTTTCTACTCCGAGTGTATTCCGTGTACGCTGGACCAACTTTTTCAGTCCGGCGTTAAGAATTCTTCCTTGATTCTTTTCAACCAGTATAACTATTTTCATCGGACCAATCTGAATTCTTTCTTAAAATTAGTCCAGCATAAGTTATATTTTCACTCTAAATGAAATTCTAGTCTGTGTTAAAATTTATTCTAACCAAAGATTCGAAGTTTGCTGCAGACCAAATTTGTATGTGTACGTCGGACCAATTTTTCTGGTCCGACGCAAACATGTTTCACTCTGATAAAACCAGCCGTTTTCCCATATACTCTAGACCAACTTTTTCGGTCCGGCGCAAACATTATTTGCTGGTACTCAAAAGAAACAAAAACATGTGTACGCCGGACCAACTTTTTCGGTCCGGCGCAAGCATTCTCTTGCTGATATCAAAATCAAACAATACATATGTACGACGGCCCAATATTTTCGGTCCGGCGTAAATGGGTCATTCTGAACACAATAATGCTTTCAATCCTATGTACCCCAGACCAAATTTTTCGGTCCGACGTGTGTGTATACTTTGACTTATGACTCATATACCTTAAAATTATTATAAAAAGGGGCAGCAGTTGACCTACCCCATCTATCCTACCAACCCTGTCGGGACCCGGATTTGCAAATCCGAAACCCTCTGTGTATATTGCACTAGTCCAGGATCACGCTAGTGCACACAGTGGAAACATATATGAAATACCATTCCATGCAACGAATTAACTAGGAAGAAGCAAATTATTATTAAATAAAGCAAACGACCTTATGGTCAATGTTTACACCATTACGCCTTAAGGGCTTAAGAAACAAATACTATTGCAGCGAAAAAGATAACTTGAGCCATTCGACATGCCACAGGCAATCGTCTAGGGAAACGCCTCCTAATCCACGTAGTCTTCATAGAATTCCTCCTCATGATACTCATTATCTCCTTCAGCCATTGATCAACAAGGGCATAAAGCTGTGAGTACAAAAAGTACTCAACAAGTCGTAGGGAATTGATGCAATATATTCATGCACGGCTTGACAAGGATGGCTATATGTTTCATTTGCAGAAAGCAATAACTTGAATTGAAATACAATAAATAGATTGAAAGCATATTTATAGAAAGGTAAATAAATGATTGATAGATCAATGATAGACAATAAAACAACAGTGAACCTCCCCCCATTCACATCCCAACAATTCCACATTCCACATTTTATAAAACATTCTATACCCCGTGTGAAATTCCCGGGCTTGTCCATGACCGCGGACGCGGCTATTCGAATAGTTTTACACTCTGTAGAGGTTTTACAACTTTACCCACAAGACATGACCATCTCTTTGTGCAATCGATCTTAACACACTTCCTTTGGTGTGTCGCAGAGATGTCATGACAAAGCCTTTACAATGCACTGTTTAAACTCGGTACTGCCCGCTAAGGTTTCGACCCTTAGGGCCCCCTCTTGTGCCTTGCGACTCTTCTCGTCCATCCCGGAACCCACACCACCAATTGGCAGTACTCAAGGCTAGACATTGCAAATTAATCAGCTAAGTCTGTCCCATACCAGACTCGTGGTAGTACGGTTAGGCCCAGTTCAATGGCGCACAAGATTAAGTCCTTAAGTTGTCTTAGGCAAGACATCCACATCCCAATGTGCTAGAAAGCACCCCCTTTACTGCACGATCACTTGCCCGAGGGAAAACAATGCGTTCAACCAAGACCAATGGCAAACCCCGCCATGGTACAACAAATTTTACAACAGTGGCTAACGGCCACGATTCAATATCTCATTAAGTCAAGATTAACATTATTCAATATGTGACATGAATCCCAACGTATATCTAAGCATGTCTAAGCATAGCTACGTAACCCAATGTTGGTATAATGATTATGTCCAACTAGTAATGTCCCAACCTAGGTTTAACAATGGATACATGGCATCCCAATTAATCAAGGTGGCATAATGTCAACTAGGTATATCTCTACTCCCATTAAATAAGCATTGATACACAAAATAGCATGCAATTGTAATAAAGTAAATTACTTTTGCAAACATAGGATCAATATGATCAAAGGATTACGACTTGCCTTGCTGATCTAGTGCTGAGTCTTGGTCTTCAAAGTCTTCGTTCGGTCCCTCGGAATTAGCGTCTACCGGAAAAGAAGCAACGAAACCAAATAAATACAAAACAGAGAGTCAAACAAGCTCAAAACTGAAAATAAATAGCTCTGGAAGATAGATCTTGATTTTAGAAAAAATTAGAAACTTGAATCGCCTCAATCGGAGTTCGTATGAGGTAGAACGAGCTTCTAGAAAATTAAATCAGAGAAAAAGGCTGAAAATCAGAAATTCAGAATTTCTGGATTTATTTTTGTACTGGAAAATCGGTTTATTGCGCAACGCTGACGTCAGCCGGCTTTTGGTGGACTCGGTGCACGGCACGGCTCGGTTCACCGTGCGCTCGGCGCACGGCTGACTCAAGCGTTGACGCGTCACACACGCGGCGGCTGACACGGCGCTGACGTGGTTGCCATGCGTCGCGCATCGGACGGCGGCACGGGATCGAGCGGCAGGGACGCAAGGGCTAGGCAGCGTCGACGCGGCGGAATCCGGGACACTCGCTGGATATCGAACGGCGGAGCGCGGTCGCTCGAGGTTGACAGCGAGGCGGGCGGTGCAACTCACCGGAGACGAAGAAGACGACACAGCAAGCGGCGAAAAACGCAACAGATCGGCCTCAGATCAGTGCGGATCTGAGAGAGGACGATGCGGCGAACTCAACGAGGCGCGCGGGTGCAGCGGAGAGGCACCGGAGCGGCGAGACGACGGGGAAAAAGCTTCGGCTGCGGTGGCGGAGCTACGGCGAGCGAGAACTCGGCGATGGCAGCGGCTCGGGCAGCGAGAGGCAAGGCAAAAGGAGCGGCGGCGTGAGGGGATCTTCGGGAGGCGGGTTGGCGGCGCTTTTATAGCCTAGGGAGGCGTGCGCGACCCGGACGTCGAGGTGGCGGCGACGCGCACGGAATCCGGAGGCGGTTAGGGTTAGGGTTCGGGACGGCAGCGACGGGGCAACGCGGAGCGATCCGAACCGCACACGTGGCGTGAATCTGACGGCCGACGCGGCTTGGTTGGCGAAGCAGGCCGAGCGGCTGCGCACGAGAGGTGGGCCGAGCGGAGCGGGCTAGGGCGGAACAGGCCGGAAGGAGAAAATGGGCCGCGCGGGGAAAAACGGCCCGAGGGCGATTTTGAAAATTTAAAAACATTTTCTAATTTAAGAAAAATTCTAGAAATTCAAAGAAATTCAAATAAATATCAAATAAATTCTGAAAAATCCCCAAAAATAAAGAAAATCTTTAGTTTGATGAATAGTTTAGTCAAATTAAATCCTTTCATTAATGGAAAATTCAAATTAAGCTGGGATTAATTCAAGGAAAATGCAAATGGTTTATTTTTGAATTCAAACATTCCAAAACTCAAATTTTTGGGATGTTACAAACCCCCAACGGGCAAATGGTAGGTGTAACGGTTATTTCTGTTCAGGATCTATATATAGAATGCCTGGGTTCAGAAACGATATATAGCTTTGCACATTCACATCTTTGATATCCTGAACATCTTTGACATCATTCAAATCCTATACAACTTTTGATCTTTAGAATTCTTTAGCTTCAATTTCATCAAGAGTTTGAGCTTCAACTCAGAAATCACAAACATTCATTCTGAACATTTAGAGTACTTGCTCCAAGCTAAGTTTAGTTTGCATCTAGCTACTGAACCAAGAGACAGGGCTTGTGGATAGTCTATTACTCTTGGAACTGGCTGTTCCTAGACGGTTGGAGAAGTTGTTAGTGCGACCTATCCAACAGAGATTGTGGAAGGCCACCATTACTGTGAAAGGTTGAGACTCACCTCACTGGAGTGGTGAAAGAGTCAAGATAGTAGAAAACCAAAAGCTATTGAGATTAGCTGTTTGGTGGAGCAATACTTCTGAGGAAGTGCTCTAACGGGGACGTAGGAGTGTTCTCTGAACCTCGATGGAAAATCATTGAGTTCTCCTGTTTTTGTTTATCATTGCTCATTATTCTCTTATAGTTTCTGATTCGAAATTCCCTTTCTTACAAAGTTTTTTTGAACAAGTGTTGTACTGGACTTTTATACTAATTGCTTCCGTTTCTATTTTTATTGAGAAAAGTTTTTCATAATAATTAAAAGTTTTAAAGTTGTCTATTCACCCCCCTCTAGGCCAACTTGGTCCTTACAGACACATCTGTGGTACGAAAGGTTTCAGAGAATTCCTCCCAAGTAATAGCTTGAGCGTTCTGATGGGCAGCACAAAAGTTGTCCCACCAAGTTGCAGCTACGCCTTTTAGCTGGTGGCTTACATAGAATACTTTTTCATGATCATCACACTGAGCCAACAGGAGTTTCTTCTTCACATCCTTCAACCAATCATCTACCTCCAAGGGTTCACCTGCTCCCGTGAAGGTAGGCGATCTAGTTCTCATAAACTCTCCAAGTTTTGACTGGTTGGCACCCTGGTGCTGTGGCTGGGGATGGCTGTGGATTGTTCACTATATTCTGCTCAAGGGCCTACAACAACTGAAGCTGCACCGCCATCATCTGCTGAATATCTACAACTGGGGGTTGGAATGGTGGCGGCGGTGGCAAATGTTGTTCTGGCTGATCATGCTGCTCTGGAACATCCTGCTGCTCTTGTGGCACTGCCTGGCCACGTCCACGACCACGACCTCCTACACAACCTCCTCTGCAACCATCTCCACGACCTCTTCCTTGGCTCTCCATCTGAAGCAGCGGCCATGGGTAGGTTAGCAATAGATGATAGGGCAAGAACAAAGATAAGAAGACTAGGGAGGTAGCCACTCCAAGATCAAACAAGCAATTAAACTCCAAATGAGATAGCTTTATTCCAAGCAAGAGAAATAGTTTTATTATGGCGACATCACAAGTGCACTAAGGCTTGATGTCATCCAACACACCCAAAAAATAATTCGACTACCGATAAACTGAACTTAAGAAACAACTAGACTAAAGACTAAGCTAAAACTGGAAACGAAACTACTCCTCAGACTCGGCATCCTCCTCCACCTCAATTGGCTCTGGGTCTTCCTCCTCAGGCTCTGACATGTCTTCATTGGTGAGACGCGCACCAGTAGTAGTGGAGGTTCCTACTCCTCCTGCAGGGATGAAGAGACTCTGATACTCGGGTGCAGTCATGCGGACCTCTGGGGGGCAGGAGACCTTCTTGCGGTGAGTGGTGCGAAGGCAAGAGTGATGACGCTTCCTACTCTGGGATGCCTCTGCAGTAGTAGCTTGACTCTCCTTCAGCTAAGCAATCTCCTGCTGAGCGGCTTGTAGCTTGTCGTAAGTGTCCATCAGCTCCATGGCCACCTGAACATAGGCATTGTCATGCGCCTTGATGAGGGCTACCATGTGGACCACAGTAGTATTCTCTTCCTCTTCAGTACTCCTAAATTGACTGAATGACTCATTCTCATCACAAGCGGGAAAGTAACGGTAGGCTGTATACTGAAGCTCGTGGCAGAAGATGTACCCGAGACGAGCAATTGCCTCTCTAGCAGCTTCTTGGCATCCCAGCTTGTATGACTCTCTATTCACAATGAAGCGATAAGGTCTATTGACTCTCAAGTGGCTCCTCGAGAAGATGATAACTTTGACCCTCCAAAACTCTCGTCCATCCTCCTCGATTGGGATCCCTTGGTACTCTGGGTGATAAATATGTCCAAGTTCTTGTAGCATGAACCACAGCTGCTCGCAGAATCCTCCGTCCTTCTCAGCGCAAGAGTTGATGAAAGGCATCTATAAATTTTGAAGTAAGAGAAAGAAATTAGTAAAATGGTTTCTAAACAAAAGAAGAGGAAAACGGAAGCGCGAGACTAAGAAGGGTAAGGTAGTAGCAGGGAAACTTATAATTTTTGTAAATACTTATTTTTAATATAGTCCTTAAGGCTTGCCATCTAACTAGATCGCAACCTACAGTCGATATGGCTCTGATACCACCTCTGTCGGGACCGGATTTCCAAATCCGAATCCTCTGTGTATAAACTGTGCTAGTCTAGGAAAAGCTAGCACACACAGTGGAAACAGTGATGACAACATATCCATATCACGATTCAAATATTATTAATTAAACAAAAGAGGTATCAGCCTTATTGCCAAATATTAGAAGTAAACAGCATCTTGGCTTGAGTTCAATAAGTAGCAACAGCGGAAATGAAATAACTGCAGCGGAATTAACCCATCCATTTGCCCACAGGCAATCGACTGGGGTTCGTGTCCTAGCAATCCGGATCACCTTCATCAAAACCACAAGCGAAGAAATTGTAGTCACCATCAGCTTCTGCACACTCTTCTGTGGAAAGTGGGAGTGTTGCAAGGTGAGCACAGAATGTACTCCACAAGTCTTGGAAACATAATACATGATAACTATATGCATGACTGAACAATTGAAGGCATAATATGGCTCTTTTGGCATAAAGCAATGTTAACTTTAAATACCAATATAATTTCACAAAGCATCACTTGATCAAAATGTAATTGAATATAAATTGAATTTGAAATAACAGCTAATCAGGTTCCAACCACCTGACTGGCTCCAGCCGCCAAACTACAACCCAAGAGTTCCATCCACTCACAAATTCTCAAACCACCATTTTCATTTAAAACAAAACCATAAAATCTATAATGTGCAAGCGTACCTCGCCTGCCCTTGACCGTGGGCTCGGCTACTTAAGTAGTTTTAACTCTGAAGAGTGTGTACAGCTTTACCCACAAGACATGATCAAGTCTTTTTGCCATGCAATTAACACACTTCCTTTGGTGTGTCGGCAGAGAGATCATGACAAGGCCTTTAAAATGTACAGACCCGCTATTAACCTCACTTGCTAAGGTTTCACCGTTGAAGGGTTACATCCACCCAATCAGAAGCCCACTCTTGCGCCATGTGGGGAAAATCTGTCTCCATCCGACACCCACATTCCACCGACTAGCAAAGTCAATATCGAGACGCACAAATTAATTAGCCAGGTCATACCCATATAGACTTGTGGTTGTACGGTAGTGCTCGGTCCATGATAACTCATGCTTCGGTCCTTAATTGACTAGGGCGGAACATTCACTTTCAAGGTCTCGTGCATCTGCACCCGCCAAACATCCATCTGCCCTGGTCTAAATCATATTTTCCATTTTATTTTATTTAAATAACAGTAGCAACACCGATACTGCATCTTCACAAATAAGTTTAAACAATGTTTGAAATGATTTCCATAATGAAATAATACCGAAACGTTTAAGCTAGACTAAGCAATTCTACCGTCCCATGCTACACTATTGGTTATCACCAGATAAATTAGCTAGTATCATCTAGGGTGACAAAGGTTTGACATGATCAATACCAATGAGGGTATAACAAATCTGGAATTTAACTAATCCTTAAAACTACATTTAAAGTACATTGCGTAAAAGTAAGCATGCATAATTTAAAACAACATAAGCATTTTTTAAATTTGGGTTCAACATGTTCAAGGAAGACTTGCCTGGATCGAAGGTTAGGTGATCAAGATCGTCGGTAGCAACTCCTTTCGGCTCTCTGGAAACTATACGCGAAAAGCATCCAAATTCAAATAAAATCAAAATAAATTCAAATAAAATAAAAAAAACATTACAAATAGATAGATTATAATTTTATATGAATTTAGGAAGAAAAATGAGGTCAATCAGACTTAAGATGAAGGAGATCGGACCTTTTGAATCCAAAAATTGACCTCTCGCCGGACTTGGAGAAGAAATGATTGCCGACAGAGCTCCAGTGAGAATTTTCAAATTTTGATTTTACCAGATTTAGATGACAATGAGAGGAAGCTCCAGTAAAAATTTGAGGCCGAATGGAGGTCAGGAGTGGCCGGGAGAGCTCGCCGAAAGTTCGCCGGAGTTTTGAAAGAATGGCTTGCACAGGGAGATCCGATGGATGGATTGTACTAACGCAAAGCTGAGGATCGTTGGGGTTCAATTTATAGGGTTATCGGACCAGTGGATTGTCGGCAAACGCTCACCGAAGTTATGGCCAGAATAGTAACGAGCTCGCCGGAGTAAATGAGTGAAACGGGAGGGAATTAAATGCGGGTCGGGTCCGTCGGTTACTATAACACACGGGTGCACTGTAGCTGATGGGGAAGGAGAAGCGGATCGGGTCATAATGAACAGTAACTAAAATTATTAATTCCGAAAACAATTAATTTTCCACTGAAAATTCATATTAAATCCGAAAATTAGTAAATAAATTTTATTAAATATGGGAATTTGAAGAGATACCGGTTTCAGCAATAAAAGCATGAGTAAATATTTTTAAAATAATATAAAATTACTATTTATATCACAATAACTAATTTTTAAATGCTGAAAATTAAATAGGTTTGGGAAAAATAGTAAAAAGGTTTAAAAAATCATGGAACAATTCTCAAAAATACTTTAGAATATTATTAACCCAATAAAATTATTTTTGGAATTTTTAAACTTTCAAATTTTCTGCAGAAATTCATTTTTTAAAACTGAGAGTTGCGAAAAAAGTTTTAATAAAATCCTTAACATTCCAAATAAATTCCAAATTGAATAAAATAAATAAAACAAATCAAATTGAAATTTTTAGGATGTTACAGCCTGCCTCTCCGCAGCCACCCTTTGCTCCATCTTTTCCTCAAAGCTCCTTAGCTGACTATCGAACTGCGCTCCCAGCTTTTCCTCAACCCTTTTCTCAATCAGGGCTTCTAGCCGTTCCTCGCGCTCGGCTTTGCTTCTCTTCCTACTCCGATACATGTCGGAGTCTTGTGAGAATTCCATTTTCTAGGGAACGAAAACACCTAGGCCTCGGGTGCGGCCCGAGTGCTCCTTGTTTCCCAAGGCCTTAGAGGGTATATCTCTTCCTCTGTCTGAAGTGAAGGAGCACTGGGAAGATTCCTTGCTCAACTCTACCAAGCGTTGGGACACTTCCTCGTCTGACAGGTTGGCAAAGGACACGCCGCCCGAAGACGTCAGATGTGACCTCGCTCTTACCCAGTTTCAGGCTGCTGATCCATGATCAAGGCAAATGGCGTTGTGACCTCCTTCTGGATTGCCTCGTCATCTTCCCTCGTCCATTGTGCCATCTTACCCGTGTAACGAGTGGAGCCGAGTGTGTGCAGGTGGGTGTTTGTCGACTAGACGGTCTTGTGTGCTGCATTTTGACGCACGAACTCTTCTGTCTTCTTCATCTCAACAAATCGTTCCCACATGTCTTGAGTGATGAACCCGTACTTCTAGAATGGAGTCATTTCCTGATTCACGTAATTAGTGACGAGGACGCTCTTGAAGTTCTTCGATGCCTTTCCCAACACTAGAAACGCATACCGTCGCAGTACGTGCATGGCATCTTGTGGGAGCTCGAACGACACAAAAATTTCTATCACCAGGCTGTCGCGCTCCTCATCTGTCAGCATCTTCCATGATGAATATGTGATGGGGACCCTTTCACGCCCAATGATCCGCACAATGTCCGGAACACTACCACGGCCTTAGGAGGTGCAGTAGGGGCCCAATCTTGCAAATCAACAGGCGTGATGGTATATCGGCTCTGGGCCCTTTTACTAAGCCTTTTTTGGACCGTGCCTCTGTTTTCCTATGTTAGGCGGCTCATCAGATCCATTCGGCGATGAGGTATGAAGGGACACCATCTTGTAACGAAGACATAGAAGAGGCAAGTTGGTAAATCAACAACTCATAGAGGGTCATAGAAGAGGAACGAAAGTAAATTTAATCATTGTTTAGTACATTTGTAATTGTATGATGCAAGGTTAAGAGAAGCAAATTTAAGAGAAGTTAAGTTAAGAGTTGTTTTGTACATACAAGGTTAAGAGAAGGTAAGTTAAGAGAAGCAAATACAATAATTGAACTAAGCGGTGACATAATCAATATGATGAAAATTACATAATCAACAAGATAAAGGGTATTATGAAATTTATGTAATTCATGCAATGAACCATGTCTAATACAATAGATGGATGACGAATTTGTTTTATATTGCTCTCAGAAATAGGACACGATTGAAGATTTTAAATCTTCAACCTCACTCAAAAATGGGCTAGACAATTAATTAAGTGAACAAGGACTCGAACACCTACCACCTTAATATGCACAGTAAAGAATTGATAATCAAGCTCACTGTTAACATATTATATTCAGTTCAGCATACATTCAGATAAGCAGATTGAATATTTGCTAAGAAAATCATCTAATGAAGTTCATATTAGTCAGCTAGCAATTTTACCAAGCAATTATTATTCAGATCAGCAGTATAAAGACAATGAAGTAACACTGACAGTGAGCAATGGCAGATATTTAATACTTATCAGACTAAGCAAAACAGTATAAAGAATCAATTCTTTCTAGAATTCAAGTCTACTGGTTCAAAGCCTAGTTCACAAAATTAATTATCATTATCATCAATTTACCCAATATCATCACAGAGCAATTCCCACAAGCAACAGAACATACATTACCAAAATTTTTGAACATGGCAATCATAAACTAGCTAGAATATGGAGTAGAAATGGAGAAGTAATTAAGAAAAATCAGAGGTAAATAGAGTTGATCAGTCGGCATGTTAACTTGTTAAGAATAATGCAAACAGACTGAATCAAAACATGTTAACTAGTAGGGAGTTCCTAATTGAAAACGGGTTGTTAAAACCTGAAAGTAAAAACATTGTTGTCATTTGGATTCTGATGTGTTGCAAAATTTTGTTATCTTGAGGCTTCCTACTACACAGCATCTTAGCTAATTCTCCACATGATTTCCCTTCTACACCTATTAAAGTCTAACTGCAGTTATCCTGAAATCATGCTTTGATTTCCTTTAGGAACCACTGAAATCTCTTTGTAACTTGAATTTATAGAAGGTTCGTCAATTTCAATTTATCATGTTGACTAATCTAGTCAATTAATTATTGTTTATGGAGATAACTTCTAGTTGAAGAATCCTGACACAACAACAAAGAGCCTTATGTAGTTAAGTCCTAATAATAGTATTCATAACCAATAGAAATAAGTGATAAGTACTCCAAATCATAAAATTGTTAAAAACCTTGATATGCACGTTTACACATAGGCAGGAAAATATCATAAGTGATAAGTTCATAACAATGCAGTTAGTATTTGTTAGAAAATACAACCAAATTGATAGGTCATAAAATTACACTCAGATGCACAACGTGTTACATTCCTATAGATAAAATAGGTTAAATTCAAACATGAAGCCTCAATTTAAGCCACCATATAATTCAGCAAAAAATTCTGTTTGAACCTAGATAAATGTAAATATCTACATCTGAAATCAACACACTGCATTACATCCATCATTGAGCTATATAGGACTGATTTTTAACACACATCCTAAATAAGTATAATAACACACATCCTATCTTAATACTCATATTTTGTAGTTCCTTCAGCTACGTTAAGCTCAAATGTGGACTATATTACAGACAAATGTCACAAACTATATAACAAACAAATGTCGATTGGCATTCTACAAATTTGAATGAGAAACAACCACTTTGAGTCAAAATCATCTAGGCACAAAATAACAAACTAAACAAGAGGCGCAACATCCATCACAGTCTACCACTTGCAACAAATGAAGCGAAACCCTAAAGCAGAAAAGGAGGGGGGAGGTCGCGAAGGAGGACTCACCGGAGGGGCAGCCGACTTGGGGGGGATGGCGGGTGTGCGCTATGGTTTTTGGCAGAGGACATGACCGTGTGGAAGTAATAGGAGCCACATCGCAGACAGTTCCAATATAGAACCGTCTACGATGCAATCTACCTCTTATAAATAATGCGCATTAGGTTTCACAAGTGGTATACTTGGCTCGGTTGGCAACCGGCTTGGCCTGCGTACATGAGGTCTCGGGATCGAATCCCAGGGAAACAAAAAAATTTTGCAACACTGCATCATAGATGGTTATCATATTTAACCGTCTGAGATGAGGTGAGGCATGGGACAGAGGGGCAGTGGACTGCGGGCAGAGGGACATCACGGACGGTTCTAATATTGAACCGTCTGTGATGAGTGTATTGCTAATTTTCCCTTTTTTTTAAGCCTATTTATTGTAAAGTTGTTTTTTTAACCCTGTTATTTCCTAAGTAGTTTTTTAACCCAAGTTGATTTTTAAGTAGTTTTTTGAAGCTTGTTTTGGTAAGTAGTTTATGTTTAAGTAGTTTTTTTGAAGCATGTTTTTTGTAAGTAGTTTTTTTAGCTTTTTTTTGTTAAGTAGTTCACCTGTAATTAGTTTTTTAAGCCTTTTGTTTCAAGTAGTTTTTTAAGCCTATTTTTTTAAGTAGTTTATAATATGTACATATAATACAAGCATTTACAGTTTATAATTTCCATCTACTACCAAATTAATTTTTTTTACTCAAGTTAATTTCTTAATTTTGGTCAAATTAATTTTTGAACCCAAGTTAATTGCAACACATACATCTCATTAATTATAAATGGTACATACATTTTATTAATTGTAACACATAGATACATCTCATTAATTACAATACAGGTATACTTAAAATAAACATGACGACCTCATCATAACTCCACTTGCTTATTCTTTTGTATAAAAATTTGCCCTTCACGATGATCAACACGTGTGTAGCTAGCTTCCTCAAGTGATAGTACGTAGTCGAGCTCCCAAATTTCATCAATGAACCCATAGTAGGAGCTCCTCATCGGCCCAGCGGTATTGAGCGCATCTATGCGAACACCGCTATTCTGGTTTATGCTCTTCATGTCCCGATCTCTCATGTAAAATGTGTACATATTTAAGTCATATCCTTTCCATGTTATAACTATAAATGTTGCCCCTTTTGCCAACCATATCAGCGTATCACCTGACGAGCTTCCAGTATTGGGTTGTCACTCCTTCAACCATCTATTGAACTGAAGGTTATGCTATCTGATGATCCAGGACTCCTGCCGCGATGGATTCACTTGCCGTAGCCAGTTCTTGATGTGAGGTTGTGTCCCGATCTTTCGATGAGAGCGATAACTATCGATTTGGTGAAACTGACTTTAATGATCCGACTACAACGTACGATGACGATGCGCCTTAGCAATCGCTAAACCAACTCTGGAGTGATATTGATCTTGCCATTGGCACGATCAACCTGAACATGAGGTTCAATTCCTGCAAGCAACCGAACAACAAGCAAGAACGATAGTAAAAGCAATCTGAAATTGCAAATAAGAACTGAAGGCAAAACAGGGTGGGGTTCTATTGAAGGTCTTGACAAGGTGGTTGTCCAGCACAACTTGAAGACTCAAAGTTTGCACTTGGCTAAACTAATCAAACAAAACCCAAGTGTGTAAGGCGGCGGCTACTGAGTTTATAAGAGGGAGAGACGTCCTAGGGTTGTGTGCAGCCAGGAGGGGTGCACACAACTTGGGCTTGGGCCCCCACACGCTTACAAGGCCTGAAACAGTCCAAAACAGTATTATAGTGTATTATTTCGATGATTCAAATGATCCACGATGAATCTAGAGCTGGGGCCAAACCCATTGGAAAGGTCTTGTTGTAAACTTTCAATCAACTACAAGAAATCTCCAATCGTACACTGCATGCAAAAGTTATGCGTGTTTTACTTTAGGCTGGTATTCGGAGGCCGAATTGGATTCCAGAACGTGATGGATTTGATATCTCTCTCTTCTTTGCCAATGGATGGCGTGTTAGAGTTGGTACAACCAGGTGTGATCGTATCCATAGTTTTGATGTCCTCATTGTCCTCCCCTTCTTGAATTTGAGTCGTCCTCGACTCAAGCTCACCTTTTAGCTTGTCTTCAGCATTGATAATTATCCGCATAGCTCAACACTTCTTTACAGCATATAATGGCATGATGAAAGTTAGCACTCTTGGATGCTTCCACCCCTCCATGAAGGAAAACCATCCTTAGTTTTAGACAAGCTGGAAAAGAAACAAGCAACAAAAAGAACAACGTGTATGCAACATATATGTATATATCCCATATTGCAATGTTCTTTTGAATTCGTGGAATGCTATTTCCATAACAGCAAATGAGGAAATCAGATTTAAGCAAAACACCTTCCCTCACAATTTTGCGACTCATTTTGTGGTTATAAGTGAAGCATATAACATAAATATTAATATGATTCAGTTTGCAACTTAATTTGCAGATATAAGTAAAGCACATGTCTATCCCTGTCCTTGGATAAAGAATACTTATGTTTTGTAAGCCTCGTTCAATAACATAGATAGGCAAAACTACAAGTTTTGGCAACAAGCATAGGTCATTCATATGATCAGATAGTAAACAAGCAATATCAAACCGTTCCAATGGTGACACAATCTTAATGGGCTTCCACTCATCAACTATGACATGCTGATTTGTAATACAAGTCAATGTACTAAAATTCGAACAATGAGATAGCAAGCTATGGGTATCACACATATCAGGAAAATTTGATTGTGCCTTACATGAAACAAGCTGTTGCATAGAACTAGGATTGACCAAAACAGCAAGCTTCAATTCAGCAAGTTTATCACAAGTTATGCATATTCTGTAAACAAGAAACTTGCCATCTATGCCATAATCCCCAAATAAATTGAATTTAAAACAGTAGGTATAGGTGCTAGATAAAGACTTAAGAGATGAAATTTCAGAAATCTTATCTATAGCACAAGTCAAGCTAACAGGCTCATTCAACATGATATAGCACAAAATAGCGGCAGGGGATATTCTAGCTATCACTTCCTTATGTGTAATCAGCACCATATAATCCAAATTATAAGCATGCAATTCATCACATGGTTCTACAATTGTGCCACAAGGTGGTAACTCACTAGAATTAATTACAGCACGAATATACTCACAAATTTGCTCCCTTTCTTGCTGTAAAATCAGATTTGTACTATGGTCGTTAGCATCCTCCACAGAAGAAGTAGGTACCTCAAAACTTTCACTTGATAATACAGGTTTTTTAGCTTGTTGCTCCCCTTCTTTAGAAGTAACCTGCATATTAAATGGAACAGCAACAATAGAAGTAACAGAAGTAGATTGGATTACGTTAGTAGGATCATCCTCATATGTGCTATCCTCTACTTCACTCAAATTTTCTGGTATTTCTTTCTCATGCTCAGGGTGTATGCTCTCATTAAGGTTTAGCGCAGTGCATCTAACAGGAGTAGCATTTAACTCAGTAGGAACTTGAGCTGTGGTTGCTTGTCTTCTCTGTATTTTTCTTTCAGCTTCACAAGAAAGATTAAGCAAACATGACATAGAATTGAATTCTTTACAAGATATCATGATCTGAATATCAAAATCTAGTCCAAAATAAAAGTTGTTTATCCGAGTCTTTTCGGTCTCTTCTAACCCACAACGCAAATATCTACTCTGAAATTCTTTGTAGGACTCATTTACAGTTTTACTACCTTGTTTTATACATTGCAATTCATTCTGTAATTTGCGAGCAACATATGAAGGAACAAATCTAGCTCTCATAATTTTCTTCAATTTAATGCATGTGCTAGGGATGTCCTGATTTTTACGCATATAATCATTCCACTAAAGAGCAGCAAAATTAGTAAATCCACTAGTAACAACCCTAACCTTTTCATACTCAGGAATTCCATGATTATCAAATGATTGTTCTACAGCTAATTCCCAAGTAAGATAACCTTCATGATCATATTTACCACTAAAAATGGGTATGGTGAACTTACTTTTAGTACGTGTGCTATGTCGTCATACCTCCCATGGTGATAAAGTTGTGCTCATACGATCTTCGTATCTCGAAGTGTGAACTATCTCTTCTCCTAGGATGTTGTTGGCCCAAGCACTACGACGTTGAGAACCTGCCATTGTTAGTGAAGACAAGAAACAAATCACAAGGATATGTCCATACCAACAACTAGGATGTGCTGAAAAGTCACTCAACTCTCATGCTTTAACAAAAGCTCTTACAAGTTCTTACCGTGTAGCAGGAGTTGTCGTCCGTTGGCGGTGTCAAAAGTTCTCCGAAGCTTGGATAAAGCGATTGCCAAGGAACCGAACAAACGTGCGTGGTAGAATATGTGGAGCTAGATAGGCTATAATTATTTCCTATGCAATTTGATAGTTCTAGTTATTGTAATGATAAGTAATGACCCAAACTAGAATTCACAAGTCCTAGTTGCCGATCTCAAAGATATAAGCGAATTTCAAGGCAACTCACGCGCAAAGAAGATGTAACTTCATGCAACCAATGGAATGAGCTAAATAAGAAAATTTTCAGCACCAAAGCTCGTGTTGCATAAGTTATGGAGAGACACTAGCTAATTGCTTCAGAAAAGGTAAAAGGGCACACGATTGCTCACTAATTAATACAATTATATAATCTGAAAAATAATGAACACAAATTAGGGTTTCGCTCAATATAGTGCTGCCTGCCACTGTTATGTTTTCTTTTCTTTTTTTTGGCCTTTTGGCTCTTTCTTTCACTTTTATTTCTTTTGGTGACTTTCAGCCAACACTAGTATGAGCAAAGTTTTGGAATCCCCAACTTGATGTCAGAAGACATTGTGATATGATAAATCAAGATTATGCAATGTATCAAGTAGAGCAGCCCTAAGCAATATCAAATAGCTAGTCTCAATTGGGATCAAATTATTCGCAAAGGATGAATTGGTTCCCAAAGGTATGTGTACTGATATTTTTGGAGTTTTATGGTTTGTATATGCTTCTGAACTCAACCAACTCAAAGGAACAAAGCTACAACATCAATTGAAGAAAGTAACCCAAATTCAGTGTTTCTAGGGTAGCAGATTTGTCGCCTAGATTAAAGCTTCAAAATGACCGAATTTAGAAGGTTCACTATGGAAAGAATTGAAGCTTATGTCCTCAGCTTTCAAAAGAGTACAAGAACATACAATTTGGAGCTCGGGTGTGAAAGAAATGTCTCAAAAACCGAACACCACAGAATTGCCCCAATTTCAGCCTGTGAGACCAATTCTGAATCCGAATTAAATTCGGTTTGAAAGAGTCCAAATCACAAAGGATACCCCAAAACGTTTTTGTAGACGACTCTTCAAGGATTCAGGAAAGTACAAAAACTTGTCAATCAGAGTTCGGATGTGAGAATTATGATCGAAATACCGAACCGATCTGGATTAGAAGTATAACTTACTTCACGAATTTGACATCCAGATTAACCAAACTTGGATACATAATTAAGTCCATGCCCAACTAAATTTTTGGAGAGCTCGTTCCCAGGTTTTAGGAAAGTGCAAAAACACTAGAATCCGAGCTCGTATGCGAAAGTTATGAACAAAACAATGTACTGGACAGATTGAAATAAAAGCTACGCAAAGGAAAAACGATCAGCAACTAAAACAAGGACTCTAATGGATCAAAACCTAACAAAACTCACTAAAATACCAAATTGAATCTAAAGGTTGAATTTTTGTGGAGTAATTTTCAATTTAGGATAGAAAACAAAAACTAATCTACGGTACAGAATCTCTCACCGAGAAACTTGGCGCTCAAATACCACCTGATGTTAGGTTGTGTCCCGATCTTTCGATGAGAGCAATAACTATCGATTTGGTGAAACTGACTTTGGCGATCCAACTATAACGTACGACGACGATGCGCCTTAGCAATCGCTAAACCAACTCCGGAGTGTTATTGATCTTGCCGTTGGCACGATCAACCTGAACATGAGGTTCAATTCCTACAAGCAACAGAACAACAAGCAAGAACGATAGTAAAAGCAATCTAAAATTGCAAATAAGAATTGAAGGCAAAACAGGGTGGGGTTCTATTGAAGGTCTTGATAAGGTGGTTGTCCAGCACAACTCGAAGACTCAAAGTTTGCACTTGGCTAAACTAATAAAAAAAACCCAAGTGTGTAAGGCGGTGGCTACTGAGTTTATAAGAGAGAGGGACGTCCTAGGATTGTGTGCAGCTAGGAGGGGCGCACACAACTTGGGCTTGGGCCCCCACAGGCTTACAAGGTCCGAAACAGCCCAAAATAGTATTGTAGTGTATTGTTTCGATGATTTCGACTGATCCACCATGAATCTGGAACTGGGGCTAGACCCATTAGAAAGGTCTTATTGTAAGCTTTCAATCAAGTACAAGAAATCTCCAATCAAACACTGTATGGAAAAGTTATACGTGTTTTACTTCAGGCTGATATCCAGAGGCCGAATTGGATTCCAGAATGTGATGGATTTGATATCTCTCTCTTCTTTGCCCATGGATGACGTGTTGGATTGGTACAACCAGGTTTGATCGTATCCGTAGTTGTGATGCCCTCATCAATTCTTGTGTTCGTCGATATATGGGGCCACAACAGTGTTGCAAAATCGTGAAATGGGATTTAGTTTACATAGCTGGATCAGGGGTGATTGCTTTCCTTCTAATGGTCCCAATACCCAGGGGCCTTCCCTCATGGCGGGATCGAGGCACACCTATCGGTTCAACCTGAGCCATGTATTCCACGCAAAATTCGAAGACCTCTTCGGTTTCATAACCTTCGGCAATGCTACCCTTCGATCGAGATCGATTCCGTATGTAGGACTTGAGAATTCCCATGTACCTCTCAAACGGGTACATGCTACGTAGGAACACAGGATCACACATCTTTATCTCCCTCACAATGTGAACAATGAGATGGACCATGATATCGAAAAACGACGGAGAGAAATACATCTTAAGATTACATAGAGTCATTACCACCTCAGCCAGTAGAACATCTAGTCTTATGGGATCAATGACCTTCTGAGAAATTGTGTTAAAGAAATAACAAAGCCTTATGATTGTCTCCCAGACATTGCTCGGTAAAATACTTCTAATTGCCATAGGGAGCATCTGTGTTATAAGCACATGGCAATCATGAGATTTTATAATAAGGCAGGTCCCAAAATATTGATCTCTTCTTCCACATGCTCTTCTCACGGGTCCCCGATGTACGTCCCTTTTCCGGTGCAACATCCAAGTTCTTAACCATATCATGAATGTCTGTCCCGTTTAAAGGCTTTGGAGCTAAATCGTCTTCGGTTGTGCTGTCGAATTGTTTCTTCATCTTGCGGTATGGGTGAGTACTACGAAGGAACCTACGGTGACGCATGTATACGGTTTTGTGCGAGTGATTCAGAAACACACTCTCAGTATCATCCAAGCAGTGAGTACATGCTTTGGCTCCTTTTGTACTCTGCCCCGACAGGTTAGCAAGGGCAGGATAATCATTTATGGTGCAAAACAACAGGCAGCACAAAATGAAGTATTCTCGTTTGTGAGCATCCCATACCTGTACCCTAGCATCCCACAACGTTTTCAGATCTTCCACCAATGGTGCTAGGTACACATCAATATCGTTTCCAGGTTGCTTCAGGCCTTGGATGAGTATAGACAGAAAAATGTACTTACGCTTCATAGACAGCCAAGGAGGAAGGTTGTAGATACAGAGATTCACGGACAAAGTGCTATGACAATTGCTCATGTTACTGAAAGGATTCATTCTGTCCATAATCAATTCGAACCTTATATTCCTTGGATCCATAGTGAATTCCTGAAACCTCCTATCGATGTTTCTCCACTGGGTGGAATCAGCAAGGTGCCTTAGCATTCTGTCGTTCTTACGCTCATCCGAGTGCCACAGTAGCAGTTTTGCATCCTTTGGGTTCACAAATAAACGCTTCAAATGGGGAATTACTGGTAGATACCACGCAACCTTAGCAGGAGGTTCTTTCTTCACCTCGATGCTCTTGTTGTCATCATCTGATCTATCTTTACACTTGTTTCGGATGCGTTGCACACCGAATATACATGCAAGTTTGCGTGCTCTTTGCGGTAGAGGATACAGTCGTTCGGATATGCATGTATTCTTTCTACTTCCATCCCCAAGGGACAAAGAACCTTGTTAGCTTTATAGGTGGTTGTCGGCAACTTATTTCCCTCAGAAAGCATATCCGCTAACAGACCTAAAAGCGTCATGAAACTCTTGTCAGACTAACCGTTGCTTGCCATTAATTTCAGCAGTTTTAAGAACGGATGACAACCTTATGTATTTGGACTTGCAGCCTGGGAACAAAGGTTTCTCCGAGTCATCCATCAAGCCCCGAAATTTTAGAAACTCCGGCTCATCACAGTTCCCTTCTGCATCCCGTAGCATCTGATCCAAATTGTCATCGTGAAACCTATCTTCATCGAAAGCACAATCGATATCATCCGGAGTATCGTTGACTGAGTCGATGATGTTAGTACTACTTTCTTCCTGTATAATGTGCTCTTCACCGTGACTGGTCCAACATGTATACCCTATTTTGAAACCCTATAGAATCAAGTGTGCTTCGATCTGCGCTGGGTTTGAAAACATCCTCATATTTTTGCAGTCAATGCATGGACAATGTATAAATTCCACCCCCTTATTCAACATATCTTCCTCTGCAGCTCTTCTAAAAGCGAAGACACTATTAATGTACTCAGCGCTCGCACAGTTCTCAGCGTACATCCAGCTTCGGTCCATCTACGCTACGTATATAACAATAGATGTTAAATAATGAATTAAGTACATTAGGAGTGCATATGCACACATATGCTACACATAAGCTACATTTAAACTTACCGATTAACTTATATAGCTCCTTACATCACAAAAAACAAATGGATATATATATACATATGTAAGCTACATTTAAACTTAGCATCTTTAATTCTCTCTTTACATAGGTAGCTACATCTTGGGTATAATGCAATTAGAAACAATTACTACTTTAGAACAAAAAGAACAAATGGATCTACACCAAGCTAGATCAAAACCATCTTCAATTCCCTCTTTACCAAGCTAGATGTATATACCTTGAATATAATGCAATTATAACCAATTATTAGCCTAGATCATCTTTCTTTAAGTAACTATATACACATTGAGTATAATGCAATTAGAACCAATTACTACTTTACATCACAGAGAACAAATGGATCTACACTAAGCTAGATCTAGAAACCATTTTCATTTCCCTCTTTACCAAGCTAGATCTTAAATGTAATGCAAATTAGAACCAATTACTAACATTAGATGACTTAGAACATTAGGTTCTACAATCACACCTCTAAATCCAGGGTCTCTTTCCACCAGATCGTCTCACAATCGCAACCACCTCAAAAATAGCTCGAAAAACCCTAAAAATACAGAGGAGGTTGGGGGCTCTCTGTTCTTATTTTCTAGAATTAGTCATCACAGACGGTTTTGGTAAAAAACCGTCTGTGATAAGTTTTGTGATGCGCCCGAGACTCATCCATGACAGCTTTTGTAAAAAAGAGTCAGTGATGAGGTGTCTAATATAACCCCTTTTGTAGTAGTGACAAGACTAAAGGTTTCATCAAAATCAATATCAGGCTAATGCGAGTACCCACAAACAACCCAACGAGCTTTGTAGTGAACAAGGCTGCCGTCGGAGTGAAACTTATGTTTGAAAATCCACTTGCCTGTGACAATATTGTTGCCAAGGGACAAGGGACCCAGTGCTGTTATGAATGAGCGCATCAAACTCATCGCGCATGGCTTGAAGCCAATGAGGATCTTGTAATGCTATGCGATAGGTTTTAAAAACATAAGAGATGGCATCATGGGAAGCAAGGAGATTTTAGGCGTTCACGCGGCTTGGTGTAGATGCCAAGCATGGAACATGTAGCCATGGGATGAGTGCTCAAAGGAGGGGCATTGGTGGCAGGTGAAGCAACTGACGTGGGTGCCACGGTAGGCAAGGCAGAAGGGAAAGGGGCTGCGACAGCCACTGCGGCAGGGGATGAGGCAGAAGTGGTATGTTCGCTGGCAGTAGGAACAGGCGCGGCGGATGCTGCAATTGTTGCGGCAGGCGCTGGTATGACAGGTGCGGCAGCCACCGAGGAAACTGGAGAGGGGGCCAAATCCAGTAAGAAGTCAAAGGACTGGAGGTCCTGTCGAGAATTATCGGTGGAAGTGGAGAAGAGAAAAGAAGTTTCGTCAAAAACCACATGGCAGGAGATGACAATACGCCGGGTGGCGAGGTGGCAGCGATAACCATTGTGGTTGCTAGGGTAACCAAGAAAAACACATGCATCAGAAAGTGGAGAAAAGTATGTGAGAAGCAATCGACAAAAGATTTGGATAACAAAGGCGCCTAAAAACCCAAAGATGACCATAGGAAGGAGGAGAGTGAAAAAGACGCTTAAAAGGAGTGAGGTTTTGTAATGCTTTGGATTGCCCTACTGAGGAAGGGCCTCGGCCCAGAAGGACAAAGGCATACGAGCTTGGAGAAGAAGTGTTGTTGAACCTGCTGAATTGCGATCATAGTTTTGTAGTTCTCCAAAAGTATACTAATAGTTCAAATTTAAATTTGGAGACGGTGTACCAAATCAAGCAGAACCTTATTTTTTTGCAGTGGAGAAAGTATCTCACAAGGGAAGTCCTCGTATTAGTCATCCTTGCGTACTTATGCTTGCCACGTTTGAAATGGAGGAATTCCATACGAGTTTGAGGAATTTTACTGATTTTGCAAAATTTATACGAACTTCTTGCGTTCCAAATACGATTCTCCAGCAAAAGATTCTATCAACACTCAACAGTGTATTTGTATTTGTCTCATAGGAGTAGGACAGTGAAATCAAAAAAGGCCTGGACAACGTCAAGGGAACGGTGGATTTTCAAAAGATAGCATGAGCTCTCCATGTTGCTTCCGCTTGACTAATCATGCCAGGCGTACGTCTCAAACTGTTCTAGAAGAAAAGGATCGTAGGTGTTTTACTGGATCAACATCGAGTTGCAAGCTTTTCAATCACATCTTTTCTCTGGATGCGACGCATGATAACAACTTGATCGAAGGGAGAATCTGGAAAGAGATTTTTCTGCGTATGTTCTGCAGCCGGAAAATTGTTCAGAATTCCCCTGTCAGCCAGCTCTGCTAAATATTCCTTCCATGGAATTTTGTCCTAGGAGATTCGTATGGCCGTTCAAGATACGCCTAAGTGGAACGTTTTTGCCTTGTCTCTCCCTTCCACCTCCCAATTTGTCTTCCCGGCCACCGCCGCCGCCGGCAGCTCTGCCTTCTAAATTGCAGCGACTTTGGGGAACTATTTATTCCAGGAGCCCCCTCTGAGATATGAACTGAGTGGGTCAAATTGTTCTTGGTTGTATAGAGTTCGTTGCTGATTTGCTGTGAGGTACCACTTGGTTCCTAACAAACAGGGAGGCTTTGCTTGCAGATCCTAGTAAATGAGCTGCAGGTCAAAACATAAGAATGGATTTTTACATGCCATGCCGTAATATTTTGGCCACCATATCAGAATTCGTCCCCTATGATCACAGAACTCCTGGTAAATCAAATCAACTAATAGACTGCAGGTTATTGCAATTCAGAAATGCATACCGGACTGTTGGCGTCAAAAACTTGATGTAGGGTTTCTGACAACAGCACACCAGACGAACATCTGGTTCAGAACGTGCCAGTCGATTTGACCTGTAACCGACAAGGTAAAAAATATGAAATTCACTCAAAAGCCGATCGTAAAGATCAATCGGCTTAGATTTAATCAGCTTGAAGCCGATCAAGATCGAAGTAACAAGGTAAATCTAATTAGCCGATTAAGGCTAATCAGAGGATAAAGGTAGATCGATTATAAAGAAGGCGATGCGCAACAAAATCAGAACAAATCAAACCTGGGGTGTAATTGACGAAGATCAACAATCGGTGATGCGCAACTTTATTGATCAAGATCGATTACAGAAACTAAATTACAAAAGCTACTCCTAGTCAACAGGAAGGAAGAAAGTAAAAGCTGGTTGATTGTATTGTGTTGATGTCGTTTGCAATTTGCTTTGGCCCTTCTTTTATACCCTCCGGCCGATAATGTCCTATTACAGCACGTTTCAAGTCCTGATCCGTATCGGCCTTATCTCGGACGGTTGTTTTTCTTTTTTAAAAATCTTGCAGTTACCAAAATATCTCCAAACCTTTCCATCCTGTCCGTTAATTTCGTATCTTTGACTTTATTGCGATTTTGATCAAGCTTGCCAAATTTTGGTGCAAACATATGCCCCCAATTTTTGAGAGAGGACTTGTCATCTGTCAAAAATTTCACTTATCGGCTTTTCCAATCGTCTAACCGTTGAACTTCACTCAATAACTGCTACTTTATTTACGCCGTAATTCTCTAACACAAAGGTAGTGCGTTTTAACTGCTCGCGTCTTTTGAGATCGATTCCGCCGTTTCAAATTTTCACCACGTTATAAAATCGCCCCACCTCGGTCATTCCTCACGCGCACAAGCTCTCGACTCTTGAAAATCTACTTTACGTCTAGTCCGTTGCTCAATCTTCCTCAATCGGCTTGGATCCCTCCTTCATCAATCGGCTTGCTAAGATCAGCTGAAATGGACGCGAGTCAGGTACCTTGGTCCGATAGGAAATCTAGATACCAGCACGGTTATTAGCCAGGATATTCCCCGCCTCCCTCTATCGGGTACTGGTTTTAATATAGAGAGCTGGGAAAAAAACTTCAGGGCATGGCCGACGGCGCTCAAAGGATGGAGATCCCGGTACATTCGCGTAGCTGCTCAAAAAAAAGAAGAGTGGGAAAGGATGGGTATAGCTGAGTGCGTCCCTCTCTCATTAGCCGATCCAGAAGCCAATGAGCTCTTAGTGGCCACGGCTTGCTATTTCTGGTCGAAGACCTTCAACCCCTTTCTGTTCCGTACTGGTCCCATCGGCCTGACCCTTATGGATATAGCCCAATTGTGTTGCCTTAGGCCAGATGGCGAACAGATATCGGCTTATAGTGGCAAACCGAAATACAAGCTCATTCAATCTAAAGGAGAAGGCTGGCGTAAGTACATCAATAACAATATTAAAGTGAATGGGCCGGTATCAGATGAAGAACATGTTGCTTTCTTGAACTTGTGGTTAGACCGATTTTTGTTTTGCGGTGCTTCTTTGGGACCAACACAAGTATATCAGCTAATAGCAGAGCGGTTGGTAGAGGGCTGTCGGCTAGCATTGGGAAAAATGTTTCTGTGAGCAGTTTGTTAGATGATGCATGTGATTAGGAGTCGGCTTTTTATTGGATTTGCCAGATTTTGCGTCGGCAATGTAGGCGGTCCTCTCTGGTTCATCCAAGTATGGTTATACTGCTTATTTAGCCGATCTTTCAAATTAAATCCCTCGGAAGACTCGGCATTTCCCCGCGAAGACACACCAGAAAATGCAGTCCCAGAATTCAGAGCCAGCCGATCTTATGGCGAAAGATACATCATGTGTTCGGGCAGCAAGAAGATTACTCCGATTGGCCTAAGAAAATACTTATCCTTCTTTCTAAACTTGGATAACAATGATTTTAACCAACAAGATTTCTTCAGTTATACCAGCGCAGCCGATTTTGAATGGCCATCATTTCTTCATCTGGATTCTGACAGTTCTGAGATGCCTGAATCGACTTTAGACTTCTTCAAACTTTTCATTTCTCAAGTGTTTTGCATGTTGGTTTTAACACGAGAAACCGTACCTTTCAACCTTCTTATGAATTCTATCACCCTTCCACCTTTGCGGACAATTGGGTTTGGCCAAATGATCCCGATCTTTCACTCCTTGACTTGGTTCACCTAGGACCAAAGTACGATCTTTAAATTGCGGCCGATATGGTCTTGAAAATAGCCGATGACACGCAAATCAAATCCTTGCCTCACTTTGTTTTAAATAATCATCGATCTAGCTGATTCTCTGCATGGTGGTCTTCAATTGCGAAAGCACTTCTTCTTGATCGTACTCCATCAGCTATTATCGATGCCCTCTTCCCAGACCTTCTTGAGCCGATGGTATCTTCGGATACTGATTCAAGCGACGAATCAAGCTCTGGATATGATAATAAGAGTTTTATAAATGTTTATGGCGGAGGTATTAGTCGATTTTACTCTTCTTTATCGTAGCCCATATGATTTTATCTCATTGGCTTTATCCTTTTTCTTTGCAGACTAAAGCCGCTGGCAAGAAACCGATTGATGCTCCTGCAGCTAGTAAAGAGAAACGACCGCACATGGCAACTACGCTCACCGGCTATACTTCTGGTTCCTTGGGCATCCAAAGTCCATCTTTATCGATTTAGAAAACAAAGACAACCAAGTAAGTTATGCCCGATCATCTTTTGTTCCTTTTCATTTTCCTTCATCAACTAACTTTCCAGCCGATGGATTCTCAGAAAAGAAGAAGCCGAAGTCCACCAAGGTTCCTGCCAAGAAAAAATACTCCAAACCACAAGAACAAAGTGGCGAAAGTTCACCGCACGGATCGGCTACTGCTCAGGTATTTTTTTATCCCAAAGAATTTACAGATCTGATTTATTCCATCGATTCTCATTATATTTTTATTTCTTTCAGCCTATTGCATCAGCACAAGTGGCCAACATTCTGGCCAACTTACCAGACATATCGGCCAAAGAGTCATTGCCCCTCGGTAGATACGATGCAAGAACCGTCGCGACTCGAAACCTCTGATCCATCCAACATCCTTGGCTTTAATCTATCCGACTTGGATGATCCAGAGATCTTTGCAGCCGATGATTATATTTCTGAAATTCAAAAAATCATCGCAGCTTCAAAAGACGCATCGGCCGTAGTCTCATCGGCTCCTGGAATGCAAGAGCGTCTTAACAAGCTGTTTGACTTGGTGTCAAGGCCGCAATCAGAGATCCTGAATAATAATCAGCCGATTCGAGATGCCATGGCTGCAGTTGAAACTGATCTACCACCAGAGGCCATGGCTGCACTGCTCGAAGTGTGCCATCTGGATGATAAGAAGGCTTTGGTGGAGGCAGCTCAAGAAAGGAAATCAAAGAGAGCAACCCAGGAAGCCGACCAGAGGATCCTTGACAAAATGGTTGCAGAGACAAAGGCCAAAAAGAAAAAATTTGATGTAACCATGGAAACTCTGATGGCTAACAAAACTTCTCTTCAGAAATTGGAGACTACTAGAAAATTTCTTGAGGAAGAACTGTCAAAGACGATGAAGCTCATCGCTGAAGGCCAAGATTCCTTATAAAAGACTTCATCGGCCGCCAAGGAGTAGAAGGTAGAAATAGCATCGGCCGTGGCAGCCTTCAAAGAGCAATCGGCCAAACTTGTACCCATTCCAGCGGTCATGACGAAGATGATGAGTGGATGAGGTACAGGAAACTATAGCCAAGGCGGCTGGAGCTCAATCGGCTTTAGGTGCACGACTCCCAGGTTCTGGGATGTAAAAACTTAATTAGCTATTCCTTTCAGAAACACTTGTTCGAGTACTTTGTAATTTTGCTATGTTTGTAATCGGCTGTTTAACCGATTTAATTTTCTGTAAGTTTAATCTGCAATCTCTTTTAGCCAAACAGCATCGTGTTAACTTGGCCTCTGGATGAAATCTTTAGTCGGCTAGGCTCCAATCCACACACTAGGATAGTACCTTTTTAAATACCTCCTGTTTATAGCCTTAGGCAATGCATATCCTTCCAACGTCTCTAGTACGTACGAATTTCCACCGACTAACTGATTAACTTTGTATGGCCCTTCCCACGTAGGTGACCATTTTCCAAACCGGTTATCTTTCGAACCAACAGGCAATATCGTTTTCCATACCAAATCGGCTTGATTGAAAGACTTAGGCATAACCTTCTTATTATATGCCCTTGCAACCCTGATTTTATTTTTCTTAAGCCGATCAAGCGTGGACAAACGTAATTTTGCTAGTTCGTCCAAATTGTCGATCATTAAATCGTTATATTCTTGAGCCGACAAACCATTTTGCCTGGCTATTCGTATCGATTCAATGTTGATTTCTACGGGTAGAACGGCTTCTTGTCCATACACCAATTGGTAAGGTGAAAGCTTCGTCGCTCCATGATAGGATAGCCGATACGCCCAAAGCGACTCCGATAGAGTTAAGTGCCAATTCCTTGGCTTTTCATCAATTTTTCTCTTGATCAGTTTGATTAGCGTTTTATTGGACGACTTGGCTCGTCCGTTAGCCTGAGTGTAGTATGGGGAAGAATTTAACAATTTGATCCCTAAACTCACCGCGTAATTCTGAAATTCATTAGACATGAATACCGTACCTTGATCGGTCGTGATTGTTTGTGGTATTCCAAACCGATGGACGATATGTTCATTCACAAAACCAATTGCCTCAACACTGGTCACCTTTTTAAGTGGTACAGCCTCGACCCACTTTGAGAAATAATCGGTTGCGGCGGAATAAACTTGTGGCCTTTACTCGAGCAGAAATATTTGGCGATTATATCTATTCCCAACCCCTAAACGGCCAAGGTTTGATAATTGGATGTAAAACCGATGCTGGTGCTAGTTGTATGTTGCCAAACTTCTGACATGTCTGACATCCTTTATAATACTTGAAACAATCTTCCAGCATCGTCGGCCAAAAATAGCCTGTCCGTCTGAGCATCCATTTCATCTTATGCGCCGATTGATGAGGACCACAAATGCCTTCGTGTACTTCACCCATCGCTACCCGCGCTTCTTCAGTACCAAGACATCTTAACAACAAACCTTCCATAGTTCGATAATATAACATATCGTTCATAACAATGTATTTCAACGCTTGCTGCCGTATCTTTCGTTCCGTCGGCTTGGATGGATCGATTAGATAATCTTTAATTTGCGTTCTCCAATCGGCGATATCTGTGCACATAACTGCCTTGTCTATCAGTTCGGTCTCCTGACTTTGGCCAAAATCTGTATATCCTGATGCTTGTTGGGCTAAAGCATTAGCTCTATCGTTCAATTCACGAGGAACATGACCGATAGAAAACGATGTAAAAGAACCGATGATTTCTAAACATTGTTCTAAATACTTCAGTAACACTCCATCTCGACATAGGTACAATCCCTTCACTTGCTGTACAACCAACAGTGAATCACCATATGCCTCAACAGCACTGACCCCAATATTTTCCAACAATTACAGGCCTTTGAGCAATGCTTCGTACTCGTCCTGGTTGTTTGAACATCGGCTATTTAGCCGGAATGCAAATTCGAAGTTATGCCTTTGGGTGTGGTGAGTACAATGCCGAAACCATCACCTTCCCTGCATACTGATCCGTCAAAAAATAGCTGCCATGGTGCGACCGAGACTAAGTTTGCCGCTGTGTCATGTCCTGTTATAAAATCGGCTAGGACTTGTCCTTTGACTGCTTTGGCCGATTCATATGATAAGTCGAACTCGACCAAGGCGTAAGCCCATTTGCCAAGTCGACCTCGTAGAATAGGAGCTGACAATATATATTTTATAACATCGGTTTTGTAGATCACTTTGCAAGCCGATGCTAATATGTAATGCCTTAACTTTGTGCACGAGAAGTACAAAGATAAACATAATTTCTCGATAAAAGGGTACCTGATTTCTGCGTCTAGCAACCGTCGGCTTAAATAAAAGATAACCCTTTCTTTACCATGCACCTCTTGTGCCAAAACAGCTCAATAGTATCTTCTTGGTATGAGACATATAGTCCGAAAGAAACCCTTTTTGAGGCGCAACCAAAATCTGGAGGGTTGGACAAATACCTTTTAATTTCATTGAAAGCCTTCACGATTGGCTCCCATAAATTCTTCATTGTCCTTTAATTTTAGCAATGGAGTAAAAGCACGAATCCTTCGAGAGAGGTTTGAGATGAACCGACGGAGATAGTTAATTTTGCCGATCAACTTTTGTAACTCATTCTTGCATGTCGGTGGTTTGGTATTGGCTATAGCTCGACCCTCGTTTGGTGACTTCAATTCCCTTTCATGCACCATGAAGCCCTGAACTATCCAAATAGACACGCCGAATCGCGCTTGAAAGGATTCATCTTTAGGCCGTGCGATCTTATGTTCTTAAAAACTCTTTCTAAATCGGCCAAGTGCTGCAAATCTTCTGCAGATTTTACTACTACGTCATCAATATAAATTTCGATAATGTGGCCGATTAAGTCGTGAAAGATCAAATTCATTGCTCGCTGATATGTTGCTCCAGCGTTCTTCAAGCCGAAAGTCATCACCGTCCACTCGAACAATCCTATTGCACTAGGACATCTGAAAGCTGTCTTCGGTATATCGGCTTCTGCCATGAGTATCTGGTTATACCCGGCATTACCATCCAGAAAACTTATGATCTTGTTCCCTGACGCAACATCGATGAGCATATCGGCTATTGGCATCGGATATTCATCTTTTGGCGTCGCCTTGTTCAAATCTCTAAAATCGACACATACTCGAAGCTTCCCATTTTTCTTCATAACAGAAACAATGTTGGAAACCCACTCCGCATATCAGCAAGGCCTGATAAATTTTGCTTCCAACAACCGTTCTATCTTTTCTTTTATAATTTGGTACAAGGCCGGATTGAAACACCTAGGATACTGTTTAAACGGCCGATAGCCCGATTTTATAGGTAGCCGATGTTCCACCAGCTGACGGCTTAATCCGGGCATCTCATGATATTCCCAAGCAAAACAATCCTTATAATTTCTAAGGATTTTTATCAGTTTTTCTTTGTACTTTACATCTAAACTTGCACTAACAAAAGTTGGTCTTTTTCTATCACCGCTACCTATATCTACTTCTTCAAGCAAATCGGTGGATGTAAAACCTTGACCTAACTTTTCAATTTCTTCAAAGTCTTCTATGGCTTCGTAGCTATCCGTTGTTTGTCGATAGCTTTGCATTTTATCCTGTAACTCCTTTAGTGCTTTTCTTGTCCCCATCGGCGTAACACTTTGTTTGCCCGATCAAAAGTGCCCGGCTTGACACTAATCGGCATGAGCCCTGATTTGCTTACGCATATGAAATCACAATCGTCCAGCGCCTTGCCCGATATGCAGCCAGCTTCTTCGTGTTGCCAGTTTGCGTCAGAGCTAGCCATGGCGATATGAGCAGATGTGTCGGCGGTGACGACCTTGACTTCCTCTCCTTTCCACTGAACAAGCGCTTGATGCATGGTCGATGGGATACAACAGTTGGCATGAATCCAATCCCGACCGAGCAGCACACTGTAGTTTCCTTTGGCGTCGATTACAAAAAACGCTGTCGGCAAAGTCTTGCTACCGACAGTCAGTTCTGTGACCATGACACCCTTTGCCTCTGTAGGGTCACCTGTGAAGTCATTTAGAACCATGTTAGTTTTAATTAAGTCTTCATCAGACTTACCCAGTTTCTTGCATGTCGTGTACGGCATCAGGTTCACCGTGGCTCCTCCGTCTACCAAAGATCCTTGATATCGACTTCCCATTTATATATCCTTTTAGATACAATGGTTTCGATGCCGATGATCATCCCAGGTTCCTCAAAGATGGCGCTCAACGCGCGAGCACAACCGAGCAACCACCTCTTTGGCCGATTCGATTCGACTTTGAACTCGGTGCAATGTGAACACCATGTTGATATCCATAGGAGGGTATCGTCTCAACCATGGGAGAATCCAAGTCATCACCGATTCAAAATCTTCTTGACCGCTTTCTTCTCCATTCTTTCTTACGATTTGATCGGACGAAGTTCGTTAAACGTTCGCCTCTTTGTTTCTCGGCATCGGCTTCACGGATCTCTTGCGTCCTTAGCCTCTGGCCGTCGTCGTTGTGATCGGCTAAGACCGATGGACACCACCTGGTTTAGGTTCCACCGGCTTCCGTGTTTGACCACCAAATCTTCTTGATTAGAATTGGGCTCGTGTATCTTGAGTTGGTTCGGTTCTTGATCTGGTTTAGATATTCTCTCGTGATCAGGCCTTCTGTAACTTCTGCCTTGCTCTCGAATTGGCCCAGATAGCTTATCTCTAGCCGATTGCCTTGGCCAATCCTCTTGGGGATAATGCTCCATCAGGCAGGTGTATGGTGATGGCAACGCTACTCCTCTTTCCCAGCAAAACTGCCAAAAAGGACACCTTCTATGTGCCCTCTCCACATTCTCGGTGCGGTACAAGTTATCCGACCGGCGAGCCTTATATCGTGGTCGGCTATTCATCCTCTCGTATTTCTCCATTAATTGTAAAAATGTTGCTCCTGACCTTTTCGTCGGCTGCCTTAATGGAGACTTTTCTTCTTTGTACCATTTACCTACCTGAGGATTCCCCTTGGGTTTGATGGTTCTTGAATTTTTTCCTTCACGATCGGCTTCTATTTGTAAAGAGCCGATTGTAATCTTCAGTGTTTGATCGCCGTTCGAGCTTGATTGGATGTTGACTTGTCGATCCTTTTTCTGCTCGTCATGCATCGGCTCTTTTCCTTTAGCCGAACACTGTACCATGTTGATGGGAAACGGATCAACATCAACTTGCATGGTCGGCTCATCAGCAAACATCAACCGACCATCCTCAATAGCAGATTGGATCTGTTGACGGAAGATATTGCAGTCATTAGTGTTATGCGAATAAGAATGATGCCACTTGCAATACCTGCGTTTCTTGATCTCATCGGGCGACGGTATCACATGCCCCTCTGGCAATCGTATTATCTTTTCTTGCAGAAGTAAATCAAAAATACGATCGCACTTAGAAACATCGAAAGAGTACTTAACCTCCGACTTGTTCCTAGTCGGCTTAAGCCAAGAATAGACTAAGGACTTTTTGGATCCTTTTACCCATTCGGCTATGTTTATTTCTGCTTCCTCATCTTCCGATGAGTCACTTGGACAATACTCAACCATATTGACCTTAGCCTTGTCCTTTTCTTTGTTATTGCTATTTTTAAATCTGTCTTTGAACACTTTGTTATCAGTGAATCGGCTTTCTTGAGCCGATACGCGATGCAATAAGTGGCTAAGGTCGGTGAATTCTTGTCCTCCGAATTTCTCCCTAAGCGGCGGAATCAAACCTTGAAATGCTAAATCGGCAAGTTGGTTGTCAGGTAATGTGACGCTAAAACACCGATTCCTAATTTCTCTAAATCTCTTGACGTAATCCGTTACCGATTCCCCAAACTTTTGGCGTACAGAACTTAGATCTGAAATCCACGAGCTCCAAACCGCTCAAAAGAAGTATTCATGAAATCGGCTTTCCAAATCGTTCCATAAATGGACCGAATTCGGAGGCAAGCAAGTGAACCAAGTAAACGCTGCCCCAGACAGAGACAACGGGAATAGTGTAATTTTAAGCCCGTCAGACTGGGCCGCTTCACCGCATTGCGCGATAAAGCGTCCAACGTGTTCCAGGGTGGTGATAGAATCATCCCCAGAGAATTTGGCAAAGTCTGGAACTCTGAAGTTATGAGGGTAGGGCATGCGATCTATGTAATCGGGATACGGCTTTCTATAGCCGATAACCTTCCCTTTTGGTTGTATGCCGAATTGGTCCCTCAAAACGGCAGAGATCTGATCGGCCCAATTAGCATTATCGGCCATAGCAGGCCCTTGATAATATCTGTCATAATCGGCGTTCTGCCCCCCGAGTACGAGCTTGGGTTGCCAATTACGCTGTCCTGCCGGTGCGCGATCATACTACTCGTGCCGATTACGTCTGACTTGAGGTTCCGGCGCTGGGACAAATGGTTCTGAGTATGTTACTACCCTATGTGGACCTGGGTTCCTAAGCAGGGTAGGCTCTTGTGGGAATCTTTCGGAGCCAATCGGCTGTGAAACCGATTGGGGAAAAGCATAGAACGGAGCCGACTGCGGCAAATTGGTTGATGTGTCTAAGTTAGCAGCGTCGGTGTAGGAGTGATAATGACTTACTCCACTTGACCGAGGGTCCCTAGGCAATATGATCGTGGGTTGTGTGGGCATCATGGTGGGGGGTGAAGTTACAGCCGATGGTTTAGGATCGGCCATTGTGCTCTTCGTGTTTTGTGCTACTAAAAAAACAGGGCAATTGGGCAGAGTTTGCAATGGGTCAAGCAGACTTTCTGACGAGGCTAACTCCTGGGCTATAGATTTGACGCTATTCGCTATCATCGGCTTAAGGGTTGTCACGAGAGCCGATGATTGGTTTATTAAAGCGTGGTGCACAGACTGATTAATCATAGCCGATAATTCGGCTTTGAGCAGCGGATATCGCCACTGCTCATTACACCCGCATCTCCTGTATGCTGACCGTCGGCAGGCGGATTTTTGAGTGACGCCACGTCCCGTTTTTTGATAACGACTAGCATCATCTCTTCTAGCGCAGCCTTCTGAGCCTCAATTTCCTGACGTTGTTCCGCGGTCAAATCGTCCATTGTTGGGACGATTATGGCTTCTGCGTTTAGATCTGATGGTGGAATCGACTTTCTTGATGAAGACATTGTCCCACCGGGCGTGTCAAGAGTGTGTTGGCGTCAAAAACTTGATGTAGGGTTTCGACAACAAGACACCGCATTTAACACCGTTCAGAGCGTGCCAGTCGATTTGACCTATAACCGACAAGGTAAAAAGTATGAAATTCACTCAAAAGCCAATCGTAAAGATCAATCGGCTTAGACTTAATTAGCTTGAAGCCGATCAAGATCGAAGTAACAAGGTAAATCTAATTAGCCGATTAAGGCTAATCAGAGGATAAAGGTAGATCGATTATAAAGAAGGCGTCGCAACAAAATCGTAACAAATCAAACACGGGTGTAATTGACGAAGATCAACAATCGGTGATGCGCAACTTTATTGATCAAGATCGATTACAGAAACTAAATTACAAAAGCTACTCCTAGTCAACAGGAAGGAAGAAAGTAAAAGCTGGTTGATTGTATTGTGTTGATGTCGTTTGCAATTTGCTTTGGCCCTTCTTTTATACCCTCCGGCCGATAATGTCCTATTACAGCACGTTTCAAGTCCTGATCCGTATCGGCCTTATCTCGGACGGTTGTTTTTCTTTTTTAAAAATCTTGCAGTTACCAAAATATCTCCAAACCTTTCCATCCTGTCCGTTAATTTCGTATCTTTGACTTTATTGCCGATTTTGACCAAGCTTGCCAAATTTTGGTGCAAACATATGCCCCCCATTTTTGAGAGAGGACTTGTCATCTGTCAAAAATTTCACTTATCGGCTTTTCCAATCGTCTAACCGTTGAACTTCACTCAATAACTGCTACTTTATTTACGCCGTAATTCTCTAACACAAAGGTAGTGCGTTTTAACTGCTCGCGTCTTTTGAGATCCAGTTCCCGCCGTTTCAAATTTTCACCACGTTATAAAATGCGGCCCCCACCTCGGTCATTCCTCACGCGCACAAGCTCTCTGACTCTTGAAAATCTACTTTCGTCTAGTCCGTTGCTCAATCTTCCTCAATCGGCTTGGATCCCTCCTTCATCAATCGGCTTGCTAAGATCAGCTGAAATGGACGCGAGTCAGGTACCTTGGTCCGATAGGAAATCTAGATACCAGCACGGTTATTAGCCAGGATATTCCCCGCCTCCCTCTATCGGGTACTGGTTTTAATATAGAGAGCTGGGAAAAAAACTTCAGGGCATGGCCGACGGCGCTCAAAGGATGGAGATCCCGGTACATTCGCGTAGCTGCTCAAAAAAAAGAAGAGTGGGAAAGGATGGGTATAGCTGAGTGCGTCCCTCTCTCATTAGCCGATCCAGAAGCCAATGAGCCCTTAGTGGCCACGGCTTGCTATTTCTGGTCGGAGAACTTCAACGCCTTTCTGTTCCGTACTGGTCCCATCGGCCTGACCCTTATGGATATAGCCCAATTGTGTTGCCTTAGGCCAGATGGCGAACAGATATCGGCTTATAGTGGCAAACCGAAATACAAGCTCATTCAATCAAAAGGAGAAGGCTGGCGTAAGTACATCAATAACAATATTAAAGTGAATGGGCCGGTATCAGATGAAGAACATGTTGCTTTCTTGAACTTGTGGTTAGACCGATTTTTGTTTTGCGGTGCTTCTTTGGGACCAACACAAGTATATCGACTAATAGCGAGCGGTTGGTAGAGGGTCATCGGCTAGCATTGGGAAAATGTTTCGTGAGCGGTTTGTCGATGATGCATGTGATTAGGAGTCGGCTTTTTATTGGATTTGCCAGATTTTGCGTCGGCAATGTAGGCGGTCCTCTCTGGTTCATCCAAGTATGGTTATACTGCTTATTTAGCCGATCTTTCAAATTAAATCCCTCGGAAGACTCGGCATTTCCCCGCGAAGACACACCAGAAAATGCAGTCCCAGAATTCAGAGCCAGCCGATCTTATGGCGAAAGATACATCATGTGTTCGGGCAGCAAGAAGATTACTCCGATTGGCCTAAGAAAATACTTATCCTTCTTTCTAAACTTGGATAACAATGATTTTAACCAACAAGATTTCTTCAGTTATACCAGCGCAGCCGATTTTGAATGGCCATCATTTCTTCATCTGGATTCTGACAGTTCTGAGATGCCTGAATCGACTTTAGACTTCTTCAAACTTTTCATTTCTCCGAGTGTTTTGCATGTTGGTTTTAACACGAGAAACCGTACCTTTCAACCTTCTTATGAATTCTATCACCCTTCCACCTTTGCCAGACAATTGGATTTCGGCCAAATGATCCCCAGTCTTTCACTCCTTGACTTGGTTCAGCCTAGGACCAAAGTACGATCTTTAGCTGCAGCCGATATGGTCTTGAAAATAGCCGATGACCTGCAAATCAAATCCTTGCCTCACTTTGTTTTAAATAATCATCGATCTAGCTGATTCTCTGCATGGTGGTCTTCAATTGCGAAAGCACTTCTTCTTGATCGTACTCCATCAGCTATTATCGATGCCCTCTTCCCAGACCTTCTTGAGCCGATGGTATCTTCGGATACTGATTCAAGCGACGAATCAAGCTCTGGATATGATAATACGAGTTTTATAAATGTTACTGGCGAGGTATTAGTCGATTTTACTCTTCTTTATCGTAGCCCATATGATTTTATCTCATTGGCTTTATCCTTTTTCTTTGCAGACTAAAGCCGCTGGCAAGAAACCGATTGATGCTCCCGCACTAGTAAAGAGAAACGATCGCACATGGCAACTACGCCACCGCTATACTACGGTTCCTTGGGCATCCAAAGTCCATCTTTGTCGATGAAAGGCAACAAAGAACCAAGTAAGTTATGCCCGATCATCTTTTGTTCCTTTTCATTTTCCTTCATCAACTAACTTTCCAGCCGATGGATTCTCAGAAAAGAAGAAGCCGAAGTCCACCAAGGTTCCTGCCAAGAAAAAATACTCCAAACCACAAGAACAAAGTGGCGAAAGTTCACCGCACGGATCGGCTACTGCTCAGGTATTTTTTTTATCCCAAAGAATTTACAGATCTGATTTATTCCATCGATTCTCATTATATTTTTATTTCTTTCAGCCTATTAAGGCTAATCAGAGGATAAAGGTAGATCGAATCTGAGGAAGGCGATGCGCAACAAAATCAGAACAAATCAAACCTGCGGTGTAATTGACGAAGATCAATAATCGGCGATGCGCAACTTTATTGATCAAGATCGATTACAGAAACTAAATTACAAAAGCTACTCCTAGTCGACAGGAAGGAAGAAAGTAAAAGCTGGTTGATTGTATTGTGTTGATGTCGTTTGCAATTTGCTTTGGCCCTTCTTTTATACCCTCCGGCCGATAATGTCCTATTACAGCACGTTTCAAGTCCTGATCCGTATCGGCTTTATCTCGGACGGTTGTTTTTCTTTTTTAAAAATCTTGCAGTTACCAAAATATCTCCAAACCTTTCCATCCTGTCCGTTAATTCCGTATCTTTGACTTTATTGCCGATTTTGACCAAGCTTGCCAAATTTTGGTGCAAACAGGGACTTATTTTGCTAGCAATGCCAAGTTTATATCCAGAATCCGACAACAAGACCATAACATACTTTTTTCCCCTCGAATCATAAGAACACACAAGGGCAGCAAAGTTCATGTTATTATGTCCATTGTTGACAGTTTTACAAGTGAACTATAAGTGGCAAACCATTACACATGCTAAACAAATGCTAAACAAATGTTAATCATTTGCTAAAAAAGTTCAGTTAACTTGAAAATTCAAACTACTTTTTAGAAGTGAATCTTATGAGTTATGAGGTTCCAATGAATTATGGCCACCCGATACAGGAAAAAATCTTTATTAAGCGGCAAATTAGATCAGGCCACTCAATACAATACAGTTTACCAGAAGAAGACTTAGCTATTGGTAAACTGAAGACAAGCAAGCAAAACTAAACAGGCCAGCCACGAGCACGCAGTCGGATGGCCCGGGAGGCCATAGCTCTTAAATTTGCTCGGGCAGTGGACACCGTGTTCCGTGGCTGCCTCTCACCCTCGCTTTCGAAAGCCGTCATGAACTCCTCCTGTTGCAACCTGTAAGCCAATGCAGCATCATCAGATTGGTCTGACCCCACTGAGCGCCTGGTAGTGACCAACTGCGAAGCCCGGACAAAGCCTCTGCTACTGTCTCCAGTTATTGAGCCGCTGGCCTGGGTGATGAAGCTCGAACTGGTATTGATGCTTCTTCTTCTGCCTGGTGTGATGAAATTCCTGTTGTTGCTGCTGCTGCTGCTGCTTGTGTTGTCTTGTGTGATGAAGCTGCCTCTGGTGTTCCTACTTATCGTGCCACCTTGTGCAAAGCTACTACTTCTTGGTGGGCTTTTATTCACATTGTCGTTGCTTGCTGAAGATGATGCAATTGAAGTCCTCCTTGCCTCAACTTCGCTGGGAAACAAGAGTTGGATGGTGTTCCAGAGTACTGTATTGACAGTGCAAGATCTCGAATTGCTGCAGAACAACAATAATTTAGTTAAGCCTGGCTATGGTGGTTCTTTACCAACTATCTTAATTGAAGAAGTGCACAGACTTGGAGGTCGAGCTTTACCTGATTAATTGCCGGCATTTAGGACACCGTTTTCCACACTTGGCTGCGGCATGTTTTAAGCATTTCATGCAGAAGCTGTTCAGTGAAAGGAGCAAAACTGTTACGAGGTTTCAGAATTTTGCAGAATAGCAAAGAGAACAAGCAAATGTTCCCCACACCGCATTTCCGCCCATCATTTGTTTCCTTGTCTAATTCCAAGAATGTTATGTTTGAATTCATTATTTGATACCTCTGAATAAGTGAGGGCAAATATGCGATTATGGGCATAGCATCACTAAAGTGAGATGAATACAGTTGTTCAAAATGATAAATTTCAAGACTAAAATCATGTCTGTTCCATCTAAAATGGATGAAAGTCCTAGTCTTTAGTGTTCCAGACTTACGAACTTACAAAACAAATGACTGCAAATAGGGTAAATTGCACATCTAGATTGAAAATAAGCTTTTCCTGGTACAGTTGCCCAAGTAATTAACAAACTGAATCTCCTATTGACACTAACCGCATAAAGGTTCCTAATTCCTGTCAAATTAGGTACGGCTCTTCCAATAGATATTTTACACAGCACATATTGACATCTCCTATTGACACTAACAGCAAGAAGGTTCCTAATTCCTGGAAAATTGGGTGAACGGCTCTTCCAATAAATATTTACACATCACATGTTGACAACTCCGGAGAAAAGGAAATAGAGACATTGCGCCAATACCTAAGCTAAACGAACTGGTCAAAAGTTCATGCTTTGCTTTCAGCTGGAAATTTTCTGAACTAAAGAAAGTTCCTTCATAGAAAATACAGTGCAAAATTACCTGTGACCACAAGGCGTGGTGCTCGGCTCGAAGCAGATCTCCAAACAAATCTGTGCAAAATCAAGTACACAAATCACTCTCCAAGATCATCACATATGCTGTCACAATACAACAAACCAAAGAAACCAGTCGGTGAAACCGCCTTACCGCGCAAGACAGCTCCTCCCGTAGCCGATCCATACACGGCAGCTCGCCGGTTGCCCCGGCTTTCTCCGCCGATCCGGACGCGTCCTTATTTCCCACGATGACAACTTTCTCCTCCTCTTTCTCCTCCTTCACCTCCTTCTTGCCATCTGTAGATCCCCAAATTAACGGTAGCTCCGCAATGCCAGAACAGATACAACAAGAAATGTCCAAGAAATCGAGCTAAGGAAGAAAGCCAGGAACCAACCACCAACCTGCGGCATTATCCGGTTTCTCGTCGTCGTCGAGGGCGAGAACCACCGGCGGGATCTCTCCCGGCGACTGCCTCCGCGACCTCCGCTTCCTGCAGGAACGCGCCATTTGGACGGATAAAGAAACCAGCTAATAAAAAAGGCGAGGAAGGCAGCAACGGCGTCGGACGCCCTGGCCTTTCGCGATTGGTAGGGCGCGCGCGCGTACCTGGTGTAGGAGCCGGCGCTGCCGCCGCTGGCGGAGGAGGGACGTCTCCTGCGGCGTGACTCGCGGACTGGGGTGTCCTCGACGACAAGCGCAGCCAGGAGGATGGACTCCTCGTCCCACCCAGCAAGAGCGGCCGCCGACCGGAATCGGGGGCTGAGCAGGTCGGCACCGTCCTTCGCCGCCGCCGGCCGCCGAGGCGCGGAATTAGGGCTCTCCGCCGCCTCTCTCGCCGCCATCTCTCTCTGCCGTGTGGAGATGGTAGCCGTTGGGTTGGGAAAAGGGGTGAGAGAAAACAACGGTCCTGAATTTTGAAATGGAATGGAAGGAAGCGGCACAGGTGGGCGTGTACGGTATATACCAATATACCGTGACGACTTCTCTCTCTGACAGGCAGGTGGGTCCATTAAACGTACGGAGTTGATGCGCATGTCTCTGTGCGTGATGCTTATCCCAGGTATTTTTACATGTGCTTTGTAATAGTTCGGCCTTTATTAGGATTTTCACTTAACAAGAAGTTCCTTAACTTTCACGAAGCAAAACCAAGATGTTTTGTAAACATATGCTGCAATTGCTTTTTCCCATGGTATCCTTCTTACGTACTCGGCTCATTCCTGAACAGATGACGTTTAGGATTTTGTATCCTTCGTCGTTCATTCCTGAACAGATGACGTTTTAGGCTTTGTACTTTAACCAAGGCACGAGTAGAAATGATCAAATCGTCCCCTTCATTAACTCATTTATTGATGTTGGATGCTTTATGTTACTCTATTCCACATAAAAAAATAACATTGAGAATAATGAATAGTAAGTTTATGCAAAAAAAAATAGTTAAAAGTTGTCTCGAAATTAGAGAATTACATATATTTAGAAATAAAACTTGAAAGCTAGAATGACATGTTAAAGACCATGTAGAGGTCTACCTATATGTGTCATTAGTAACTGACAGTGTTTGATCATGTGGTACTTATGTTTGAGTTTGTTTTTGAATTCAATTATAAATTTGAAGCAATTTGAAGGCTATCAGATCAAGGGCGGCCTTACCGGCCTTGTAGGAGCGGCAGTACTACCGGCCTAGGTTGGTAGTAGTGCCGACCTGCAGAGCTATCGACTGTGGGAGCGGTAGTTATTTTACATAGAGGCGTTTCTTTGTGGTCGAGCGTGGGTGGTACTACCGGCAGTGTAGGGTCGGTAGTACCGGAGTTACGGTACTACCAGGCCCTAGTATGCAGTAGTTATTTTATAGAGAGGGGTCTCTTGGGGTTTCGCAGGGCGAGCAATACTTGAAAGCATCTAGGCCCCAAATTCCTTTTGGTTTTGGTAATTAATGACAATCGTAGTAAAAGGACTAATATTTTCTTTTAGAATGTTGAAAATAGGTTGGTCCTATGTTTGGCGATCAGTGGAAGCATGAAAGCAAACCAAAAGAAGATCAACACGTCAAGAAAATGACTAAGGTATAAATTTAAGGACCTTATTCTATGCTTAAAATCATGCATTATGTCAAATTAAGATTCCAATTTAAAATTTTATGAGTTTTAAAAGAAGTATCAGAGAGCACGGTGCTACCGCCCATGTTAGCCCGATGCTACCGGGTGAGTGGTAGCACCGACCCCAGAGCGATGTGTAAAAACCCGAGAAGGTATTTCAGGGGACCTGGCAGGGCGGTGCTACCACCCTTGGTAGCGCGGTGCTACCGGACGAGCGGTAGCACTGGCCATTTGGAGCAGTGTGAAAATTCTAGAGGGCCTGCATTTTGCGCATTTTGGTAGTCCGGTACTACCGCCCATGCTTATTACTCTTGGATGTTGCCGCCTCCTAGACGACTTGGAGGAGTTCGTGCGCGGTGAGCTTCTTAACGGAGTTTGTGAGAAGCCCCGGCAAGTTGTGAAGGCCAGAGTTCGCCTACCTGGAACGGGGAAGAACTACCATAGTGATCGAGGAAGGCTCAAGAGGTTGGAGCCGGTTTGGAGTTGTTCAAGTCACGTCAACGTGGATTAGGGGCGACCGGCAAGTCTCCGAGACCACGGGATAATTTATTGTATTCCATTCTCTTGTGGTTTGCATTTATCCTTCTTGTGCACAAGTTACATTTCTAGCAATTTGAGTATATTAGTTGTGCTTAGAATCATTTCTTGCTTATACTAGAATTGTTGGAGCATTTAGTGATCACTAGAAATCTTAGTGATAATTTGTCAAAAATTGCAATTCTTGCTTAGTGACATTATTAATTGCAATTTGAGTTGAAAATTTTTGAAACCTCCTATTCACCCCCCTATAGTTGGTTATCCTTGATCCCACAAGTGGTATCAGAGCTTGCACTCTCTTTTAGGGCTTTACCGCCTAGAGAGTAAGGATGGCTAGTGATGAGCTGTCAATAGGTAAAGCGCCATTTTTCGATGGCATAAATTTTGTAGATTGGAAAATTCATATGACCGTTTATCTCAAGGCCATGAGCCCAAGTATATGGAGAATTGTAGTTGAGGGTTTCGCTTCGGGAGTTAATCCCATACTCACAACGGAATAAGAAGAGCGAAACACTCATCTCAATGCTCAAGCTATAAATGTTCTTTTTGGTGCTTTGAACGCGGATGAGTTTAATCTAGTGAGCAACCTTGAAATTGCTCATGAGATTTGGACAACCCTTTCGGAAATTCATGAAGGGGCATCCTCGGTCAAAGAAGCCAAATTGCATATGCTTCCAATCAAATATGAGAGTTTTATTATATTTCCCCATGAAAACATCAATGAGATGTATTAATGGTTAAATAACATAGTAAATGAGCTCAAGGGTCTTGGGGCGTCACTAACTGATTTTGATATTGTTCGTAAGATGCTTAGGGCTCTACCGGACAAGTATGAGACTTTGGTGACATTGTTTCTCAACTCACTAGAGTTACCAAGGATAACGCCTACCGGACTTCTTGGAAACCTCATCACGAATGAGCTTTACAAGAAGGACAAGGAAGAGCTCTTGGAACAAAGCTCTTCAAATAAGAAGAACATCGCCTTCAAAGCGAAAGTGGAGTCAAGCGATGAGCCGCTTGAGGACTCCGACGAAGATGACACCGAGGAGGAGATGGCACTCCTCGTAAGAAGAATGAGGAGATTTATGAAGAGGCACCCATGCTCAAGCGCCCCTCATAAATTCAAGAAGGGGACAACACTCTAGCGCCAACCGATATGCAAACATTCAGTGCTATGAGTGTGACGAGAAGGGGCATATTGCCTGTCATTGTCCTAAGAAGAAGGACGACAAGAACAAGTCGCCCAAGAAGAAGAAGGTCTTCTAAGGGAAGAAAAAGCTTTTCAAAAGGCTTCACAAGGACGGCAAAGGCGAGGCTAACATTGGAGAGTGTGATTCTGAAGAAGAATATTCGGATTCAGACTCCTCCGAAGATGACACACCTTGAAAGAAGAAGGGTCTCGCCAGAGTCGCAATCAAGGAGGCCTCTTCTCCTTTCGTCACTCCGTTTTGTCTTATGGCAAGAGGAGAAATTAAGGTAAAATCTAATGACAAAGATGAACCTACTTATAATGAGCTTATGGATATGATTGAGGACTTGAATAAGTACTTAGGCAAGGAGAACTCCAAACATAAAGCTTTGAGAAAAGAATATATTTCTCTCAAAGATTCTTATGAGGAGCTAAAGAAAGCTCATAAGACTCTCCTTGCCAAAGACCATTCAAAACCTCAAAATGATGTTGGCATTGAGTGCAATATTATTGATGATATGTCTAGTTTAGGAATTGATTCTTATTGTGTAGCAAAAACTAGCATATCTACTTCTTGTGATGATTTAATTGATATGCTTTCAATTTCATGTGCTAGCTCAATTTCTTGCCATGAAAACTTAATGGTAGAAAATAATGAACTTAAAAAGAAAGTGGATAAACTTAGCAAAAGTTTAGATAGATGCTTTAATGGTAAGGACACTCTAAATAAAATTTTAAATAGTCAAAGATGTTCCTACAATAAAAAAGGTATTGGGTATAATCTTAAGAAGGGCAAGAAAATTAGTAACAAAGCTCCTCGGATTGTAAAATCAAATGGGAAGCTTTGTTATAAATGTCATGATGTAGGACATTTAGCAAATGATTGTCCTTTAGGCAAAGCATCCAAAAATAATGTTTATGATTAATGCTATGTTCTTAAGAAAGATAAAAATGGTAATATTGTTGCTAAATTTGTTGGGACTCCTCCAAGGACCCAAACAAATTTGGGTACCTAAAAGGGTTTGATTTTCTTTTGTAGGTGAACTATAAGACCAGTAGACGGCATTGGGTGTTGGATAATGGATGCACTCAACACATGACCGACGACCAGAAAATATTCACTACATTTGAATCGGGGAATGGGCAACATGACAAGATCACATTTAGTGATAATAACAAAGGAAATGTATTAGGATTGGGTAAAATTTCTATCTCAAATGACCTTTCTATTTCAAATGTCCAGTTAGTCCAAACATTGAATTTTAATTTGCTATCCGTTGCTCAAATTTGTGATCTTGGTTTTACTTGCATATTCTCTAAAAATGGAGTAGTGATTTCTACAGAAAATAATAATTCTTTGGTGTTCAAAGGTTTTAGATTCGAAAATTTGTATTTAGTTGATTTCACCTCAAATGAGTCGTGTCTTCAAACATGTTTAATTGCAAAAACCGCATTAGGATGGTTGTGGCATAGAAGACTAGCTCATGTTGGAATGATTCAGCACAAAAAGATTTTCAAGAATGATTTAGTTGTGGGCTTGAAAGATGTGAAGTTTGAGAAAAATACACTTTGTAGTGCTTGTCAAGCCGACAAGCAAGTAGCTAGCTCTCATCCTTCAAAGAGTATCATGTCCACATCTAGACCATTAGAGCTCTTACATATGGATTTGTTTGGCCCGACAACCTATAAGAGCATCGGGGGTAATTCTTATTGTTTAGTCATTGTTGATGATTATTCAAGATATACTTGGGTTTTCTTTTTAGATGATAAATCCGAAACCTCCGGTATTTTCAAAAGTTTTGCAAAAAGGGCTCAAAATGAATTTGAGTTTAAAATAAAGAAAATTCGTAGTGATAATGGTTTCGAGTTCAAAAATACAAGAATTGAATATTATTGCGATGAACTTAGAATAAAACACGAACTTTTCACTACCTACACTCCGGAGCAAAATGGAGTTGTAGAATGGAAAAATTGAACATTAATTGAAATGACAAGAACAATGTTTGATGACTATGGCACTTCTGATAGCTTATGGGCAGAAGCCATTAATACCGCTTGCCATGCAACGAATAGGCTTTATTTGCATCATTTTTTGAAAAAGACTTCCTATGAGCTTCTTATTGGAAGAAGGCCGAACATTTCTTATTTTCGAGTTTTCGGTTGCAAATGCTATATTTTGAAAAAGGGTATTCGGCTTTCAAAATTTCAAAGTCGTTGTGATGAAGGTCTCTTGCTTAGCTATTCTTCAAATAGTAAAGCCTATCGTGTTTTTAACAAAAACAAAGATTTTGTTGAAGAAACTTGTGATGTTGAATTTGATTAAACTAATGGCTCTCAAGAAGAGCAAGAAAATTGGGATGATATAGATAATAAAAGCTTAAAAGAAGCAATGAAGAATATGACGCTTGGAGATGTGAACTCGGAAGTGGACAAAGAAGATCAACCCTCATCCACTCAAGTTGAACCACCTACTTCCGCGATGCCAAGTCAAGTTCAACCAATTGATGTGGATGAGAAGAAGAGTGATCAACAAGTTCAACCCCTACCTCAAAGAGTCCATCATAGACTCTCCAAAGATCATCCAATATATCAAATATTGGGTGACGTTACTAAGAGTGTTCTAACTCAATCTCGTGTCGCTTCTTTTTGTGAGGATTACTCTTTTGTGTCTTCTTTTGAATCTACTCATGTAGATGAAGCTTTAGATGATCCGGATTGGATGAACTCAATGCATGAAGAGCTCAACAATTTTGCTCGAAATGATGTTTGGACGCTAGTCGAAAGACCCAAGCATCATAATGTCATCAGCACAAAATGGGTATTTCGAAACAAGCAAGATGAGAGTGGTATTGTGGTAAAAAATAAAGCAAGATTAGTGGTGCAAGGTTTCACACAAATCGAATGAATAGATTTTGGTGAAACTTTTGCACCCGTAGCTAGATTAGAAGCTATTCGAATCTTGCTTGCATTTGCATCTTGTTTTGATATTAAGTTATTTCAAAAGGATGTGAAGAGTGCATTTCTAAATGGGCAAATATCCGAATTGGTATTTATTGAACAACCTCCCAGTTTTGAAAGTCCTAAATACCCAAATCATGTATACAAACTCTCTAGAGCATGGTATGAGTGACTTAGAGATTTTCTACTTTCAAAAGGTTTCAAAATTGAAAAGGTTCATACAACACTTTTTACTAAAGTAATAGATGGAGATTTCTTTGTTTGTCAAATTTATATTGATGATATCATATTTGGTTCTACTAACGAAGATTTTTGTAAAAAATGTGGTAATATGATGAAAGACCATGTGGAGGTCTACCCATGCTGGTGATGAGTATTTGATTATATTTGAGTTAGGAATCTAATTTATTTTTAACAATTGGATAATTATTGTATATCATTTTGGACATTTCTATGTGATGGGTTTTCTTGTTTTTGATGGTTGCAGGACGACGGAGCTAGGCAATGATGAGGCGGAGGACGATCAGGACTAGGCGAGGTCCACCGGAGGTTCAGACGATCGGGGATCGCCGGAGGATGATCGGAGACGGAGTTGCTGTGAGCCTACAAGACAAGGGAATGGCTGAGATGCTAACTATGAGCTGGTCGGATCAAGGAGTGCCGTCAGATTGCGGTCTAGAAAATAGAGTAGCGGGTCTAGTTAGTATGCTTTAAAAAAGCGTGCAAAATCCATTATGTGTGTGGGTTTCGGGTTAGCCCATATAAGAGTAAGAGAGTTAATCCTAACCCTTGATGGTGATCTTTAGGGTAGAAGGAACTCTTCATCCATGTATGAGTGAGTGAGTCAATCTTAGCCCTAGATGGTGATCCTTAGGGTAGAAAGAACTCTTCATCCATGCATGAGTGAGTGAGCCAATTCTAACCATAGATGGTGATCCTTAGGGTAGAAGGAACTCCTTATCCATATATGATGTTGATCTTTAGGGTAGAAGGAACTCTTAATCCATGCATGAGTGAGTGAGTCAATCTCAACCCTTGGTGAGATTCCTTAGGATTGAAGGAACTCATCAAGGGTGGAGGATGACTCATGAGTAGTATAAATAGAGGGGGAGGGGTAGCTCTCCCCTCTTGAAGGTTTTGTGTGCTCCTTTGATCTTTGTCCACCTTGTTGTGAGGCTTTGTAAATCTTCCTCCAAAGAAATAAAATTTTACTTCCTTACTTTTCTGAATTTAATTTCAGCATTTACATTATGTCTTAAATTCAGCATTTAAATTCCACAATTTACATTCTCGCAAGTTGGATTTACCTCCCCTCTTTCTACTTGCTTGTGCTTCTTGTGCCAAGGATGTATGATTGATGGATGAAACTTCTTGAGATCATATCCTCATCATCTAGGCAATCTTTTGCAAGACTCGATCTCTTTGCTTAATCTTTGAGAAATTTTTGTAGATTGTGTTTGAAGTTTTTGTTTCTTGTGTTCTTGCTTGCTGTGACAAGTGGGAGAATATCCAAGATCATCTTGATCATCAAAATCCCACGAGCAAGTTCAAGACCAAGATTTTCTCTGTTTTGCTCTTTCGCATTTGAATGTTTCAAGTGAGGTTTTGGTTGGATCCATTGAGTGAGGAAAAAATTTAATTATGATCATTCACCCCCCTTTGATCGCCATTTCGGTCCTTCAATTGTTATCGAAGCCGGTTTTGCTCTTTCATAGATCTTGACCAGTCTCAAGAGCCTTGGCGATGGACAAGTATTCCACCAAGCTTCCTATTTTTTCTGGAGTTGATTTTCCTTTCTGGAAGTCTCAAATATAGTCGTATATCACTGCCCAGGGCTTCCTGATTTGGCAGAAGGTGAAGGTCCCGTATGAGGTTCCTGCCGATGAAAAAGTCACGGCTGGCAATATGGCTGACGTTAAGGCGAATGTTAAGGCAAGGAACATTCTCATACAAGGCCTTAGTCACAGTGAGTATGACAGGATCTCTCACCTTCGTTCTGCTCACCAGATCTGGGTGACCCTCGATGCTTACCATGAGGGCACCACTCAGATCAAGACGGTGAGACAGGATCAATTCAAGCATAACTATAACAAATTTGAACAGCATGCTGGTGAGACCCTTGATGAGTGCTTTAGTCATTTCATAAAGATTTTGAGCGATCTTCGAGCAGTCGGTTGCATATACCCTGACTCGGATAATGCTCGACATTTCTTGACCGCACTTGATCTTCCAGTTTGGGAGATGAAGGTGACTACCATCAAGGACACTACCGACTTATCGACTCTGACTCTTGACGGGCTTTATTCCCATCTCAAGACTCATGACATCGACGTCGTCTCTCACAAGACGAAGTCCCAATTGATGGCCTTGGTCACCGATCCCATCGGATCCTCTTTTGAGACTTTAGTTGGTTTCTCTCTTTCCGCCGTTTGCGAGCTAAGTGATGAACAACTGGAAAAATTTCTAGAAAATGAGCTTGCTCTTCTTGCTCTCAAATTCTCATATGCCTACAAGACGGTGACGGAGAGAAAGAGAGGTGGTACAATCACCTGCTTCGAGTGTGGTGGTGCCAACCACATTCAAGTGAATTGCCCAAAACTGGAGAAGGGCAAGAATGACTTCGGCGATTCGGGAAAGAACGACTACATCGACAAGAACCGCAACAAGAAGCCTCCAGTTCGCGAACCAGTGCGTGAGAAGAAGTACCGCAACTTCTCGAAGAACAAGAAGCTCTTCCACCGCGTCCTCACCGCCCTCGACGACATCAACCTCTCTGACATGGAGACCTGGAGCGACGAAGGTGAGGATGATCCACAAGAGAAGAAAGGTGGCGACGACTTCATCGGCATGTGCTTCATGGCCGACCCAAACAACATCAACGACTCCGAGCTCTACAATGACTCGAACGAGGTTCCATCCTACGACCAGCTCAATGAAGCTTTCTGCAATTAGGAAAATTTCATGCTAGAGCTAGAGCTAGGTGTACGGAGCTTTAGAAGGATGTAGGTACTTTGATGCGGGAGTTAGCTTCACTTAGATTTTCTCCCTCTTGAGTCTCTGATAACTGTTCTTTGTGTGATGCCTTGCTTGTGGAGCTAAAGAATCTAAGAACTATGCATGATAGTGTGCTTTCTGAACTTGATGGTCTTAGGTTGAAGAATGCTAGAAATGATTCTGTTAATGCTATTCCTTTAGATACTAGTTTTCTTTATGCTCACTCTACTCCCTTATGTGAAAATTGCCCTAAATTGCTTGCTGAAATTGATGCCATAAGCACTCACCTTAGAAAGTTTTCTACTAAAAATGATGAACTTGAAATGCATACTTCTAAGAACTCAATTAGCTCATGTGAGGGCTGTAGGCAACTAAAACTTGATAATGAATCCTTAAATGTGAAGTGTGCTAAACTTGCTAAGGACTTACTAGCTAAGTCACAAGAAAGTTGCTTGCGATGTGCTGTGATTGAGGGGGACTTGGATGAAATCCAAGTCGAACTTAGGAAAATGTTTGAGGCCCAGACCCTTAGGATTAGAAATGCTCTTTACATTTCCTATGAAGCCTTCAAAGTTAAGGAAGTCGTGTTGAGAGAGAAAAATATACGTGCTGGTAGTTCTTCTCTTTTTGGTTCTTCTTCCTCTTCTTTCCCCTGCTCTTCCTATGCCTCTCTCTTCCAGGAGTGTGAGTACCTCATGAGCACTCTTGAGAAGTTTGTAGGAGGCAATAAGAAACTCAATCTTATCCTAAACCAGTCTAAAATTAGCTGATTTAATCAAGGTCTAGGATTTGACTACTTAGAGCATGCTAGAACTCATCCTCCTACTATTGTGCGTGGTTCCAAGAGTGGAGAGTTTGTGGTTGCTCCCAGTGTGAGCACCACCATGTTTAGGTTTGCTAGGATTGTCCATAGGATCTCTAACCAGAAGGTCGCTTCTCCTGTTACTTCTGCCCCTAGCAAGGTGAAGTATACATGCACCTTTTGTCAGATGGATGGGCATCTAGTAGACTTCTGCTTCAGGCGTGCCAAGATCTCAAGGCGTGAACGTGTTCATGCCCTTAGGGGTATTCAGGATCATCCCCAGACTCTGAGTGCTCCTAAGGCACACATTGCTTCTAGACAGGTTAGAGAGTCGCCTGTTTTTGGGCAGCGTCTAGGACTCGGTTTTCATGCTGTTTAATATAGTTTTCGTCCTGGGGCTGCTCGTAGTCAGTTTCTCTATCGCCCTCTTGATATTCCCTATTTTTCCATCGAGGTGGATATCAACGGCGAGAGGTGTTTCCTGGTTGGAGATTTGGGCAGCTTCACTCGGATGGTCCAGCCTTTGCACGACGGGGAGCCAACCCAGTTCGTACTCCCAGATCTTCTGCTAGGGGTTCTTTTGGTCTTGTGAGAGTAGAGCGTTAGAGAGACACTAGAGTCCAGTCTTCTACTTCTGTGGCTGATACTTTGAGATGTCGTGTGATTCAGTATTGAGTGCCTAGATCTGCTCTTGTTTGTCTCAGTACTGAGTCATCTCTCTCTTGTGTGTTGACTAGGTTCGTAAGATGGGGAAGGGAGAGGTATGGATCGTTGACTCCGGTAGCACCGGCCTGCCTGAAACCCAAAAATACCATCTCGGGTTTTTATACACTGCACTGGGGCCGGTGCTACCGCTCTGCCGGTAGCACCGGGATACCATGGCCTGTAGCACCGGCCACCTTGCTCAGAACCAGATTTTACACAAAATCTTTTCTTTTCGAATCAAACACCAATAACGATTGATTCTTTGAGCTATGCGATGATCAACACGTGATCAAGCAATTTGCAAAACACATTTGCAAACCCAATTCACATTCTTCAAAGAATCATATTAAACACAACTTATTTGCGAAACACATTTGCAAATAAACCAAGAAGCTATGGGATCAATCCTATAGCCATGTAAGTATCAACACATGATCCCGACACTTTGCAAAACATATTTGCAAATGCCAACACATGCTCTAGGATCGAAACCCATAACTTCCAGCTTATTTGCAAAACACATTCGCAAATAACAAATCAACACTTTGCAAAAACACATTTTGCAAACACAAAGCATAAACCTCTCTTAGCCTTGTGATGATCAACACATGATCAAGTCACAAGCTAAGTCTCCAATGCATGGGCTCTCCATTTGCAACAAATGCAAATACCTAGCTCCATGCAAACAACAAACATTTAAAACCAAATGCTTGAGCTCTCCTTTTGCAACTCATGCAAATCTTAGCTTCAAGCAAACCACAACTCAAACTCAAGTGCATGAGCATTGTATTTGGAACACATGCAAATCTCTAAATCTAGCAAGCACTTTAAACCAAATTGCTTGAGCTCTCTCCTTTTGCAACACATACAAAACTTAGCTCCAAGCAATAACCACATAAACAATATTGCATAAGCTATCTCCCTTTTGTAACACATACAAATTCATAGCTTTATGCAGAAACCAAATCAATTAAGATTCAATAAGCACAGAGAAAGTACTAGCATTTGAACTAGCACAACAAGGCATATCAATTAAATCATTGCAAGAGGTGGACATGTCAATTTTTGATGAAATATTAGAATTGACATTTAAGCAAGGCATTTATCAATTAAATCAAATTAGATTCCTACGTCCACCCTAGGCTTAGTGATTTCCTTGAGAAGAAGAGATTCATGGTTTTCTTTAAGCACATTATAATCATTTTGAAGTGAGTTCTGCTCAAGCTTGAAAATATTATATTTAGTTTGGGAGTTCCGACGTACCTGGCGCTTCCGCAGGAACCTCCGACTCGACCGTAACCCCAAGAACCTCGACCTCACCGGTTGGGTAAGCTCGGCCTTGAGCCCGTCCTCGGCTGTCCTGGCTTTGACGACTGGGGCGCCTTTGACCTCAACACCCGTGGTGACCTCTTCTGGAACGGCGTCTGTTCTGGTGGGCCCTCGGTCGGAGCCACCTACCAGGCTCCCCCGGAAGGTGCCGTGATGGCATGAGCTTGCTGCGAGCGTGCCCGGTGGACCAGGAAGAAGTCATCCGCGTCCTCGTCCTTGTCCTCGGACTCGCCCTGAACAACAACCATGGTCACTACCCATCGGGCGCTCGAGGTCTGCTACGAGGGAAATCGCTAAGCAAAAGAGGGGGAGAAGAATACACCATAACCAAGGTCCACACGTACCTGTGTGATGAGCCTCCGTCTCTTGGGAGGGGAGGGGTGTCATGACGCCTCGTCTTCGTTGCGCCAGGGGAAGCAGGCGCTTCGCGGCTGAGACCTCAGAGCACGCGCGGGCACCGGGCTACCCACGCTGACCGCCCCGATGCTCTCCGTTGGGAGTCGACGCACAGGTGGTGAGCTCGAGAGCCGCACAGCGGCAGTTGCACTTTGTTGCTACAAGAAGATGAGAAGAAGATCAAAAATCGGCGAAAGAAATTAAGCTTGAGCTCGAGTGTTTTCGGGCTCGACGGGGATCGACTTACCACTGAGCGGTCGCCCCACTCGACGTGCTGTTTCTTTATGGCACCGCTTTCCGAGGCGCTGGGGGTAGGCCTCTTGCCCGCCTTCTTGACCTTAGTCACCCCAAGCAGTGGAAGCATCCGCCTCGCTGTCTCCTGGAGCTCCCTGCTTGCTTGCAATTACGAACAGAAGTCAGCGCGAGCATGAGCACCCCTGAGCTCGGCCTTAATACGAGATGTGTTACCTCGTTGCTCCGCGTTAGCACGTTCTTGGGAACAGGGTCGTCCGTGGTGAAATTGAATGCCGCCTTCCCGAATATCTCGACCATCCTCACCGCTAGCCAGGTTTTCGACGGAGCTATTGGGGAAAAGAAGAACAATGAGGTCTTCATCAAGATTTGGACTCGGGTTGCTGGATTCATAATCCAATGTCCTAATCGCTAGACCATGGGACCAATTGTTGTCAAGGGGTCTTACCTTTTGGGCCTTCCCGAGTGAGGTCGTCACTCCCCTTGATCTCGAAGAACGGGTGCACCCTTTTCCACAAGGGGAACACCTGGCTCTGCAAGAAGTCGCGGGCGATGGCTTGGCCGATGAGTCCGTGTGTCGAGCAAATATGGATGGCTGCGATGGCTTCCTGGTCTGCGCTTGCTGTTGACGGGGATTCCGTTGTACGCTAGCGCGCCGCCCTCTCCCCTCTTCAGGTAGAACCACCTCTCGGTCCATGGACCAAGAGAGTCTCGAGCATGGATGGGGGGTAAGAGATTTGGAGACCAGTCCACAGCCGAAAGTAGAGACATCCGATCACGGGGTCTTTCGAGGTGCGGAACAAGGAATAGAAGCAAAAGAAAAGCGAGGGTGTCGAGAGGATTCCCAGGAACCCCCTGCACAAATGAGAAAAGATAGAAAGAAGAAGGATGGAATTGGGAACTAGGTTAACTAACTCGATCTCGCATTGCGCGAGAATCGCCGCCATGAAGTCGGTTTCCGATGTCCGCAACCCGAAGAGCATGTACTGCTCGGTGCTGACAAGCTCATCCTCCTGGGGCTAATGCTCGACCTCCTCACCCGGCAGCCGCCATACTGCCGGGTCCAGCATGCCCAAAGTCTCGAGCTCCTTCATTCGCCCCAACGTCATCATACTTTTTCTGAACTTGGCCATGGGATTCGACTGAGTTTTGATTGAAGGGGGAAGATTGTGAAGGGAAGTCGGGAAGATCAAAGAGCACTAGGGTTCGAAGCAGGAAGAAATTGGGGAATTTCCTAAAGAAGGCGGCGGTTCAGGATTTAAGGGAATCTGATTGCTGGCAGCTGGCGCTGGTTTCGCCTCAAAAGGTGCCCCGGGACGCGAAGCGTTGCTAGTCGCCTCCTCGACATTTTTGCTCGGAGACGAGGCGTCGAAGCCCGAGCGTTTCCGGGCACATCTACATCGACTTCCCCATTCGAAGACGAGGCGTCGAAGCCCGAGCGTTTCTAGGCACATCTACATCGACTTCCCCATTCGAAGATGAGGCGTCGAAGCCCGAGCGTTTCCAGGCACATCTACATTGAAGACCTCCGGGCGATCCTGGACCTGAGCTCAGGTGCTTTTGGGCTCAGCCAGAAAGCTGACCCCTTCTCAAGGTCATCAGACTAAATAACATCCCAAGCTTCAGGATCGTTCCTTGAGCTTTGGGGGCAAGCTGTCGGGGATCAGTAATCTCTGTGCAAGTAAATACCCCTCAAACTCAAGGAGTGTATCTCTCCAGTTCAAGCACGAGTTCTCAGGCTCGAGTAGGTGCCTCTCGAGCTCGATCATGCCGCTCCCCGAGCTTGAGCATGCGCTCCCTGAGCTTGAAACCAACGAGCTCGAGCCCGAGTAGAAGAATGATGGCCCAGCTCAACCTAGCAAAATTGGGCTAGGCCAGGTCTAAAGAAGCCGGCGATTACCAAGTCAAAATAAAGGGCTTTAAAGACGGAGTCAAGGCAAACATGGAGACTACATTTTTGGGGCAGTTACCACCCAACTTTACTGCGACTAGATCCAAGTTTAACACCACGTCCTTGGTTTCTCCAGACAAAGCCGTTCCTTATAACGGTCTGTATTTGAGGTATAAAACATTCCCCATGCGTGGGCAGGGAACAGAAAAACGCAGAAAAACACCCCAGACACTCTCGAACACAACCGAGCTTGAGCGCCCATTGTATTCACCTACAGAACACTAAGAGTTGCATACTACCTTTTGTCTCTGCAAGACTGGAGTAGAGCTGTTACCTGAATCGAGGGCTCGAACCAGTATAACTCCCCGTGTCAAACCATCTATGTCTCTAACCCTCCAAGCGGCGATCAGAGTTCTTCCCTTCGAACGAGTACGACTTAGGCTCCATCCTCATCACCCCTCATCCTTCTTGCAATCAGGTGATCCTGATCGTTGACAATTGGTAAACAGAACAAGTACTATCAAATTTGTGCAACACCAACATCCGTACAAATCCAATGGTACTAAAAAGGTTTATATTAGACCCCTCATCACAGACGGTTTTGAAAATCCGTCTATGTTATATATCATCATAGATGGTTTTTGCAAAATCGTCCGTGATGTGCACCATGGTCATCATAGATGGTTTTTGGTAAGAACCGTCAATGATGAGAATGCACATCACAGACGAGTTTAGCTAAAAACTGTCTGTCATATATACAATTATCATCATAAACTATTTTTGGTTAAAATCGTCTGTAATGTGTACGTATATCACATACAGTTTTAGCTTAAAAAAATCATCTGTGATGTGGACTGTGGCTCATCATCTCGATAACCAAACGAGCTTGTGCATGCGCCGGTCGTTTCCATTCTCCACACCTCTCTCTCTTGTGCGCCTCCCTTCTCCACGCCGCCACCGAGGGTCGCCTCCCTCCTCCTCGAGCGCCGCCACCGCCATTCTTCCCCGACGTCGGCGCCCTTCCTCTGGCACTACCGAGCCATCCACCATTTCTCTCCTTCTCTCAATCCCAAGCCACTCTCCACTCTTCCTGTATTCTCCCTCTGAGTCGATGCCTCCGCCGCCCAGGTATGTCGGTTCCGATGGTCTCTAGCGTCACCGGTGGCCTAGATCCATCGATTCCCATTGGGTCTAGTGCTCCCTAACCCGTGGTCTTCTTCTACATGAAACCCTAGGGTGCCCTCACCTAATCCATGGGGTCCGATCGTCTTCTCCAACGCCAACGGCCCCTCGATCCTCCCCGAGTTAGGTAACCTCTTCACCCCCCTCTTTCTCTCTTCTTCCTTTCCTCCGCTCACCCTCTTTCCCTTTCTTTAGGTTGTCTCCACTTGGGTGCTACCGACCCCGATACTTCCCACGCTAGTGCTTTTCCGATCATCCCCAAAACTGTGGCATCGAGGTTGCCTCTCTAAGTCCCGATGGCCTTGCCACCGTCGACACCAATGGCCACACACACACCCCCTTCCCTTACAAGCTAAGTACTTGATCTCTCCCCCTCATGAATGACTAGATGCTACTAGTTCACTTTCGGATTTGAGCTCTCGTAGTTGTAGACTACCTGTGATGATTTTTGTCCAATTTAATAATGGATTAGTAATATTTAGCATTATACTTTATATGCCTCAATCCTGAGTTCTTGTGCTGTGAATTAGCATAAACATGCTCATTATTGCTAGTGATTTCATTCTAGATTAGGCTGGCAATAGTTGTTATTACACGATGCAGCTTGAGTCTTAACTGAATGTAGTGGTACTTAGCTTTCAGATAGCTAGATTATTCAGGGACTGACTATTGGGTGATAATATTTTTATGTTGTGCTATCCTTGGATAGGGGATGTACTTAGCCTTGCCTGATTGTTCTTGTTAGCCTGCTTGATGCTTGCTTTCTCAATTTTGTGATAATCTAATTGGTTGCACCTCTGGTAGATTTTCAATGTTCAAAATTTCTAACAAAGTTCATTAGTATGACTCGCAATCATGTGACAACAATACCGATTATTCATATGTTGGTATCTTTGTATTACATTTGGAGGTAGTAGAGGACATTTGGATTTCATTTGTTGCTCATTGTTCTTGTAGCTTAGTTTCTTTTTGGCTGCCTTCTTCAGGAGCCTCGGTCCCACCCGAGCTTCCACCTACCTCGACCGGGACAGCTCAGGTCGAGGCTTCGGCCGGCGGGACCAACTCTGCACCGAAGGGGGTCAACGTGTCTGCCACTCCCAAGATGGTGGTCTAACTGGGCGTACGGCTCATCGGACCTAGCCGCCAGAGGTTCGAGGAGGGGCTTGATCAGGTAAGTCATGCCTGAACTTGTCCTCTTTCTTATCTGTTGTTGTAATCCCTTTTGGTTTTCGCAGGGGCTGGGCCTGATTGCCTAGGGGCTCCAAAGCTTGCGCGGGCACTCCACTGAGCTCCAAATGGTCTTCAACCGGGTGGAGGAGTGCGACACGTACGTCCTCCAGCTCGAGGACAACCGGATGATTGAGCGGGAGGAGGCGGGGCGGCTAACCGCGGCCCACTCCTCCGAGGTCTCACAAGTCGTCAACGCCGAGCGTGAGAGGTCCAACGAGGCCCTCGAAGCCCTTCGCGTGAAGGCTGCGAGGACCATTGAGTCCGAGTAGGCCGTGCTGATGGGAGCCCTCGAGACAGCACGTGTGAAGGCAGAGACACATCATGAGCAGATTATGGAGCTCTCTGCTGCTCCAGCGAAGGCACCCGCCGAGCTCGAAGCGAAGGTGACCAAACTCGAGGAGAAACTGGGGCGAGCAACTCGGACGGGGAAGAACGCCCTGGCCCAGCTCCAAGACGAGCGCAACCGCATCGCCAGTTCCACAGTTGAGGCGCTTCGACTATAGGCCGAACTCTCGGCATCGAGGGCAAAGGTCACCGAGCTCGAGCAGGAGAAGCTCGCTCGCGACATGGCTGACCTATAGGTAGGAAAGCAGATAGGAAGAGGGACAAGAGCAACTTGTTCCCACTTGTAAGTGTAATTTTTGCAAAAAGAAATAAAGTTCCTTTTTTATGTTCGAAATTGATTGTTGTTCGAAATTGGATGAAGATAAAAGAGACTTAGCTCGTTTTTGACTTGTATTCCGGGGCAGTATCTTAGCCCCCGCTGTGGTCGAGTCCGAGCAACGCCGGCCTCGGGCACTGGAAGTGTCCCCTTTGTTTAATCGTTAGGACCTACGGGGTTAGTTAATATCTTCATCCTGAAAAAGACATAAGATGAAATTCCTTTAATAGTCATGCCCTCCATGTGAGCAGGCTTGATCTTGGGAACACTCGAGGGCGAACACTGTGCACGAAGCATATACACTCGCCGAACTCAAGCGTGACCTCTGGTCCAAGTCCTGCTACAGGGGGGAGCTGTGACGTGATGAGAATCAGCTTACTGCTGGTGTGACCCCTGGAGGTGAACCTCGAGATTACAACGCTCGAGTTTCGATGTATATCAAGGCGCTTAGGTCGGGCTTGGCAGCACTCAGGCCCAACCTGTGTGCAAAGCATGCACTCACGCCAAACTCAAGCGCGGCCTTTGGTCCAAGTCCTGCTACAGGGGGGAGCTGTGATGCGATGAGAATTGGCTTACTACTGGCGTGACTCCTGGAGGTGAACTTGAAGATCACAACACTCAAGTCGAGGCATAAGAGATGTAAAGAAGCGTAAGGAGTCACAAGCATAGGCAAAAAGAATTACCCTTGCTTGTAATATGCATGTTTGCTCGAAACCGAGCGCGGTCTCTGGTCCATGTCCTGCTACAGGGGAAACCGTGATGTGATAAGTATCGGCTTACTGCTAGCGTGGCCCCTGGAGGTGAACTTCGAGACTGTGATGCTCAAGTTGAGGCACAAAAAATGCAAAGAAAATTGTAAAAGGGACACAATTATGGATAATAAAGTAGAACTTTTATTGCCGACCGAGGTAAAGGTGTTACACATAAAATTTTTGGAGTTGGTCGATGTTCCATGAGTTCGTGAGCTCTCTGCCATCGGGCATCACCAGCCAGTAAGCTCCCGTGCGATCTACTGAAATGACACTGTAGGGGCCCTCCCACTTTGGGGACAACTTGTTGGTGTTGGTTGAGCCCTGAATTCGTCTTAGGGCCAGATCCCCATCTCGGAGCTCCCTGGGTCGAACCGATCAAGGCATGCAGGAGCGCCTACGGTGTCTGCGCGTCGTAGTAGTGCACGGCTCCTTACTTCTTCTACTAGGGCAAGGTCGAGAGACCGCTCTTGCTCGAAGTTGACTTGGTCGACTGAGCTGACCCTAGCAGAGCCTAGCGTGACCTCAGAAGGCAGGATGGCCTCAACACCGAATACGAGCTGAAAGGGGGTTGCCCCTGTTGCTCGGTCAACCGTGTTGTTCGAGCTTATCGAAGACTCGCCTCTTGACGCCTTGGACGATCTGTCCGTTGGCACGCTCGACCGCTCTATTGCTCTGCGAGTGAGCCACCGAGGCGTAGCAGACTCTGGTGCCCATGTCTTCAAAGTACTCTTGGAATAACTCGCTGGTAAACTGTGACCCATTATCGGTGATAATCCTTCATAGGACCCCATACCTTGTTATCACAAACGAATGAAAAAACCTTACCGCAACTCAGGCAGTGATGGCCGAGACTGGTTCAGCCTCAATCCATTTGGTAAAGGTATCAATGGCGACGAATAGAAACTTCTTCGCCCCGACCGCTTCAGGGAAAGGGCCGAGGATGTCGAGGCCCTAGGTCGAGAATGGCCACGTGAGCAGGATGGTCTGGAGGGTGTAAGCCAGCTGATGCATTTTCTGAGCGTGGAACTGGAAGGCTCGATAGGTGCGGACCATGTCCCGAGCATCCTGGAGCGCCGTCGGCCAATAAAATCCCATGCGAAACTCTTTTTCGACCATGGTCCTAAAAGAGGAATATGCACCGCAGAGGCCTGAATGAATATCATTGAGCAGGTACTTACCTTTCTCCGGGGTAATACACTTCGACAGAACACACAGGGTGCCTTGACGATAGAGCTGTCCATCAACGAGCTTGTACGAGCTCGCCCGACGCTTGATTCTGCTACTCTCGATCGGGTCATTTGGGAGCTCGCCTCGATCGAGGAACTTGATAATCGGCTCCACCCACGAGGGAACACTCTCGAGGAGGGCGACCAAATCTTCTTGGTCAGTGATGGAGGGTGTGGCTAGGGTCTCGAGGATGACGTCCGATGGAACCTCATCACTAGACGACCCGAGCTTGGACAACAGATCGACGCTGGAGTTGTCCTTCCTAGGCATGTGCCTGATTTCCAAGTTCCGAAACCACTTCTCCATTTTGCGCACCTCGGCAAGGTACTTGGCCATCGAGCCTTCCGAGCACTGATAGTCTTTGTTGTACTAGTTGACGATGAGCTGGGAGTCACCCTTAACGACTAGCCGACGCACGCCCAGCGACTTGTAGGCTCGGAGACCCGCCAAAAGAGCCTCATACTCCGCCACGTTATTAGTTGCGGGGAAACCGAAGCGAACCACATACCTCAGTTTGTCTCCCCGGGGTGTGATAATGAGGATTCTAGCCCCCAAGCGCTGGAATGACCTGGAGCCATCGAAGTACATCCTCCAGGGCTTCTCCTCCTCGACTTCAAGCTCGGGGGTCGATCGAGACGTCTGTTCAACCATGAAATCAGTGAGCGCTTGCGACTTGATGGTGGTACGTGCCACGAACTGAATGTCAAATTCTGCCAATTCCATGGCCCATTTAGCGATGCGACCTCCGGCCTCTGGATTCCTCAGGATCTCACCAAGCGGGAACCCGCTCAGGAGAATAACTGTGTGTGCCTGGAAGTAGTGCCGGAGTTTACGCGAGGCCATGAAGAGGGCATAGAGCAGCTTCTGGACTTCGGGGTAGCACTCCTTTGGCCCATGGAGTACCTCGCTGACATAGTAGATTGGCTGCTGTCTACCATCACGCCCGGTTACCAGGATGGAGCTGATGGCTTGGGCCGTGTCTACGAGGTAAAGCAGCAGCCTTTCACCCTGTCGCGGGGTCGTGAGTAGTGGTGGGCTCGACAGGTATGCTTTTAGCTCATCAAAGGATCGCTGAGCTTCGGGTGTCCATTCGAAGCCCCCGTGCTTGCACAATGCCTTGAGGAATGGCAATCTGCCCTCACCGAGCATTAAAATGAACCGATTGAGAGCGGTCATGCGGCCGGTGAGGCACTGGACCTGCCTTGTCGACGTCGGAGGAGCCATCTTCTCGATTGCCTCAATTTTCTCTGGGTTCGGGCCGACCCCCGAACCCCGAATCATATAGCCAAGGACTTTGCCCGAGGTTACGTCGAACACACACTTTTCAGGATTGAGCTTGATGCCATGCTTGTTCAGGTTGGCAAAGGTCTCTGTGAGATCGCTGATGTGGTCGGGTTCAGAAGAGCTCTTGACAATGAAGTCATCGACATAGACCTCGAGGTTGCGGCCAATCTGAGGGTCAAAGGTCTTGAACATTAGCCGCTGGAATATTACGCCCGCATTGCGTAGGCCGAACGACATGGTCGTGTATCAGAACGTCCCAAACGGCGTGATGAAGGCCATCTTGTCTTCGTCATCGACTGCAAGCTTGATTTGATGATAGCCAGAGTAGGCATCGAGAAAGCTTAACATGTTGGCATTGGCGGTGGAATCGACGATCTGGTCTATACGCGGAAGAGGGAATTTATCCTTCGAGAACGCCAAGTTCAGGCCCGTATGGTCGACGCACATCCTCCACTTCCCGCCTTTGTTCTACACGATAACTGGGTTAGCCAGCCATTCAGAATAGTCAATCTCACGAATGAAGCCGACCTTTAAGAGCTTGGCAAGATGTTCTTTTATTATCATCAGCTTTTCGGGAGAAAAATGGCGCAGCTTCTGATGTACAGGTCGGCAACCAGGCCTTATTTGTAACTTGTGCTCGATCACCTCCCTCGGGACTCCTGGCATGTCTGCTGGTTCCCAAGCAAATATGTTTTTGTTGGCACGAAGGAAGGTGATGAGCTTGAATTCCTATTTCGAGTTGAGCTTGGAGGCGATGTGGATGCTGTTACTCGAGTCGCCCTCTTCGAGCAGCATAGCCTTCGTCACACCGCTAGGCTAGATTGTCGTCTTGCGGCGAGCACTTTTCGTGGTTACCTCGGAGCCTTGCTGGGGCAGCATGCCGACGAGCGCCAAGGCCTTCTCCTCACAACCGTGTGTCGCCTTGAGGTTGCCGTGGATGGTTATGACGCCATTGGGCCCTGGGAGCTTCATGCAGCGGTGGCCGTAATGGTTTGCCGCCATGAACTTGATCAGTGCCGAGCGCTCGAGGATGGCGTTATAGGGAAGGTCTCCGTCGACCACCTCAAAAATAACTAGCTCGGTGTGGAAATTGGCGGGAGTCACCAAAGGTGACGGGCAGAACCACTTGCCCGAGTGGATTAGTTAAGCTCCCTGGCACGATGTCAAAGAAAGGAACTACTATACTTCTGATTTTTGACCGGGGAATCTGCATCCGGTCTAACGTGCTTGCCAAAAGCAAGTTGAGGGAACTGCCCCCGTCGATCATGACTCGCCCGACCACAGTATTGCTTATGGTCGGGATCACGACCAGAGCGGTCTTAAGGTCCTTGGTCATTCCTAGGGAAGCATCATCCCAAGAGAAGGTAATCGGGGTTCCAGCCCACTTGCAAGGCTGGTCGGCAGGCTTCCCCGTAGAGGCTTGATATACAGTTCACGCAACGTCTTTGAGCTCGCACTAAGACTGATATACCGACAACCCACCGAAGATTACATCGATACAGCGGTCACCGTGCTGAAACTCCAGGTCGAGGTCTTCTAGTTACTCGCCTGCATTGACCCTGTTTGGACAATCGTCCTCCTTTGGGAGCGTGGGCATCTCTCCACGTCCATCATAAAAGGCGTCTAGCTTGTTCTGCTAGGTCCTGCAGTTTCGCAGGTCGTGGCCATGGGCCTTATGGAACACACAGAACTTGTCAGAATCATACCTGGGTCGCACCTCGACACCCTGTGGTTGAGTGTCACCCTGTTGGGGCCCAAGCCGATTCTGTCCCTACTAGGGTTAGTACTGTGCTCGTTGAGGTCGTGATCGACCTTGCTGAAGCCGAGGTCTTCCCTAGTCGGATCGCGACTGCCCCCGGTTAGGATGCCGTACTTCCAATACCTCATGCTTGCTGTTTATCGCAGCGATGACGCGCAACCGGTTGTCGCCATTGCCGCGGTCTCTCTTTCGCTTCTTAGAGTGCGAATCCGAACCGTTGCCCTGGCGTTAGATGGATCAGCCTCGTCGAAGTTGAAGTCGAACTTGCCTTGGTCGTAATCGCGCTTCCAGTGCACAACGTCATCCGCGACCACGTATCGCTTCGCCATTCGGAACAGTTTGTTGACGCCGAGATTCGCTGTGATCTCCAGGTCCTCGGTGAGACATCGGTCGCAGACGCCAAACTTGAAGACCTTGATGACGGCCTTGTCGGAGACGCTCGGAATCGAATTCCTCGTGCAGATGAAACGACGCACAAAGTCACGGAGAATCTCGCCCTTCTTCTGGATGATACGATCCAAGTCTTTCTCTCTCCTAGGACTCTCGTAGTAGCTCTGAAAGTTGGAACGGAGAGCGTTCTTCACCTGGCGCCATGACCAGAAAGAGCCAGGTACCTGGTTGAAAAGCCAGGTGCGTGTTGCGCGGTCCAGGATGGTCGGGAGGTAATTGGCCATTACGGCCTCATCCCCATCGGCTGCTAGGATTGCGGTCGAGTAGATCGAGAGGAATTCGTCGGGGTTCTTGGTCCCGTCGAACCACTCGATCGCAGCGAGCTTGAATCGGGCCGACCAGCGCACCTGACGAAGGCTGGTGGAGTATGCCGGACAGCCGTAGGTCAGCGCAGCACCTCGCCGGGCATGGCGGCTATCATTGCTGAAGCTAGAGTCGAGGTCGGCGTAGCATCTGTTTTCATGTCGGTGGTGCAGCCCGTGTCGATTGTGACAGTTGGAGCGGACATCATTGGTGTGATAGTGCACCCGATCATGGACATTTTGGCGCCTGGGCAGAATGCCCAGAGAAAGGCTTCCGGATACACGGCCACTCGAGAAGGCGCTGCTGCCGCTCCGCCAATGATGGGCACGCTTACGGGATACGCTCCGAACCTGGCGACGTGGAGCAACCAGGATGGACTTCGAGCTCGCTGGTGCGGGGATTACCAGCGAGAGCGTCGGCGTCTACGTCAGGAGTTATCATCACTCGCCAGAGAACGAGACCCAAGGCGTTGGCTTCACCCTTGCTGTGGAGGCGCAACCTCGTCGGTAGCCTTGTCGAGCTCTTAGGCGAGAGCTCGAGCGAAGAGAGCCGAACCCGCTCGGGTGGGATCAGCCATAACCCGGGCAATAGCTCGCAAGCGCTCCTGTTTGGTGAATGCACCTAGGTGGGCAGGGGTAGGACGCCCGAACGAAGTGCGAAACTCCCCGCGACCTTTCCGTCAGAGAGTGGTGATAGCCTGGTCGATGGCAACCCGAGCCAAGCGACGTGCTTCATCTGGAGTGTCGGGGTCGTGATTATTCGCTCCCTCGCTCACCCCACGGCTGCCAGCCGTGAAGAAAAGGCGTTCGCGCAGCGGTGGCGAGGGTGAGAACATGGATGTGGAGCTCCTAAGCTAGGGAACGCATCAAGTGCGAGCTCACCAAATCGACATGTTGGCATCGAAGGCGAAGCGTGGTGGCGTTGAGCGGCGGAGTCCCTTGAACAAGCGAAACTCTCGGGCCCCACGGTGGCGCCCGGTGTCGACGATCGGGATCGCTGATGTAAGGACCCAAATCCATCGATTGAACCCACTTGTGTTTACGCACTAGTCCCGGATCAGCGCTAGTGCACACGACTCAACATTGGTACATATCACATCATACTCAGCGATAATAGAAATAGTAATTCATTTATTGATCTAGCTAAATGTATGATCTTATGACCAACTTACATTATTAAGCCACGCAGGCAAGGCGGAAATATAAGCTAAGAATTAAGCGTGGAAAGTAGAAACCGTAGATAGCTCATCGGTTCACCACAGGCAACCAACAAGGCTCGGACCCTAATGACTCGCGTCCTCTTGGAACTCCTCCTCCAACACGGTGTAGATTCTTATTTGTTGATTATTGGTGTTGGCAAGGGTGAGTACTTAAAGCACTCAACAAGTTGTGCACAGAATGCAGTTCTATGTAACTATATGCCAGGCTTATTTCAAAGGATAGGCTATCATGGCTATTTTGTAATAAGCAGCATTTATGAACCAATACAGTAAATAGATTGTAAATACTGTAAAACAAATAATAATAAATAGATTCAGCAGTTCTGAAGTAAACCAGTTTCCAATTCTAAATCAAATTCCATCTTCCACATGGCATTCTGCCATCCCAACCAAGTTGTCCATTTAATTAAGCTAACCCTTAATTGTAATTCCAGAGCATTGCTCAATACCGCGAGCACGGCTATCCGAATAGTTTCACACTCTACAGAGGTTATGCACTTTACCCACGTAATACAACCATACACCACAAAGGCGAGTGATTATAACAAAGCCTTTACAAAGCGCTGGCTTAACCCGGTTCCACCCGCTAAGGTTTCAACACAGGTGGTACTGGTTACCACATCCAGGGCCCCCCTCTTGCGACATGTGAATTACTCCATAACTCGGGAACTCACATATTCCATTATTCAATATTAATTATGAATGATTCCAACACATGTGATGACGTGGCATGGCTAAGCAACTAATACGGTCTAACCATCCCATGTTGATTATCATTACTAACCAACTATATTGAACCAAACTAGGGTGACAATAGTCATGGCATATGATGACAAGGTAGGGTATAGATCAATTTTGTATAATAGCTAAGCCCAATTTAATTTGAAACAACTATATACTTGAAATAATATGCAATAGGGTAAAACAATTAAAGCAATTTTACAAACATGGGTTCAACATGATCAAAGCACAACATGCCTTGGAATAGGTCCTGATCTTGACCTGGAGCTTGCTCTTGAGTTGCTAGATCATCCTCCGAAGCGTCGCACAATTCAACGTCTACGCGTACCGAAGGAGAAAAGCAAATAAATACCAAAACAAAGAGAAAATGAACTCCAAAAATCAATTAAAATTCACCATTAAATAGATCTCAATTTTAAATTTTTTTAGAAATTTGAATCACTCAAATCTGAGTTAAGATGCAAAAGTTATAGCCTTTTGAAGTTTGAATAAATACTGAAATTACTGAAATTAGAAAATCAGAATTAACCGAATTATTTTTAAATTGAAAAACAGATTACTGTATCAGCATGACATCAGCCCTGATGTCAGCCAATCAGACGCTACCACGCGTCTCGGGCGTATGGACCCAGTCCATCGACCCGCACCGGTTCACGGTGGACGCGGCTCACGGCGCTACGGCTCTGCTCTCGACACGCGGCGGCACGCGGTTGGCCGAGGCGCCGGTGCGATCTAGCACGCATAGGTTCGATCGGACGACGCTGGGCAAAGGGACACACGGCTACGGCTCGATCGCCCGATTCGGATCCAACGGCTACTAGTAACCAAGACGCTTACCCACGCGGAATGATCCGGAGCATCAAACGAAGATCGAACGGCTGGAAGAGCTCGAACTTGACGATGGCGATGCGGCGGCGCAGCTTCACCGGCAGCAGAGAAGACAACGTCGGCGATGGCATTTCTGCGACGATCCGGCGCGAGAGCAGCGAGGTTGGTGCGTCTCGGTCAAGGTCACGGATCCGGAACGGCGCGGCTCGGGGCGGCGTGGCGACGGCGAAAGCGGGCGGGAACCATGGCGGGGCCCGGCAACTCCGGCGAGCTTCGCCGCGGCGGCGAGCGTCTCGGCGTCGCGAACAGCGAGCAGAGTGCGGCGCGGGGTGAGGTTTCAGCGCCGCCGCGGCGCTTAAATAAGCGCCGCGAGGCGTCGCGGCAGCAGATTTCAGAGCGGTTCCGTGGGCGGCGGACTCGGCGACGATCTGAAGAGGCGGCGTGGCTTCATCACCAGCGTCGAGCGGCCTCCATCCGACGGCCGCAGCGAGCGACGAGCGACGCGGCGGGGCCTTGATCGTTGGATCTCGATCCAACGGTTGGCGGATTAGGGTTAGGGTTCGGCGGCAAAGCGAGATTGCGCGGTGCCTAGGCCGCCTGATTCATGGGCCGCCCAACAACATTCATGGTTTTTAAAAGAATTTCTCATTTAAAATAATTACAGAAATTCATTTTATTTGTTTCAAGCAATAAAATAATCAGGAAAATTCCAAGAAAATTCTCAAAACTATTTTGAGATATTCTGGACTCAAATAAAATATTTTTGGCAAAACTTTATTTTAACTTTGCATAATTTTAAATATTTTTGGACAAAGGACCAATATACTTAACTTAAAATTAATTCAAATAAATCCAGAAAAATTCAATTAAATTCCAGAAAAAATCATAAAATGCACAAATGGCAATAAAATAATATTTAGACGAATTTTGGGATGTTACAAACCTCCCCCCTTAACAGAATCTCGACCCCGAGATTCAGGGCTAACTAGAGAATAGGTTTGGAAATTCCGACTTCAAATCTTCTTCACACTCCAGGGTTGCTTCACTTTGAATGATTGCTCCATTTGAACTCTGCAAAAGCGAATAGACTTGCTTCTAGTCTTGCGCTCCATAACATCCAAAATTACGATTGGTTGCTCCTTGTAAGTCAAATCTTCCTGCGGTTCTATTGCATCCAGCGGGGTTTGTTCTGCTGGCACTCTGAGACATTTCTTAAGTTGTGACACATGAAACACGTCGTGCACCTCGCCAAAGATCGAGGCAATTCAAGCGATAAGCTACCTCTCCTCGACGCGGCTTAAAATTTTGAGCGGACCAACATATCTTGGTGCAAGCTTCCCTTTCACGTGAAACCTTTTAACACCCTTAAGAGGTAACCACGAGATACACATAATCCTCGGCTCGAAACTCAAATCTCGGCGTCGGTTATCGGCGTAGCTCTTTTTGCCTTAACTGCGCTATCTTCAACCTCTCTCTGATCATCGTAACTTGATTTTCTGCTTCCTCGAGAATATCTCGCCCAAACACCAAGCGCTCTCCGTCTCATTCCAATTTAGCAGTACGACAAGCACGTGCATACAATGCCTTAAATGGTGACATCGTAAGCTAGCTTGATAACTATTATTATGGCCAATTACGCATATGGTAGACATTTATCCCAAGATGTAGCATAAGCTAAAGCACAAGCTCTCAACATATCTTTTAAAATCTGATTTACTCTTTCAGTCTGGCCGTCTGTCTGCGGGTGATATGCTGTACTGAAATTCAAGCGAGTTCCCATTGCTTCATGCAACTTGTTCCAGAATCTTGAGGTAAATTGGGTACCTCTGTCTGACACAATCTTTTTGGGCACCCCATGTAAACATACAATCCTTGACATATACAACTCTGCTAAACGATCTCCTGAGTAGGTGGTCTTCACCGGGATAAAATGAGAGACCTTGGTCAATCGATCCACAATAACCCAAATTGAATCATAACCTCTCTGAGTCTTAGGTAAACCGGTGATAAAGTCCATACCAATTTCCTCCCACCTCCATTCAGGAATTTTCAACGGTTGCAGCAAACCAGCTGGTCTTTGGTGCATGGCTTTTACCCTCTGACATACATCGCATAGAGCAACATGCTCAGCCACCTCACGCTTCATATTAGGCCACCAAAATCTCTCCCTCAAATCTTGATACATTTTTGCACTTCCTGGATGAATCGAGTACTTAGAATCGTGAGCTTCTTCAAGAATCAGTTGCTTCAGCTCCTTTTCGGCCTTTGAAGAACATGGTTCCCTGCTCATCTAGAGTGAAATTCGGCCTTTGAAGAACATGGTTCCCTGCTCATCTAGAGTGAAATCCACTGCTAGGCCTTCGTCTTTCTTGGACTTGATCTTAGTGATTTTCTCATCATCTTTCTGGCCTTCTCTAATCTGATCCTCCAGTGTTGGCTTTACTTCCAGTGCAGCTACACTTCCTTGCGGAACAACTTCCAGCTTTAACTTCTGAAATTCCTTACATAGCTCTGGTTGATCCTCCATTGACAGCATATGTCGGGACCCGAATTTGCAAACCCGGACCCTCTGTGTGTACCGCACTAGTCCAGGATCACGCTAGTGCACACAGGCTCAACATAGATGCTATCATAGTCATACACAGCGAAAAATAGCATAAACTTCAATGATTAATAATAACTGTTGTCTTACATGAATAATGCCTCACAGGGCTTAAATAAAAGTATCAATGAAAAGCGGAAATAGAATAAGCGTATGGCGTTCGATTCGCCACGAGCAACCGACGAGGCTCGGACCCTAAGCATTCGCATCCAAATAATCCTCCTCCATGATTGGCGTAGATTCCTCTTCTTCTGAAGTTGTTGTTGTTGGGGTGAGTACATAAAGCACTCAACAAGTTGTGCACAATAATGCAAGTCTAATATTCTATATGCTTGGCTTAATCCAAAGGAATGGCTAATAAGGGTATTTTGCAATAAAGCAACATTTAACAAGAATACAATAAATAGATGGGAAAGCAGTAAAACAAATACAGTAATTAATAAATTTAGTATTTCTGAAATACACCAAGTTCCTAATCCTAAATCAATTTCCACCTTCCATGGCACCTTGCCATCCCAATAGGTTTTTGTTTAACAAAAGTTTAACCCTTAACTGTAATTCCCGAGCATTGCCCAATACCGTGAGCACGGCTATTCGAATAGATTGTACACTCTGCAGAGGTTATGCACTTTACCCACACGATACAACCAAACACCACCAAGGCGAGTGATCGTAACAAAGCCTTTACAATGCTACACCTAGACCCGATCTTGCTTGCTAAGGTTTCAACAACAAGGGTTAAACCACCACAACAGGCCCCCTCTTGTGCCATGTGAGTTAAACCGTAACCGGGACTCACTATTCACCACGACAAGATCAAATCTAGGTTTCACAAATTATTCAGCTAAGTGTCCCATTCGGATATGTGGTTGCAAGAAGGACTCAGGTCAAAGGCTTGCAAGGTTAAGTCCTTAAGGTGATTAAGGCAAGACTTCCACATACCCACCTAACCCCGCCCACCTTGGCACACCGCCCCTTGCCACTTGCCCCAATCTAAATCATTACCACCCGGTTGATTACCAAGCACCACATGCCATCAACATTTCAATCTAGATGTGTGACCTCCTCGCCACGACAACTTGATATCACTGTGTGACGACACATGACACACCAATTCATAAACATTGTTCCATATTCCATTAGTCAAGATTAAGTATCAACATTCGGACACATGTGATGACGTGGCATGGCTAAGCAATCTATGACGGTCTAACTAGCCCATGTTGATTATCGATGTTAACCAACTATAATTCCACATCCTAGGGTGACAAATAGATCATTGCATAAAATTGACAAGGTATGATTTAATTCAAATAGGCATATTATCTAATTCCCAGATTAATTGAAATCATTTATACATATAAAATATCATGCATAAAGTTTAAGAGATAAAATAGAAATTTGGTGAAAATTAGGTGCAACATGATCAAAGCACAACTTGCCTTGGAGTAGGTGCTGGTCTTGATTTGAGCTTGGGTCTTGGAGCGACGAATCTTCCTTCGGATCACTGAGCAGTTCAATGTCTACGCGAAACGATGCCAAAATAGCAAAATAAACACCAACCTGAGAGCAAACAAACAAACTCCAAAAATAAAATAAAATTCACCAATAAATAGATCCTGATTTTACAAATTTTTAGAAATTTGAATCACTCAAATCCGAGTTAAAATGCAAAAGATATAGCCTTTTGTAGTTTGAATAAATCTTGAAAATACGAAAATAGAATTTCGATTTTTACGAATTATTTTCTATTGGAAAAGATATTTATTGCGCCTTGGCGTCGTCCGCTCGAGCCAATCGAGGCGTTGACACGTCGCTGGTCCATGGACTCGGTCCACGGGACCGCCTCAGTCCACCGTGGGCGTGGCCTGGCGCCTCGCACCCACGCCCGGACACACACGGCGCGCATCGACTAGCACCGCGCCGCCGCGCCGATGCTCGACACGCGGCGCACATCCGGGCGACGATCCAACGGCTAACGCTCTAACGCACATGCGGCACGATTTCAACCGAACAAACCTGATCCAACAGCTGACACTTACCCGAGCCGTTTACTGCTCTTACCGAGACGTGGCGCGATCGCAGCGGTCCGACGAAGATCCAACGGTGATGAAGCTTCCCGGCGAAGATGGCGGCCGCGGCGATGCAGCGCACCGGAGCGGAGGGCGGCGACCACCGAGCGGCGTTCGGCGTGACTCGGCGGGATGAAGTGGCTACCTCGATGCGGCTTGACGTGGCGAGCCGGATCTGGAACCGATTCGTGACGGCGGCTTGAGAGAGCGCAAACTAAAGAAAACGACCGGCGGCGTTACGAAGAACTACGGCGAGCTCTCTGCGCAGGCGGCGGCGAAGACTAGAGCGATTTGAAGCGCAAGGCGATGAGGAACCTCGAGTGCGGCCACGCTTTTATAGCCTCGGCATGCGCGCTAAAGCGGCAACCCTAGACAATCCCGGCGGAGATGGCGCGCGCGGCGAACGAAACGGATCGGGGCGGCGGTAGCGGCCGTCCGATCCAAGATGGCGGCCGCGATTAGATCCGGCGATACGATCCGATCCGCTCCTTCCAAATCCAACGGCGAGATCTAAACTTACCAAAACAACGAAGCGTCCGACCACTTGATCTCGATCCAGCATTTCGCGACACTAGGGTTCTGCGATGAAGCGGATTGCCGATCTTCATCCAACGATCACACGCAGCGGCGGCGAGCGGGCTGACGGCCGCACCGCGATGGGCAGCGCCGCATACGATCTTTGGGCTTGGCCCAAGATCTTGTTCCAAGATTTTCAAAAGCTTTTGATTTAAAATAATTCGAAATTAGATTAATCTATTTTAAGTAATTAAAATATCAGGAAAAATCCCAAAAAATTCTCATAAATACTTTGAGACATTCTGAGCTCAAATAAAATATTTTTGGTAAAACTTTATATTAACTTTATCTATATATATTTAGTTTTCACAAAAGGTTCAATATACTTAATTAAAATAAATTCAAATAATTTCTTGAAAAATCCAATAAATTCAGAAAATCACAAAAATGCACGTGGGCGAAATTATAGGTCAAATTTTTGGGATGTTACATCATATTTGCACTATAAATCTTTCGACTTAGAGCATCGGCTACCACATTAGCTTTTCCAGGGTGGTAATGAATTCCCACATTATAATCCTTAATTAACTCTAGTCACCTTCGTTGTCTCATATTAAGATCTGCTTGAGTGAATATGTATTTCAGGCTCTTATGGTCTGTATATATCTCACATCTATTTCCTATGAGATAATGATGCCATATCTTCAAAGCATGCACTACAGCAGCTAATTCCAAATCATGCGTCGGGTAATTCGTCTCATGCGGCCTTAACTGCCTTGACGCATAAGCAACAACTTTGCTACCCTGCATCAACACGCACCCCAGGCCTTGCTTTTAGGCATCGCAATAAATATCAAATCTATTCTGCACATCCGGCAACACTAATACGGGGGTTGTCGTCAAACGCTTCTTCAATTCCATAAAACTTTTCTCGCACTCAGGTGTCCATGCAAACTTCTTTTCTTTCTTCAACAACTGCGTAAGGGGTTTGGCAATCATCGAGAATCCTTCTATGAACCGATGGTAGTATCCCGCCATTCCCAGAAAACTACGAATCTGAGTAACAGACTTCGGTTGCTCCCAATGCAGCACAGCGTCCACTTTGCTTCGATCGACCGCAACTCCTTTAGCAGTCATTACATGACCAAGGAATTCAACCTTCTCCTTCCAAAAATCACACTTGCTAAACTTAGCATACAGCTGGTGTTCTCGCAGCCTCTCTAAAACCATCCTCAAATGTTCCGCATGCTCTTCCTCTGTCTTCGAGAAAACTAGGATATCGTCTATAAAGACTACCACAAACTTATCCAAATACTCCATGAAATCCTTATTCATCAAGTTCATGAAATATGCGGGGGTATTAGTCAATCCAAATGACATTACTGTGAACTCATAGTGTCCATATCGCGTAGAAAACGCAATCTTAGGCACATCCTCCGCTCGAATCTTCAACTGATGGTATCCTCAACGAAGATCTATTTTAGAGAAAACTCCGGCTCCTCTTAACTGATCAAATAAATCGTCGATCCTGGGCAATGGATACTTATTCTTGATCGTTACTTCATTGAGTGCTCGGTAGTCGATACACATCCTAAGACTCCCATCCTTCTTACGAACAAACAAAACCGGTGCTCCCTATGGTGATGAGCTTGGTCTAATGAAACCTTTCTCTTGCAGTTCCTCAATCTGCTTCTTCATTTCCACTAACTCATCGGTAGGCATCCGATATGGTCTTTTTGATATCGGTCTTCCCACGGTGCTAACTCGATAACAAACTCGATATCGCGGTTTGGCGGCATCCCTGGTAAATCTTCTGGAAACACATCCGGGTATTCTCTGACTACTGGCACCTCCTCCACGCTGATGGCTTGCACGCTGTTGACCACTAATTGTCCATCACGAACTGCGGTCGCTTGAAATTCTACCTTCTTGCCAGTGGGGCCTTCCAGTGCTACGATCCTTCGGCCACAATCCAGAACAGCCTTATGTTTGGACAGCCAATCCATTCCAAGGATAACATCTAGGGACTGTGCATCTAACAAGATAAGATTCGCTAGAAATTTTATCCCATCCATGAGCAACTTAACTCCCAAGCACCCAAGGCTAGATCTAAGCTCAAATCCTGGGGCTTGGACTAATAGCACACTCTTAAGACTCACCACTTTAAATCCATTCTTGGTTGCAAAACTTTGAGAAACGAACGAATACGAAGCTCCAGAATCAAATAAAATTGTAGCAGGTACTGAGTTAACCAGAAACTTACCCAGCACAATGTCCATAGGGTCCTGAGCTCCATCTACGGTGATGTGGTTGATCCTACCACGCGCTGTTGATTGAGGGGTTTCTCCAGCTTTACCTGGCGCACGAGTTCCTCCTGAAGCCGGTGCCTTGGCAGGTGTTGTTCCTAGGTTAAAGCGAACTGGCGTGATGCCTCCTCTCTGTGGACACCTATTAGAGAAGTGCCCTGGCTCATTGCATGTATAGCATCTCTTGATTGCAGACTGCTGACTCCCTCCTGGTGCATTACTGCTTTGTGCTGGCGTCTGAAAGTTCTGATTAGCAGGGCGAGGTGCAGGAGTTGATGCCTTGTTTACAGCTGATGGTTGGAATCTGGTAAACTGCTGCGGTGACATTCTCAGACACAGGTGGTTGGGACGTCCACCCTGATTAGTCATTAAGAGCTTTCGGTTTTCACCCAGCTCTTTGCGCTTGTCCTCCAGAATCAATGCCTTGTTAACCAACTCCTGAAAGTCTGGAAAATTGTGGGTGATCAGCTCTACTTGCAGTCCTGAATTTAGTCCCTTCGTGAAGCGGGACTGCCTAGCTTTATCAGTCGCTACGTCTTCAGGGGCATAGTGAGCTAACTGACTAACTTGTTCAGATATTCGGCCACGGGCTGGCCTTCTTGCTTCAGAGCCCTGAACTCTTCTTTCTTGAGATCCATCATTCCTTCTGGAACATGGTATTGGCGGAAAGCAGTGGTAAACTCATCGCATGTGATCTCCTGCGGGGCTTCATGCGCGGCACAAAAGTTTTCCCACCACTCTGCGGCTGTTCCTTCCAATTGATGAGAGGCATAGAGCACCCTCTCATTGCCCTCACATTGAGTGATATGAAGCTTCCTATCGACGGTCCTAAGCCAGTCATCGGCTTCCAAGGGATTAGCATTTCCTGAAAAGGTTGGTGGCCGAGTCCTCATAAAATCTGACAGCTTGGAGTACGGCCGCGGCCCACCATTGTTGTGCTGGTTCACATGATTGTTATTATTTGCAGCCATGTTAGTCATCTGTTGCATCATGGTCTGCATCAATTGAGTCTGTGCGGCAAGAAAAGCTCCCAAGTTCTGCATATCCACTGGCGGTGCTTGTTGCGGTGGTGCTTCTTCGTTGGGATTGTTGCTTGAGCTCAGACCACTTCCTGAAGCTCCGTTGTTGCGGCGGGTGTTCACCATCTACTTGATTGCTTCTTGAGTTAGGAAAGATAGATGTAGCATAGATAAAATGCAAGAGTTTCTAAGGCGGGGAAACAGGTTAAACCCAACTTAGACAATCTTTATTAATACTTGGTATGGATGCTTACATTGCCTAAGGGCTTTGCAACACATACTGCACACTCAGCAGATAATTAAGAACCAAACTAACACGAAACCTTAACGTCTACTAAAAGGTAAAGACTAACTTAAAGACGCGACTCAACACTCGAGTCTCAACACAACTCTAAGACTGACTCTCACTCATCCGCCACCCTGGCCTGGCCGAGACTGATCCGGCGCATACACCGGCGGGTGGGCTGGCATAGGAGCAAACCTATCCTGGTGACCCTCTGCTGGCTCCTCAGGCTCCCACTCACGCTCCTCCGGGTCTTCTTCTTCTTCTTCGGCGACCTCGTCCGGCTCCTGAATGATCTGGTCCGCTAGCTCCTCGGCTACCTGCAAGGCCTCCTCTAGCTCACTGATGACTCTGGCTGTGGCATCACGAGTCTTCTGAAACTCTCGCTCAGCCACCCTCAGTGCCTCGTACACTGTCTCCAGCTCCTACGCAGTGTCCCTCAAGTGATCCTCCTGGGCGATAGTGAACTCAGCAAGATGTACTGCAGTAGCACACTCGCTCCCCACGATCCGTCAGCGTCGGCATGCTTGCACATCAGGATGAAGTCGGAACACTAAGTCATGAAGCTCGTCGGCGTAGTCGCGGCAGACACGGCGAAGAGCAAGTCGGGCAACCTCCTGAATCGCAACCTCGTACGAGAACCTCCTTGCAGAAATGCTAATCGGCCTGCTAGCTTCAACATTCTCCCGGGCGTAAATAATCAACTTGCAAACAAATCCTCGGTGCACACCGTTAACGGACTAGATGCCCCCTTGGTAAAGCGGACGATAGAATCCTCCAAGCGTCTGAAGAACCCTCCACAGCTCCATGGCGTAGCCACCTGCTGACTCTTCAAAGGTTGGAATGATCGGCATCTTCTCCACAAGAACTTTGAATAAGATTTCCATCTGGACCAGCAGTAAAACGGTAAATTCAGCAAGGCGAGAAGTAGAGAATGGGATGAGTCAAGAGGGTGTTATTAGTCAAATTTAAATTTTTTCCTTTAGAAAATAGTTTTGGATACAACCCGGACTTCTCCATACTATCTAGGGCCAAGACCTACAGTCAGTATGCTCTGATACCACCTCTGTAAGGACCCGAATCCACTGATTCGAACCCACTGTGTTTACCGCACTAGTCCCAGGATCAACTCTAGTGCACACAGCTCAACATTGGTACATATCACATCATACTCAACGATAATAGAAATAGTAATTCATTTATTGATCTAGCTAAATGTATGATCTTATGACCAACTTACATTATTAAGCCACGCAGGGCAAGACTGGAAATATAAGCTAAGAATTAAGCAGCGGAAAGTAGAAAAGGTAGAAAGCTCATCGGTTCACCATAGGCAACCAACAAGGCTCGGACCCTAATGACTCGCGTCCTCTTGGAACTCCTCCTCCAACACAGGTGTAGATTCTTCGACTGTTGATTATTGGTGTTGGCAAGGGTGAGTACTTAAAGCACTCAACAAGTTGTGCATGAATGCGATTCTATGTAACAATATGCCAGGCTTATTCCAAAGGATAGGCTATCATGGCTATTTTGCAATAAGCAGCATTTATGAACCAATACAGTAAATAGATTGTAAAGACTGTAAAACAAATAATAATAAATAGATTCAGCAGTTTTGAAGTAAACCAGTTTCCAATCCTAAATCAAATTCCATCTTCTACATGGCATTCTGCCAACCCAACCAAGTTGTCCATTTAATTAAGCTAACCCTTAACTGTAATTTCCGAGCATTGCTCAATACCGCGAGCACGGCTATCCGAATAGTTTCACGCTCTGCAGAGGTTATGCACTTTACCCACGCGATACAACCATACACCACAAAGGCGAGTGATTATAACAAAGCCTTTACAAAGCGCTGGCTTAACCCGGTACCACCCGCTAAGGTTTCAACACTGGTGGGACTGGTTACCACATCCAGGGCCCCCCTCTTGCGCCATGTGAATTACTCCATAACTCGGGAACTCACACCGACCATGATAGTACCAAAGTTAAGACATTGCAAATTACTCAGCTAGGCTGGCCCATACCAGACATGTGGTTGCATGATTGACTCAGGTCAAAGGCTTGCAAGGTTAAGTCCTTAGGGTGATTAGGGCAAGACATCCACATACCCTCTGCCCATCGGGCCCACCTTGGCGTACTCGCCCCTTGTCACTTACCCCAATCTAAGTGAATATCACCCAAGTTGATTACCAATCACCACGTGCCATCAACAATTCAACATCGTTGCGTGACATGACTCGCCACAAACAACTCAATCTCATCGTGTGATCCCACATGACACACAAGTTCATAACATTGTTCCATATTCCATTAATCAATATTAATTATGAATGATTCCAACACATGTGATGACGTGGCATGGCTAAGCAACTAATACGGTCTAACCATCCCATGTTGATTATCATTACTAACCAACTATATTGAACCAAACTAGGGTGACAATAGATCATGGCATATGATGACAAGGTAGGGTATAGATCAATTTGGTATAATAGCTAAGCTCAATTTAATTTGAAACAACTATATACTTGAAATAATATGCAATAGGGTAAAACAATTAAAGCAATTTTACAAACATGGGTTCAACATGATCAAAGCACAACTTGCCTTGGAATAGGTCCTGATATTGATCTGGAGCTTGCTCTTGAGTTGCTGGATCTTTCTCCGAAGCGTTGCACAATTCAACGTCTACGCGTACCAAAGGAGAAAAGCAAATAAATACCAAAATAGAGAGCAAATGAACTCCAAAAATCAATTAAAATTCACTATTAAATAGATCTCAATTTTACAAATTTTGAGAAATTTGAATCACTCAAATCCGAGTTAACATACAAAAGTTATAGCCTTTTGAAGTTTGAATAAATATTGAAATTACAGAAATTAGAAAATCAGAATTAACCAAATTATTTTTAAATTGAAAAACAGATTACTGCGTCAGCATGACATCAGCCCTAATGTCAGCCAATCAGACGCTGCCACGCGTCTCGGGCGTATGGACCCAGTCCACCCACCCGCACCGGTTCACGGTGGACGCTGCTCACGGCGCTACGGCTCTGCGCTCGACACGCGGCGGCACGCGGTTGGCCGCGGCGCCGGTGCGATCTGGCACGCATAGGTTCGATCGGACGGCACTGGGCAAAGGGACACGCGGCTATGGCTCGATCGCCCGATTCGGATCCGACGGCTATTGGTACCCAAGACGCTTACCCACGCGGCACGATCCGGAGCATCAAACGAAGATCGAACGGCTGGAAGAGATCGAATTCGGCGATGGCGATGCGACGGCACAGCTTCATCGGCAGCGGAGAAGACGATGTCGGCGATGGCGTTTCTGCAACGATCCGACGGCAGGGAACGACGAAGTAGGTGCGTCTCGGTCCAAGGGTCACGGATCTGGAACCGGCACGGCTCAGGACGGCGTGACGACGGCGGAACGGGCGGAACCACGGCGGGGCTTGGCAACTCAGGCGAGCTCGCCGCGGGTAAGCGAGGCGTCTCGGCGTCTGAGAAGCGAGGCAGGTGCGGCGCAGGGTGAGGATTTCAGCGCCCGCGGCGGCGCCTTAAATAGGCGCACGGGGAGGCGTGCGCAGCGCGGATTTTAGAGGCGGTTCTGTGGTGGCGGCGGACTCCAACGGCGATAAGGAGAGGCTACGCGGCTTCATCACCAGCGTCCACGCGGCCTCCATCCGACGACTGCAGGCGACAGGCGACGCGACGGGAGCGCGGCCGTTGGATCTCGATCCAACGGTCGGTGAATTAGGGTTAGGGTTCCGGCGGCAATACGGGCTGCGCGGGCTGCCTGGGCCGCACAGTTCGGGGACGGCCCAACACTGTTCATGATTTTTTTAAAGAATTTCTCATTTAAAGTAATTACAGAAATTCATTTTATTTGTTTCAAGCAATAAAATAATCAGGAAAATTCCAAGAAAATTCTCAAAAATACTTTTAGATATTTTGGACTGAAATAAAATATTTTTGGCAAAACTTTATTTTAACTTTGCATAAATTTAAATAGTTTTGTACAAAGGACCAATATACTTAATTTAAAATTAATTCAAATAAATCCAGAAAAATTCAATTAAATTCCAAAACAAATCATAAAATGCACAAATGGCAGTAAAATAATATTTAGGCGAATTTTGGGATGTTACACCTGACCGCAAGAAGGATGAGGGGGTGATGAGGATGGAGCCTATGTCGTTCTCGTTCGAAGGGAAGAACTCTGATCGCCGCTTGGAGGGTGAGAGACAGAGATGGTTTGACACGGGGAGTTATACTAGTTCGAGCCCCCAATTCAGGTAATAGCTCAACTCCAGTCTTGCCTGGAGGCGAAAGGTAGTATGCAACTCTTAGTGTTATGTAGGTGAATACAATGGGCTCTCAAGCTCGATTGTGCTCGAGAGTGTCTGGGGTGTTTTTCTGCGTTGTGTCTATTCTCTTCCCACGTAGGGGAATGTTTTATACCTCTAATACAGACCGTTGTAAGGAACGGCTTTGTTCGGAGAAACCAGGGAACGTAGTGTTAAACTCGGATCTTGGTGCAGTAAAGTTCGGTGGTAACTGCCCCAAAAATGTAGTCTCCACATTTGTCTTGACTCTGTCTTTAAAGCCCTTTATTTTTACTTGGTAACCGCCGGCTTCTTTAGACCTGGCCTAGTCCGATTTTGCTAGGTCGAGCTGGGCCCTCATTCTTTTGCTCGGGCTCGGGCTCGTTGGTTTCGAGCTCGGGGAGCGCATGGTCGAGCTCGGGGAGTGGCATGCTCGAGCTCGGGGAGTGGCATGCTCGAGCTCGGGAGGCACCTGCTTGATCCCAGGAACTCGTGCTTGAACTGGAGAGATACACTCCTTGAGTTTGAGTGGTATTTACTTGCATAGAGATTACTGATCCTCGACACCAATAAAATATTACATGAATCAGTCAAGTCTTTCCCTGGTAGCCCAGACTCTGATCTTGTCGTGTTGTGGTTGCTAGTGAAAGTTGCTGTTACACTGGGCCCTCACCAACCACCATGTTGTGGTTTATAGGATATGTTCATCGCCGGCATGGACACGATGTTTGCAACTCTAGATTGAGTGATTATGGAGCTGGTCTACCACCCTCGCATCCTTAAGAAGGCGCAGGATGAGGTCCGGCGCGTCGTTGGTGCCAAGAGTCATGTGGAGGAGTCAGACCTCGGCGAGCTCCACTACATGCGCACCATCATCAAGGAGACCTTCCGGCTCAACCAAACGGTGCCTCTGCTGATTCCATGAGAGTTTGTAGCACCGTGCGCACTCGGTGGCTAAAAATCCCAGCCAAGACCCACGTCTTCATCAACACCTTCACCATGAACCGGGACCCGGAGATCTGGGAGAACCCACTCGAGTACATGCCGGAGCGGTTCGAGAACGACGGTGTTGAGGTCGACTTCAAGGACCCCAACTACATGCTGCTCTCGTGCGGTGGTAGGCAAAGGTGGTGCCCCGGTTACACGTTTGGGCTGGCCACCGTGTAGGTGTCGCTGGCCAGCCTGCTATACCACTATGAGTGGGCGCTGCTGGGCGGCGTGCGCGCTGAGGACGTTAATCTCGATGTGAGCTTCGGGCTCTCCATCAGGAAGGAGTCGCTCATCGTCGCCATCAGGAAGAGCGAGGGGTACGAGTTTAAGGTGGAGGAGTAGGGATGGGCAATTTTTAATCAAAACTGAAAAACCGAACCAAACCGAATTAACCGAAAAAATCAGTTTTTTCGGTTCGGTTTGTATTTTGACTCTTTTCCGTTTTTGGTAGTCGGTTCAATTTTTGAAACCTAGAAATTGAACAACCGAGAAAACTAAACAAAAGTCAGTTTCCCCCCACACACATGGGCCGCATTGAACTTCCCCATTTTCCTTGCACGGGCTGCACCGACGCACTGTCCTCCGTCCCCACGCGACTTCGCCTCCCTCCCTCTCCCCGCGCCCCTCGCCTCGCCTCCCTTGCCGCTGTAGGCTCGCCGCCTCCCTCCCTCTCCCCGTGGCCGGTGCGCGACTCGGTGGCTCCCTCCTGCTGTCCCGGTGTCCCGACCCTCGCCCTTCCTCCCTCATCTCCCTCTCGTGCAGCCGCGCCCGGCGCCCCCTCGCCCCGCCGCCTTCCTCCCTCTCTAGCTCTCCCCGCGCGAGGCTTCCCTCATCTAGCCCTCTCCTCCACTCCCCACTGCCCCCACTGCCCTATCCTGACGAAAAGGACTAGGAAATCTCGCCAGTTCTGTGATCTACAAATTCTCTCCATTGATGTATTATTTTTCCAATTCTTGAGGTTTGTTTCTGGGGCTGAAGTGTTCGGATTGGGGCTTTTGATGCAGAATTTTATTACTATCCTGACTTCGATACAAACGATGCTTGCAACTTCCATTTCCCCTTTGGATTCAAGCTGTCAACTTGATTGCACTGTGATCTCATCGATGGAAATGGCAATTGACATGGATCAGGACACGATGGATCTCGCAGACAACTAGAAGAAGCTTATCGCCAGTGCGGCACTGCTGGTCGCCACCATTGCCTTCATTAAGCTCCTCCTAAAGTCCGGCACCAACCGCAAGCGGCTGCCGCAGACCATCTCGACGGCACCCATTGTGGGTGGGCTACTCCGATTCATGCGTGGCCCCATCCGGATGATCCGAGGCAGGGTCCGTGGCAGCGTTAGGCGTGGGTGCGATGCCAGCTAGCAGTAGGCGGTAACAGATTTGTGGCTTGGAGTGCGGTGAACTGAAAAACTCAAAAACCGAACCAATTTTTTTCAGTTAATTTGGTTCGGTTAATAGTTTTGAGAAACTGATTTTTTGTAAAACCGAATTAACCGAATGACCACCCCTAGGGAGGAGGAGCTCAATGAGGTTTAATTTATGTAGTGTTGAGTTTTTGTTTTCGGGTTTTGATAAACATCATCCGAATGTTTTTTCTTCAAAAATCATCCAAAATGCTGACCGCTGGATCTACTCCGTGATTGGTGAGTTTTGATGGGGCTGGGCTCTGGACTCAAAAAATTTTTAGGAGAGTACTGTTTTGAATTTTATTGCTTTTTGGTCTCCGCGCCAAACTTTATTTTGCAGAAAGAGGGAGGATGAGAGAGATGACTAGACAAGCGAGATATAACTCGGGAGTTCCGTCGGTGGGAAAATCGCGAGTTCCGTCACTGTTCACACTACTACAGAAAACATCATCTCAGACGGTTCAAAATCTCATCTCAGACGGTTTTTTTAACCGTCACTAACAATGTGTCAGTGATGTAAGGGCACATCACAGACGGTTTTTGAACCGTCTGTGAAAATTCTCATCACAAGCGGTTCTACATTATAACCGTCTGGGATGAGAACTCATCACAGACGGTTTTCAAGTAGAACCGCCGGTGATACATAAACGTCACAGACGGTTTATGAATAGAACCGTCTGTGATACAACATCACAGACGGTTTATGAATAGAACCATCTGTGATCCTCTTTTTTCCCCTGCACCCGTAGCAGAACTTCCATCATTATTATCTATTGTTTGAAATTTTCTTCTACTTAGGTATTTCTGCAACAAAATTTATAAGGCACAACCAAGTTATAGATTTAGTAATTGAATATCTAAACCTCCTAGATGCATCGAGGCAACAGCTTGTCTGATCAGGATCGTCTAAAAATATGAAGTTTTATAGCACTTTCATCTCTTTCTTATTATAATATTGATGGATTCTATGGTAAAATCCATTTCATTCCACAGTACGTCATGAACGCTGTCATGCTCTGATTTATCGATTCCACTTTATCCTCATCCCCGAATGAGAATACTATAGGCAGCCATTCTTCTTGAACTATATAGTAGATTAAGTCATCATATAGAGTTGATTAAATTATCGTATAGCTCTATACGATAATTTAATCAACTCCATATGATGACTTAATCAACTCTATAGTTCAAGAAGCATGGCTGCCTATGATATTCTCATTCGGGGATGAGGATAAAGTGATAATGATAAATCAGCGCCTGACACCTTTCAGGACGAACTGTGGAATGAAATGGATTTTACCTTAGAATCCATAACTATTTTAAAAAGAAAGAGATAAAAGTGCTACAGAACTTCATATTTTAAGACGATCCTGATCAGACAAGCTGTTGCCTCCATGCATCTAGGAAGTTTAGATATTCAATTAATATATCTTTAACTTGGTTGTGTCTTATAAATTTCGTTGCAGAAATACCTAAGAAGAAGAAAATTTCGAACAACAGATACTAATGATAGAAGTTCTGCTGGGGGTGGAGGGAAAACAGAGGATCACAGACGGTAGCGTGCTTAAGAATTGGATTAGGTAAGAAAGATAGTTTTGGATAAGGTAAGAAAGGAGTGCAATAGTAGCCATGTGAAGTGGAGAAGAGAAGCTAAGAGAAATTAATTTGGTGATCGACAATAATTATATTCTTGAACTAGTTTGATTTCACGTCATTATTATTTTTCGAGCAGGGACAATTGGCTAATGTAATAATCTTTCTCACAACCCATATGTCAAAGGTTTTAATCGAAAACTTAACATGTGGTTGCCACTGTGATTACTTCACACAATATGTACTTCACATGATCACATATTCACATCCAACAACACATGGTCACATAATCATTAGCTTAATGCATGTTACGAACAATTATTTGATACTTGTCAATTAGTTTCAATTTCGAATCTACCAATTTTACACAAAGCTACGCCCTAGCAAGCTCCTCTTTCTTGATTAATCATCAAACACAACGACAAATACACTTACTGGTTCTATGGCTCTATTTTCAAATACATGAGTAGACATATCCATGTGAAACTCTCAAGACAAATGCAAATATGTATGTTCTAAGAGATACTTGTCTTCAGGAATCATGTATAAAAATATTTATCTTTAGGAATCATGTATGTTCTATGATATACTTTGGTCACCCTTCGAATGATCCATGGTATCAATCCTTGCAACATATATCAATATTAAACATGAGAAGCGATTTTCTTCGCCCAAGAACCGTAAACATGAGAAGCGATTTTCACATCATCAAAGAAAAATCTGGGAGCAACCCACCCATTCGTTAGGGATGGACAGGACGACGTCCATGTGCATGCCGACGAAGGAGACGACGAGGTCGGGGATGGTGCCAGGGTAATCGATGATGACGTTGCTCCGGCCCTCGGCATAGCTCACCTTCCGCTGGAACTCGTCGATGAGCCTTGCGAGGAGGGCGACGAAGGGGCCCCAGTCGAGGCCGCCAACGGCGTCCTTGAACGGCGGCACCGGAGATGCCATCTGAGACGTGCCCTCAAGCAGCGGCGCCGGTGTCCCTTGTCGATCGAGGAGGCCGAAGCGCTGGGGAGGAGGTCGAGAATCGCTGGGGGGCTAGCTAGGGTTTGCGGGAGACGAAACACATAGGTCTGCACTACGAACCTCTATCGATATGTTTATATAGTGCTTTGAGGTCATATCACAGACGGTTCGTAGTTAGAACCGTCTGTGATGTGAACTTATCACAAACGGCTCGTACTTAAAACCGTCTGTGATATTATCACAGATGGTTTTTAACTAAAACCGTCAGTGATATGGATGTATATCACTGACGGTTCATGAAGAGTATCATCTGTGATTATATCACTGACGGTTTCGCTATAGAACCGTCAGTTATGTTCTTTAGCACAGACGGTTTTTTCAAACCGTCTGTACTGGGGCGTCTAATATAAGCCTTTTTGTAGAAGTGTCTGAAGAGGAACACGGTATGCTACGCTAGCACAAAAAAAATCTACCGCATAACCAGAGAGCTACTCGCAAGAAGGGGATCTCACCGCATAACCGAATGATTCATGAGCAATTGAAGGACTCTAGCTTGAATGCAAATAAATGTGGGTAAAGAGCATAACACAAATAGGGTCGGTTTTTTTATTTGAAAACCGATAGTATTAGGAAACTACTTGTGTCGTTTTTTGATTAAAACCCGATACTACATGTTTCGGCTTTTCTGGTTCATTATTTCTCATTTGTGTCGGTTTAGTAATTAAAACCGATTGTAATGTATATGCATTTGTGTCGGTTTTTTATTTAAAACCGACCCTATTGTAGTTATATTTGTGTCGTTTTTTTCTTAAAAACCGATAGTAATGTATTCCTACATGTTTCGGCTTTTTTGGTTCATTATTTCACATTTGTGTCGGTTTAGTAATTAAAACCGATAGTAATGTAAATGCATTTGTGTTGGTTTTTCAATTAAAACCGACCCTATTGTAGTTATATTTGTGTCGTTTTTTTCTTAAAAACTGATAGTAATGTATTCCTACATGTTTCGGCTTTTTTGGTTCATTATTTCACATTTGTGTCGGTTTAGTAATTAAAACCGATAGTAATGTAAATGCATTTGTGTTGGTTTTTCAATTAAAAACGACCCTATTGTAGTTATATTTGTGTCGTTGTTTTCTTAAAAACTGATAGTAATGTATTCCTACATGTTGCGGCTTTGTTGGTTCATTATTTCACATTTGTGTCGGTTTAGTAATTAAAACCGATACTAATGTACACGCATTTGTGTCGGTTTTTCAATTAAAACCGATAGTACTATATAATATATTTGTGTCGGTTTTTTATTTGAAACCGACCCTTTTGTAGTAATATTTATGTCGGTTTGGTAATTAAAACCGATAGTATTCTAGTGAAATTTGTGTCGATTTTTGAGTTACAACTGACAGTAATGTGGTATTACTACCCCTTATTTAAGGCAGATTTTTCGGACAAGCTTTCACGCGTGCCTTGCCTTCTTTTGCCCTAGCCCCCGCGCTTTAAGCTCCCTGCCTCCACCTCCGCCGCCGCCCCGGCGCCCCAGCCCACCGTCGACTCCACCGCCCGACGCTCCACGCCGCTCCGTTGCCCCGCGCCCGGCGCCGCCCGACGCCTAACGCCCAATCGCCCAGCGCCCACCGCCTGTCGACTCCTCTTGCGGCGCTCCACGCCGCCTGCCGCCTTCACCGCCCGGCGCCGCCCGACGCCTAACGGTGTGAGACCCGTTCGATGAACAGGAACCTCCATGTGATTCTTGTGCCATTCCACGGATCGATAGCTAGCACTCACATGTTTACAACAATTGGAATCACAACCATACAACATAATATTAGCGGAAGCTATTATTTAAAGAAAATCTTACAACTCGTAGATATAGCGACAAAAGAAGCAAGGTCTTGTAGTGTGCCCATCCAAAACCCGCAGCAACCGACAAGGCATAATCCTAGAAAGATTCGATGAAGAAAATCCGCAACTGCGATGAAAAGGAATCCTCGAGGCTTCGACAACTTAACCACCTAAAAACCACATATAAGCAAGGGTGAGTACATTCGTACTCGCAAGACTTGAGCAAAGCCTATAATATATGCAGGCCATTTCAAAGGAGGCTACTACGATTAATTTGCATAAGCGAATTGACATTGTAAAACAAGTTATTTGCAAGCGGAAGTTATAAAAGCATAATTGGTGATATGAAATAAGTAAAGCATAAGTAATACTCACAACCCATCGCGAGCATCGAATAATCCAGAAATGGAATCCAACAATGTCGATCCTTTGACATGAAAACAAAAGCTGCTAAACAAGTTCCAAACCAAAACCCAATTTTGGAAAATACCAAAGCATTCTAACATTGGAATGACTTCACCAAGTGTCCATAACCGTGGACATGGCTAATCGATTAGATTTACACTCTGCAGAGGTGTACACTTTACCCACAAGGAATGATCAACCTCTTTTGCCAGATCAGTTAACACACTTCCTTTGGTGTGTCGGCAAGGAGATCATACAGAGCCGTTACATTATCTAGATGTGGCTTTGAACCAGCCCGGGACGTTTGACCCTCGCCATGGAAACAGAAACACTCACCCAAGACGTGGCTCCTTTCACATCACACCCAACACCACGTTTCTGTCCACGGCAAGGCGTACACCGTTGCATTGGTAAGTAAACCCCCTACAGACAGACCAAACCGGAATGCCTGTGCATAACTCCCGCCTTCCTTAGATGCAAAGCCACACCTAAATAACTTAATAGGCTAAGACTGTCCCATACCAGCCCTCGTGGTTGTACGAAAATCTTGGATCTATAGCGTCCCATTGCTCGGTCCTTAATCCGACACGGGCGATACTCCACCCTAACTACGTGCAAATCCCTTTGCACCTCCGGCTATTGCCAATAATCGCCCGCATCAAAACCATAGTTTTATTTTGGGTTTTTAATCAAAATACCCATAACCAACAGCTTTATTTCCAACATTTTCCATTTCTCAAGAAACAAATTTTGATCTGATCCTCATTCTCATTTGTTCTAAAAGCATGGCTAAGCATGGATAAAAGTAATCGCATATACCCACAATGACATTAAGTAATTGTCTAAGCTCAATCTATGGGTATCAAGGTACACATGTTCATACTTATCAAGGAAGTTTCATGAGACAACGGTATAACTACGGCACCACAAAATAGCGAATTTACGTAAAGTAAACGTGCATGAAACATTTTAATAAACACAATGCAAATTAAATACTGGGATCAAGATGGTCAAAGGGGTGCTTGCCTTGCTTATATATCGCTTACGACGAAGACGCGATCACACGGTGACGAGGCAACGGCGGAGGAAGGGCGTCGAATTCTACGTCGATTGATCGGAAAATAGCAAATAATAAACTTCAATAAAGGCGAAAAGAAGATGATGAAAATCAAATAAAGATTCATTGCATAAACAGGGATGATTTAGGGTTTGAATTATTTACGACCTCATGAATTGATACTTACAAATTCATATTCTTAATGGTTTTGAGATAACGAAACAGGTTTCTTTTATAGATTATCTTCTCTTGATTTACGAATTCAAGAGGCTAAAATTATGAATTCTAGTATTTATGACTTCGAATTATAGATGCTAAAATTATTTGAATTAAAAGAATTAGACACTAATTAAGGTTTACGCAATTAGTACTTAACCTTAAGATTTTGCATAAGAAGGGTTGTCATTAAGTTATGAGTGATAAGCCAGCTAATTAGATTTATTTATAGTTTTTAAGAAGATTCTGGTGATACAAATATATTAACTACAAATTTCTTATTACTAGGATCACTTATTCTTGCTATGACAAGGTTTATTAAACATACAACTAAGGGTTATTTGACTATTAAAGTTTTTAAGCAAAACATGATGGAATAAGGTTATTTCTTCGGAACTTAATAGCATATACTTTGAATAACATATCTAAGCTGATTTCATATATTTTAGCTTTTTAGACGAGACATTATTTTCTTAGTTGAAAACGCTTGTATGACGTTAAAGGTTACGACAATCATACTTTTTAGGGTATTCAACTAGCAGGATTTAATTGAAATGAAAGTTGTAAATGAAATATTTTTCTAGAATATTGTAGACCATACCCTAAATATCATTTCTAAACTGATTTCTATTACATTTTCGTTTAGATGAGAGGTTCTACAGATCGATGAAAAAGCTTGATAGTTCAATTTATTACTCGATAAGGGTTCAGCTTTTGATATTAGATTGCGACTACACCGCCTAGGATAATCTATCCATTTTTCAGGCATTAATAGGGCGTGACACTAAAAGTGATTTAAAGTTGGTTTCGCGACAAATGGCTTTTATCCGTGATGTTTTTCCTATAAGGATTCATTAGGGTTTAACCTTATTTTATTTCAACCTAGTATAAACATAAGGTATTTTTGTATTCACAGCAGGGGTACTATTTTTCAAGGTTATAGGATTTGGTTTCGCCAAATTACGAGTATATTCTTGATAGCTACAACTATTCAATTATGCAATTATTAACACTTTAATTATTTATCACTTATTGTTTTATGTAATAATATTTAAATATTATTTTATATCTGAGATCCTTGCAATGACAGAGGTATAATAAAACTGGTTTGGTTACTATTTGAATTCATTTGACTTATTTTAAATATTCCACTTTCTATACATATATACATGCACTTTATGTTTTAAATCTTTTCATATTTTTCAAGTTAATTCAAATCAAGTTCATTTATTAATTATCTTGGCAAAGTAAGGTATTCTACTGCCATGCTAATATTTAGATATCAATTTTTCTTATTTCATGTTTCATTTATTCAATTTATGTATGTTTGAATTCCTAGTACATTGAATACAACTTTTATTGGAAAGTAATTCAAACATAAGTGGAAATTAAATATTTTTATATATTTGAACTTCTGGAAACATGATTATTTCACTAAAATTGGTTCCATTGTGAGCTTCAGTGGGCTGGCGCAGCTCCATTTTACCTGACGTGGGAGGTCGAGAAGGGCTGTGGAGGCTTGACACCGGTGGCCGGCCGCGGAGAAGAAGACGCGCAGTGGTGGCAGTTGATCAGCAGAAGAAAGCTGAAATTGATGGGTAGTATGGACTCAGCGATGCCCAAAGATGCCTCGGTTGCAAAGAATTGGATTGAGACTTACCGGTTTGGCTCAATTGCGATGCCTCTCCATTTTTGGTTTTTCTGGCAGAAACGGCGAGAAAGGGAGCTACGGTTTGATTGTTGGTTCTGGGAGTGAATGAGAAGAAGGGGAGGTCCAATGCGATGTACAAGAGCTATTTATAGCTGGCGAATGACGAATTCACAGGGTTTGAACGGAGGTGAAAAGAACGGCTTGGTTCTGGCGCTTTCGGTGAAATGGCGCAGCGTCTCTCGCCGGCAAGGTGATAACGCAAGGACGGCAGGGAATGGCGCACGAGTCTCGAGGATGGACGTGGCAGGGGTCAAGTAGAGGCGACGTGCACCGGTCAGGCGTTGAATCGGCGAGGCTGGCGAAGGATCGGGAGAGGGTCGAGTCGGTCTCGGGCGAGAGGGGAGGAAGAGAGGAGGCAGCGAGATCAGAGGCTGACGGGTGGGTCCTGGGGCCACCGGTCGGCGAGTGAGCGGTTTCCCGTTACTGCCAACGCACGGTTACGGAAAAGGGAGCGGGCCCATGAGTCAGAGAGAGAAAACAATTCCAAGGACAAGCACAGCCGAGACATGCTCCATGTGACCATTAAAACGGCCGTCAAATCACTTTGAAAATTTTCCAAACTTTTTGACTGGGTTTATCTGGTAGTTTTTAACCTTCAGTAAAAACTTTAGATTAAAATACCGCATGGTTAAATTATAAAAATTCTGACACTCTAGGTTTGTACAGGATTTGAATTTCGGTTTTGTATTTATTTAAAGGTTCAAACATTATTATTAATTTTTTAAACTTTTACAAGGAGTTATAAATAGGTCAAGGATGTCGCTGTAAAATTTTCAACTCAAAATATTGGGTAGTTATTTTATAGAAATTCTGACATGAGAATTTCCAGTTTTTGATGGTCTCTGATTCTGAATTATTAGAGGGCTCTGCTTACATGATCAATTCCTAATATTTTTACCAGGTGTAAACACTGCACTGAGGGAGATTTGGTAATTTTTCCAGATCCAGATAATCTTCGAATATTTTTCATTAATTCTGACTATTACTGTTTCTAGTCAAAAAGAGGTGTCATTCATTTTATTTACCCATTTTTCTGTGCATAAAATTTTACTTCTTGATTTTACTGACTTACCAGAGTGGTTAAGGTTCTATGGTAATTTTTCCAAAATTTATCTTTTACCATTTTATCTTTTCACCATTATCCATTCCTTTAATTCTATTTGTTTGATTTTCATTCAATACAAAAAATCCAGGGAAAATCCAAATAAATTTCAATCATGTCAAGAAAAATCAGAAATAAATATATTCAAATTCAAAATATTAATTTTTATATTATTGCATTTTTCGGGATGTTACAAATCTACCCCCCTTACAGAAATCTCGTCCCCGAGATTTGCAAGGACTAAATGGGTTAGAAAATTCTTTCTCGGATGTGGTTTTGTTGTTTCCTCGTCTTCTTGTTTCCAATATAGTCGCTTTGCAAAACATCGTTCTTGCGATTCCAAAGTGATGTATCTAGAATGGAGAAGATTTCTATTTGGGTTTCGCGTAAGCAGATGAGGAATATTACTAAATATCTCTTTTGATTGTATAACTAGGATTGTTAATAATGATAATCTAATTTAGAGGGTGACATGCGATATGTTTAGAATATTTGAGGGGAATGAATTAACGTTTGTTGTTCGATTCATTTAGGCAGAATTAAATGTTATCATCAAGAAATGATATTTGAATATAATGGTTGATCTGAATAGTCAACACTAGTTGACGAGATTAGTTTAGAATGAATGTCATTCGAAGTGGTCTTTAGATTGAAAACAGGGTGAAGATAGTTCAAGGTTTAGGTTGAGGTAGGAGAATAAAATGATCCCGATGATTTAATTCGCTCGATCATCTTGGTAGACAGAGGGTTTCAGTTTTATTTGCATTTAGCAATTATGAAAGAATATAATGTACAGAGCGAAAAGGGTTGATTGCAGGAATTGAATATATATATAAGGGACATACTTAACATTGCATTAAGTGTCGGGTATAATTACATAAGGAAGATCTTTACATAAACCTCGACATCGAGGCGGGGTTGTTCTAGGTACTTGACGCTTCCTAGGTCTTTGATATAACTTTGGAAATCACTGATTTCACCCTTGATGAGATGATGAACTCTTCTTGGTCAGGTGTTGGCGAAGTGATGAGGTTCTTCTAGATTGACACGGGCGACGTTGTCCATCTTATTCGAAACAATAGAAAGATTATTCACTGATGTTATAAAATAGATGGAGGATTGATCGGACAATGGTTAAAAATGAAAACTGAAAGTTTGACACTTAACATCCTACCGGCTATTTGGAAGGATTAAGATAAGATATATTTTGATGAGAGTTCAGTTAAATTCATAAGGCAATATTCCGCTTATCGAAATATTACTTTAAGATTAGACACAATGATTTCAAATTAATCTAAGTTCTGATAGAAACTATATTTATATGAGATGTACCTGGCATTGTGTCAGGTATGCCATGATTGATGTCTTGAGTTGGAGTGAATGCGAGATAGGGTCTTGTGGCCTTGATGTCGACTTTGCATTCTTTGTTGTTTGGCTTCATGGGGTTGAGGTGGATTTTGCTTCTTCTTTGGGTACTTGTTGGCATAATGCCCACGTTCACGATAGCAAAAGCAAGTAACAGTGATTGCCTGGTCTTGAGCACCGGACGGCTGTTCACTGATGTTGTTGGAGGAATGAACAAATGATGGTTGAAGTTGGGAGTGGAATTGAGCAGGATGCTTTTTGGGGCAAGCGTCTTCATTCAGGCGTCTTTTCTTTAACTGATTCTTCGAGTAAACTGATTCAGATTTTGTTCCTCCTACTCTTGGAGTTATAATCTTAACTGATGTAACTTCTGGTATGACCATGGTTGCAGAAAATATTTGTTCTCTTTGCGGGCATCGCTTAGCAAGATGACCCTTCTGGTGACAGTTGAAGCACTCACGCTTCTCTTGTGGCGTCTTGATGGGTATGATTGGATTCTCAATACCATCTTCCTTTTTAATCTCAGCTTGCGGACATTCCCTTACCCAATGACCTTCTTCACCACACAAGAAACATGCTGATGGCGATGACCACTTATTACTTCTTGGATGAAGGCGGTCAAAGTCTGTGTGTTGTTTCTTTAACTCCTTAGGCAATATTTTCTGTGTAGCTAGTTTTTCTCTTCTGATTGCCAAATCTTGAGCAACTAAGGCTCGAAATTTCTCTCACGATCTTTGAATTGTATTGGCAACTATCGGATCTAGGGGACATTGAGCTGGGCAATGGTCATGACCTTCACAAAGGTAATAAGTGATATTGCTCATAGGACATTTTCCAGGAGAATGATTTCCTTCACAGGTGGAGCAATTTATTGCATGCTCATCAGCAGTGTGTCCTATTTCTCCACAGCGAATGCAAGCACGATCTTCGAATTGGCTGGGTTGGCAACACTTCAAAGAGCATCGCTTAGGTATTGAGTAAGATGTAGGAGTAGGTTGTTGCTCTAAACCATTTCCTTTTTCGGCAAGGATTGATCCAAGGTTGGAATTGTTCTGTGCTAGATATTGGGAATTTGGTTGGACTAAGGTAGGATTATCCGTTGATGGCTGAAAGCTTAACATGGCTTCACTTTCCAAGATTTTATTGAGGAATCTTGTCACAGGCATCCTGCAACAATGATTATTATGAAAAAGTTATTTAGATGGAATTCTGCTGGTTTTCACAAAGTGAATGAGGAGTGCTAACAATTTATACCAAGATTCTTTAGCAATAATGAGCTAACTTAAGGAGAGGTACATGGTATACTAAAGTGTTTGAAATGATTGAAAGGATATATCTCAACTAGAGTTATTTGGAAAGAGCCGAATGTCGGTTATAATGGTTGAAAAACTTATTACTCATTACTTGTGGTGGATGCATTAATGGATTGTGTCGGAGGTGTCTTCAAGATGTTGAACTTGGGAGGATATGGTTAGATGAAAGTTATCCATTTTACAAAGTATCATTCTGTTTATTAAAATATTATTTTGAGAATAACCTATATATGGATTTGGTAATTGCTGGTTAATTTATAAGGCAGTGTCTCATTCCTTAAAACATTGTTTCAAGGTTGGTTATTTGTTAGTTATTAGTTCATAAGGCAACTTTTCGTTCCTTAAAATTTTCTTAATTAGATTTTCTTATTAAATAAGGGTTGGCACATCGTAAATTTCCACCTAATGGTTTAACATTTACGAGAGTAACCCGAAAGCAATACAGAAGTTTCAAAACTTAAAATTGCAACAACACAAAATATATATATATATGCTCAACTTAGTATGCGGGAGGGGTATCTAATATTTTTCTTCTACTATCCTAACCATATGTATCTCTGCACAAGAGGTTTACTATGCAGTTAGAATAATGTGTCATTTGGATAGTACTATTTTTAAAATAAGCCATTCGACGACGACTTTCTTTTAATCTTTATACTACTTGCAACATGTTAGTACTCCAAAACTTCCATGAAGTCAATGGTTGCGACACTTTGTTACTTCCCTATTCTCAGAGTTGTTGATGTAGACGTCACTACGTTTATTGATTTATTACCAGAATTGTTTTCAAAAAGATTTGTCGGTAGTTTTTATTAAGCATAAGGAGAGAGTTTCTTCTAGATAGGATAACTAGAAGTGAAGAGAGAAAATTCTACAAGGAAGAAATGGGTATATGAATTATCCATTAAAAGGGAAGGGTGTACAGATAAAGAAACTAAATCTCACAAATGGAAAAAAGTACATCTACAATTAATGCTGCTCTTTTTATATTCCTATTAGAAAATAGGATTTTCAATTTATTCAATGGGTTAAGTTTCCTATATTTATACATACGGACAACTTATTGTGAAACTTCAACCTAGAGGTTAAGTTCACATATAAATCAGTCCTAACCAACCAAATAAAACCAATCTTCAAGTAGCGAGTTATAAACACCACATAAAAAAAATGCTTTATCTAACTAGAGCGGAATAACATGCTATGTATAAGGGTTCCTATTTTAAGGCAAGTCACAATATATTCTATCCTTCTGCACTTTACTGCTAGGTGAAGTCGTCTCTTCATGCAGTAGGTTCTTCGAGCTTTGCTTCTGCATTGTCGAGATTAGTGAAGCGTTGTCGGCTCCAATAAGATTGTTGGCGTAAACCATGTAGCCTTCATTTGCAAGCAAGATAGTGACATACCTCAGACATCTTCAGAAACAATAGCGAGGATAAACTATCTTTAAGGAATGAGAAGAATTTGTTTACAAATCAAAATGAAAGTACTGGTAAGAATAAGATCTTAAGAATGAGGAGAGAATAGCAAAATCTACATTTTGCAAATATGATAACTTTGAAACATAAGATTTTGAATTTGCTTATCCCAATGCTAACGACCATTCTATCTAGGGTTTATCCTACAACAAGATAGCTCGATACCAATGTTGTGAGACCCGTTCGATGAACAGAACCTCCATGTGATTACTTGTGCCATTCCTGGATCAATAGCTAGCACTCACATGTTTACAACAATTGGAATCACAACCATACAACATAATATTAGCGGAAGCTATTATTTAAAGAAAATCTTACAACTCGTAGATATAGCAAAAAAGAAGCAAGGTCTTGTAGTGTGCCCATCCAAAACCCGCAGCAACCGACAAGGCATAATCCCTAGAAAGATTCGATGAAGAAAATCCATAACTGCGATGAAAAGGAATCCTCGAGGCTTCACAACTTAACCACCTAAAAACCACATATAAGCAAGGGTGAGTACATTCGTACTCTGCAAGACTTGAGCAAAGCCTATAATATATGCAGGCCATTTCAAAGGAGGCTACTACAGTTAATTTGCATAAAGCAGAATTGACATTGTAAAACAAGTTATTTGCAAACGGAAGTTATAAAAGCATAATTGACTGATAAGAAATAAGTAAAGCATAAGTACTACTCACAACCCATCGCGAGCATCGAATAATCCAGAAATGGAATCCAACAATGTCGATCCTTTGACATGAAAACAAAAGCTGCTAAACAAGTTCCAAACCAAAACCCAATTTTGGAAAATACCAAAGCATTCTAACATTGGAATGACTTCACCAAGTGTCCATAACCGTGGACACGGCTAATCGATTAGATTTACACTCTGCAGAGGTGTACACTTTACCCACAAGGAATGATCAACCTCTTTTGCGAGATCAGTTAACACACTTCCTTTGGTGTGTCGGCAAGGAGATCATCTGAGCCGTTACATTATCTAGATGTGGCTTTGAACCAGCCGGGACGTTTGACCTCGCCATGGAAACGAAACACTCACCCAAGACGTGGCTCCTTTCACATCACACCCAACACCACGTTTACATCACGGCAAGGCGTACACCGTTGCATTGGTAAGTAAACCCCTACAGACAGACCAAACCGAATGCTCGTGCATAACTCCCGCCTTCCTTAGATGCAAAGCCACACCTAAATAACTTAATAGGCTAAGACTGTCCCATACCAACCCTCGTGGTTGTAATGAAAATCTTGGATCTATAGCGTCCCATTGCTCGGTCCTTAATCCGACACGGCGATACTCCACCCTAACTACGTGCAAATCCTTTGCACCTCCGGCTATTGCCAATAATCGCCGCATCAAAACCATAGTTTTATTTTGGGTTTTTAATCAAAATACCCATAACCAACACTTTATTTCCAACATTTTCCATTTCTCAAGAAACAAATTTTGATCTGATCCTCATTCTCATTTGTTCTAAAAGCATGGCTAAGCATGGATAAAAGTAATCGATATACCCACAATGACATTAAGTAATTGTCTAAGCTCAATCTATGGGTATCAAGGTACACATGTTCATACTTATCAAGGAAGTTTCATGAGACAACAGTATAACTACCAAGACCACAAAATAGCGAATTTACGTAAAGTAAACGCTGCATGAAACATTTTAATAAACACAATGCAAATTAAATATCTGGGATCAAGATGGTCAAAGGGGTGCTTGCCTTGCTTATATATCGCTTACGACGAAGACGCGATCACAAATGACGGAGGCAACGGCGGAGGAAGGGACGTCAATTCTACGTCGATTGATCGGAAAATAGCAAATAATAAACTTCAATAAAGGCGAAAAGAAGACAGACAGAAAATCAAATAAAGATTCATTGCATAAACAGGGATGATTTAGGGTTTGAATTATTTACGACCTCATGAATTAGATACTTACAAATTCATATTCTTAATGGTTTTGAGATAACGAAACAGGGTTTCTTTTATAGATTATCTTCTCTTGATTTACGAATTCAAGAGGCTAAAATTATGAATTCTAGTATTTATGACTTCGAATTATAGATGCTAAAATTATTTGAATTAAAAGAATTAGACACTAATTAAGGTTTACGCAATTAGTACTTAACCTTAAGATTTTGCATAAGAAGGGTTTTCATTAAGTTATGAGTGATAAGCCAGCTAATTAGATTTATTTATAGTTTTTAAGAAGATTCTGGTGATACAAATATATTAACTACAAATTTCTTATTACTAGGATCACTTATTCTTGCTATGACAAGGTTTATTAAACATACAACTAAGGGTTATTTGACTATTAAAGTTTTTAAGCAAAACATGATGGAATAAGGTTATTTCTTCGGAACTTAATAGCATATACTTTGAATAACATATCTAAGCTGATTTCATATATTTTAGCTTTTTAGACGAGACATTATTTTCTTAGTTGAAAACGCTTGTATGACGTTAAAGGTTACGACAATCATACTTTTAGGGTATTCAACTAGCAGGATTTAATTGAAATGAAAGTTGTAAATGAAATATTTTTCTAGAATATTGTAGACCATACCCTAAATATCATTTCTAAACTGATTTCTATTACATTTTCGTTTAGATGAGAGGTTCTACGGATCGATGAAAAAGCTTGATAGTTCAATTTATTACTCGATAAGGGTTCAGCTTTTGATATTAGATTGCGACTACACCGCCTAGGATAATCTATCCATTTTTCAGGCATTAATAGGGCGTGACACTAGAAGTGATTTAAAGTTGGTTTCGCGACAAATGGCTTTTATCCGCGATGTTTTTCCTATAAGGATTCATTAGGGTTTAACCTTATTTTATTTCAACCTAGTATAAACATAAGGTATTTTTGTATTCACAGCAAGGGTACTATTTTTCAAGGTTATAGGATTTGGTTTCACAAATTCGAGTATATTCACGATAGCTACAACTATTCCAATTATGCAATTATTAACACTTTAATTATTTATCACTTATTGTTTTATGTAATAATATTTAAATATTATTTTATATCTGAGATCCTTGCAATGACAGAGGTATAATAAAACTGGTTTGGTTACTATTTGAATTCATTTGACTTATTTTAAATATTCCACTTTCTATACATATATACATGCACTTTATGTTTTAAATCTTTTCATATTTTTCAAGTTAATTCAAATCAAGTTCATTTATTAATTATCTTGGCAAAGTAAGGTATTCTACTGCCATGCTAATATTTAGATATCAATTTTTCTTATTTCATGTTTCATTTATTCAATTTATGTATGTTTGAATTCCTAGTACATTGAATACAACTTTTATTGGAAAGTAATTCAAACATAAGTGGAAATTAAATATTTTTATATATTTGAACTTCTGGAAACATGATTATTTCACTAAAATTGGTTCCATTGTGAGCTTCAGTGGGCTGGCGCAGCTCCATTTTACCTGACGTGGGAGGTCGAGAAGGGTCATGGAGGCTTGACACCGTGGCCGGCATGAGAAGAAGACGCGATGGTGGCGCTTGATCGCCAGAAGAAAGCTGAAATTGATGGGTAGTATGGACTCAACGATGCCCAAAGATGCCTCGGTTGCAAAGAATTGGATTGAGACTTACCGGTTTGGCTCAATTGCGATGCCTCTCCATTTTTGGTTTTTCTGGCCAAGAAACGGCGAGAAAGGGAGCTACGGTTTGATTGTTGGTTCTGGGAGTGAATGAGAAGAAGGGGAGGTCCAATGCGATGTACAAGAGCTATTTATAGCTGGCGAATGACGAATTCACAGGGTTTGAACGGAGGTGAAAAGAACGGCTTGGTTCTGGCGCTTTCGGTGAAATGGCGCAGCGTCTCTCGCCGGCAAGGTGATAACGCAAGGACGGCAGGAATGGCGCCGAGTCTCGAGGATGGACGTGGCAGGGGTCAAGTAGAGGCGACGTGCACCGGTCAGGCGTTGAATCGGCGAGGCTGGCGAAGGATCGGGAGAGGGTCGAGTCGGTCTCGGGCGAGAGGGGAGGAAGAGAGGAGGCAGCGAGATCAGAGGCTGACGGGTGGGTCCCAGGGTCACCGGTCGGCGAGTGAGCGGTTTCCCGTTACTGCCAACGCACGGTTACGGAAAAGGGAGCGGGCCCATGAGTCAGAGAGAGAAAACAATTCCAAGGACAAGCACAGCCGAGACATGCTCCATGTGACCATTAAAACGGCCGTCAAATCACTTTGAAAATTTTCCAAACTTTTTGACTGGGTTTATCTGGTAGTTTTTAACCTTCAGTAAAAACTTTAGATTAAAATACCGCATGGTTAAATTATAAAAATTCTGACACTGTAGGTTTTTACAGGATTTGAATTTCGGTTTTGTATTTATTTAAAGGTTCAAACATTATTATTAATTTTTGAAACTTTTACAAGGAGTTATAAATTGGTCAAGGATGTCGCTGTAAAATTTTCAACTCAAAATATTGGGTAGTTATTGTATAGAAATTCTGACATGAGAATTTCCAGTTTTTGATGGTCTCTGATTCTGAATTATTAGAGGGCTCTGCTTACATGATCAATTCCTAAGATTTTTACCAGGTGTAAACACTGCACTGAGGGAGATTTGGTAATTTTTACAGATCCAGATAATCTTCGAATATTTTTCATTAATTCTGACTAGTACTGTTTCTAGTCAAAAAGAGGTGTCATTCATTTTATTTACCCATTTTTCTGTGCATAAAATTTTACTTCTTGATTTTACTGACTTACCAGAGTGGTTAAGGTTCTATGGTAATTTTTCCAAAATTTATCTTTTACCATTTTATCTTTTCACCATTATCCATTCCTTTAATTCTATTTGTTTGATTTTCATTCAATACAAAAAATCCAGGAAAAATCCAAATAAATTTCAATCATGTCAAGAAAAATCAGAAATAAATATATTCAAATTCAAAATATTAATTTTTATATTATTGCATTTTTCGGGATGTTACAAATCTACCCCCCTTACAGAAATCTCGTCCCCGAGATTTGCAAGGACTAAATGGGTTAGAAAATTCTTTCTCGGATGTGGTTTTGTTGTTTCCTCGTCTTCTTGTTTCCAATATAGTCGCTTTGCAAAACATCGTTCTTGCGATTCCAAAGTGATGTATCTAGAATGGAGAAGATTTCTATTTGGGTTTCGCGTAAGCAGATGAGGAATATTACTAAATATCTCTTTTGATTGTATAACTAGGATTGTTAATAATGATAATCTAATTTAGAGGTGACATGCGATATGTTTAGAATATTTGAGGGAATGAATTAACGTTTGTTATTCGATTCATTTAGGCGAATTAAATGTTATCATCAAGAAATGATATTTGAATATAATGGTTGATCTGAATAGTCAACACTAGTTGATTTAGATTAGTTTAGAATGAATGTCATTCGAAGTGGTCTTTAGATTGAAAACAGGGTGAAGATAGTTCAAGGTTTAGGTTGAGGTAGGAGAATAAAATGATCCCGATGATTTAATTCGCTCGATCATCTTGGTAGACAGAGGGTTTCAGTTTTATTTGCATTTAGCAATTATGAAAGAATATAATGTACAGAGCGAAAAGGGTTGATTGCAGGAATTGAATATATATATAAGGGACATACTTAACATTGCATTAAGTGTCGGGTATAATTACATAAGGAAGATCTTTACATAAACGACATCGAGGCGGGGTTGTTCTAGGTACTTGACGCTTCCTAGGTCTTTGATATAACTTTGGAAATCACTGATTTCACCCTTGATGAGATGATGAACTCTTCTTGGTCAGGTGTTGGCGAAGTGATGAGGTTCTTCTAGATTGACACAGGCGACGTTGTCCATCTTATTCGAAACAATAGAAAGATTATTCACTGATGTTATAAAATAGATGGAGGATTGATCGGACAATGGTTAAAAATGAAAACGAAAGTTTGACACTTAACATCCTACCGCTATTTGGAAGGATTAAGATAAGATATATTTTGATGAGAGTTCAGTTAAATTCATAAGGCAATATTCCGCTTATCGAAATATTACTTTAAGATTAGACACAATGATTTCAAATTAATCTAAGTTCTGACAGAAACTATATTTATATGAGATGTACCTGGCATTGTGTCAGGTATGCCATGATTGATGTCTTGAGTTGGAGTGAATGCAGAGATAGGGTCTTGCTGGCCTTGATGTCGACTTTGCGACTGCTGTTGTTTGGCTTCATGGGGTTGGGTGGATTTTGCTTCTTCTTTGGGTACTTGTTGGCATAATGCCCACGTTCACGATAGCAAAAGCAAGTAACAGTGATTGCCTGGTCTTGAGCACCGGACGGCTGTTCACTGATGTTGTTGGAGGAATGAACAAATGATGGTTGAAGTTGGGAGTGGAATTGAGCAGGATGCTTTTTGGGGCAAGCGTCTTCATTCAGGCGTCTTTTCTTTAACTGATTCTTCGAGTAAACTGATTCAGATTTTGTTCCTCCTACTCTTGGAGTTATAATCTTAACTGATGTAACTTCTGGTATGACCATGGTTGCAGAAAATATTTGTTCTCTTTGCGGGCATCGCTTAGCAAGATGACCCTTCTGGTGACAGTTGAAGCACTCACGCTTCTCTTGTGGCGTCTTGATGGGTATGATTGGATTCTCAATACCATCTTCCTTTTTAATCTCAGCTTGCGGACATTCCCTTACCCAATGACCTTCTTCACCACACAAGAAACATGCTGATGGCGATGACCACTTATTACTTCTGGATGAAGGCGGTCAAAGTCCGTGTGTTGTTTCTTTAACTCCTTAGGCAATATTTTACGTGTAGCTAGTTTTTCTCTTCGATTGCCAAATCTTGAGCAACTAAGGCTCAAATTTCTCTCGATCTTTGAATTGTATTGGCAACTATCGGATCTAGGGACATTGAGTGGGCAATGGTCATGACCTTCACAAAGGTAATAAGTGATATTGCTCATAGGACATTTTCCAGAGAATGATTTCCTTCACAGGTGGAGCAATTTATTGCATGCTCATCGCCATGTGTCCTATTTCTCCACAGCGAATGCAAGCACGATCTTCGAATTGGCTGGGTTGGCAACACTTCAAAGAGCATCGCTTAGGTATTGAGTAAGATGTAGGAGTAGGTTGTTGCTCTAAACCATTTCCTTTTTCGGCAAGGATTGATCCAAGGTTGGAATTGTTCATGCTAGATATTGGGAATTTGGTTGGACTAAGGTAGGATTATCCGTTGATGGTGAAAGCTTAACATGGCTTCACTTTCCAAGATTTTATTGAGGAATCTTGTCACGGGCATCCCGCAACAATGATTATTATGAAAAAGTTATTTAGATGGAATTCTTGGTTTTCACAAAGTGAATGAGGAGTGCTAACAATTTATACCAAGATTCTTTAGCAATAATGAGCTAACTTAAGGAGAGGTACATGGTATACTAAAGTGTTTGAAATGATTGAAAGGATATATCTCAACTAGAGTTATTTGGAAAGAGCCGAATGTCGGTTATAGTGGTTGAAAAACTTATTACTCATTACTTGTGGTGGATGCATTAATGGATTGTGTCGGAGGTGTCTTCAAGATGTTGAACTTGGGAGGATATGGTTAGATGAAAGTTATCCATTTTACAAAGTATCATTCATTTTATTAAAATATTATTTTGAGAATAACCTATATATGGATTTGGTAATTGTTTGGTTAATTTATAAGGCAAGGTCTCATTCCTTAAAACATTGTTTCAAGGTTGGTTATTTGTTAGTTATTAGTTCATAAGGCAACTTTTCGTTCCTTAAAATTTTCTTAATTAGATTTTCTTATTAAATAAGGGTTGGCACATCGTAAATTTCCACCTAATGGTTTAACATTTACGAGAGTAACCAGAAAGCAATACAGAAGTTTCAAAACTTAAAATTGCAACAACACAAAATATATATATATATGCTCAACTTAGTATGCGGGAGGGGTATCTAATATTTTTCTTCTACTATCCTAACCATATGTATCTCTGCACAAGAGGTTTACTATGCAGTTAGAATAATGTGTCATTTGGATAGTACTATTTTTAAAATAAGCCATTCGACGACGACTTTCTTTTAATCTTTATACTACTTGCAACATGTTAGTACTCCAAAACTTCCATGAAGTCAATGGTTGCGACACTTTGTTACTTCCTATTCTCGAGTTGTTGATGTAGACGTCACTCGTTTATTGATTTATTACGAATTGTTTTCAAAAAGATTTGTCGGTAGTTTTTATTAAGCATAAGGAGAGAGTTTCTTCTAGATAGGATAACTAGAAGTGAAGAGAGAAAATTCTACAAGGAAGAAATGGGTATATGAATTATCCATTAAAAGGGAAGGGTGTACAGATAAAGAAACTAAATCTCACAAATGGAAAAAAGTACATCTACAATTAATGCTGCTCTTTTTATATTCCTATTAGAAAATAGGATTTTCAATTTATTCAATGGGTTAAGTTTCCTATATTTATACATACGGACAACTTATTGTGAAACTTCAACCTAGAGGTTAAGTTCACATATAAATCAGTCCTAACCAACCAAATAAAACCAATCTTCAAGTAGCGAGTTATAAACACCACATAAAAAAAATGCTTTATCTAACTAGAGCGGAATAACATGCTATGTATAAGGGTTCCTATTTTAAGGCAAGTCACAATATATTCTATCCTTCTGCACTTTACTGCTAGGTGAAGTCGTCTCTTCATGCAATGAGGTTCTTGAGCTTTGCTTCGCATTGTCGAGATTAGTGAAGCGTTATCGGCTCCAATAAGATTGTTGGCGTAAACCATGTAGCCTTCATTTGCAAGCAAGATAGTGACATACCTCGGACATCTTGAAACAATAGCGAGGATAAACTATCTTTAAGGAATGAGAAGAATTTGTTTACAAATCAAAATGAAAGTCTTGGTAAGAATAAGATCTTAAGAATGAGGAGAGAATAGCAAAATCTACATTTTGCAAATATGATAACTTTGAAACATAAGATTTTGAATTTGCTTATCCCAATGCTAACGACCATTCTATCTAGGGTTTATCCTACAGTCAGCATAGCTCTGATACCAATGCTGTGAGACCCGTTCTGATGAACAGGAACCTCCATGTGATTCTTGTGCCATTCCTGGATCGAGAGCTAGCACTCACATGTTTACAACAATTGGAATCACAACCATACAACATAATATTAAGCGGAAGCTATTATTTAAAGAAAATCTTACAACTCAGAGATATAGCAGCAAAAGAAGCAAGGTCTTGTAGTGTGCCCATCCAAAACCCGCAGGCAACTGACAAGGCATAATCCCTAGAAAGATTCGATGAAGAAAATCCCGCAACCTGCGATGAAAAGGAATCCTCGAGGCTTCGACAACTTAACCACCTAAAAACCACATATAAGCAAGGGTGAGTACATTCGTACTCTGCAAGACTTGAGCAAAGCCTATAATATATGCAGGCCATTTCAAAGGAGGCTACTACAGTTAATTTGCATAAAGCAGAATTGACATTGTAAAACAAGTTATTTGCAAACGGAAGTTATAAAAGCATAATTGACTCATATGAAATAAGTAAAGCATAAGTAATACTCACAACCCATCGCGAGCATCGAATAATCCAGAAATGGAATCCAACAATGTCGATCCTTTGACATGAAAACAAAAGCTGCTAAACAAGTTCCAAACCAAAACCCAATTTTGGAAAATACCAAAGCATTCTAACATTGGAATGACTTCACCAAGTGTCCATAACCGTGGACACGGCTAATCGATTAGATTTACACTCTGCAGAGGTGTACACTTTACCCACAAGGAATGATCAACCTCTTTTGCCAGATCAGTTAACACACTTCCTTTGGTGTGTCGGCAAGGAGATCATACAGAGCCGTTACATTATCTAGATGTGGCTTTGAACCAGCCCGGGACGTTTGACCCTCGCCATGGAAACAGAAACACTCACCCAAGACGTGGCTCCTTTCACATCACACCCAACACCACGTTTACATCACGGCAAGGCGTACACCGTTGCATTGGTAAGTAAACCCCAACAGATGACCAAACCGGAATGCTGTGCATAACTCCCGCCTTCCTTAGATGCAAAGCCACACCTAAATAACTTAATAGTCTAAGACTGTCCCATACCAGCCCTCGTGGTTGTACGAAAATCTTGGATCTATAGCGTCCCATTGCTCGGTCCTTAATCCGACACGGGCGATACTCCACCCTAACTACGTGCAAATCCTTTGCACCTCCGCTATTGCCAATAATCGCCCGCATCAAAACCATAGTTTTATTTTGGGTTTTTAATCAAAATACCCATAACCAACAGCTTTATTTCCAACATTTTCCATTTCTCAAGAAACAAATTTTGATCTGATCCTCATTCTCATTTGTTCTAAAAGCATGGCTAAGCATGGATAAAAGTAATCGCATATACCCACAATGACATTAAGTAATTGTCTAAGCTCAATCTATGGGTATCAAGGTACACATGTTCATACTTATCAAGGAAGTTTCATGAGACAACAGGTATAACTACCAGCACCACAAAATAGCGAATTTACAGAAAGTAAACGCGTGCATGAAACATTTTAATAAACACAATGCAAATTAAATACTGGGATCAAGATGGTCAAAGGGGGTGCTTGCCTTGCTTATATATCGTTTACGACGAAGACGCGATCACAGCTGACGGAGGCAACGGCGGAGGAAGGGACGTCGAATTCTACACGTCGATTGATCGGAAAATAGCAAATAATAAACTTCAATAAAGGCGAAAAGAAGACAGACAGAAAATCAAATAAAGATTCATTGCATAAACAGGGATGATTTAGGGTTTGAATTATTTACGACCTCATGAATTCGATACTTACAAATTCATATTCTTAATGGTTTTGAGATAACGAAACAGGGTTTCTTTTATAGATTATCTTCTCTTGATTTACGAATTCAAGAGGCTAAAATTATGAATTCTAGTATTTATGACTTCGAATTATAGATGCTAAAATTATTTGAATTAAAAGAATTAGACACTAATTAAGGTTTACGCAATTAGTACTTAACCTTAAGATTTTGCATAAGAAGGGTTTTCATTAAGTTATGAGTGATAAGCCAGCTAATTAGATTTATTTATAGTTTTTAAGAAGATTCTGGTGATACAAATATATTAACTACAAATTTCTTATTACTAGGATCACTTATTCTTGCTATGACAAGGTTTATTAAACATACAACTAAGGGTTATTTGACTATTAAAGTTTTTAAGCAAAACATGATGGAATAAGGTTATTTCTTCGGAACTTAATAGCATATACTTTGAATAACATATCTAAGCTGATTTCATATATTTTAGCTTTTTAGACGAGACATTATTTTCTTAGTTGAAAACGCTTGTATGACGTTAAAGGTTACGACAATCATACTTTTTAGGGGTATTCAACTAGCAGGATTTAATTGAAATGAAAGTTGTAAATGAAATATTTTTCTAGAATATTGTAGACCATACCCTAAATATCATTTCTAAACTGATTTCTATTACATTTTCGTTTAGATGAGAGGTTCTACAGATCGATGAAAAAGCTTGATAGTTCAATTTATTACTCGATAAGGGTTCAGCTTTTGATATTAGATTGCGACTACACCGCCTAGGATAATCTATCCATTTTTCAGGCATTAATAGGGCGTGACACTAAAAGTGATTTAAAGTTGGTTTCGCGACAAATGGCTTTTATCCGCGATGTTTTTCCTATAAGGATTCATTAGGGTTTAACCTTATTTTATTTCAACCTAGTATAAACATAAGGTATTTTTGTATTCACAGCAGGGGTACTATTTTTCAAGGTTATAGGATTTGGTTTCGCCAAATTCTGAGTATATTTGCGATAGCTACAACTATTCCAATTATGCAATTATTAACACTTTAATTATTTATCACTTATTGTTTTATGTAATAATATTTAAATATTATTTTATATCTGAGATCCTTGCAATGACAGAGGTATAATAAAACTGGTTTGGTTACTATTTGAATTCATTTGACTTATTTTAAATATTCCACTTTCTATACATATATACATGCACTTTATGTTTTAAATCTTTTCATATTTTTCAAGTTAATTCAAATCAAGTTCATTTATTAATTATCTTGGCAAAGTAAGGTATTCTACTGCCATGCTAATATTTAGATATCAATTTTTCTTATTTCATGTTTCATTTATTCAATTTATGTATGTTTGAATTCCTAGTACATTGAATACAACTTTTATTGGAAAGTAATTCAAACATAAGTGGAAATTAAATATTTTTATATATTTGAACTTCTGGAAACATGATTATTTCACTAAAATTGGTTCCATTGTGAGCTTCAGTGGGCTGGCGCAGCTCCATTTTACCTGACGTGGGAGGTCGAGAAGGGCTGTGGAGGCTTGACACCGGTGGCCGGCCGCGGAGAAGAAGACGCTAGATGGTGGCGATTGATCAGAGAAGAAAGCTGAAATTGATGGGTAGTATGGACTCAGCGATGCCCAAAGATGCCTCGGTTGCAAAGAATTGGATTGAGACTTACGGTTTGGCTCAATTGCGATGCCTCTCCATTTTTGGTTTTTCCGCGTAAACGGCGAGAAAGGGAGCTACGGTTTGATTGTTGGTTCTGGGAGTGAATGAGAAGAAGGGGAGGTCCAATGCGATGTACAAGAGCTATTTATAGCTGGCGAATGACGAATTCACAGGGTTTGAACGGAGGTGAAAAGAACGGCTTGGTTCTGGCGCTTTCGGTGAAATGGCGCAGCGTCTCTCGCCGGCAAGGTGATAACGCAAGGACGGCAGGAATGGCGACGAGTCTCGAGGATGGACGTGGCAGGGGTCAAGTAGAGGCGACGTGCACCGGTCAGGCGTTGAATCGGCGAGGCTGGCGAAGGATCGGGAGAGGGTCGAGTCGGTCTCGGGCGAGAGGGGAGGAAGAGAGGAGGCAGCGAGATCAGAGGCTGACGGGTGGGTCCTGGGGCCACCGGTCGGCGAGTGAGCGGTTTCCCGTTACTGCCAACGCACGGTTACGGAAAAGGGAGCGGGCCCATGAGTTAGAGAGAGAAAACAATTCCAAGGACAAGCACAGCCGAGACATGCTCCATGTGACCATTAAAACGGCCGTCAAATCACTTTGAAAATTTTCCAAACTTTTTGACTGGGTTTATCTGGTAGTTTTTAACCTTCAGTAAAAACTTTAGATTAAAATACCGCATGGTTAAATTATAAAAATTCTGACACTGTAGGTTTGTACAGGATTTGAATTTCGGTTTTGTATTTATTTAAAGGTTCAAACATTATTATTAATTTTTGAAACTTTTACAAGGAGTTATAAATAGGTCAAGGATGTCGCTGTAAAATTGTCAACTCAAAATATTGGGTAGTTAGTTTATAGAAATTCTGACATGAGAATTCCAGTTTTTGATGGTCTCTGATTCTGAATTATTAGAGGGCTCTGCTTACATGATCAATTCCTAAGATTTTTACCAGGTGTAAACACTGTACTGAGGGAGATTTGGTAATTTTTCCAGATCCAGATAATCTTCGAATATTTTTCATTAATTCTGACTAGTACTGTTTCTAGTCAAAAAGAGGTGTCATTCATTTTATTTACCCATTTTTCTGTGCATAAAATTTTACTTCTTGATTTTACTGACTTACCAGAGTGGTTAAGGTTCTATGGTAATTTTTCCAAAATTTATCTTTTACCATTTTATCTTTTCACCATTATCCATTCCTTTAATTCTATTTGTTTGATTTTCATTCAATACAAAAAATCCAGGGAAAATCCAAATAAATTTCAATCATGTCAAGAAAAATCAGAAATAAATATATTCAAATTCAAAATATTAATTCTTATATTATTGCATTTTTCGGGATGTTACAAACGGCCCCAGCGCCCCACCTCCCCGTCGACTCCACCGCCTCCCCCGCCGTCGACTCCACCGCCCCGGCGCCCCACCGCCATCGACTCCACCGCCTCCCCCGCCGTCGACTCCACCGCCCCGTCGACTCCACCGCCCCGTCGACTCCACCGTCGTCGACACCACCGCCCCGGCGCCCCTCCGCCCCGTCGACTCCACTGCCCCGTCGACTCCTATATGAGAAATTCCCAGTTCGGTAGCATAGCCCGCCATCCCAGAAAGCACTTGTAAGTTGCAGGTCAACCTTTGCAGGCACTGTACCTGCAATCTATATGATAACAACTTCTATGAACATATCCACCCCAATTGAAAACAATCATAGATATACATCCCATAATAACTATCAGAAATAGTAGAAATTTACTGAAACAACTCAAAAATAGAACGCAGTTTGTTTGAAAATTGGAGAGCAGACATCCCATATTTAGATAAGATGAAATGTTGACAATAGTGTGTTATGAAATAATTCTGGAGAGCAGAAATCATGTATTTGGATAACATGACATGTAGACAATGCAATGTGTTATGAAAGAATTCTGTTGAGAAGAAATCCTCTATGTAGATAACATCACATGTGGACAATGCAGTGTGTTATGAAACTGTACTTACAAAAGTTGTTATAAACAAGCTTGGACAACAACTCCGGTTGCATCATGTCCTGAGCAGATATTTGAGGATTAAGCCAGGAAAAAAGATATGGTGGAGCAGGTGCCCAGGGATATGCTGCTGCTAGTAATGTACCCAATGGAACAGCACGGGCATTAAGAGCTTTTGCAGGATGAACCTGAAAAAGAAACTCATTAGCCTATTGTTATCGATGACAAAAAGGAAGCAAGCACTTCAAAATTGAACATTAATAAGCATCTTTCTCAAGCTGCTAATTAGCTTTAACCCACATCTTTAGTGATGAATTGGACATTGTGTAGTCAACAGAGGAAGCCAAAGTAACAAAGATACTGTCTGCACATTAGAAAATATCTTATTGAATAGGAAAAACTGCTTATCTACTTCAGCCTTGTTTAAAAAGGCCCAACATCAAAGGTTACGCTTATGTGCAAGCTATAGCAAGACTACTAATTTTAGAACCCTATTGTCAAAGGCCATAATGAATTACTGATCTATAACTGAATAAGCCAAATCATGACCCGTGACTACATGCAAGCAGCAATGTCGAATGTAATAGCAGTTGAACATATTTATGCTTTGTTCCTCAAGACAAATCTAGGTGTTACTCTACTAGGACAATTGGATGTGCTTCACATATCATTTCAATTTTAAACTTCACAACATGGAAATGGGATGTCCTTGCCAACACTCCACAAACTGGGTATGTAATCCATCATAACCGTATCAAGTACATCTCTTGCAAAGAAGTGTCTTCTTTCCATGTATGTTTTGATGCCTTTTTCAATATTTTGTCATATGTGCTTCTGTACTCGTCATACAATTATGCAACTTTAGACTCTGTTAGTTGAGATAGCTATTTCAATTATAATTGCATATTATTTTCCTTTTTCATCTCAGCATATGTTAGAGTTTAGGTTGCGTAACCTACGTCTCCCGTTCGAGAGTGCTTATTTATAAGTAGCTGGAATGACATATTTATAAGCAAGCAGTCTCGAATTGTCCATGTATTTTGGACAGTTCGAGGATATGTGGTTTGGACAAGTTCCTGAGCTGTTGAACAACTCACAGAGTAGATTTCGGTAGTGTCTCCCTGGTGTTCTCCGGATACACACCCCTCTTGACAGGTTGTCGAGACGTGTATTTGGAGAACAGCGGGGAGATGTTGCCGAAATTTTCTCTAGAGTTGTACAACGGCTCAGGAACTTGCCCAAACCACAAATCCTCGAATGGGATTAGGACCAAACCTATTTAGAGATTCGGAGTTATCGTTCGTACTTATTTAGTTGGTCCACATATAGACTTTTCTTGAAGATCATTCGTTCATCTGTTACTCTACTGCAATATGGTAGAACAATGACATGCTATGAATTATCCATTGACTTGTTGCTTCGGATGATTTATTATCAAGTTCGTATAATAGGTACCAATTGATTTCTCTCATGTCAAATATATGTCCATGTTAGATTAGAAAACACAAAATGTCGCAATTGGAGAGCATCGGCTCATCGCCAGAAAGTGTAGAAGGTGCTCCTGAGGGGCCCAGCCAACTTCCAAGTGTCGACCCGAGCCAAGTTCGAAATGTCGAGGGGCCAAGTAAGGTGAGGAAGGCCCGAGGACCGAGCAAAGGGGCCACAGGGAGAACGCCGCAAATTCTCCACTTCAATGTGACGGGCGTTTGCACGGGTCCTCCCAAGTGCAAGGGACAATACCGCTCATTCCTCGGGCAACTGGTGAGGGAGAGAGTTCCCATAACGGTTAAGGATTGGAGAAAGGAGGTCAGCGTCGAGCAGAAGAACCGGCTGTGGGACGAGGTTAAAGGAAAATGGATTATCGAAGAGGAGGATGAAAACAATGCCAGACAGTACGCCTTGAAGAGGATGGGTGTGGCTCTGAGGCACTTCAGGGTCTACATGCACAGTGAGTATGTGCTGAAAGGTCGTAGACCATTTGAGAGGTATCCGTTCGTGACTCCCGATGTTTGGGAGGAGTTCACGAGGATCAAGAGTACACCCGAGGCGGAGGAGCTAAGACAAAAGAACGTTCCTACCTGCAGGTGAACACGCACGCCGCACCACCCTGCTCAAAGCTCTACGAAGGGAAGAAAGCAGAATGGGCATGACTAGCCGAGGAGTGCTCCAACTCTGGGACAGCGATGCCTTACTCGCACATATGTGAGGAGCGGGCACGTGACTGGGTATTAGCGAGGACAAAGAAAACCGCGGACGGGCAGCTGGTAGTACCAAACCCCACTACCGCTCAAGTCGTCTCCACCATCGTAAGATATCAAACTTACTACATTGTAGTAGACCATTCCTGTTGTATTTCAGATCTAATTCGTACTCGCTTCTTGCAGGAGGAGGTAAGCCAGAGGAAAGAGCAAGGGACCTTTCTTAGCCAAGGGTCAAATGACATCCTATCCTCTGCGATCGGGAAGCCCGACCATGAGCGCCGGGTGCTTGCCGCAGGGGCGGGGCATACGAAGAAGACCTACTTCCAAGATGATGCTGCGAGTACCAGATCAAGAACATGGGAGGCACGTGCGGAGCGCCTGAAGGACACGCTTAGGGAGCAGCCGAGGGAGGAGATCAAGGAGGAGATGAGGGGGGAGATGAGGGTGCAGATGATGGCACGTGAGGAGGAGATGAGGGTGGAGATGATGGAACGTGAGGAGCGTCTAAGGGCCGAGATGATGGCGATGATCTCCCAGAGTCAGAGCCAGATGCTCCCGCCTACTGTAGAGAAACCTGTGCCCCCACCAAGTAGCTGCGGTTCCAAAAATGATAAGTCCGATTCCCAGCTGAAGGTAATAATTAATTTTGCCTAACTTAATGGTGTGAGGGTAACACTTCATAAGTTTTCTCTCAAGTTGCGCACTTTTTGCAGGCGCCTACCAAGTGCCAGCTCACCTTGATGGAAGACTGATTTCCTATTGAGACTGCACACGGGGTTGCATTTCCATGCAAGGAGACCGACACTGTGCATGGTTAGCCTTTGGGGAAGGGCTACATGAGGGTCCAGGTGGACTATGTCCACGAAGCCTTCTTATCACATGTGCTCGAGTTCCCCCCAACGAAGACATCACCACTCTCGGGCTAGCGCGGATGTCGTTCATCAAGTGGCCCACGACAGTGCATCGTCTCGGTCAAGGTAAACATCCTCACGCCTTCTCGTACCATTCCAAAGAGTATTGCAACAAGTTACTTAATTATGCGCGTGCTTTGTAGGTTCCTACCGTACATGCGCCTGCTCCCACGACCGTGACGAGCCCTGCACAAAGTACAGAGCTGGTGCATAAAAGGACTAGCACGATAACCACAGAACCACTGGAGGCCTCTGCTAAAAAGGCTAGGCTCACAAAGGCCACAGCTCCCCCTCAGGTACATCAAAAGCCCACTGCCTCGGCCTCAGAGACTCCTTCGGCCTAGAAAGAAGAGCCGACACAGGCCACAAGGAAGCCTTATGAATTTAAGGCCTACGTACAAGGAAAGCCCCTTCTGCCTCCCAGCAAATTGAATGCTCTAGGCATATGGACTCGACAGCTCCATGGATGGTACGTTGACAAAGTGAAAGAAGTGAGCGTATCGACTTCAATGTTAGATACAGAAAGGGACATTTCCACCGCGAGGAGGATGGGACATTCCCAGTTAGTTTTGAGGATCTGTTCCGTCTGTACCAACTGATAGCCATCGATATTTCTACTGTACGATCCTGGATGCTGTGAGTATCGCACCACGTTGCACGACCTTATGACTTCCATAGGATTTTGCATTACGCTTTTTAACATTCAATACGAGTTGTAGGGCGATGAGGCAGCGAGTCGTGACGAATAGACAACTAGTTGGGTTCGTCGACCCTGAGCTTGTGTCCGCGACGATGGCTAGGCTTCAACCGGAATGGGTTGCCTCCTATATCAAGAGGGCATTGCAAGATGAGTCAAAGAAGAACTTCATTCTACTCCCGTACCACGAGGAGTAAGTGCTACTTCACCGTTCAATTACTTCTACGCACTGAAACCGTATGTGAACTTATTTTCTTCGCTACAAACCATTTAATAAGCAACCATTGGGTTCTACTCGTGCTCCTTCCGAGTGACAACAAAGTGTACACTTTTAATTCGATTGATAGGAGACCGATGGCCTACGCGATCAAACCTCCTTTGGAGCAGTAAGTGCACCACTCTTATCTAACATTTTCTGTATTTAACTACGTTGATTATTTTTTTACTCAACGGCATCTCTCCAATGTATATAGGGGTTTCAAGGAATTTGTCGAAGCAGGAGGGACACACGACGACAAAAAGGGCTCCAAGCTGGAGTATGTCTGCTTCATGGTACAAGTGGCTATCATATATAAGATTTAGATTTTCTGACATATTTTCTTCATCCCTTAATTTATTTTTCTTTCTTCACAATGTCATCAACGAGTGGCAGCGACGATCATTGTGGTTTGTATGTCATGCAACACATGGTGATCTTGATTGCCTACTGATCGCTTCCTAAGGTAGTACATGCATTATTATACAATTAGTCTTTCACATAGAAATTTGAAAACTTAAATTAGAGCACTCGCTTCTATTTTGCAAGATACCAATATCCCCGTAAGAGTGTAGACAAGATCGCACTCAACAAGATACGAGATCACTTATGCCGTGGTAATCGGATAGAATGCTTGTCGGAGGACGGACGGTTTAGAGATCCCGAAAGCTCTTACTAGACCAGATGTGAACAATATTACATATCTGAATGCGATTGCATGTGTACTTATGGTTAAGCATGTTTACGTTCTATTTTGTTAACGAATGTGATATGTGTTTGTTGTAACAAAGTGTTCATGTTCTTTGAATGTGATATGTTGTCTATAATTTCTGTGTGAATGTGATATGTGCATATTGTGTGGAATATGTGCTGATTGGAATGTGATAGCACACCACACCCCTTCATCTTTGTCGGTTCTCACAAGAAATTTGATAGAGATGTGACGGTCATCTCTATCGGTTCTTTGAAAGAAGCGATAGGGATGATGAACTCATCTCTATCGGATCTTTATAAGAAGTGCTAGAGATGAGGGTATTCATCTCTATCGGTTCTTTCAAAGAAGTGATAGAGATGAATATATTATCTCTATCAGTTCTTTTTAAGAAGCGATAGAGATGAGGCGGTCATCTCTATCGGTTCTTTATAAGAAGCGATAGAGATGAGTGTATTATCTCTATCGGTTCTTTGTAAGAAGCGATAGAGATGAGGCGTTCATCTCTATCGGTTCTTTATAAGAAGCGATCGCTTCTTACAAAGAACCGATAGAGATAATACCCTCATCTCTATCGCTTCTTACAAAGAACCGATAGAGATGACAGTCTCATCTCTATCGGGCGAGAACCGACTGTAATAATGCCCCCTCATCTCTGTCTCATGACTTTGTGTCACCACCAGAACCGACTGTGATGATAAAAAAGAACCGATTGTGATGTATATTTGTGTAGTAGTGATACATCTACTATGTATGAGATACACTGATGACACATAAGAATGTAACATTCTCGTAGTGTCCCATGGCGGGTATATCTAACCCATGTTCTTCAACATGCGTCCACAATGTATAGATGATATCTCCATATCCCATGATCTATGAAGCATGATCATCGATCACTACATGTGTTGATCTATTCATCGTTGTCCTATACGATGATATCTGATCAGAGATATTTATCGAATGACATCAATAAGTAAAGAGCTTCATAGCAAGTCACATACTTGTTGATCAATACAATGATATACATTCATTGGATCAATAATCATATTATTATTAATAAACATAGTCATGTTACAATCATCTAAATGATTGCCTCAAGGGCATAACACTAACAATCTCCCAATTGCACTTGAGTCAATCAATTAAGTATCTAATACCAAAAGACCTCGTGTGCGCCTCATGCTTAGGCTGTGGCAGTGGCTTTGTCAACGGATCGGCCACATTGGCTTCGGTATGTACTTTGCATATTCTCACGTCATCTCTATCCATAATCTCGCGAATAAGGTGAAAGCGTCGGGGAGTATGTGTTTAGACTTCTCATGAGATCTAGGCTCTTTAGCTTGTGCAATGGCACCACTATTATTGCAATAGATGTCGATTGGACTAGAGGCACTAGCAACCACACCAAGCTCTGTGATAAACTTCTTAATCCACACAGCTTCTTTTGCGGCCTCCGAAGCCGCAATGTACTCCGCTCCTGTCGTAGAGTCAGCCACCGTGTTTTGCTTGGAACTCTTCCAGCTTACTGCTCCTCCATTTAGTGTAAACACAAACCCGGATTGCGATCGGAAATCATCTTTGTCAGTTTGGAAGCTTGCATCGGTGTAACCCTTGGCAACCAGATCTTCCTCACCTCCAAAAACAAGGAACATACCCTTAGTTCTTCTCAAGTACTTCAGGATATTTTTTATGGCTATCCAATGACAATCACGAGGATCCGCTTGGTATCTGCTCGTGAGACTTAGAGCATATGAGACATCTGGACGTGTGCAGATCATGGCATACATAATAGACCCAATAGCTGAAGCATATGGAATCTTGTTCATCCTATCTCGCTCATCAGTTGTCGAAGGACACTGATTCTTGCAGAGACTGATGCCATGTGACATTGGCATAAAACCTCTCTTGGATTCATGCATATTGAACCTTTTCAATATCTTGTCAATGTACATTTCCTGACCTAATCCAATTAACCTTTTTGATCTATCTCTATAGATTTTTATGCCCAAGATATAGCATGCTTCTCCCAAGTCCTCCATTGAGAAACTCCTTTTCAATGAAGTCTTAACATCTTCAAACATAGGAATATTATTTCCGATCAATAATATGTCATCCACATACAAAATCAGAAACACAAGTGCTCTCCCACTAGCCTTCTTGTAAACGCAAGGCTCTTCTTCATTTTTGATAAAGTCAAACCTTTTGACTACTTCATCAAAACGAATGTTCCAACTCCGAGATGCTTGCTTTAACCCATTAATGGATCTTTGAAGCTTGCATACCCTTTTAGCATATTTAGGATCAACAAAACCTTCAGGTTGTATCATGTATACATCCTCAGATAGATTCCCATTAAGAAAGGCTGTTTTGACATCCATCTGTCATATTTCATAATCAAAATATGCAGCAATAGCTAAAATGATCCGGACAGACTTGAGCATGGCTACCAGTGAGAAGGTTTCATCATAGTCAACTCCTTGAACTTGTTTGAAACCCTTTGCCACCAACCGTGCCTTATAGATCTGAACTTTTCCATCTACGTCTATCTTCTTCTTGAAAATCCATTTGCATTCAATGGTTTTTAGACCATCAGGAGAATCGACCAAGTTCCAAACTTGATTGTCATGCATGGATTGAATTTCGGATCTCATGGCTTCAAGCCATTTTTTGGAGTTTGGGTCCATCATTGCTTCTTCATAAGTCGTGGGCTCATCATTGTCCAACAATAATTTGTCATTCCCATATCTTATAGGTACATGACACGGCCTCCCCGACCTACGTGGGGCTAGTGTCTCTTCCACAGGTTGAACAACACTTTGTACATCTTGTGAAGGTTCAGTGGTAGCTTGAACATATTCATGTGATTCTCGAACTTCATCGAGATACACATCACTCCCACTGATTTCTTTTGAAAGAAACTCTTTCTCCAAGAAGACACCATTTCGAGCAACAAAAATTTTGTTCTCGTTTCTTTTGTAAAAGTAATATCTATTTGTTTCTTTAGGATACCCCACAAAAAAGTATTTTCTGATTTAGGTGCAAGTTTATCTGATTGTAAACATTTTACATAAGCCTCACATCCCCATATCTTGAGAAATGACAACATGGGTCTTCTCCCAGTCCATATCTCATATGGCATCTTCTCAACGGATTTTGATGGGACCCTATTCAAAGTGAACGCAACTGTCTCTAGAGCGAAACCCCAGAAGGATAATGGCAGATCTGTTTGGCTCATCATTGACCGAACCATATCTAATAAAGTTCGATTTCGTCGTTCGGACATGCCATTCCATTGAGGCGTTCCTGGCGGAGTAAGTTGCGAAACGATTCCACATTGCTTTAGATGATCACCAAACTCTTAGCTCAAGTATTCGCCACCACGATCTGATCGTAAGTGTTTTATTGATTTGCCAAGTTGATTTTATACTTCGTTCTGAAACTCTTTGAACCTTTCGAAAGTTTCGGATTTATGCCTCATTAAATAGATATATTCATATCTACTAAAGTCATCGGTAAAAGTTACAAAGTACTGAAACCCACCCCTAGCAGTCGAGCTCATTGGTCCACATACATCTGTGTGTACTAGGGCCAATAATACACTCGCTCTCTCACTAAAACCTGTGAAAGGGGCTTTTGTCATCTTGCCAAGTAAACAAGACTCAAATGTTTCAAATGATTCAAAATTAAATGAGGTTAGAAGTCCATCACCTTGGAGCTTCTTCATGCGCTTCTCATTTATATGTCCTAAGCGACAATGCCATAAAAAGGTAGGGTTCAAATCATTAGGCCGAGGCCTTTTTACATTAATGTTATAGACAGGTTTTTCATCGAGTTCAAGTACGTACAACCCATCCACCATGGGCCAACGTCCATAATACATATCATTCAAAAATATCGAACAAACAAAGTTCTTTATTCTGAAATCATAACCTTCATGTTCCAAACAAGAAGATGAAATAATGTTTCTACTCAAAGATGGAACAAAATAACAATTATTGAGTTCTAAAACTAATCCTGAAGGCAAATATAATGGGTACGTGCCAACGGCAAGACCAGCAACACTTGCTTTATTCCCCACGTGAAGATCCACTTCTCCTTTTGCCAAGTCTCTACTCTTTATCAGCCCCTGCATCAAATTGCAAATGTGAGCAACCGAACCGGTATCATATACCCATGAGCTGAGTGAAGAAGTAGCAAGATTAATTTCTATAACATTAATACCTGAAGTGGAAATCACATTTCCATTCTTCTTATCTGCCAGGTACTTTTTGCAGTTCCATTTCCAATGTCCTGACTTCTTGCAATAGAAGCATTGGGTATCAGGTTGAGGGCCAACTTTAAGCTTCTGAAGCTTAGTTTTGAGGCTTGCGATCTCATCTTGAGCCTTGCCCTTGCCCTTGCCCTGCTCTTTCCCCTTCTCCTAGCCTTAGCCTTCCTCTTTTTGAATGTAGTTGTTTTCTTAACCATCATCACATGATTGGGTTTTTTCTTAATGCTTTCCTCAGCAGCCTTGAGCATCCCATGTAGTTCGGTCAGGCTCTTTTCCATGCTATTCATATGAAAATTCATAATGAATGGCTCAATGCTCTGTGGCAGAGACTGGAGAATAACATCTGTGGCCAAACCGAGGCTAACGGGAAACTCAAGTTTTTCCAATCTCCCAATGTAACCAATCATCTTGATCACATTAGGGCTGACCGGACTGCCTTCAGCCAGCTTACAAGCAAATAAAAGCTTTGAGATACCATACCTCTCAGCTCTTGCTTGATTCCCAAACATGCCCTTCAAGCCCACAATCATATTGTAAGTATCCTGGTCCTCATATTGCTTTTGGAGCTCAGAGTCCATGGTGACAAGCATGAGACGGCTGACCTCCAGAGAAGCATTAACATGTTTTTCATATTCAACCTTCAAATTGCGAGGAGCATTTTCAGCTGGTTCATCAGGAATTGGATTCTCTAGAACATAGTCCTTCTTTTCATGCTTGAGAACAATTCTCAGGTTGCGATACCAATCAATAAAATTAGTTCCATTAAGTTTTTCCCTTTCCAAAACCGATCTCAAAGCAAAACCGGGTGTAGCAGGAGTAGGAGAAGGTGCCATTGAACTACAACAAAAACATGCAAAGATTCTAAGCACTATGTTTATGTAAAAATTTTATTAAACATTTTAATAAAAGACACTTCTATTTTATATCCCTTTTATAGACACATAGTGAGTATTCAAGATCCATATTCATTAAACACTAGTGAGCTTTGGCATCACTGCTAGAAATTTAATGACATAGGTAAGAAACATCTTTTCTAATTACATCATATGTAACTCTTGTTTGTTGAGTATGAAAACAAGTAATGAATGCCTCCATCAACTTGACTCATGGCCAGGTCAACCTGCCCCTAGGGCTCACACGAGGGAGGGAGCACTTCCCGTTTTCAGGTGCCAATTAAGAAACCTGCCTCATGTGTGTTTTCCTAGACACCAATTGTCTTGTATAGGTTCCTTCATTACTGAAATCAAATCACAACCACTTATGTCCTCAAGCCAAAACCGTTTTGATAGCTTGATTAAATCTACCATTGTTATGCGTGATGTGTCCAACACATCCCTATCATCTATTAAGATAGCCATTGATATACTACTTTGGCAGTCATATCAATAACGATCTAAATTCTTGACAGGTGCAACAATTGGATGGACATTTTGATTTAAAATTTTTAATTATAGGGAAGAACAATATCTACTATGAACATGGCATCACATGCAATGAGCATAAAGAAAATAGCAAAGATTAAACACACATCCACAGAAAAAACAAATAAGCTATGAAATAGCATGGCCCTTAGCATTAAGATCTCCATCATCATGCTTGTTTGTTCACCTAGCCACCTTGCTTGATTGTTCACCTAATCATAATGCTTGATACCATCATCTTCATCATTATGGATGCAACGCCTTACAACTTTTGATAATGAATTTTACATGAGGGTTTGAAGCATCACAAGTCAACACGCAGGTCATTATACAATTTAAATAGCCTTAGGGCTTGACACGGCACGCAGGCCATGTGAAAATTACATGCATCACATACACATAGGACATACTATTTCACATAATTTCCTGCAAAAACGAGTTAAACAAAAACAATCCTACGACTCCGGGGTCCGAGGGGCGCCCGCGCGGCGGTGTCCACCGGCGGTCAATGGCGGGTCCGAGGGGCAGAGCCCCTGGCGGTGGTCCCTAACAATGTGTCAATGTGTAAGGGTACATCACAGACGGTTTTCGAACCGTCTGTGAAAATTCTCATCACAGGCGGTTCTACATTATAACCGTCTGTGATGAGTACTCATTACAGACGGTTTTCAAGTAGAACCGCCTGTGATACATAAACATCACAGACGGTTTATGAATAGAACCGTCTGTGATACAACATCACAGACGGTTTATGAATAGAACCGTCTGTGATCCTCTTTTTTTCCCCTGGACACCTAGCAGAACTTCCATCATTAGCATCTGTTGTTCAAAATTTTATTCTTCTTAGGTATTTCTGCAACGAAATTCATAAGGCACAACCAAGTTATAGATTTAGTAATTGAATATCTAAACCTCCTAGATGCATCGAGGCAACAGCTTGTCTGATCAGGATCGTCTTAAAATATGAAGTTTTGTAGCACTTTCATCTCTTTCTTATTATAATATTGATGGATTCTATGGTAAAATCCATTTCATTCCACAGTTCGTCATGAACGCTGTCATATTCTGATTTATTGATTCCACTTTATCCGCATCCCCGAACGAGAATACCATAGGCAGCCATTCTTCTTGAACTATAGAGTTGATTAAGTCATCATATGGAGTTGATTAAATTATCGTATGGCTCTATACGATAATTTAATCAACTCCGTATGATGACTTAATCAACTCTATAGTTCAAGAAGCATGGCTGCCTATGATATTCTCATTTAGGGATGTGGATAAAGTGATAATGATAAATCAGTGCCTGACACCTTTCAGGACGAACTGTGGAATGAAATGGATTTTACCTTAGAATCCATCACTATTATAATAAGAAAGAGATAAAAGTGCTACAGAACTTTATATTTTAAGACGATCCTGATCAGATAAGCTGTTGCCTCCATGCATCTAGGAAGTTTAGATATTCAATTACTATATCTATAACTTGGTTGTGTCTTATAAATTTCGTTGCAGAAATACCTAAGGTAAGAAAATTTCAACAATGTATACTAATGATAGAAGTTCTGCTGGGGGTGTAGGGAAAAATAGAGGGTCACAGACGGTAGCGTGCTGAAGAATTGGATTAGGTAAGAAAGATAGTTCTGGATTAGGTAAGAAAGAAGTGCAATAGTAGCCATGTGAAGAGGAGAAAAGAATCTAAGAGAAATTAATTTGGTGATCGACAATAATTATATTCTTGAACTAGTTTGATTTCACGTCATTATTATTTTTCGAGCAGGGACAATTGGCTAATGTAATAATCTTTCTCACAACCCATATATCAAAAGTTTTAATCCAAAACATAACATGTGGTTGCCTCTGTGATTACTTCACACAATATGTACTTCACATGATCAAATATTCGCATCCAACAACACATGGTCACATAATCATTAGCTTAATTCATGTTACGAACAATTATTTGATACTTGTCAATTAGTTTCAATTTCGAATCTACCAATTTTACACAAAGCTATGCCCTAGCAAGCTCCTCTTTCTTGATCAATCATCAAACACAACGACAAATATACTTACTGGTTCTATGGATCTATTTTCAAGTACATGAGTAGACATATCCTTGTGAAATTGACAAGACAAATGCAAAGATGTATGTTCTAAGAGATACTTGTCTTCAGGAATCATGTATAAAAATATTTATCTTCAGGAATCATGTATGTTCTAAGATATACTTTGGTCACCCGTTGAATGATCCATGGTATCAATCCTTGCAACATATATCAATATTAAACATGAGAAGCGATTTTGTTCGCCCAAGAAACGTAAACATGAGAAGCGATTTTCACATCATCAAAGAAAAATCTGGTAGCAACACACCCATTCGTTAGGGTTGGACAGGATGACATCCATGTGCATGCCAACGAAGGAGACGACGATGCCGGGGACGGTGCCGGGGTACTCGATGATGACGTTGCTCCGGCCCTCGGCATAGCTCACCTTCAGCTGGGACTAGCTGATGAGCCTCGCGAGGAGGGCGACAAAGGGGTCACGGTCGAGGCCGCCAACGGCGTCCTTGAACGGCGGCACCAGAGATGCCATCTGAGACGTACCCTCGAGCAGTGGCGCCGACATCCCTTGTTCGATCGAGGAGGCCGAAGCGTCGGGGAGGAGGTCGAGAATCGCTGGGGGGCTAGCTAGGGTTTGCAGGAGACGAAACACATAGGTCTGCGCTACGAACCTCTATCGATAGGTTTATATAGTGGTTTTAGGTCATATCACAGACGGTTCGTAGTTAGAACCATCTGTGACGTGAACTTATCACAGACGGCTCGTATTTAAAACCGTCTGTGATATTATCACAGATGGTTTTTAGCTAAAACCGTCAGTGATATGGATGTATATCACTGACGGTTCATGAAGATTACTGTCTGTGATTATATCACTGACGGTTTCACTATAGAACCATCAGTGATGTTCTTTAGCACAGACGGTTTTTTCAAACTGTCTGTATTGAGGCGTCTAATATAATCCTTTCTGTAGTAGTGTCTGAAGAGGAATGCGGTATGTTACGATAGTACAAAAAAAATCTACCGCATAACCAGAAAGCTACTCGCAAGAAGGGGATCATAGATTAGATTAAAACTAGACGCGTAGTTGCGAAATCCTTCGCGCGTCGATGTAGTGGATCGTCCTCGCCGCAGTCGTTGCGTCGATGGAGTAGATCGTCCTCGCCTCACTGTGGATTCTCCTCCCACGCCGCTGTCGCAGCAACGTCACCGCAGTAGTCCACACATTCAGGGATGGAATGCCGTGCGTCGGTGTGCAAGCACCTGGTCGCTCGGCAGGGGCAGCGAGAGGAGGAGGCTAGGGTTTCGGGTGAAACACTTCTAAACCGTGGAAAGCACTCCCTGCGCCCACCCTCCTCCACTCCTTATATAGCCACGAGATGAAACCCTAAACCAGGGCCCATTAGTGTGCTAAGCCCACGAGTCCATTAATTACGGATCCAATCCAAATTAATGCGTCCCATCCCATTAAGTGTGTGACCCTGCAGGTTCACGTACGTTTGGACATGGATTCGGAAAACTCCTTTTCAATCCAATAGTTGGTAGCGGCTCCTTGCAAAGTATGCCAACTCCCAAACATACTATGATCAAATCGGACATAACCTATCAAAAGTACTCATGTAATAATCCCTTTGCCAAGTATATGAAGATTTAACTCAAGGCGAGAAGCATGTTATCCTTTGATGATTCAATCCATCTCTCGTATCCGTGATATATTAATAAGTTGTTATTGACTCCTCAATCACGGCATGGCCATGCACTTCCTTAATTATATCACACGAGTGGCCTTGTCATATATCTCCGTTTCATTGGAGTGGCAAATTCCATCTTGATAGCTCACTTCCCTCTGCACGTTTTACAGTAAACATGAAAGCTACCTTTATAACTATCCGGTTAGGAAGTAGTGTTTGATAGCCCCAAGGAAAACTATTACACATGTAGGGAATATGAAAATCTCAGGTCTAAGGATCATGCATCTACTATGTATGAGATACACTGATGACACATAAGAATGTAACATTCTCGTAGTGTCCCATGGCGGGTCTATCTAACCAATGTTCTTCAACATGCATCCACAATGTATAGATGATATCTCCATATCCCATGATCGATGAAGCATCGTCATCGATCACTACATGTGCTGATCTATTCATCGTTGTCCTATACGATGATATCTGATCAGAGATTTTTAACGAATTACATCAATAAGTAAAGAGCTTCATAAGCAAGTCACATACTTGTTGATCAATACAATGATATACATTCATTGGACCAATAATCATATTATTATGCATAAACATAGTCATGTTACAATCATCTAAATGATTGACTCAAGGGCATAACACTAACAGTGTCACCCGCTCTGGCATCAGGGGAGACAAAGGTAAGAGACCACTTCTTCCTCCCAATCCCACGAGTGGAAGTTTTTTGACTTTATGGATTTGATCTGGCCGGGCATAGGGAGAGAGATCGCATAAGGTGGAGAACTTGAGAGAGAGAGAACACGAGGTAGAGAAATCAGGATCCAATCGGACTCGACATTGGGAGTGATTTTGGCACAGATTTTGTGTTGTTCATGCAGTAGTTTATATGTCCACATGCTAATCCCCTTTTTAGCACTCCCCCCCTCTTTTCTGATTTAGATGGATGAGGGAGAGATAGGAGTGGTAAAGACTTCCAATGTTAGGGGGGCTTTGTGGGTAGATTTTTTTTAGATCTTTGTTAGGCCAACAAGGATTTTCAGATATCAGATTCTAACATTTTGTGATGAGAATAAAAGGAGGAAAGGGAGAGGAGACTGGGGAATGCAGTTTTGTAAGTCCTGCTGATTTCATGAAGGGTCGTGTTATGATAAAGTTTGCTTCAGTGTTTCTTACACCTGTGACCTATAGCTTAGTAATTTTAATAATGCTAAATCTGATTGCTATGTAGTGGTAGTTGTAGTACCTATTGTTAGTTGTTGTTAATCATTGGTGGTCATTTTTCACTAGTCTCTTGTTGACATTAGTTTTGTAAGTTACTAGTAGTATCAAGTAATTTCACAAAAAAACCTTCTCAACTTGTCCTGTTAGTATTTGCTACTAGAAGTAATATATCAGTAGTTCTTTAGTCATTTTGGTAGTTGTTCCTTTTGACAGCATTATTCATAATTAAAAAGCAGAATTGCTTCATTCTATTTAACTGCTCACTTGTAGTAGTTGTTTCTTGCAGAAATTGGAGTAGTTCAAAGTTGTAATAGCAGCATAGTTAGTCCTAGTTTCCTCTCTATGCAGCCTTCTTCCCCTCAAATTTCTTTTCCTCAACGAGAATCTTCTTTTTCCTTTCTCTAATCTCTATAACTAATCACTTAACGAACCTTTCAATGTATTAACTGGACAGATAATTCTTGTTGAATGAAGTAACTATGTACTAGGTCTACGAACTTGTATGAGCCCTACTAGATTTGTATTTCGTAGCAATTACTTTTGTGTCAGAAGTGATTTTAAAGCTAATAGTATTTTGTGTGATGCCTTTTTAAACCCTCTGCCTAGATTCTGAAGCTAGCAGGTATGTATCTAAAACCCTTTTCAAACTCTATTCTAGATTCTAAAGCTACTTGCATTTGTTCTTGGCTAGGTTTTTTTTACAAGATCTTAGTGTTTCTTGGAGAGCTTCACATTTTTTGCTCCACACTATAGATGATTTTGATTTTTTGCTCCACAACATAGATGATTTTGACTTAGTGGCAGCAGAGTATTGTTTTATGGTCTTCTGTCTTCTTATGTCCACCTCAATTCTTCTTTGATTTTTGTATGTACAGATTTGTGGACATTTTTTGTTTTCTCATAATAATAGTTTTGTGAGTTAACTAACCTTAGTTGTTTTATTAGCTTACAGTGATAATTTTGTGGGTTCTCTAATCATCTCTGTAACTTGTAAAAATTTAGTCATAAAGTATGGTATTTCTAAAACCAGGTTAGAATCTTGTGTGCCATTTGTAGTAGTTTTGTTTGTTTTTTCATATGTACTAAACGCTATGCTAACACAGATTTAAATTTCTTTTAGGGAAACTTAGATTTAATTGTTTTGTTAGATGGAGCAACATTCAAGGTACAAGCATAGTATAAAGACTCAGCAAGTTGCGTAAAAATATCTATGTTGACACAATTAGGATTTTCAGTAGAAATTTATGCTCACAGGATACATGCTCCCGCCCTACTTTTTACAAACAAAAAAGATAAGTATGTTTTATGTTCTATTATTGCTTGTGTCGGTACTGTTGAATTACAGAGCAAAAGATTGTTCCCACTAGTTGTCATCTAAGTAGGCCTTTTGGATTTGTAGAAAGCGACATAAGCACATTGTCTTGTTTTTTTCCTGGATTGTAGAAGGCGATATAGGTTTTTTTGGATGTGGACATGTGAGGAGCATAATATGAATTCATGAATGCCTAAGAGGACCATCTAAGTAGTAAGCATCTCTAGGTCAACACCAGATTTGTAGGAAATCTAAATCATTGCAGATATGCATGGCACTTTAGTTATCCTTTCAGGTTTTGTTAAAGAAATTTGAGTAAGAGTAGGAGCAGGAGCAAGCTCATTGACCACTTAGTCCAGTCCTTCTCCACACCTCCAGAAATGGTTGGAACACGTTCCACAAGGGGAACTCATCAATAGTGTCCACGCAAATGGAAATCAATTGATAGTTCAAATTTTTGTCCAACCTACGTTTCTTAAGATGATAATCTGACTAGATTGCTTAGGATAAAAGTATATATTTTGAATTCTTAGAAGGCTTATTTTTGTTAGTTTTGTCTGGTTTCCCTTTCCCCTATGTGTTTTGTTTTTTTAGAAATTTTTGTTTTGTGTGATGAAGTAAAATATGTGTTGGAAGGCATATTTTTTTACTTTTGTAGGGTTTACTACCTATTGTGGTTCTGACTACTTAGAAACTTTGCATTGTGATGAGATAATACATATGAATTCTTAGAATGCTTGCTTTCTTAGTTTTATAGGCTTTCCTACCTCCTACGATCTCAGGTTCTATTTACTTAGAAATTTTGGTTTGTGTAATGAAGTAGAATATTACTTTTCACTTGAATCCAACCTAGCTCGTGATCTGGTCTTTGTTTCCCTATAGCTTCTTTTATTTAAGCATATTAAGCATTGTGTATATGAATATGCCATTGTACATAGTATATATTATTTTTCAGTTTAATCCAAGCTAGCTCCTTATTTTCCTTGTCTTTTGTTTCTCTATAGATATTGATTGTAAGCATATTCAGTTAAAAATTTTGTCGACTTGTAGGATTAATCGAATAATTTACTACTGCTTTTTGGATCCCAATATTAGAAGTATATGGGATAAAAAAACAAATATAGAGTGTTTGTTATTATGTGCCTTTAGCAAGCATCCTTGTTTATCGCGCTTTTTTCGATGCACAAGCAATTCTTGTGCTAGCCATTATTGTCAGGAATGTGGAGAGGTGAATGCTGGTTTGTTTTTTATTGTTCATTGCAATTTATAAGCATTTATCTTTTTCTGCATCAGTTTTGTTTCGGTCAGACTCATTACGAGGAAATTTTTCGCTTCTTGTTACTTATAAAACTAGTAATAAGCATCAATAATATTTGAGGGATTAGTGGTTTTGTTTGTTATTAGTAGCTCCCTATTTCCAAAACTTTTGACAAGCATAGTGTGTTTTGCCATGTGTCATGCTAGTGCAGCATGGCTGATGCCTTCAACTCATGATTTGTTGAGGTTCGACCTCGATAATGGCCATTTTGTTACTTTTCTGACTATGGCTATGTGAGCATGTAGAATATGCTTTGGACCAGTTTATAATAAGAATGTATATTCATACTTTTGCATTTAAAAACTTGGATGCTCTGTTTGGGAGCTATTGGGTACTATACCTGGTTTCTCCTACTCTATGGCAAACAAGACATGGCTGTGATGAGAACACTTTTATTTTGTTGTGATAGTCTCATTACCGTTTTTCTCTGTTTGTGTTTCATATATCACATAGGATATGTATATCCAACTCTTATTACAATTTTTCCCCTTGGAATATGTTGATTTCTTTTTAATCATTACATCCTGCAATCTCATTAGTAAAAGACAGAAGACACTTCTTACTAGGAATAGGATAATCATGATATTTTTATTTGTTCTAAATGAATTACACTTACCTTTCTCCAATATTCTTTCATCAACAGCTCGTCAAATAGGATCGTTGAGCAATTCTTTTCTTCCAAATGAGTCAAATGAAAACTAGGTCACTTTTAGCACATTGTCTGTCATAATTTACATGAAAAATTCACTGCATTTTTGTAAGAAGTATATGTTCTTTTTTCACAGGATTTTTGTTCAGTGAACCTGGAGAGAATCAAGAAGAACTTCCGTGTGCGAAGACACAACCCCGGTCAACGAATGCTTAAGGAAGAGAGTTTTCCCTAAACTCTGTTATACCTGCCACAAGCTAGGGTATTTTGCCAACAATTGCCCTCAGAAGAAAGCGACCATGCCGGTTCATTTCAATTTCAACTCTGCCCCAGTCAAAACCTTAGCGCCAACACCAATCAAGGAAGTTTAGATCAATGATTTTACCAGGTGCCAATGTCATAACTCTACCTGTAAAGGAAAATGATTAGTGATGAACTCTATGTAATGATTTTCTTGTTTGAAATAATAAAATAAAGATGGTCGATATGCTGGTTGGTGACAGAATTGATTATTGGAAGCAAGACATTGCCGACTGCTTTCTTCGTAATTGATGCCAAAGGCAACTACAGTGTATTGCTTGGGAGGGACTGGATACATGCAAATTGTTGCATCCCATCGACTATGCACCAGCTGCTTGTCCAATGGAACGGAGATGAAGTTGAGGTTGTTCCAGCCGATACATCGGCCCATATAGCTATGGCCAGTTCGGATGCGAATTGACAGCACGAAGAAGCCGAGTGTATATCGGACAAGGTGCTAGACGATTGTGATTTTATTTGCATTGGTAAGGCAGGACTTATGCCAATCAGTGTCAGGCCTAGCACGTTTGATTGGACAAGCGAGGTTTTGCATCAATGGAGTCCAAGCAAGCAATGAAGGCCCTACAAGGCAAGTTGCAAAGCTATCGGCAGATAACCCATAGCTAGGAGGCCATCGAAGATTTCCAAGAAATCAAAAAGTTAAGCCAAGGATTCACATCGACCAATCTACTTGAAGAAGTCGACATAGGGTACGGTGATAGGAAAAGACATACTTTTATTAGTGCAAAATTAGATGCAGAATATAAGGAAAAGTTGGTCAAAATCTTTAGAAATTATAAAGATTGTTTTGCCTGGGAATACCATGAGATGTCTGGCTTAAGATGATAGCTTGTTGAACATCGACTACCTATAAAGCCAGGATATCGGCCGTTTAAACAGTACCCTCGAAGGTTTAATCCGACTTTGTACAACATTATAAAGGAAGAAATAGAACGATTGCTGGAGGCCAAATTTATCAGGCCTTACCGCTATGCTGAATGGGTCTCCAATATTGTCCCCATTATGATGAAAAATTGTAAACTCAGGGTATGTGTCGACTTCAGAGATTTGAATAAAGCCACACCAAAGGATGAATATCTGATGCCGATAGCCGATATGCTTATCGATGCTACGTCAGGAAACAAGATCATCAGCTTTCTTGATGGAAATACTGGATATAACATATATTCATGGCAGAAGCCGATATACCAAAAACTACCTTCAGATTCCCTGGTGCTCTAGGGTTATTTGAGTGGATAGTGATGACGTTCAGTTTAAAGAATGCTAGCGCAACTTATTAGCGAGCTATGAATTTAATCTTTCATGATTTAATCGGCCATATTGTCGAAATCTACATTGATGATGTTGTTGTCAAATCCAAAAATGATTTGCAGCATTTAGCCGATTTAGAGACAGTTTTCAAGAATACATGGGCGCACGGCCTAAAAATGAATCCTTTCAAGTGCACGTTTGGCGTTTGCTGGAAAAATAGTATCACTTGAACAAGAAATATTTACATTTGGTAAAATTGAAAAATAAGCATTACAAGTGGTACAAGTTTCTTGTTTTCTTTAAAAGTAGTACTATAAGTGATGCTTCTTCAAAAAGCCTTCTTTCAAGTGGTTTCATTGAAAAATTTTGTTAGAAAATTGGTATCAAGCTTTCTTTTGGATAAATTATGGACTCTTCCGTTGAGTCATGATGGATTCATTGTATAGCCTAATAAAATGAGGAGTTTTATTTGAATGTGTTTCAAATAATCCTTTTTGTTCTTAACTCTAAATATGCCCCCTTTCTAAAAGTGGTTTACTCTTTTAGGTCATATTTCAAAAGTTTGTAAAAGCTTTGGTTTTCATTCTTTAAAACCGAAATTCCTTGCAATAGTCATATGATTTCATTTCAAATCCTTTTATAACCTATATTTGATTGCTTCTCTTGCCAAGCTCTGTACTCTTTTTCATTTGGCACATGAACTTCCAAGTGATGATTAGCTCTCGATGTTTCCAAGTGGTATAACCTCCTTTTAGATTGGTTTTCCATTTTTGTTGTTTAATGCCAAAAGGGGGAGAATGGGAGAATGTGAGTTTAATTCCTTCATTTGGATTTGAGAAAAAGGGAGACAATTATTTGTAAAGTGCCTATTTTCCTTGCTTGAAATGTTGATTCAAAAAGGGAAAATTGATTTGTGAAATATTTTATATTTTGAGAGTTTAACAAATGGTATAAGAGCTTGGATTTGTTGTTTAAAGGAAAATTTGATGTAAATGGTATAGGAGCTTGGATTTATTGATCAAGAAAGAGAATTTATATATAAGTGGTATGAGAGCTATTCATTAAGTGGTATAAGAGCTTATTGGTTAAATTTCCTCTATTATGTTTAATTGTTCTATTTGTCAAAAAGAGGGGGAATTTTATTTCAATGCCAAAGGGGGAGATGCAAAATTTGAAAATTTTTATTGTGTTATTCGATCTTTGATCTTCAAAACCCCTTCATGCATTGTTTTTAATCCAAAAGTGGAATTAATATAGGATTTGTGATCAATCACTAAAAAGGGGGAGATTGTAAGTTCAAACTCCATTAGTTTTGGTGATTGGTTTAATATTAATGTTTAATCATTGTTTAATGACAAATCTAATCATTATGAGACTAAATGTTTATTGAGCTTCATTTTTATTAGTCTCAAATTTGGATAGAAAATGGAAAACCCAAGGTATGCACTCGTATTCATTTCTATTGTCTTAATGCATACTTAGGATTCAAGTTAAAAGATAAACTCTTCCATTGCCTTAGTCTAAATATGTGCATTATGTTTCCAAATCAATAAATACATGGATGCAAACATCTAGGGGGAGTTTATAATTTAACTTGTTGTTTCAATTGTATTGATCCATATCCTATTGCTAAATAACATATAAAGGATCAAGATTTTGAAACAATCTTTTGAGTATATATGACTTGTGTAGTTGTAGTATACTCATGCAAATATAGAACAAACTGATATGCAATCTAAGATTGATTATGTGCATATTGATTCCATGTGCAATTAGTTATATGCACATACTTAATGGAGTTTGTTCTATAGTTGTTGGTCTAAATGTATTGATCCCATTTTCATCACTCAAACATATTGGATCATTACTTTCCATCAAATAGAGTATATAAAACTTGCGTAGTTTATGTGGTTATTGCTTGGAGCTAAGTTTTGCATTAGTTGCAAAAGGAGAGAGCTCAAGCAATTTGGTTTAAAGTGTTTTGCATGAAGCTAAGGATTTGCATGTGTTGCAAAAAGATATAGCTTATGCAATGCTGTTTATGTGGTTGCTTGGAGCTAAGTTTTGCATATGTTCCGAAAGGAGAGAGCTCAAGCAATTCGGTTTAAAGTAGTTGCATGGGGCTAGAGATTTGCATGTGTTGCAAATAAAGAGCTCATGCACTTGAGTTTGATTTGTGGTTTGCTTCGAGCTAGATATTTGCATGTGTTGCAAATAGAGAGCTTATGCATCGGAGTATTAGCTTGTGACTTGATCATGTGTTTATCATCACAAGGTTAAGAAAGGACTATGCTTTGTGTTTGCAAAATGAGTTTTTGCAAAATGTGATTTTATTGGTTCTTATCTTGGAGCATGAGATAAGCATTTGCAAATGTGTTTTGCAAAGTGTTGGGATCATGTGTTGATCATCTCATAGCTCAAGATTTGATTTTAATCAAATGGATTTGTTATTTGCAAATAGGCTAGAGGTTATGGGTTTCGATCCTAGTGCAAGTGTTGGCATTTGCAAATGTGTTTTGCAAAGTGTGAGGATCATGTGTTGATCCTTACAAGGCTAGAGGATTGATCTCACAGGTTCTCGGTTTATTTGCAAATGTGTTTTGCAAATAAGTTGTGCTTAATGCGATTCTTTGGAACATGTGAATAGGGTTTGCAAATGTGTTTTGCAAATTGAATTGATCATATGTTGATCATCACATGGGTCAAAGAATCAATCTTCGATAATTTGGAGAAAAGTTTTTGTAAAAAATTGGTTTTCTCCTTGTGGCCGACACTACCGCCCATGGTCGACAGTACCGACCCTAGGACCGGTAGTTATATAACAGATAGGTGTGTTTAGGTATTGCCTGGCCGACAGTACCAACCCATGTGGGCGATGATCGTTACCACCGGCGATTAGCCCCGCATGGGCGTGATCGCGATCGATCGTAGTAACAACTAGTTTTTTAGCCGTTGGCATGTAGGCCGGCACTCGACGAAGGTTGTGAGAAGCCCCGACGAATTTGTGAAGGTCGGTGCTCGCTTACCCGGGGGGAAGGAGCAACAACTAGTGGATTCGAGGTGGGTGCTCAATTCGTGGAGCCGATCCAATTCGTTTAGGCTAACCTCAACGTGGATTAGGGGAGACCGGCAAGTCTCCGAACACTACGATAAAAAGTATTGTGTCTCTTGTGCTTGCATTGTATTCGTTTTTTATATTCAAGCAATTTATATTCATAGAATTAAATTGATTGATTGCTTGTCTTTAGAATTGCAATTATTGTTAGAGATAGTTAGTGCACATAGTGAGCAGAGACAGTTAGTGCACATAGTAAGCCTAGTTGATTTAGGCTCTAATTGTTAAAACCTTAGTTATCGCTTCCACATTAATTATTGTTAAGGTTTTGGCATAAGGGTAATTAGGGGTGAATTGATTTGTAGAAATTCGTAGAGTAATTTTTAAAAGCGGCCTATTCACCCCTCCTCTAGTCGGCATCCTCGATCTTACGTAATGGACAAATCAAGTCGTCCAATAAGACATTGATTAAGCTGATTAAGAGAAAAATCGATGAGAAACCAAGGAATTAGCACTCAACACTATCGGAGTCACTATGGGCCTATCGGCTAGCGTACCATGAATCAACCAAGCTTTCGCCTTATCAGCTAGTTTATGGTCAAGAAACCGTTTTGCCGTAGAGATTAACATCGACTCCATACGAGTGGCTAGACAAAATGGTTTGTCGGCCCAGGACTACAGCGATTTGATGACTGGTAACTTGGACGATTTGGCATAGTTACATTTATCTACTTTAGATCAGCTTAAGAAATATAAGATGAGAATTGCGAGGGCATATAACAAGAAGGTTATGCCCAAATCCTTCTAGTGAAGTCGAATTGGTCTGGAAGACCATACTACCCGTTGGGTCTAGGGATAGCCGATTTGGTAAATAGTCTCCTACATGGGAAGGACCATATAAAATACATCGGCTTGTTGAAGGAAATTCCTACATACCTGAAACACTATAAGGAGTCATTATTCCTCAGACGATTAACAGAAATACTTGAAGAGATACTACCCTAGAGTTTGGATCGGTTCCTAGTCGGCTTGGAAGCTAAATCAGCTCATTTCAGAAAATTATAAGTGAAAATGATCTCATGAGCAAGGCAAAGCTTAAATAAAAGTCGGCTTCAATGGCTGATTAAAACATCAAAGTGCGTACAAAAAACAAAACTTCTGAAATTACAAATCGACTAGATAAGGCTGGAACCAGGAATCCTAGTACCTAAGGCCGACAAAGCAGGTGCAGCCTTGGCAATGGTCTGCTGCACTTCGTCGAGGATCTTGTCGTCCTCCTTGGTGCTCCCCGGCATAGGCACTATCTTGGATGATTGATTCTTCACGCCAGCTACTACCAGTGATATGCCTAGCTTCTGTTCTTTTATAGCCGACGAGTATTTCTCCAAGAGTTGCTGGCTTTCGATGAGCTGCTTCGTCTTCTTGGCCAGTTCCTCTTCAAGAAATTTCATGGTCGCCTCCAGCTTCTAGACCGAGTCCTTGGTAACCTTAAGTGATCCCATGTTGGTGTCAAACTTGCATTTCTTCACCTTAACTTCAGCCTCCAGGTCATCCAAAAAGCTTTTCGTCAACCTCTTGCGCCTCCCTCAATGTAATCTTACCCCTAGCGACATCGACTGTGGCCTTCCTGCCATCAAGATGGCAGACTTCCAGGAGAGCCACCATGGCCTCTGGAGGTAGGTTGACTTCCATGGCCGCCATCACGTCCCGAAGCGGCTAGGTATTTTGTAGGAGATCGGCTTCAGGCTTCATGACTTCATCAAAATGCCTGTTGAGCCTTTCCTGCATCCCAAGGGTAGAGGTCACGGCAGCCGACCCTCCCTGCGACACCTCCAAGATCTTGCGGACGGCTACGTAGTCGTCCGTAGCCATCACCTCCGGGTCCTCGAGATCATCCAGAGTGAAACCCAACAAGCTTGCTGGATCGGACAATGTTGGGACGATGGTGGTGCCGACAACGGGGGCAGGCGGTGTCAACTGGGATGATGGCGGTGGAGGCTCCAAGGGGGATGCAGGAAGATCGGCCAATATGCTAGCCACCTACGCTGACACAGTCGGCTGAAGATAAGATGATAAAATAGGTCAGGCCGATGATACACGAATATGTTCCCTATCTGAAAATTAAGTATGGGGAACATACCTCTGCAGTAGCCGACGCACGTGGTGAGCTTTCATCACTTTGCTCTTGAGGCTTGGAGCCTATTTTAGCAGGGACTTTGGTGGACTTGGCCCTCTTATTTTTTGAAATTCGGTCGGCCAAGAGTTAGCCCTAGAAGGGTATGTAAAAGAATCAAAACAGCAGTCGGTCAGAGCATACTTATTGGGCTACTACTGCTTCTCCAAGTCCAACAATGAGGGACTTTGAATGCTCAATGAGCCGGAAGTGTAGCCCATCAAACTAGTCGATTGGTGCGGCCTTTTGGTCTAACCACCAACCGATGGGCCTGAAGCTACCTTCTTACCAGCAGTTTTAGTCTGCAAAAGGTCAGGTAAACCGGTTAACAAATTGTTTCGGGATAAGTAATGAAAGCAATTATTTGGAGACAAGTTAGTTGAAGCCGATACCTCGCCCGTAATATCTACTAGGCTTGTGTTAGTATATCCTGACGAACTAGCCTCGCTGCTAGAATCATTGTTAGACACTAATGTCGGCTCTGGTAGGTTCAGGAAGAATTCATTGATTATAGCCGATGGAGATTTTTCCAGATACAATGCTTCTGCAATACCTCTAACATCCCAAAATTTTCCTAAATATTATTTTATTGCTTAAATGTGCATTTATGATTTTCTGGAATTTATTTGGATTTTTCTGGATTTATTTGAATTAATGTTAAATTAAGAATATTAACCTTTTATTCAAATCTATTTAAATCTGTGCAAAGTCAAAATAAAGTTTTACAAAAATATTTTATTTGAGTCCAGAATGTCTCAAAGTATTTTTGAGATTTTTCTGGGATTTTTCCTGATAATTTAAATGCCTAAAATAAACCAAAGTATTTTTTGTAATTATTTTAATTCAAAAATCGTTAAAAAAACCCCTGTGAACAGTACTAGGCTTGTCCCATGTACTATGCGTAAGTGGCCCAGGGTGGCGCGGCCCGTTGGCCCAGGACTACAGAAAGTCGTGTCGGCCGTTGGATCGCGATCGTAGGGCTTACGTCGGGCCACGTCGCCAAGTGCGTCTAAGCCGTAGGATCGGGAACGTCTGGTCAGCGTGGGTCGTGTCTCATCGTAACCCTAGCTAATGGTAGCCGTTGATCCAATGACGGTCCGATTAGATCTCGTCGGGGGAAATCCGGTGTGTCCGTTGCGCCACGTGGACGGCTGCCGTGCGTCGTCTCAAAGGAGGGACTCTGGCGCCGCCGCCGTATCCGAGAAGGACTCCGCCGCCGCGTCGGTTAGGATCCCAGGCGCCGTACGTGGCCGTCGAGGCTATTTAAGGGGGTCCGCAGCCTTCCCGTGAATCCTCATCGTGCGCCACAGCTTTTGGTCGGAGACGTTTCGCGAGAATCGTCGTAGAGCGCCCCCGGGAGCTCGTTTGAGTTGAAGTATTGCAGTCGCCGAGGTTTTTGCTGAAGAACGTCGCCAGTTTGTCGGTTTTTGACGTTTTGGGTCCCAGATCCGAGCTCGCCGAGGTGTTCCGCATCGGCTACTCCTCTTCTTCACGTCGGAACCGCACCGGAACGCCATCGCCCGGGTTTCTTCCTCGTCTCCGGTGGGTCTTCTCGCTGCCGCTTCGCCATTAGCTTCGGGTGAGTTCGTGGCCGTTGGATCTGAGTGGACGGAGGAGATTGAGCCGCGTCGCGTGCGTTTGGCGCCGTTCGATCAGATCAGGCCGTGGATGCGCGCCGCGTGTTGCGCATCGGCGGGGCGGCACTGCGACCAATCTGATCGAGACACATGTCGGCTCGTGTTGCAAGGCGCCGTGGACCGCGTCTGCGGTGGACCAGAGGAGGTCCCATGGACCGGGTCTATGCACCGAGACGCGTGGCAACATCTGATTGGTTCGGGTCAGGGATGACGCCAGCATGACGTCACGCTTGCGCAATAAATCGGTTTTTCAGTTTAAAAATAATTCTGTTAATTCCGAATTTCTATTTTTCTGTAATTTCAGTATTTATTCAAACTTCCAAAGGTTATAACTTTTGCATCTTAACTCGGATTTGAGTGATTCAAATTTCCAAAAATTTGTAAAATTGAGATCTATTTAATGGTGAATTTTAATTGATTTTTGGAATTCATTTGCTCTCTGTTTTGGTATTTATTTGCTTTTCTCTTTCGTTACGCGTAGACGTTGAATTGTGCGACGCTTCGGAGGAAGATTCAACAACTCAAGAACAAGCTCCAGATCAAGATCAGGACATATTCCAAGGCAAGTTGTGCTTTGATCATGTTGAACCCATGTTTATAAAATTGCTATATTTGTTTTACCCTATTGCATATTATTTCAAGTATACAATTGTTTCAAATTAAATTGGGACTTAGCTAATATAGCAGATTGATTTATATCCTACCTTGTCATTTGTATGCCATGATCTATTGTCACCTAGATTGGTTCATTATAGTTGGTTAGTAATGATAATCAACATGGGATGGTTAGTCCGTATTAGTTGCTTAGCCATGCTACGTCATCACATGTGTTGGAATCATTGATAATTAATCTTGATTAATGGAATATGGAACAATGTTATGAACTTGTGTGTCATGTGGGATCACACGATGAGATTGAGTTGTTGCGGCGAGTCATGTCACGCAACGATGTTGAATTGTTGATGGCACGTCGTGCTTGGTAATCAACTTGGGTGATAATCACTTAGATTGGGGCAAGTGACAAGGGGCGAGTATGCCAAGGTGGGCCTGACGGGCAGAGGGTATGTGGATGTCTTGCCTTGATCACTCTAAGGACTTAACCATGCAAGCCTTTGACCTGAGTCAATCATGCAACCACATGTCTGGTATGGGCCAGCCTAGCTGAGTAATTTTCAATGTCCTAACTTTGGTACTATCGTGGTCGGTGTGAGTTCCCGAGTTATTGTGTAATTCACATGGCGCAAGAGGGGGGCCCTGGATGTGGTAACCAGTCCCACCAGTGTTGAAACCTTAGCGGGTAGTACCGGGTTAAGCCAGCGCACTATAAAGGCTTTGTTATAATCACTCGCCTTGGTGGTGTTTGGTTGTATCACGTGGGTAAAGTGCATAACCTCTGCAGAGTGTGAAACTATTCGGATAGCCGTGCTTTCATGTATGGAGCAATGCTCGGGAATTACAGTTAAGGGTTAGCTTAATTAATTGGACAACTTGGTTGGGATGGCAGAATGCCATATGGAAGATGGAATTTGACTTAGGATTGGAAACTTGGTTTACTTCAGAAATGCTGAATCTATTTATTATTGTTATTTGTTTTACAGTCTTTATAATCTATTATTGTATTTGTTCATAAATGCTACTTATTGCAAAATAGCCATAATAGCCTATTCGTTGGAATAAGCCTTGCATATAGTTACATAGAATTGCATTCTGTGCACAACTTGTTGAGTGCTTCAAGTACTCACCCTTGCCAGCAACAATAATCAACAGTCGAAGAATCTACACCTGTGTTGGAGGAGGAGTTCCAGGAGGACGCGAGTCATTAGGGTCCGAGTCTTGTCGGTTGCCTGTGGTGAACTGATGAGCTATCTACGTTTTCTACTTTCCGCTGCTTAATTATTAGCTTATATTTCCAATCTTGCCCTGCGTGGCTTAATAATGTAAGTCGGTCATAATATCATACATTTTGCTATATCAATAAATGAACTACTATTTCTATTATCGTTGAGTATGACATGATATGTACCGATGTTGAGCTGTGTGCACTAGCGTTGATCCTGGGACTAGTGCGGTAAACACAGTTGGTTCGAATTAGTGGATTCGGGTCCTTACAGAGGTGGTATCAGATCATACTGACTGTAGGTCTTGGCCCTAGATAGCATGGAGGTGTCCAGGTTGTGTCCAAAACTATTTTCTAAAGAAAAATTTAAATTTGACTAATAACACACTATCGACTCATCTCATTCTCTACTTCTCGCCTTTGCTGAATTTACCAATTTACTGCTGGTCCGGATGGAGATCTTATTTAAAGTTCTTGTGGAGCAGATGCCGATCGTTCCAACCTTTGAGGAGTCAGCTGGCGGCTACGCCATGGAGCTGTGGAGAGTTCTTCAAACACTTGGAGGCTTCTATCGTTTGCTTTACCGAGGAGGCAGCTGGTCAATTAATGGTGTACACCGAGGATTTATTTGCAAGCTGATTATCTACGCTCGGGAAAATGTGGAAGCTAGCAGGCCAATCAATATCTCCGCCAGAAGATTCTCGTACGAGGTTGCAATTCAGGAGGTTGCCCGACTCGCTCTTCGCCGTGTCTGCCGCGACTACGCTGACGAGCTTCACGACTCAGTATTCCGACTTCACCCTGATGTGCAAGCATGCCGACGCCGACGGATCGTGGAGGACGAGTGTGCTACTGCAACCCACCTTGCAGAGTTCGCCCTTGCCCAGGAGGAGCATATGAGAGAGACTACTCAAGAGCTGGAGACAGTGTACGAGGCACTCAGAGTGGCAGAGCAGGAGCTTGAGGTGACCCGTGCTTCAGCCATCGGGATGATCACTGAGCTGGGAGAGGCCCTAGAGGCGGTCGAGAACGAGTTGGAGCGTGTAACCCGAGGAGCTCAAGAGCCAGCCGAGGAGGAGTCAGAGGAGGATCCCGAGGATCGAGAGTGGGAGCCCGAGGAGGATCAGTCGTAGAGTTGTGTGGAGACTCGAGTGTTGAGTCGCGTCTTTAAGTTAGTCTTTACCTCTTTAGTTGACGTTAAGGTTTCGTGTTTAGTTTGCTTCTTTGTAATGCTGAGTGTGCAGTATGTGTTGCAAAGCTTGTAGGCTTAAATAAGCAGCCATACCAAGAATAAATAAAGAATTATTTCAGTTTGGGTATAACCTATCTCCCCGCTTTAGAAATTCTTGCTTCTTATCTATTCTACATCTACCTTTCCTAACCCAAGAGGCAATCATCGATGGTGAATACTGAGGAACAACGGTGCTTCAGAAGTGGACTACGCTGAATGACAACCCCAATGACGGAGGCAGCCTCAACCACCGCCAGCTTGACATGCAAAACTGGGAGCGCTTCTTGCAAGCAGATCGAATCGATGCAGACTATGATGCAAAGATGCAAAAATGACCAACGCAAAGAAGAACCAACAACAACCCCGCAGCTCGAACAACAATGGTGGACCTCGACCTTACTCCAAACCGCCGATTTCATGAGGACTCGCCACCAACTTTTTCAGGAAATGTGAATCCCTTGGAAGCCGATGACTGGCTTAGGACTATTGAGAAGAAGCTGCATATCACGCAATGTGAGGGCAATGAGAAGGTGCTCTATGCCTCTCATCAATTGGAAGGCACCGCCGCAGAATGGTGGGAGAATTACTGTGCCGCACATGGAGCCCCACAGGAGATTACTTGGGAGGAGTTTACTACTGCTTTTCGCCAATACCATGTTCCAGAAGGAATGATGGATCTCAAGAAGGAAGAATTTAGGGCTCTCAAACAAGGAGGCCAGCCAGTGGCCGAGTATCTGAATAAGTTTACCCAGTTAGCTCGCTATGCCCCTGAAGACGTAGCGACAGATAAAGCTAGACAGTCTCGTTTCATGAAGGGGCTGAATTCAGGACTGCAGGTAGGACTGATCACCCACAATTTTTCGGATTTTCAGGAGCTAATTAATAAGGCTTTGATTCTAGAGGATAAGCGCAAGGAGTTGGGTGAAAACCGTAAGCGCTTGATGACTAATCAGGGTGGACGTCCAAACCACCTACGCCTGAGAATGTCACCACAACAATTTGCTAGATTCCAACCACCAGCCATGAATAAGGCATCAACCCCTGCACCTCGCCCTGCCAATCAGAACTTTCACACACCAGCACAAGGTAGCAATGCACCAGGAGGGAGTCAGCACTCTGCAATGAAAAGATGCTATACATGCAATGAGCCAGGGCACTTCTCTAATAGGTGTCCACAGAAGGGAGGCATCACGCCGGTTCGTTTCAACTTGGAAACAACACCTGCCAAGGCACCAGCCTTAGGAGGAAATCGTGCGCCAGGTCAAGCTGGAGCAACCCCGCAATCAACAGTGCGTGGGAGGATCAACCACATCACCGCGGATGGAGCTCAAGAGGCTACTGACGTCGTACTGGCTAAGTTTCTGGTTAACTCAAGACCGCCTGAGCTTTGTTTGATTCGAGCTTCGCGATTCGTTTGTTTCTCAAAGTTTTGCAACCAAGAATGGATTTAAAGTGGTGAATCTTAAGTGTGTGCTCTTAGTCCAAGCCCCAGGATCTTAGCTTAGATCTAGCCTTGGGTGTTTGGGAGCTAAGTTGCTTATGGACGGGATAGAATTTCTAGTGAATCTTAACTTAATAGATGCGCAATCCCTAGACGTTATCGTTGGAATGGATTGGCTGTCTAGGCATAAGGCCGTTTTGGATTGTGGCCGAAGGATGGTAACATTGAAAGGCCCTAATGGCAAGAAGGTAGAATTTCAAGCTACTGCAGTTCGTGATGGGCAGTTAGTGGTCAACAGCGTGCAAGCCATCAGCATGGAAGATGTTCCAGTAGTCAGAGAATACTCGGATGTGTTTCCGGAAGATTTACCAGGACTACCACCAGACCGCGATATTGAGTTTGTTATCGAGTTGTCACCAGGGACAGCACCGATATCAAAGAGACCTTATCGGATGCCTACAGATGAGTTAGTGGAAATGAAAAAGCAGATTGAGGAACTGCAAGAGAAAGGTTTCATTAAACCTAGTTCATCGCCATGGGGAGCACCAGTTTTGTTTGTCCGTAAGAAGGATGGAAGCCTTAGAATGTGCATCGATTATCGTGTACTTAATGAAGTAACGATCAAAAATAAGTATCCGTTGCCTAGGATCGATGATTTATTTGATCAGTTAAGAGGAGCTGGAGTTTTCTCCAAGATAGATCTTCATTCAGGATACCATCAGTTGAAGATCCGAGCGGAGGATGTGCCTAAGACTGCGTTTTCTACGCGATATGGACATTATGAGTTCACTGTCATGTCATTTGGATTGACAAATGCCCCTGCATATTTCATGAACATGATGAATAAAGTTTTCATGGAATATTTGGATAAGTTTGTTGTGGTCTTTATAGACGATATCTTGGTTTACTCGAAGACAGAGGAAGAGCATGCAGAACATCTGAGGATGGTTTTAGAGAGGTCATGAGAGCATCACCAGACGCTAAGTTCAAGAAGTGTGAATTTTGGAAGGAGAAAGTTGAATTTCTTGGTCATGTAATGACTACTAAAGGAGTTGCAGCTGATCCCAAAAAGTGGTGGACGATGTTGCATTGGGAGCAACCGAAGTCTGTTACTCAGATCCATAGTTTTCTGGGAATGGCGGGACACTACCGTCGGTTCATAGAAGGATTCTCGATGATTGCTAAACCCCTGACGCAGTTGTTGAAGAAAGAGAAGAAATTTGCAAGGACGCTAGAGTGCGAGAAAAGTTTTATGGAATTGAAGAAGCGTTTGACGATAGCCCCTGTATTAGTGTTGCCAGATGTGCAGAATGGATTTGATATTTATTGTGATGCTTCAAAGCAAGGTTTGGGGTGTGTGTTAATGCAGAATGGTAAAGTGGTGGCCTATGCGTCAAGGCAGTTGAGACCGTATGAAGTGAATTAACCAACGCATGATTTGGAGTTAGCTGCCGTAGTGCATGCTTTGAAGATATGGCGTCATTATCTCATAGGAAATAGATGTGAGATATATACGGACCATAAGAGCCTGAAATACATATTCACTCAAGTAGATCTTAATATGAGACAGTGAAGATGGCTGGAGCTAATTAAGGATTACAATGTGGGAATTCATTATCACCCCGGAAAAGCTAATGTAGTAGCAGATGCTCTAAGTCGAAAGAGCCATAGCGCAAATACGTTGTCAATGGAGGATCAACTAGAGCTATGTAAGGAATTTCAGAGATTAAAGTTGGAAGTCGTCCCACAAGGAATTGTAGTCAGACCGAAGTAAAGCCAACACCGGAGGATCGAGTTAGAGAAGGCGGAAAAATGATGATAAAATTTCTAAGATCAAGGCTAAAAAGGAGGAAGGCCTAGCCGTGGATTTCACTCTAGACGAACAAGGAACCATGTTCTTCAAAGGCCGAATTTGTGTACGGATAAAAGGAGTCAAGCAATCGATTCGAGGAAGCTCACGATTCTAAGTACTCGATTCATCCGGGGAGTGCTAAAATGTATCAAGATTTGAAAGAGAGATTTTGGTGGCCTAATATGAAGCGTGAAGTAGCTGAGCATGTTGCTTTATGTGACGTATGTCAGAGAGTAAAAGCCATGCATTAGAGACCCGCTGTTTGTTGCAGCCGTTGAAAATTCCGGAATGGAAGTGGGAGGAAATCGGAATGGACTTTATCACCGGTTTACCCAAAACTCAGAGAGGTTACGATTCCATTTGGGTTATTGTGGATCGTTTGACCAAGGTCGCTCATTTTATCCTGGTAAAGATCACTTACTCGGGAGATCGTTTAGCGAGTCAGATATGTCAAGGATTGTATGTTTGCATGGAGTGCCCAAGAAGATTGTGTCGGACAGAGGAACCCAATTCACCTCAAGATTTTGGAACAAATTGCATGAAGCAATGGGAACTCGTCTGAATTTCAAGATCTGACGTATCACCCGTGAGATGATGGTCGACCGAGAGGGTAAATCAGATTTTAGAGGATATGTTGAGAGCTTGTGCTTTAGCTTATGCTACATCTTGGTATAAGTGTTTGCCATATGCGAGTCTGATTACAATAATAGTTACCAAGCTAGCTTTGTAGATGTCACCGTTTGAGGCGTTGTATGGACGTGCTTGTCGTACTCCGTTAAATTGGAATGAAACAGGAGAGCGTTTGGTGTTTGGGCCAGATATCCTCGAAGAGGCAGAAGGTCAAGTTGCAATGATCAGAGAAAGGTTGAAGATAGCACAGTCAAGACAGAAAAGCTACGCAGATAACCGTCGTCGAGATTTGAGTTTCGAGCCGGAAGATTTTGTGTATCTCAGGGTTACCCCTCTTAAGGGTGTTTAAAGGTTTCACGTTAAAGGGAAGATTGCACCAAGATATGTTGGTCCGTTTAAAATTTTAAGCCATCAAGGAGAGGTGGCCTATCAGTTGGAATTGCCTCAGTCTTTGGCAGGAGTGCATGACGTGTTTCATGTGTCACAGCTTAAGAAGTGTCTCAGAGTGCTAGCAGAACAAACCCCGTTGGACGCAATAGAGCTGCAAGAAGATTTGACTTACAAGGAGCAGCCAGTTAGAATTTTGGATGTTATGGAACGCAAGACCAGAAGCAAGTCTACTCGCTTTTGCAGAGTTCAGTGGAGCAATCATGCTGAAAGTGAAGCAACCTGGGAGCGTGAAGAAGATTTGAAGGCAGAGTTTCCAAACCTATTCTTTAGTTAGCCCCAATCTCTGGTCTAGATTACATTAAGGGGGGAAGGTTTGTAATATCCTAAAATTTTCCTAAATATTATTTTATTGCTTAAATGTGCATTTTTGATTTTCTGGAATTTATTTGGATTTTTTTGGATTTATTTGAATTAATGTTAAATTAAGAATATTAACCTTTTATTCAAATCTATTTAAATCTGTGCAAAGTCAAAATAAAGTTTTACCAAAAATATTTTAGTTGAGTCCAGAATGTCTCAAAGTATTTTTGAGATTTTTCTGGGATTTTTCCTGATAATTTAATTGCCTAAAATAAACCAAATTATTTTCTGTAATTATTTTAATTCAAAAATCGTTAAAAAAAACCCCAGTGAACACTACTGGGCTTGGCCCATGTACTGTGCGTAAGCACCCCAGGGTGGCGCGGCCCGTTGGCCCAGGACTCCAGAAAGTCGCGTCGGTCGTTGGATCGCGATCGTAGGGCTTACGTCGGGCCACGTCGCCAAGTGCGTCTAAGCCGTAGGATCGGGATCGTGTGATTAGCGTGGGTCGTGTCTCATAGTAACCCTAGCTAATCGTAGCCATTGATCCAATGACGGCTCGGATTAGATCTCGTCGGGGGAAATCCGGTGCTTCCGTTGCGCCACGTGGACGGCCGCCGTGCGTCGTCTCCGAGCGGGACTCTGGCGCCGCCGCCGTATCCGAGAAGGACTCCGCCGCCGCGTCGGTTAGGATCCCAGGCGCCGTACGCGGCCGTCGAGGCTATTTAAGGGGGTCCGCAGCCTTCCCGAGAATCCTCATCGTGCGCCGCAGCTTTTGGTCGGAGAGGTTTCACAAGAATCGTCGTAGAGCGCCCCCGGGAGCTCGTCGAAGGTGAAGTATTGCAGTCACCGAGGTTTTTGCTAAAGAACGTCGCCAGTTTGTCAGTTTTTGACGTTTTGGGTCCCAGATCCGAGCTCGCCGAGGTGTTCCGCATCGGCTACTCCTCTTCTTCGCGTCGGAACCGCGCCGGAACGCCATCGCCCGGGTTTCTTCCTCGTCTCCGGTGGGTCTTCTCACCGCCGCTTCGCCATTAGCTTCGGGTGAGTTCGTGGCCGTCGGATCTGAGTGGACGGAGGAGATTGAGCCGTGTCGCGTGCGTTTGGCGCCGTTCGATCAGATCAGGCGTGGATGCGCGCCGCGTGTTGCGCATCGGCGGGGCGGCACTGCGACCAATCAGATCGAGACGCGTGTCGGCTCGTGTTACGAGGCGTCGTGGACCGCGTCTGCGGTGGACCAGAGGAGGTCCTGTGGACCGGGTCTATGCACCGAGACGCGTGGCAACATCTGATTGGTTCGGGTCAGGGATGACGCCCGCATGACGTCACGCTTGCGCAATAAATCGGTTTTTCAGTTTAAAAATAATTCTGTTAATTCCGAATTTCTATTTTTCTGTAATTTCAGTATTTATTCAAACTTCCAAAGGTTATAACTTTTGCATCTTAACTCGGATTTGAGTGATTCAAATTTCCAAAAAATTGTAAAATTGAGTTCTATTCAATGGTGAATTTTAATTGATTTTTGGAGTTCATTTGCTCTCTGTTTTGGTATTTATTTGCTTTTCTCTTTAGTACGCTGTGACGTTGAATTGTGCGACGCTTCGGAGGAAGATTCAACAACTCAAGAACAAGCTCCAGATCAAGATCAGGACCTATTCCAAGGCAAGTTGTGCTTTGATCATGTTGAACCCATGTTTATAAAATTGCTATATTTGTTTTACCCTATTGCATATTATTTCAAGTATACAATTGTTTCAAATTAAATTGGGACTTAGCTAATATAGCAGATTGATTTATATCCTACCTTGTCATTTGTATGCCATGATCTATTGTCACCTAGATTGGTTCATTATAGTTGGTTAGTAATGATAATCAACATGGGATGGTTAGTCCGTATTAGTTGCTTAGCCATGCTACGTTATCACATGTGTTGGAATCATTGATAATTAATCTTGATTAATAGAATATGGAACAATGTTATGAACTTGTGTGTCATGTGGGATCACATGATGAGATTGAGTTGTTGCGGCGAGTCATGTCACGCAACGATGTTGAATTGTTGATCGCACGTGGTGCTTGGTAATCAACTTGGGTGATAATCACTTAGATTGGGGCAAGTGATAAGGGGCGAGTATGCCAAGGTGGGCCTGATGGGTAGAGGGTATGTGGATGTCCTGCCTTGATCACTCTAAGGACTTAACCTTGCAAGCCTTTGACCTGAGTCAATCATGCAACCACATGTCTGGTATGGGCCAGCCTAGCTGAGTAATTTGCAATGTCCTAACTTTGGTACTATCGTGGTCGGTGTGAGTTCCCGAGTTATGGTGTAATTCACATGGCGCAAGAGGGGGGCCCGGGATGTGGTAACCAGTCCCACCAGTGTTGAAACCTTAGCGGGTAGTACCGGGTTAAGCCAGCGCACTGTAAAGGCTTTGTTATAATCACTCGCCTTGGTGGTGTTTGGTTGTATCACGTGGGTAAAGTGCATAACCTCTGCAGAGTGTGAAACTATTCGGATAGCCGTGCTTTCATGTATGGAGCAATGCTCGGAATTACTGATTAAGGGTTAGCTTAATTAATTGGACAACTTGGTTGGGATGGCAGAATGCCATATGGAAGATGGAATTTGACTTAGGATTGGAAACTTGGTTTACTTCAGAAATGCTGAATCTATTTATTATTGTTATTTGTTTTACAGTCTTTATAATCTATTATTGTATTTGTTCATAAATGCTGCTTATTGCAAAATAGCCAAAATAGCCTATTCGTTGGAATAAGCCTTGCATATAGTTACATAGAATTGCATTTTATGCACAACTTGTTGAGTGCTTCAAGTACTCACCCTTGCCAACAACAATAATCAACAGTCGAAGAATCTACACCTGTGTTGGAGGAGGAGTTCCAGGAGGACGCGAGTCATTAGGGTCCGAGCCTTGTCGGTTGCCTGTGGTGAACTGATGAGCTATCTACGTTTACGCTTTCATTTGCTAATTATTAGCTTATATTTCGGTCTTGCCTGCGTGGCTTAATAATGTAAGTCGGTCAAAAGATCATACATTTAGCTATATCAATAAATGAACTACTATTTCTATTATCGTTGAGTATGACATGATATGTACCGATGTTGAGCTGTGTGCACTAGTGTTGATCCTGGGACTAGCGCGGTAAACACAGTGGGTTTGAATCAGTGGATTCGGGTCCTTACAATAGCCGACCACCATGATGTGAAGCCTCCTGCCCGGCGGGCGTTCAAGAAAAAGGAGGCATGTCTTTGATTTGGAAATCGTCGGCTATCTCTAAGACAATTCCAGCTGCTGCGGCATTACGAACTTGGGCTCGGGGCTGAAGCCGATCAAGAAGCTGAAGAGAAGGAATTACTTGCCCAAAGCCTAATTTCCTAGCATAAACCGATGGATGGTAAAATATATATGAAGGCTGAAATGTCTGATTCCTTGTATGAAGGCCAATATGCAAAACACTCGGAGAAATGAACAACTTATAAAGGTCCAACGTCTCCTGAGGCATCGAAGAGCTGTCGGCCTCCAAATGTAGAAAAGAGGGCCATGAGAAATTAGCCGCAGAACTGTAGCTAAAAAAATCTTGTTGCTTGAAGTCCTCACCCTCAAGATGGAGGAAAAATGCCAAGTACTTCTTCGAGCTGATGGGAGTTATTATGTTGGGGAACGGGTAGGCTACTCTAGCAAAAAACAAAATTTTCTACCACGTAACTAAGGAACCACTGCAAGTTATAGATCGCAGAATTACCACTAGACGTGCAGACCCGTAGCGAAAGTAGAGTCGATGTAGCGCGGTGGTGCAGATGTAGTCGTACTAGCTTCCCTCCTCCTCCAACGGCTTCTTGTGAGCGCGCAGGTTGCAGATCGTCTCAGCGTTGAAGCTTAGCAACAACGCCTCCAAGGTATTCACACGTACGGGGCAGAAACACCACACGCTAGAGTGCTAGTGCCAGCGGTGTGATTCTGGGCGGAGAAGGGGTGGTAGCTAGGGTTTCAGGAATTCCGAATTCCTGTCGTGTTACTCTCGCTATTTTCAAAGCTAGCACCTCTTCCATTTATATAGATGTCCCATAACGGGTTTCAACCTTTGAAGCCTATTAGGAACTCTAAGCCCATTACAACTCGGATCCCTATCCGAATTGGTTACAGCCCCTTAAGTGTGCGACCCTATAGGTTCACGTGCACTTGGATATGGCCCGAGTATTCCTACTCGACTAGACATGGCTCGAGTACTCCTACTCGACCAGACATAGCTCGAGTACACTTATTCGACTGGTCATGGCTCAAGTACTCCTACTCGACCAGACATAGCTCGAATACTCTTACTCGACCAATAATCGGTTGTGGCCCCTAGCAGGACATGCCGATTCCCATGTACATGTAAAGATTGGACGAACCTCAACAATGTCTTATATGCATTTCCTTTTGCCTCACGATATCAGTCAAACCCAAGGTGAGTTATTGTCATCCTTGTTTGGATGGCTCGACCACTCTTTCTCAATACCGTGACTCGGATTCTCCGAATACTTATTGTTGTCATCCTTGTTTGGATGGCTCGACCACTCTTTCTCGATACCGTGACTCGGATTCTGCGAATACGTCGAGTTAACTCTTTAACTCGATGACTCGAATAACTCTTTACTCGATGAGCAAGGCCATGCATTTTCCGGAATCCGACCACTCGAGAGGCCTAGAGATATCTCTCCCATTGTATGGAATGGCAAATCCTATCTTGATCGACCACGCCTCGCAGCATGTTTCGTGACAAACCCGAAAGCCATCTTTATAACTACCCAGTTACAGAGTAGCGTTTGATGACCCCTAATTAAGCCATTACTCATCTTGAGAACATGCGATAATCTCAAGTCGAAGGATATAGCATACACATCGTATATGAGACCAACTGATGACATGAAAGAATACAACGTTCTCGCAGTGTCTCATGGTGGGTCGATCCAACTGCATGTTCTCCAACATGTGTTCATATTATTGGTTTGATATCTCTATATCTATGACCTGTGAAATATGGTCATCAACCAATACATATGATAGTCTATTCATATGTGTTCTCATATGTTTATCGACTAGGGATCACTTTTAGAATGAACATCATAAAGATGAATATAGAGTTTCATAAACAAGTCACATACTTATTAATCAATATCCATGATGTTATTCAAAGAACAATATCATAGTTTATGAACATTTATAGAAATATAATCATCTCTATGATTGCCTCTAGGGCATATTTCCAACATATTCTTGTCTCGCTCGCAGAGCATATTATAAACCTCTCCCCAAACCATCGGCTTTCCCTGAACTGGAGCTGCGCTTCTTCCGAAATTTCTTCTCTCGGAAAAGGAGTCTCATCGGCTGGATCAAGGTTAGAAGACCGACTGAACAAGCAATACAGCCAAATATGTACGAACCACATTTGTCCTCCTATGTTACCCACAGCAAATTGCCCAAAGCCAGTGAAAAGCCGACTCCTTATTATGTATAGCATTTGGTACACGGCTCCTAGCAGCATTTTTCCTAAGGCCAGCCGATGGCATTCACTAGCTACTATTCCACCACTTGGTAGACTTGAGTCGGCCCGAGGGATGCGTCGCAGAATAGATAGCGATCCAACCAAAGTTTAAGAAAGGCCACATGCTCCTCGTCCGACACTGGCCCATGAACTCTGTTATTGTTGCCGATGTACTTGCTCCATCATTCTCCCTTGGATTTCATGAGCTTGTACCTTGGTTTACCGCTGAAAGCCGATACTTGCTCGTCATCTGGCCTAAGACAGCACAGCTGAGCCACGTCCAGAAGTGTTGGGCCGATGGGCCCAATGCGGAACAAAAAAGCATTAAAACAATCCGACCAGAAATAGCAAGCTGTGGCCACTGACTCATTGGCCTCTGGATCGGCTAGCGAAAACGGGAGACATTCAGCTATCCCCATTGTTTCCCATGTCTCCCTCTTTTGGGCTGCCACCCGGATGTACCAGTTCCTCCATCCCTTGAGTGCTGTCGGCCAAGCCCTGAAGCTACCACTCCACCCTTCTATGTTACGTCTGGAAGCCGATAAGGGGAGGCGTGGGATTTCCTGGTTAATAACTTTGTCGACATCTAGATTTCCTATAGGGCCTAAGTAGTACTGGTCGATGCTATTTGGGATTGTGATGAGTGCCTGGCTCGGATCCATTTTAGTCGATCTGAAGGAAGCCGATTGATGTCAAAAAGCGGTTGGTGCGCTTGAAGGTTTGTCAGCAAGGGTGAAGAAGCTGATGACAGATGATTAGAGAGCTCGTGGGCGTGAGAATGACAATGTGGGGCCGCATATTTATAGCACGGTGAAAATCTGAAGAGGTGGGAAGATCTTGAGGGGCACGAGCAGTTAAAACGCACGATACGCGTATCAAAATATTACACGCAATAAATGCGACGGTTGTTGATGAAGATTTTGTGAATAGCCGATGGAATGCAAGCCGGCGAGTAAGATTTTTGGAAAATAACAAGTTATCTCCCAAAAATGGGGGCCATATGTTTGCACCAAGATTCGGCAGATGTGGTCAAAATCGACAGGATAAAGTTAATGAATCGTAACCGATAGATAGTTTGGAGACATTTGGTAACAGTCAAGATTTTAAGGAAAAACCGTCCAGATTAAGGCCGATATGGATTATATTTTGTAACGTGTTGTAACAGGATACGATCGGCCGACAGGTATAAAAGGTGGACATGGGCGGGCGAAAAACAGAACACAATCCAATCAACCAGCCTGCATTATTTTTCATCTACTTTTTCATCGATTAGGAGTAGTTTTGTAATCTAGATTCTCCTGTAACTCGATTTGATCAATAAAGTTGCGTATCACCGATTATTGATCATCTTTTGTTACGCCAACTAGGTTTCTATTTTCTCTGATCTTGCTGTGCTTCGCCTTTTTCAGAGTCGATCTGCCTTTATCCTCTGATTAGCCCTAATCGGCTAATTAGATTTACTCTTACCTTTGATTTTATTGTCTTTTAGCTGGTTAGATCTAAGCCGATTGCCCCGCAGGATCGGTTTTGAGCGAATTTTATATTTTTCTTACTGATTGCAGGATCAAATCGGTTGGCACGCTCTGAACCAAGTATTCGTCTGGTGTGTTGTGGCTGATAAACCATACTTCAAGTTTTCGGCGCCAACAACTTTCTAAAAAGATTTCGTCCCTATATCTCAACCATCCAAGCTGCATCCCCATTTCATGCCTTCCATTTCTCACTATCCCTCTTCGGACCCATATATCATCTTCTGTACAGACGTTGAGAGAGAGGAGAGAATACTCTAGACTTAACGATCCTCTCTCCTCCCCCGTCACTGAGCAAAGTCCTAAAAAAGACGAGCAAATAAAGAAGCATGAAAAACATACATGATCAACTGCTGTTACACAACATCCTGGTATAACCAACAGCATATAGAGATTGATGACTATAACATATGTCAAGTAGATCCCAGGATTGAGATCGAGAGACAGCAATTGATGTACCGTAGCAAGCTGTCAAGATGGCAGACGGTAGTTGACGCACACCCTGGCTGGCTGACACAATGAGACGTTTAGTTTGAAGGTACTGCCCAGATTTGTTGTGCTGCAACATTGTACCTGGCAGGAGGGGACTGATAAGTACAGGAGTAGCATGCCCACGTCCACAGCCATGAACCTTTTTCTTTTTCTTTTCGAACTAACATAGCCATGAACTTGTTGAGCATCTTGACATGATTCCATTTCGCAGCACTTTTGGCCATGCAGACCAATGTCAGGTAAGGTTGGCACCCATTCACTCCCCACATGTACTCAAAAGACTGACTTTGCATCATTATCCCGCGAATACATCCGTAACCTTTGTTCTCCGACTACAACTGCTTCTTAGCAACTACAGCTGTTCTATTGAGCACAATAACTTGACTTGTCCTTAAAAAACTGTCTCAAAAAGCACAGGTGATTGCCAGCACGATCAACCGACATAGTATAACTCTGCATTTATCCACTAAAGCTCTGAAACGCTGCTGAACCCTTCAGCCCCAGAAACTGTCTCAGCTTCAGCCTGTCTTATTTGCATGTTGTTTGTACCCTTGCTAACTCTGCTTCTTCAGAAAGAGTAGCATCAGCCATCAGGTCATTCTCATTCCGGGAAATTGCATCTGGAATACATGTACTCTGTTTCTTTTTTTCTTTTGGAGTTTGATCGCCTCAACTGAACCTTCAATTCCCTGTGATCATCACATGTACTTCATTCTTTTTCCATTATGTCAGTTTCAAAATCTGATTCTTATGTAAACCAGGTTAGGTTTAATTAGCTGCTCAAAATATAAGTACAAGCAGTACCTGCAAGATGTAATGTACTTTGTGCTGGGGAATGGGTAAGCTACTCTAGCAAAAAATCAAAATTTTCTACCGCGTAACCATGGAACCACTGCAAGTTATAGATCACAGAATTACCACTAATCGTGCAAACCCGTAGCGGAAGTAGAGTCGATGTAGCGCGGTGGTGTAGATGTAGTCGTACTAGCCTAGCGCCTCCCAAACAGCTCCTTGTGACTTTCGCAGCTTGCGGATCGTCCTAGCATTGAAGCTTCGCAGCACGCCTCCAAGGTATCCACACGTACGGCGCTGTTTGCACCAAAATTTGGCAAGCTTGGTCAAAATCGGTAATAAAGTCAAAGATACGGAATTAACAGACAGGATTGGAAAGAGTTCGAGATATTTGGTAACTGCAAGATTTTTAAAAGAAACAACCATCCGAGATAAGGCCGATACGGATCAGGACTTGAAAACGTGTTATACTAGGACACGATCGGTCGAAGGGTATAAGAGAAGGGACAAAGCAAGCTGCAAAAGGGGATCATCAACACAATACAATCAACCAGTTTTTACTTTCTTCCATCCTGTCGACTAGGAGTAGCTTTTGTAATTTAGTCTTTTTAATAGATCTTGATCAATAAAGTTGCGCATCGCCGATTTTTGATCTTTTTCAATTACACCCCAGGTTTGATTTATTCTGATTTTGTTGCGCATCGCCTTCTTCAGAATCGATCTACCTTTATCCTCTGATTAGCCTTAATCGGCTAGTTAGATTTACCCTTTTTTATCTTGATTTAATCGGCTTTGAGCTGATTGAATCTAAGCCGATTGATCGTTACGATCGGCTTTTGAGTAAATTTTATATTTTACCTTGTTTGCTCTGTGTCAAATCGACCGCACGCTCTTGAACCGTGTGTTCATCCGTGTCTTCTTTGTCGAAACCCTACTTCAAGTTTTTGATGTCAACACACTCTTGGCACGCCCGGTGGGACCCGCAATGTCTTCATCAGGGAAGTCAATTCCGCCATCAGATCTCAACGCAGAGGCTATAATCGTCCCAACAATGGACAATTTATCTGCAGAGCAACGTTAAGAAATTGAAGCTCGGAAGGCTGCGCTGGAAGAGATGATGCTAAGTTGCTATCAGAAAACTAGACGCGGCGTCACTCAAAAATCCGCCTAGCGCGATCAACGCTCAGGAGATGCGGTGTAGTAAGCGTAAGCCGATATCACCGCTCGCGAATTATCGGCTATGATTAATCAGTTTGTGCACCACGCTTTGATAAACCAATCATCGGCTCTCGTGACAATGCTTAAGCCGATGATAGCAAATAGCGTTAAATCTATAGCCTAGGAGTTAGCCTCGTCAGGAAGTCTGCTCGACCTATTGCAAGCTCTGCCGAATTATCCTGTTTTCTCAGTATCACAAAACACGCAGAGCACAATGGCCGATCCTAAACCATCGGCTGTAACTTCACCCCCCACCATGATGCCCACACAACCCATGGTTATACTACCTAGGGACCCTCGGTTAAATGGGGTGAACCATTACCACGCCTATACCGACGCCGCTTAGTTAGATGCATCAAGCAATTTGCCCGTCGGCTCGTTTCTCGCTTTCCCCAATCGGTTTCACACCGATTGGCTCGAGAGATTCCCACAAGAACCCACCCCTAAGAAATCCAGTCCACACGGTAGTAACATACTCGAGCCATTTGTCCCAAAGGTCGGAACCTCAAGTCGACGAATCGGCACGAGCAAGATGATCACGCCGGCAGACAGCATAATTGGCAACCCGAGCTCGCACTCGGGGCGTAACGCGATTATGACAGATATTATCAAGGGCCTGCTATGGCCGATAATGCTAATTGGGCCGATCAGATCTCTGCCGTTTTGAAGGACCAATTCGGCATACAACCAAAAGGAAAGGTTATCGGCTATAGAAAGCCGTATCCCGATTACATAGATCGCATGCCCTACCCTCATAACTTCGAGTTCCGACTTCGCCAAATTCTCTGGGGATGACTCTATCACCACCCTGGAACACGTTGGACACTTTATCGCGCAATGCGTGAAGCGGCCCAGTCCGACGGGCTTAAAATTAGACTATTCCCGTTGTCTCTATTTGGGGCGCGTTTTATTTGGTTTACTTGCTTGCCTCGGAATTCGGTCCATTTATGGAACGATTTGGAAAGCCGATTTCATGAATACTTCTTTTGTGCGGTTTGGAGCTCGTGGATTTCGGATCTAAGTTCAGACGCCAAAAGTTTGGGGAATCGTGACGGATTACGCCAAGAGATATAGAGAAATTAGAAATCGGTGTTTTAGCGCCACATTGCACGACAACCAACTTGCCGATTTAGCATTTCAAGGTTTGATTCCGCCGCTTAGGAGAAATTCGAGGACAAGAATTCACCGACCTTAGCCACTTATTGCATCGCAGATCGGCCCGTGAAAGCCGATTCACCGATAATAAAGTGTTCAAAGACAGATTTAAAAATAGCAATAACAAAGAAAAGGACAAGGCTAAAGTCAATATGGTTGAGTATTGTCCAAGTGACTCATCGGAAGACGAGGAAGCGAAATAAACATAGCCGAATGGGTAAATGGATCCAAAAGTCCTTAGTCCGTTTTGGCTTAAGCCGACTAGGAACAAGTCGGAGGTTAAGTACTCTTCGATGTTTCTAAGTGCGATCGTATTTTTGATTTACTACAAGAAAAGATAATACGATTGCGGAGGGGCATGTGATACCGCTGTTCGATGAGATCAAGAAATGCAGGTATTGCAAGTGGCATCATTCTTATTCGCATAACACTAATGACTACAATATCTTCCGTCAACAGATCCAATCTGCTATTGAGGATGGTCGGTTGAAGTTTGCTGATGAGCCGACCATGCAAGTCGATGTTGATCCGTTTCCCATCAACATGGTACAGTGTTCGGCTAAAGGAAAAGAGCCGATGCACGACGAGCAGAAAAAGGATCGATAAGTCAACATCCAATCAAGCTCGAACGACGATCAAACACTGAAGATTACAATCGGCTCTTTACAAATAGAAGCCAATCGTGAAGGAAAAAATTCAAGAACCATCAAACCCAAAGGGAATCCTTAGGTAGGTAAATGGTACAAAGCAGAAAAGTCTCTATTAAGGCACCCAGCGAAAAGGTCAGGACCAACATTTTTACAATTAATGGAGAAATACGAGAGGATGAATAGCCGACCACGATATAAGGCTCGCCGGTCGGATAACTTGTATCGCACCGAGAATGTGGAGAGGGCACATAGAAGGTGTCCCTTGTGGCAGTTTTCCTGGGAAAGAGGAGTAGCGATGCCATCACCATACACCTGCCCGATGGAACATTATCCCTAAGACGATTGGCCAAGGCAATCGGCCAGAGATAGGCTGTCTGGGCCGATTAGAGAGCAAGGCAGAAGTGACAGAAGGCCTGTCCACGAGAGAATATCCAAACCAGATCAAGAACCGAGCCAAATCAAGACACACAAGCCCAGTTCTAGTCAAGAAGATTTGGCTGGTCAAATCTGGCGCCGTGGAGCCCAAACCCGGTGGTGTCCATCCGCCCGAGCCGATCACAACGACGACGGCTTCAGAGGCTAAGGACGCAAGAAATCCGTGAAGCCGATGCCGAAAAACGAGAGATTTAAACGCTTAATGAACTTCGTCCAATCAAATGCGCCAAGAAAGAGTGGAGAAGAAAAGAACAAGCGAAGAAGATTTGAATCGGTGATGACTTGGATTCTCCCATGATTCGGGATGACACCCCTCCCATGGATATTAACATGGTGTTCACGTTGCCGGCTGAATTCAAAATCATAAACGAATCGACCGAAAAAGCGGTTGCTCAGTTGTGTTCTGGCGTACAGAGTGCCATATTTGAGAAACCTAAAGATGATCATCGGCATCTGAAGCCATTGTATCTAAAAGGATACATAAATGGCAAGCCGATATCAAGAATGCTGGTAGACGGAGGGGCCACAGTGAACCTGATGCTATACACGACATGCAAAAAACTGGGTAAGTCTGATGAAGACTTAATTAAAACTAACATGGTTCTAAACGACTTCACAGGCGACCCCACGGAGGCAAAGGGTGTCATGGTCACGAGTCGATCGTCGGTAGCAAGACCTTGCCGACGCCGTTCTTTAATCGATGCCAAAGGAAACTACGTCTTCGCTCGATCGGGATTGGATTCATGCCAACTGCTGTATTCCGTCGACCATGAATCAAGCGGTTGTACAGTGGAACAGAGAAGAAGTCAAAGTCGTCACAGCCGACACATCGGCCCATATCGCTATGGCTAGCTCTTACGCGAATTGGCAACACGAAGAAGCTGGCTGCATATCGGGAAAGGAGCTGGACGACTGTGATTTCATCTGTGTAAGCAAATCAAGACTCATGCCGATCAGTGTCAAGCCGGGCACCTTTGATCGAGCAAATGAAGTGTTACGCCGATGGGGACAAGAAAAACATTGAAGGCGTTGCAGGATAAAATGCAAAGCTATCGGCAAACAACGGATAGCTACGAAGCTATAGAAGACTTTGAAGAAATTGAAAAGTTAGGTCAAGGTTTCACATCCACCGATTTGCTTGAAGAAGTCGATATAGGTAGCGGTGATAGAAAAAGACCAACTTTTGTTAGTGCAAATTTAGACGTAAAGTACAAAAGAAAACTAATAAAAATCCTTAAGAATTACAAGGATTGTTTTGCGTGGGAATATCATGAGATGCCAGGATTAAGCCGTCAGCTGGTGGAACATCGGCTACCTATATAATCGGGCTATCGGCCGTTTAAACAATACCCGAGGCGTTTCAATCCGACCTTGTACCAAATTATAAAAGAGGAAATAGAACGGTTGTTGGAAGCAAAATTTGTCAGGCCTTGCCGTTATGCGGAGTGGGTTTCCAACATTGTTCCGGTTATGAAGAAAAATGGAAAGCTTCGAGTATGCGTCGACTTTAGAGATTTGAACAAGGCGACGCCGAAAGATGAATACCCGATGCCGATAGCCGATATGCTTATCGATGCTGCCTCAGGGAACAAGATCATAAGTTTTCTAGATGGTAATGCTGGGTATAACCAGATACTCATGGCAGAAGCTGAAATACCAAAGACAACTTTCAGATGTCCTGGTGCGATAGGATTGTTCGAGTGGACAGTGATGACTTTCGGCTTGAAAAACGCTAGAGCAACATATCAGCGGGCAATGAATATGATTTTTCATGATTTAATCGGCCACATCGTCGAAATTTATATTGATGATGTAGTAGTAAAATCCGCAGAAGATTTGCAACACTTGGCCGATTTAGAAAGAATTTTTAGAAACATAAGATCGCACGGTCTAAAGATGAATCCTTTCAAGTGCGCGTTTGGCGTGTCGGCTGGACAGTTTCTGGGCTTCATGGTTCATGAAAGGGGAATTGAAGTCAGTCAAACGAGGGTCAGAGCTATAGCCAATACCGAACCACCGACATGCAAAAACGAGTTACAAAAGTTGATCGGCAAAATTAACTATCTCCGTCGGTTCATCTCAAACCTCTCTGGAAGGATTCGTTCTTTTACTCCGTTGCTAAAATTAAAAGACAATGAAGAATTTATATGGGGAGCCGATCAGCAGAAGGCTTTCGACGAAGTTAAAAGGTATTTGTCCAACCCTCCAGTTTTGGCTGTGCCTCAAAAAGGGATCCCTTTTAGGCTATATGTTTCGGCTGAAGAAGATACTATTGGAGCTGTGTTAGCACAAGAGGTGCATGGTAAAGAAAGGGTTATCTTTTATTTAAGCCGACGGTTGCTAGACGCAGAAGTTAGGTACCCTTTTATCGAAAAAACTATGTTTATCTTTGTACTTCTCGTGCACAAAACTAAGGCACTACATATTAGCATCGGCCTGTAAGGTAATCTGCAAAACCGATGTTATAAAATATATTTTGTCAACTCCTATCCTGCGAGGTCGACTTGGCAAATGGGCTTACGCCTTGGTTGAGTTCGACTTATCATATGAATCGGCCAAAGCAGTCAAAGGACAAGTATTAGCCGATTTTATGACAGGACATGACACAACAAACTTAGTCTTGGTCGCGCCATGGCAACTGTTCTTTGACGGGTCAGTATGCGGGGAAGGTGATGGTATCGGTATTGTACTCACCTCACCCAAAGGGCATAGCTTTGAATTTGCATTCCGGCTAAATAGCCGATGCTCAAATAACGTGCCGAGTCTGGCGTTACTCAAAGGCTTGCAATTCTTTGGAAAATATTGGGGTGGCTATTGTTGAGGCATATGGTGATTCACTGTTGGTGGTGCAGCAAATAAAGGGAGAATACCAATGTCGAGATGAAGTGCTACTGAAATATTTAGAACAATGTTTAGAGATTATTGGCTCTTTTACATCATTTTCTATCGGTCATGTTCCTCGAGAATTGAACGATAGAGCTAATGCTTTAGCTCAGCAAGCATCAGGATATAAAGATTCTGGCCGAAGTCAGGAGACTGAATTGGTAGACAAAGCAGTCATGTGCACAGATATTGCCGATTGGAGAACGCAGATAAAAAATTATCTAGTCGATCCATCCAAGCCGACGGAACGAAAGATACGGCAACAAACGTTGAAATACGTCGTCATGGACGATATACTATATTATCGGACTATGGAAGGTTTATTGTTAAAATGTCTTGAGGCCGAAGAAGCACGGGTGGCAATGGGTGAAGTACACGAAGGCATTTGTGGTTCTCATCAATCGGCATATAAGATGAAATGGATGCTCAGACGGACATGTTATTTTTGGCCGACGATGCTAGAAGATTGTTTCAAGTATTATAAAGGATGTCAAACATGTCAAAAGTTTGGCAACGTACAACTAGCACCAGCATCGGCTTTACATCCAATTATCAAACCTTGGCCGTTCAGGGGTTGGGGAATAGATATAACCGGCCAAATATTTCCTGCTTCGAGTAAAGGCCACAAGTTTATCTTGGCCGCAACCGATTACTTCTCAAAGTGGGTCGAGGCTATACCACTTAAAAAGGTAACCAGTGTTGAGGCGATTCGTTTTGTGAATGAACATATCGTCCATCGGTTTGGAATACCGCAAACAATCACGACCGATCAAGGTACGGTATTCATGTCTAACGAGTTTCAGGGTTACGCAACGAGTCTAGGGATCAAATTGTTAAACTCTTCGCCATATTACGCTCAGGCTAATGGACAGGCCGAGTCGTCTAATAAAACACTGATCAAGTTGATCAAAAGAAAAATTGATGAAAAGCTAAGGAATTGGCATTCAACTCTATCGGAGTCACTTTGGGCCTATCGGCTATCGTATCACGGAGCGACGAAACTTTCACCTTATCAATTGGTGTATGGACAAGAAGCCGTTCTACCCGTGGAAATTAACATTGAGTCGATACGAATAGCTAGACAAAATGGTTTGTCGGCTCAAAATTACAATAATTTAATGATCGACAACTTGGATGAGTTAGCAGAGTTACGTTTCTCTACGCTTGATCGGCTTAAGAACAATAAGATCAGAGTTGCAAGGGCATACAATAAAAGGGTCATGCCTAAGTCTTTCGATCAAGCCGATTTGGTATGGAAAACAATATTGCCTGTTGGTTTTAAGGATAACCGATTTGGAAAATGGTCACCTACGTGGGAAGGGCCATACAAAATTAATCGGCTAGTCGGCGAAAACTCGTACTTACTAGAAACACTAGAAGGATATGTATTGCCAAAAGCTATTAACGGGAAATACTTGAAGAAATACTACCCTAGTGTTTGGATTGGAGCCTAGCTGATTAAAGATCATGTTCAGAGCCAAGATTAACACGATGCTGTTAATCGGTTGAAAAGATTGCAAACTTGGAAGATATAAGCAGAATATAAATCGGTTAAACAACCGATTATCAACATAACAAGTTACAAGCATTCAGGACAAGTGTTTTCAAAAATAACCAGCAAAGTTTTACAGATTAGAGGTTTAATATTGGATGCCCGATCTAGGAAGAGTCGAGCCCAAAGCCGACAGGGCACCTGCTGCCTTGGCAATGATGTCTTGAATTTCGTTTAGAAGGCGTTCATCATCCTTGGCATTCCCGGGCACTGGCTTCACCTTGGCAGATTGCTTGGTCACATTTTCAACAGCCACTGCAATGCTAAGTTTTTGCTCCTTCAGCTCCGATGCAGTGGTCTCCAAGGTTTGTTGGCCTTCTCCGATTTGTTTTTCAAGCTTGGCCAACTCTTCCAAGAGGAGTTTCTTTGTTTTTTCCAATTTGGAGAGGGACCCCTTGGTCGATTTAAGACATTGAGCACCAGTATCAAACTTGCGCTTTTTTGCCTTGGCATCAGCAACCAAATCCTCCAAAAGCTTCTGATCAGCCTCTTGGGCTTCACGTCGTTGGATCCGATTTTGCGCCTCCTCCACTTCAAATTTTCTATCATCCAAGTGACATACGTTGAGGAGCGCTTGCATTGCTTCCGGAGGGAGATCGGCTTCAACGGCAGCCATAGCATCCCTTATCGGTTGATTGTTAGCCAAGATCTCCGATTGCGGTTGCATCACAAGTTTGAAGAGCTTGTCAAGGCGCTCTTTCACGCCCGGGGCAGAGGTGACGGCAGCCGATGCCTTTTCTGACACTTAAAGGATTTTTCTAATTTCTGCGTCATAGTCATCAATGGCCATGATCTCTGGGTCGTCAAGATCGGCCAACGAAAATCCAAGCAAGTTTGTTGGGTCTGATAGTTCTGGCAAATCGGTGACTGGTGCAGGTTGAGTCAACTTCGGCGTATGGGTTGGCGCAGTCGAAATATTCGGAAGATCGGCTAAGATCTTCGCGACTTGAGCAGATTGCGTTGGCTAAAGGAAAATGAGACAAAGGGTGAGCCAATGCATTAAGATACATAAAATCATTATACAAGGTATTTAACTTACCTCCCCAATAGCCGATGCATGTGGCGAACTCTCGCCGCTTTGTTCTTGGGGCTTGGGTCCTTTCTTCACCGGAGCCTTGGTATACTTTGCCTTCTTCTTTTCTGGAAATACAAATCGGATAAAGGTTAGTTTAAGGTAGAGGATGAAATGGTACGAGCCGATTGTATTTGCACTTACTTGGTTGTTTTTTCTCGATGTCCGATAAGGATGGACTGTGAACCCCTAAAGTGCCAGAGGTATAGCCCGTAAGGCCAGTCGATTGATGCGCCCTCTTTCCCTGGTCATTTCCCGATTGGCTAGAGATAGACTTTTTGCCAACATCCTTAGCCTGCAAATATGCAAACGATGTAAAGTGGTTAGAAAAATGCATCTAGAAAAAAGACCGATGCACAAGATAAAATTATTCAAGCCGATACCTTATCTACTAGACTTGTGTTAGTATAACCCGATGAGCTAGCTTCACTGCTAGAATCGTTGTTAGATACTAATGATGGCTCTGGCAGATTTGGAAAAAATTCTTTGATTATAAATGATGGAGTCTTTTCCATGTACAAATACTCTGCAATAGCCGACCACCATGTTGTGAAACCCCCTGCTCTGCGAGCGTTCAGATGAAAGTGTGGGAGACTGCGAAGTTGGAGCTCGTCGGTTAACTCCAAGACTAGCCTCGCCGATGTGGCATTACGAACCCTAGCTCTGGGTTGAAGCCGATCCAGGAGTGGCAAACTTGGAATCACCTGGCCGAAACCGAGCTATCTTGCATATACTGAAGGGTGGTAAAACTCGTATGAAGGTTGGAATGTCCGATTCCGAGTATGAAGGCCGACATGGAAAATGCACGCAGAGATGAAAATTTTATATAAGTCCAAAGTCTCCGAGGCATCGAGAACTATCGGCTTCGGATGAAGAAATGAAGGCCAAAGAAAATCGCCACAAAGACCATAACTAAAGAAATCTTGTTGCTTGAAATCTTCGGTGTTCAATTGCAAAAAGAATGACATAAATCTTCTGCAGCTATCGGGGAAGGTCCTTGTCTCATTTCTGGAGCACATCATAAATCTCTCACCAAAAGATCGGCATTCTCTAAATTGAATAGGAGCCCCTTCTGGTATATCTTCCCTTGGAAAAGGAGTATCGTCGGCTGAATCCAAGTTAAAAGGCGGTTTGAATAAACAAGATGCTGACCATATTTATATGAACCACATTGGGCCACCTACGTTACCGACGGTGAATTTTCCAAAACCCGTATAAAGCCGACTCCTTATTATGTAAAGCATCTGATACACAGCACCCAAGAAGATTTTTCCTAAAGCTAGCCGATGACCCTCAACAAGCTGCTCTGCTATCACTTGATATACCTGAGTTGGTCCAAGAGATGCTCCACAGAACAAAAAGCGGTCTAGCCATAGGTTCAAGAAGGCAACGTGCTCTTCGTCCGACACTATCCCATTAACCTTATTGTTGTTTTTGATATATTTCGCCCATCCTTCACCCTTGGATTTAATAAGCTTATACTTGGGCTTGCATCGTAAGTCGATACCGGTCCCCATCAGTCTCAAGCAACACAACTGGCCACATCCAAAAGAGTTGGTCTGATGGGACCAGCTTGAACAAAAAGCATTAAAGCGATCGACCAAAATAACGGTAGTGGCCACTAAGGGCTCGTTGGCTTGTGGTCGACTAAGGAAAGTGAAATACATTCAGCTATGCCCATTCTTTCCCATTCACTCCTCTTTTGGGCTGCTATCCTGATAAACCAATTTCTCCATCCTTTAAGAGCTATCGACCAAGCCCTGAAACTCTTATTCCACCCCTGTATGTTATGACCAGCAGCCGACAGAGGTAAATAGGGAACTTCCTGGTTTGTTACGGTATGAACGTCTAGATTTCCCAATGGACCTAAAAAATATTGATCGTTGCTGTGTGGAATCGGAATAAGTACCTAGCTAGGGTCCATTGTAGCCGATGAAGGAAGATTGATGAGCTAAAGGATTGCCTCAGGAGTACTTCAAACGGAAAGCTTAAGCCGATTGCAGATGATTCAAGAGCTTGTGCACGTGAAGAATGACCAAGGTGGGGGCCGTATTTTATAGCGTGGTGAAAATTTGAAGCGGCGGGAAGTGAATCTCAAAAGGCACGAGCAGTTAAAACGCATTACTCGCATGTCAGAGAATTACGACGCGAATAAAGTAGCAGTTATAGAGTGAAGTTCAATGGTTAGCCGATTGGAAAAGCCGATAAGTGAAATTTTTGACAAATAACAAGTCATTTCTCAAAAATGGGGGGCATATGTTTGCACCAAAATTTGGCAAGCTTGGTCAAAATCGGTAATAAAGTCAAAGATACGGAATTAACAGACAGGATTGGAAAGAGTTCGAGATATTTGGTAACTGCAGGATTTTTAAAGGAAACAACCATCCGATATAAGGCCGATACGGATCAGGACTTGAAAACGTGTTATACTAGGACACGATCGGCCGAAGGGTATAAGAGAAGGGCCAAAGCAAGCTGCAAAAGGGGATCATCAACACAATACAATCAACTAGTTTTTACTTTCTTCCTTCCTGTCGACTAGGAGTAGCTTTTGTAATTTAGTCTCTGTAATCGATCTTGATCAATAAAGTTGCGCATCGCCGATTGTTGATCTTCTTCAATTACACCCCAGGTTTGATTTATTCTGATTTTGTTGCGCATCGCCTTCTTCAGAATTGATCTACCTTTATCCTCTGATTAGCCTTAATCGGCTAGTTAGATTTACCCTTTTTTATCTTGATTTAATCGGCTTTGAGCTGATTGAATCTAAGCCGATCGATTGTTACGATTGGCTTTTGAGTAAATTTTATATTTTACCTTGTCGGTTACAGGTCAAATCGACTAGCACGCTCTTGAACCAGGTGTTCGTCTGGTGTGCTGCTGTCAGAAACCCTACTTCAAGTTTTTGACGTCAACAGGCGCGAAGGAGGGGTGGCGGCTAGGGTTTCGGGAATTCCAAATTCCTATTGTGTTTTCGCGTGTCTCTCATAAATCCAAAGCTAGCGCCTCCTTCCTTTATATAGACGTCCCATAACGAGTTTCAACCTTTGAAGCCTATTAGGAACTCTAAGCCCATTACAACTTGGATCCCTGTCCGAATTGGTTACAACCCCATAAGTGTGCGACCATATAGGTTCACGTGCACTTGGACATGGCCCAAGTATTCCTACTCTACTAGACATAGCTCGAGTACTCCTACTCGACCAGACATAGCTCGAGTACCCTTATTCGATCGATCATGGCTCGAGTACTCCTACTCGGCCAGACATATCTTGAATACTCTTACTCAACCAATAACCAGTAGTGGCCCCTAGCAGGATGTGTCGATTCTCAAGTACATGTAAAGATTGGACGAATCTCAATAATATCCTATATGCATTTCATTTTGCCTCACGATATTGGTCAAACCCAAGGCCAGTTGTTGTCATCCTTGTTTGGATGGCTCGACCACTCTTTATCGATGTCATGACTCGAATTCCCCGAATACATCGAGTTAACCCTTTAATTTCATGACTAGAGTAATGAAGAGGAACGCGATATGCTACACAAGCACAAAAAAAATCTACCGCGTAACCAGAAAGCTACTCGCAAGAAGGGGATCACAGATAAGATTACCACTAGACGCGCAGTTGCGGAATCCTTCGCAAATCGATGTAGTGGATCGTCCTCACCGCAGTCCTTGCGTCGATGGAGCGGATCATCCTCGCATCGTCGTGGATCGTCCTCCCACGCCGCAGTCGCAGCAGCGTCACCGCAGTAGTCCACACGTCCAGGGATGGAACGCCGTGCGTCGGTGTGCAAGCACCTGGTCGTTCGGCAGGGGCAACGAGAAGAGGAGGCTAGGGTTTCGAGTGAATCACTTCTAAACTGTGGGAAAGCACACCCTGCGCCCACCCTCCTCCCTTCCTTATATAGCCATGAGATGAAACCCAAAAACAAGGCCCATCAGCGTGCTAAGCCCACGAGGTCCATTAATTATGGATCCAATCCAAATTAATGCGTCCTAGCCCTTTAAGTGTGTGACCCTGCAGGTTCACGTACGTTTGGACATGAATTCAAAAAACTCCTTTTCAATCCAATAGTTGGTTGCGGCTCCTTGCAAAGTATGCTAACTCCAAACATACTATGATCAAATCGGACAGAACCTAACAAAAGTACTCATGTAATAATCCCATCGCCAAGTATATGAAGATTGAACTCAAGGCGAGAAGCATGTCATCCTTTGAAGATTCAATCCATCTCTCGTATCCGTGATATATTAATAAGTTGTGATTGACTCCTCAATCACGGCATGGCCTTGCACTTCCTTAATCATATCACACGAGTGGCATTGTCATATATCTCCGTTTCATTGGAGTGGCAAATTCCATCTTGACTGCTCACTTCCCTCTGCACGTTTCATAGTAAATATGAAAGCTACCTTTATAACTATCCGGTTAGGAAGTAGTGTTTGATAGCCCCAAGGAAAACTATTACACATGTAGGGAATATGACAATCTCAGGTCTAAGGATCATACATCTACTAGGTATGAGATACACTGATGACACATAAGAATGAAACATTCTCGTAGTGTCCCATTGCGGGTCTATCTAACCCATGTTCTTCAACATGCGTCCACAATGTATAGATGATATCTCTATATCCCATGATCTATGAAGCATGATCATCGATCACTACATGTGCTGATCTATTCATCGTTGTCCTATACGATGAAATCCGATCAGAGATATTTATCGAATTATATCAATAAGTAAAGAGCTTTATAAGCAAGTCACATACTTGTTGATCAATACAATGATATACATTCATTGGACCAATAATCATATTATTATTCATAAACATAGTCATGTTATAATCATCTAAATGATTGCCTCAAGGGCATAGCACTAACAATCTCCCACTTGCACTTGAGTCAATCAATTAAGTATCTAATACCAATAGACCTCGTGTGCGCCTCATGCTTAGGCTGTGGCAGTGGCTTTGTCAACGGATCGGCCACATTGGCTTCCGTATGTACTTTGCATATTCTCACGTCACCCCTATCCACAATCTCGCGAATAAGGTGAAAGCGCCGGAGTATGTATTTAGACTTCTGATGTGATCTAGGCTCTTTTGCTTGTGCAATGGCACCACTATTATCACAATAGATGTCCATTGGACTAGAGGCACTAGCGACCACACCAAGCTCTGTGATAAACTTCTTAATCCACACAGCTTCTTTTGCGGCCTCCGAAGCCGCAATGTACTCCGCTTCTGTCGTAGAGTCGGCCACCGTGTTTTGCTTGGAACTCTTCCAGCTTACTTCTCCTCCATTAAGTGTAAACACAAACCCGGATTGCGATCGAAAATCATCTTTGTCAGTTTGGAAGCTTGCATCGGTGTAACCCTTTGCAACCAGATCTTCCTCACCTCCAAAAATAAGGAACATACCCTTAGTTCTTCTCAAGTACTTGAGATATTTTTACGGCTATCCAATGACCATCACCAGATCCGCTTGGTATCCGCCGTGACACTTAGAGCATATGAGACATCTGGGCGTGTACAGATCATGGCATACATAATAGACCCAATAGCTGAAGCATATGGAATCTTGCTCATCCTGTCTCGCTCATCAGATGTCGAAGGACACTGATTCTTGCAGAGACTGATGCCATGTGACATTGGCATGAAACCTCTCTTGGATTCATGCATATTGAACCTTTCAATATCTTGTCAATGTACGTTTCTGACTTAATCCAATTAACCTTTTGATCTATCTCTATAGATTTTTATGCCCAAGATATAGCATGTTTCTCCCAAGTCCTTCATTGAGAAACTCCTTTTCAATGAAGTCTTAACATCTTCAAGCATAGGAATATCATTCCCGATCAATAATATGTCATCCACATACAAAATCAGAAATACAAGTGCGCTCCCACTAGCCTTCTTGTAAACACAAGGCTCTTCTTCGTTTTTGATAAAGTCAAACCCTTTGACTACTTCATCAAAACGAATATTCCAACTCCGAGATGCTTGCTTTAATCCATAAATGGATATTTGAAGCTTGCATACCCTTTTAGCATATTTAGGATCAACAAAACCTTCAGGTTGTATCATGTATATATCCTCCGAAAGATTCCCATTAAGGAAGGCTGTTTTGACATCCATCTGCCATATTTCATAATCAAAATATGCAGCAATAGCTAAAATGATCCGGACAGACTTGAGCATGGCTACCGGTGAGAAGGTTTCATCATAGTCAACTCCTTGAACTTGTTTGAAACCCTTTGCCACCAACCGTGCCTTATAGATCTGAACATTTCCATCTACGTCTATCTTCTTCTTAAAAATCCATTTGCATTCAATGGTTTTTACACCATCAGGAGAATCGACCAAGTTCCAAACTTGATTGTCATGCATGGATTGAATTTCGGATCTCATGGCTTCAAGCCATTTTTCGGAGTTTGGGTCCATCATTGCTTCTTCATAAGTTGTGGCCTCATCATTGTCCAACAATAATATGTCATTCCCATATCTTATAGGTACATGATGTGGCCTCCCCGACCTACGTGGGGCTGGAGTCTCTTCCACAGGTTGTACAACACTTTGTACATCTTGTGAAGGTTCAGTGGTAGCTTGAACATATTCATGTGATTCTCGAACTTCATCAAGATACACATCACTCCTACTGAATTCTTTTGAAAGAAACTCTTTCTCCAAAAGACACCATTTGAGCAACAAAACTTTGTTCTCGTTTCTTTTGTAAAAGTAATATCCTTTTGTTTCTTTAGGATACCCCACAAAAAAGCATTTTTCTGATTTAAGTGCGAGTTTATCTGATTGTAAATGTTTTACATAAGCCTCACATCCCCATATCTTGAGAAATGACAACATGGGACTTCTCCCAGTCCATATCTCATATGGCGTCTTCTCAACGGATTTTGATGGGACCCTATTCAAAGTGAACGCAGCTGTCTCTAGAACGAAACCCTAGAAGGATAATGGCAGATCTGTTTGGCTCATCATTGACCGAACCATATCTAATAAAGTTCGGTTTCGTCGTTCGGACACGCCATTCCATTGAGGCGTTCCTGGCGGAGTAAGTTACGGAACGATTCCATATTGCTTTAGATGATCACCAAACTCTCGGCTCAAGTATTCGCCACCACGATCTGATCGTAAGTGTTTTATTGATTTGCCAAGTTGATTTTGTACTTCATTTTGAAACACTTTGAACCTTTCAAAAGTTTCAGATTTATGCCTCATTAAATAGATATATCCATATCTACTAAAGTCATCGATAAAAGTTACAAAGTACTGAAACCCACCCCTAGCAGTCGAGCTCATTGGTCCACATACATCCGTATGTACTAGGGCCAATAACTCACTCGTTCTCTCACTAAAACACATGAAAGGGCTTTTGTCATCTTGCCAAGTAAACAAGATTCACATGTTTCAAATGATTCAAAATCAAATGAGGTTAGAAGTCCATCACCATGGAGCTTCTTCATGCGCTTCTCATTTATATGACCTAAGCGACAATGCCATAAAAAGATTGGGTTCAAATCATTAGGCCGATGCCTTTTTACATTAATGTTATAGACAGGTTTCTCTTCGAGTTCAAGGACGTACAACCCATCCACCATGGGGCAACAACCATAATACATATCATTCAAAAATATTGAACAAACAAAGTTCTTTATTATGAAATCATAACCTTCATGTTCCAAACAAGAAGATGAAATAATGTTTCTACTCAAAGATGGAACAAAATAACAATTATTGAGTTCTAAAACTAATCCTGAAGGCAAATGCAATGGGTATGTGCCAACGGCAAGACCAGCAACTCTTGCTTTATTCCCCACGCGAAGATCCACTTCTCCTTTTGCCAAGTCTCTACTCTTTATCATCCCCTGCATCGAATTGCAAATGTGAGCAACCGAACCGGTATGATATACCCATGAGCTGAGTGAAGAAGTAGCAGGATTAATTTCTGTAACATTAATACCTAAAGTGGAAACCACATTTCCATTCTTCTTATCTGCTAGGTACTTTTCGCAATTCCGTTTCCAATGTCCTGATTTCTTGCAATAGAAGCATTGGGTATCAGGTTGAGGGCCAACTTTAAGCTTCTGAAGCTTATTTTTGAGGCTTGCGATCTCATCTTGAGCCTTGCCCTTGCCCTTGCCCTTGCTCTTTCCCGTTCCCCCAGCCTTAGCCTTCCTCTTTTTGAATGCAGGTTGTTTTACAACCATCATCACATGATTGGGTTTTTCTTAATGCTTTCTCAGCAGCCTTGAGCATCCCATGTAGCTCGGTTAGGCTCTTCTCCATGCTATTCATATGAAAATTCAAAATGAATGGCTCAAAGCTCGAGGCGTAGACTGAGAATAACATCCGTGGCCAAACCGAGGCTAAGGGAAACTCAAGTTTTTCCAATCTCCCAATGTAACCAATCATCTTGATCACATGAGGGCTGACTGGATTGCCTTCAGCCAGCTTACAAGCAAATAAAAGCTTTGAGATACCATACCTCTCAGCTCTTGCTTGATTCCCAAACATGCCCTTCAATCCCACAATCATATTGTAAGCATCCTGGTCCTCATATTGCTTTTGGAGCTCAGAGTCCAAGGTGACTAGCATGAGACAGCTGACCTCTACAGAAGCATTAACACGCTTTTCATATTCAACCTTCAAATTGCGAGGAGCATTTTCGGCTGGTTCATCAGGAATTGGATTCTCTAGAACGTAGTCCTTCTTTTCAGGCTTGAGAATAATTCTCAGGTTGCGATACCAATCAACAAAATTAGTTCCATTAAGTTTTTCCCTTTCCAAAACTAATCTCAAAGCAAAACCAGGTGTAGCAGGAGTAGGAGAAGGTGCTATTGAACTACAACAAAAACATGCAAAGATTCTAAGCACTATGTTTATGTAAAAATTTTATTAAACATTTTAATAAAAGACACTCCTATTTTATGTTCCTTTTATAGACACATAGTGAGTATTCAAGATCCATATTCATCAAACACTAGTGAGCTTTGGCATCACTGCTAGAAATTTAATGATATAGGTAAGCAACACCTTTGCTAATTACATCTTATGTAACTCTTGTTTGTTGAGTATGAAAACAAGTAATGAATGCCTCCGTCAACTTGACTCATGGCCAAGTCAAGCTGCCCCTAGGGCTCACATGAGGGAGGGAGCACTTCCCGTATTCGGGTGCCAATTAAGAAACCTGCCTCATGTGTGTTTTCCTAGACACCAATTGTCTTGTATAGGTTCCTTCATTACTGAAATCAAATCCCAACCACTTATGTCCTCAAGCCCAAAACCGTTTTGATAGCTTGATTAAATCTACCATTGTTATGCGTGATGTGTCCAACACATCCCTATCATCTATTAAGATAGCCATTGATATACTACTTTGGCAGTCATATCAATAACGATCTAAATTCTTGATAGGTGCAACAATTGGATGGACATTTTGATTTAAAATTTTAACTATAGGGATGAACAAAATCTACTAAGAACATGGCATCACATGCTATGAGCATATAGAAAATAGCAAGGATTAAAACACATCCACAGAAAATCAGAATAAGCTGTGAAATAGCATGGCCCTTAGCATTAAGATCTCCATCATCATGCTTGTTTGTTCACCTTGCCACCTTGCTTGATTTGTTCACCTAGCCACCTTGCTTGATACCATCGTCTTCATCATTATGGATGCAACACCGTACAACTTTTGATAATGAATTTTACATGAGGGTATGAAGCATCACAAGTCGACACGCAGGTCGTTATACAAATTAAATAGCCTTATGGCTTGACATGACACGTAGCCCATGTGGAAATTACATGCATCACATACACATAGGCCATACTATTTCACATAATCCCCTGCAAAAATGAGTTAAACAAAAGCAACCCTATGACTCCGGGGTGCGAGGGGGCGCCCACAGCAAATGATCCGTGGCCGGTCGTAAGGGGTCCGAGGGGCAGCGCCCCTGGCGGCAGTCCCATATGGATACGTTTCAGAAACCCTGATTGGCTTGGTCCCATATGGATACGTTTCAGAAACCCTGATGGCGGTAACCCAACCGGTAAGGGTAACGCCGTACCATGAACGGACTCACCCAAATCAATATTGAATCGGTTTGCGCTTACCAGGGATCAACTAGATTGACCCAATCCAACTCAATCTGATTGGCTTGGTCCCATATGGATACGTTTCAGAAACCCTGATGGTGGTAACCCGACCGGTAAGGGTAACGTCGTACCATGAACGGACTCACCCAAATCAAGATTGAGTCGGTTTGCACTTTCCTCAAACCCTAGACCGATCGATCTCATCGATGGCTGCCGTCACCAATCCATCACATGAACCGGCTGAACATGTAATAGATCTAATCTACTAACCTCACACATCATATGTGCAACATCCAGATCACAAATCTAAGCGAGATGGCTCTGATACCACTGAAGAGGAACGCGATATGCTACACTAGCACAAAAAAAATCTACCGCGTAACCAGAAAGCTACTCGCAAGAAGGGGATCACAGATAAGATTACCACTAGACGCGCAGTTGCGGAGTCCTTCGCGTGTCGATGTAGTGGATCGTCCTCGCCGCAGTTGTTGCGTCGATGTAGTGGATCGTCCTCCCACGCCGCAGTCGCAGCAGCGTCACCGCAGTAGTCCACACGTCCATGGATGGAACGCCGTGCGTCGGTGTGCAAGCACCTGGTCATTCGGCAGGGGCAACGAGAAGAGGAGGCTAGGGTTTCAAGTGAATCACTTCTAAACTGTGGGAAAGCACACCCTGCGCCCACCCTCCTCCCTTCCTTATATAGCCACGAGATGAAACACTAAAACAAGGCCCATCAGCGTGCTAAGCCCACGAGGTCCATTAATTATGGATCCAATCCAAATTAATGCGTCCCAGCCCTTTAAGTGTGTGACCCTGCAGGTTCACGTACGTTTGGACATGGATTCGAAAAACTCCTTTTCAATCCAATAGTTGGTTGCGGCTCCTTGCAAAGTATGCCAACTCCCAAACATACTATGATCAAATCGGACAGAACCTATCAAAAGTACTCATGTAATAATCCCTTTGCCAAGTATATGAAGATTGAACACAAGGCGAGAAGCATGTCATCCTTTGATGATTCAATCCATCTCTCGTATCCGTGATATATTAATAAGTTGTGATTGACTCCTCAATCACGGCATGGCCATGCACTCCCTTAATCATATCACACGAGTGGCCTTGTCATATATCTCTGTTTCATTGGACTGGCAAATTCCATCTTGACTGCTTACTTCCCTCTGCACGTTTCATAGTAAACATGAAAGCTACCTTTATAACTATCCAGTTAGGAAGTAGTGTTTGATAGCCCAAGGAAAACTATTACACATGTAGGGAATATGACAATCTAAGGTCTAAGGATCATACATCTACTAGGTATGAGATACACTGATGACACATAAGAATGAAACATTCTCGCAGTGTCCCATTGCGGGTCTATCTAACCTATGTTCTTCAACATGCGTCCACAATGTATAGATGATATCTCTATATCCCATGATCTATGAAGAATGATCATCGATCACTACATGTGCTAATCTATTCATCGTTGTCCTATACGATGATATCCGATTAGAGATATTTATCGAATTATATCAATAAGTAAAGAACTTCATAAGCAAGTCACATACTTGTTGATCAATACAATGATATACATTCATTGGACCAATAATCATATTATTATTCATAAACATAGTCATGTTACAATCATCTAAATGATTGCCTCAAGGGCATAGCACTAACAAGTAACTCTTTACTCGAGTAGCATGGCTATGCATTTCTGAAATCCGACCACTTGAGAGGCCAAGAGATATCTCTCCCGTTGTATGGTGGAGTAAATCCTATCTTGATCGACCATGCCTCGCAGCATGTTTCATGACAACCCGAAAGCCATCTTTATAACTACCCAGGTACGGAGTAGCGTTTGATGACCCCTAAGTAAGCCATTACACATCTTGACAACATACGACAATCTCAAGTTGAAGGATATAGCATACACATCGTATATGAGACCAACTGATGTCATGAAAGAATACAACATTCTTGTATTGTCTCAAGGTGGGTCGATTCAACTCCATGTTCTCCAACATGTGTTCATATTATTGGTTTGAAATCTCCATATCTATAACCTGTGAAACATGGTCATCAACCAATACATATGCTAGTCTATTCATATGTGTCCTCATATGTTTATCGAGCAGGGATCAATTTTAGAATGAACATTATAAAGATGAATATAGAGTTTCACAAATAAGTCACGTACTTATTAATCAATATCCATGATGTTATTCTGAAAGACCATGTGGAGGTCTATCCTTGTTGGTGATGAGTTATTGACTATGTTTGAGCTAGGATTGCTTGGATATGAGATTGATTTGAATTGGAATTTCAAAATGTAGCAATTTGACTTGTCTCTGCCAAGGGCGGCACTACCGGCCATGTAAGCGCGGTAGTGCCGTCCAAGCGGCAGTACCGGCCATGTGGAGGCGGTACCGGCCAAGAGTCCGATAGTTATTTTATAGAGAGAGGTGTTCACTAGGGTTTTAGGCGAGCGGCACTACCGACCATGTGCGAGCGGTACTGCCGGCTGAGCGGTACTACCGGCCCCAGAGGGCGGTAGTGCCGACCTATTGATTGAATGTTGTAATTGATCTTTGGAATTGTGCGTTACGTATTGCATATCAATTTGGACATTGCTATGTGATGTGTTTCCTTGTTTTTGATGGTTGCAGGTTGACGATGCTAGATCATGGTGAGGTGAATGATGACCGGGACTAGGCGAGGAGAGTCAGAGGTCCAGACGGTCGGGGATCGCCGAAAGATGATCGGAGACGGAGTCGTGGCAAGCCGTGAAGACAAGGAACGGTTGAGATGCTAGCTAGGCACTGTGTGGATCAATCAAGGCCATTGGATCTTGGTCTAGTTGATAGGTTAGCGGGTCTAGTTTGTGTGCTTTGAAAACCGTACAAGAAAACCCATTATGTGTTGTGGGTTTTGGGTGAACCTTTGCATGGCTGGTTGAGTGGGTTCATCCTGGCCCTTGATGAGTACTCTAGGGTTTAGAAGCTCATCCAAGGGTGGAGGATGACCCAAGAGTAGTATAAATAGAGGGGAAGGGGTGGCCTTCTCCTCTTGAATGTTTTAAGGTTTTTGATGCTACTTTGAGTTTGCCCACATGAATGTGAGGCTTTGTAACGTCTCCTTCCAGAAATGAAATGTTCTTCATTTATGTTCATGTTTCATTTCCTTTACGCATTTACATTACGCATTTAAATTCCGCATTTACTTTCTTGCAATTTACATTTACGCAATTTGGGTTTGCCTCCCCTCCTTCTAATTGCTTACGAATCTTTTGCTGAGATTTATGATTGATTCTTTCTTGAAATCATGTTTCAATCATCTAGGCTATCCATGCATTCTTGTTGCAAGAAGTTGATCTTTTGCGTTCTTGAATGTTTGATCTTGTAGATTGCGTATCCTTGAGTTTATTTGTATTCCCTTGCTTGCTGGGATGTGTGAGGAATCATTCGAGATCATCTTGATCATCATAGCCCCATGAGCAAGTCTCAATCGAAGTTCTTTCGATTTTTGTTGAAACTTGGTGCGTTCTTCCTTCCCGGCCAAAAAGGTCAGAACTTTGAAGTCAATTCTTGTGATTGAAGGTTGGAATAAGTTCCTAACATCTCGAGGACCTTATCTACCAAGTTTCATTGAGTTTGGATCAAAGGATCAAAAGTTTCATCAATTTTCTTTTTGAACCCGTGTTGAAAACACATTTCGTTCGCATGTTTTTACTGTAGCTACAGTAGCCCCGGTAGTCCGGCCCAGAGGGCGGTAGTGCCGACCGAAGGCTGAAATTTGGGAAAATCTTATTCTTCCGCCTCCATTTGATTGCTAGGGGTTTTGGCTTGGTTTCTTTTGGCGTAGAATTGCATTTGTGATCTTGTTTTGGGGATAAAATTTTATTTGGGATCATTCACCCCCCTCTGATTGCCATCTCAATCTTTCAATTGGTATCAGAGCCGGTTTTGCTCTTTCATAGATCTTGACCGGTCTTAAGAGCCATGGCGATGGACATGTATTCCACCAAGCCTCCCATTTTTTCTGGAGTTTATTTTCCTTTCTGGAAATCGCGGATGGAGTCATACATCACTGCATAGGCTTCTTGATATGGCAGAAGGTGAAACTCCCGTATGAGGTTCCTGCCGATGAAAATGTTATGGCCGGCAATATGGCTGACGTTGATGCGAACGCTAAGGCAAGGAACATTCTCATACAGGGTCTAAACCGTAGTGAGTATGATAGGATTTCTCACCTCCGTTCCGCTCACGAGATTTGGGAGACCCTCAATGCTTACCATGAGGCAGGATCAGTACAAGCGTGAGTACAACAAGTTTGAACAACACGCTGGTGAGAGTCATGATGAGTGTTTCGGTCGTTTTACCAAGATCTTGAGCGATTTTCGAGTAGTTGGTTGCATATACCCTGACTCGGATAATGCTGGACATCTCTTGACCGCACTCGATTTGCGTGTTTGGGAGATGAAGGTGACCACCATCAAGGACACCACCAACTTGTCGACCCTGACTCTTGACGGGCTTTATTCCCGCCTCAAGACTCTTGAGATCGATGTCGTCTCACAGAAGACGAAATCTCAGTCGATGGCCATGGTTACCGATCCCATTGGATCTTCATCTTCTGATTCTCTGTTGGTTTCTCTCTTTTCGCCCTTTGCGAGCTAAGCGATGACCAACTAGAAACATTTCCAGAATATGAGCTTGCTCTTCTTGCTCGCAAGTTTTCTCATGCATACAAGAGGGTGAGAGAGAGAAAGAGAGGTGGCATGATCACATGCTTCGAGTGTGGTGGCCCCAACCACATTCGGGCTAATTGCCCCAAACTGGAAAAGGCTAAGAACGATGTCGGCTATTCGGCAAAGAACGACTACATCGACAAGAACCGCAACAAGAAGCCTCTAGTTCATGAGCCGGCGCGTGAGAAGAAGTACCACAACTTCTCCAAGAACAAGAAGCTCTTCCACCGCGTCCTCGCTGCGCTTGACGACATCAACCTCTCCGACACGGAGACATGGAGCGATGAGGGTGAGGATGAACCGCAAGAGAAGAAGGGCGGCGTCGACTTCTCCGGTATGTGCTTAATGGCCGACGCCAACGGCATCAGCGATTTCGTGCTCTACAGTGACTCGGACGAGGTACCCTCCTATGACCAGATCAATGAAGCTTTCTGCAAATTAGGAAAATTTCATGTTAGAGCTAGAGCTAGGTATATGGAGTTAGAGAAGGAAATAGGTACCTTGACTCGGGAGTTAGCTTCTCTTATATCTTCTCCCTCTCGAGTCACTCATGACTGTTCTTTGTGTGATGCACTTCTTGTGGAGTTGGAGAACCTAAGGATTATGCATGATAGTGTGTTATCTGAACTAGATAGTCTTAGGTTGAAGAATGCTTGCGATGATTCTATTGATGCTATTCCATTAGGTGCTAGTTTTTTTATGCTCACTCTACTCCTTCTTGTGCTAATTGCCCTAAATTGCTTGCTGAAATTAATGCCATGAGCGAACACCTTAGGAAGCTTTCTTCTAGAAACGATGAACTTGAAATGCATGCTTCTAAGGACCAAGTTAGCTCATGTGAGGGCTGTAGGTAACTAAAACTTGACAATGAATCTCTAAATGTCAAGTGTGCTAATCTTGCTAAGGACTTACTAGCTAAGTCACAAGAAAGTTGCTTACGATGTAATATGATTGAGGGGGACTTGGATAAAATCCATGTCGAACTTAGGAAGAAATTAGAAGACCAAGCTCATAGGATTAGAAATGTGTCTTGCGTTTCTTGTGAGGCCCTCAAGATTGAGACAGCCATGCTGAGGGAGAAAAATGCACGTGCTGAGAGAGCTCATCTTTCTGGTTCTTCTTCCTCTCCTTCCCCCTGTTCTTCATGTGCCTCTTTCTTCCGAGATTGTGAGTCTCTCATGAGCATTCTCGAGAAGTTTGTTGGAAGCAAGACGAAGCTCAATCTTATTCTAGACTAATCCAAGATTAGCAGATTTAATCAAGGTCTAGGATTTGACCCCTTGGAGCACGCTCGGGCGCATCCTCCCACAATTGTGTGCGGCTCCAAGAGTGGTGAGATTGTGGTAGCTCCCAGAGTGAGTACCATCGTATTTAGGTCTGCTGAGGTTGTCCATAGGACTTCTTACCAGAAGGGTGTTACTCCTGTTGCTTCTGCCTCTAGCAAGGCGAAGTACACATGCACCTTCTGTAAGAAGGATGGCCACCTAGTAGACTTCTGCTTTAGACGCGCCAAGAACACTCGGCGTGAGCGTGTTGCTGCTCTTAGGGGTATTCAGGGTCATCCCCAGAATCTGAGTGCTCCTAAGGCACACACTGCTTCTAGACAGGTTAGAGAGTCACCTGTTTTTGGGCAGCGTCTAGGACTCGGTTTTCATGCTATTTCTTCGAGTTTTAGTCCTAGAGCTGTTCGTGGTCAGTCTTTCCGCCATCCTCTTGATATTCCTCTTTTTTCCCATCGAGGTAGATATCAGCGGCGTGATGTGTTTTCGTGTAGGAGATTTAGGCAGCCTCACTGGGGTGGTCCGGCCTTTGCACCATGGCGGGCCAACCCAATTCCAGCTCCTAGATCATCTACTAGAGTTGCTACTGATCTTGTTAGCGTTAAACGTCAGAGAGACACTCGAGTCCAGTCTTCTTCTGTGGCTGGTACTCTGAGGCATCTTGTGGTTCAGTATTGGGTTCCCAGGTATTCACTCTATCCCAGTATTGAGTCATCTTTCTCTCTTATGACTTGATCAGGTTCGTCGGATGGGGAAGGGTGATGTTTGGATTGTCGACTCCGGTTGTTCTCGTCATATGACTAGAGATTCTCGTTGGTTCTCTTCCCTAGTCCGAGCCCCCGGTGATGAGTTGATCACTTTTGGGGATGCATCTTCAGGTAGAGTCATTGCTAAAGGTGCCATCTGCATTAATGACAATTTCATTCTTAAAGATGTTGCCTTAGTGAGTAAGCTGCAATACAATTTGCTTTCTGTTTCTTAGCTTATTGATGACTCTTTTGAGGTGAGTTTTAAGATTAATGCCTGTCGAATTCTCGATTCATTAGGAGGGTTAGTTTGCGGGATTTCTAGATTTGAGAGAATCTTCCATGCTGATTTTTCTATTTCTTCTGGAGACTCACTTCGGTGTTTGATTGCTTCAGAGTCCCGTGATCTCTCCTTCTGGCATAGGAGACTTGGTCACATTGGATTTGATCATTTGACCCGAGTTAGCAGCCACGACCTCATTCGTGGTTTGCCCAAACTCAAAATGGTCAAAAACTTAGTTTGCTCTCCCTGCCGACATGGCAAAATGGTCAAAAACTTAGTTTGCTCTCCCTCAGTCACTGTTGTGATGACTGATGCACCAGGACAACTTTTACATATAGACACGGTTGGTCCAGCTAGAGTACAGTCAGTGGGTGGGAAGTGGTATGTTTTTGTCATTGTTGACGATTTTTCGAGGTACTCTTGGGTGTTTTTCATGTCCTCGAAGGATGAGACTTTTACCCATTTTAGGGGTTTGGTTCATAGGTTGTCTTTTGAGCTCCCTGGTGCCCTACAAGCTATACGCAGTAACAATAGCACGGAGTTCAAGAACTCCTATTTTGAGAGTTTCTCTGTGGAGTCTAGTTTAGAGCATCAGTTCTCTTCTCCCTACGTCCCTCAGCAAAATGGCGTAGTGGAAAGGAAGAACATGACCTTGGTAGAGATGGACAGGATGATGATAGACGAGTACAGTACTCCTAGGAAGTTTTGGGCTGAGGCTATAGCTACTGCTTTCCATGTTTCTTATCGTGTATTCTTGAGAGCACATTTGCACCGCACTTCTTACGAGTTGAGGTATGGGCGAAAACCCAGTGTTTCTCATTTTCGTGTGTTTTGTTGCAAGTATTTTATTTTGAAGTCTGGTAACCTGGATAAGTTTGGGTCTCGTTCTTCTAATGGTATTTTTCTGGGCTATTCGACTTCTTCTCGTAGCTATAGGGAGTTGCGATGCGCATAGGATCAAAGAGACCTGTGAAGTGACCTTTGATGAGGCTAGCCTAGGAGCTAGACCTGACATTTCAGCTCTTCTTCCTCTTCCGAGACCATCTTTGTAGAGGATGAGGATGATGGTGTTCCACCTGATCCAATCCCCTCTATACCTGAGGTGCCTCCTGTTTTCATTTCTGCACCTCAGGAAGGCCAGCCCTTGCCTTCTGACTCTCATGCAGCTAGCGGCTCTGCTCCTACCTCTTCTGTGCATGAGGTAGAGGCCACTTCTGCTTCTGGACCTCCTCGTCATATTCAGCATTCTCATCCACCTGATCAGATCATCGGCGATCTGTTTGAGCGAGTCACTCGCTCAAAATCATGTTTGTCCAGTTTCTGCCTTCACTCTGCCTTTGTTGCCTCGTTTGAACCAAAGGATGTGACTCATGCATTATCTGACAAGTCTTAGACTAATGCTATGCATGAGGAACTTGAAATCTTCGAGAGGAATAAAGTGTGGTGGCTTGTAGAACGTCCATCTGGTCATAATGTCATTGGGACCAAGTGGGTGTTCAAAAACAAGCAGAGTGAGGATGGGGTTGTCATTAGCAACAAGGCTAGGCTAGTTGCACAAGGATTTTCTCAGGTTGAGGGTCTTGACTTTGAGAAGACCTTTGCCCCTGTAGCTAGACTAGAGGCTATTAGGATCCTGCTTGCATTCTCTGCATCCTGAGGCTTAAAACTCTATCAAATGGATGTCAAGAGTGTATTCCTCAATGGCTATATTGAGAAAGAGGTTTATGTCAAACAACCTCTAGAATTTGAGAACCCCAAGTTTCTGAGACATGTATACAAGCTTTCCAAAGCTTTGTATGGACTCAAGCAGGCCCCCAGAGCATGGTATGAGAGGTTCAAGTCTTATCTTCTTAGCCATGACTTCAAGATGGGCATAGTAGACAAGAATCTGTTCATCAGACACCATGAGTCGCATTTTCTTCTCGTCCAGATTTATGTGGACGATATCATTTTTGGTGGCTGGTCTCATTCGTTTGTGTCTCAGTTTTCTGAGGTGATGAGCACGGAGTTTGAGATGAGTATGATGGGCGAGTTGAGCTACTTTCTTGGCTTCCAAATCAAGCAGACTCAAGAGGGTACTTTCTTGCATCAAGACAAGTATACCTGTGATCTCCTGAGGCGTTTTGACATGTCTGACGGGAAGCCGGTAATGACTCCTAAGGCCACCACTGCTGTCCTCGAGCCGGATGAGAATGGTGAGCCTGCTGATCAAAAGGAGTTTCGGAGCATGATCAGCTCCCTCTTGTACCTTACTGCTTCGAGGCCGGACATCCATTTCGCTGTGTGCCTGTGCGCTCGATTTCAGGCTTCTCGTCGCACCTCTCACCGCCAGGCGGTGAAGCGCATCTTCAGGTACCGTCGTGCTACCATTGATTATGGTATTTGATACTCTTCCTCTTCTTGTCTGTCCCTGAGAGCCTTTTCCAATACCGACTTTGCTGGCTGTAAGATAGATAGGAAGAGCACTTCTGGCACTTGCCAATTCATTGGCACTTCTCTTGTTTCTTGGTTATTTAGGAAGCAGTCCGGAGTTGCTCAGTCCACCGTTGAGGTCGAGTATGTTGTGACCGATTCTTTGTAGCAGTGCTCTGGATGAGATCGACCTTGCAGGACTATGGGTTAGAGATAGAGAGTGTGCCACTTTTCTGTGACAACACTTTTGCTATTTGCATTGCTAAAAACCCAATGCAGCATTCCCGGACCAAGCACATTGATATTAGATATCACTTCCTTAGAGATCATGTGGAGAAGGGGGATATCGCGCTTCAAATTGTAGAGAGTGACCTCCAGTTAGCCAATATCTTCACCAAGCCTTTGGATAGCTCTAGATTTGTTGCCTTAAGGAGTGAGCTTGGAGTCGTGAGCCCTTACAGCCTATCGTGAGGGGAAGCTGGTTTGTATATTATGTATAATATATTCTCTTCCAGTTTTTCTCTTTTTTGTGTTTCTTCTGGGTGATTTTGGGCTTGTTTTCCTGAGTTGAGTTCACTCACTTAGACTTCTGGCATGTTTTGCATGGACCTCTTATCTTGTGCTTTAGGTTGCTATCATGCGTGATTAGCTGTTCTCTCTTCTCTCTAGGTTGAGTTCCCTCATAGTCTTATAAGTCTAGCAGGTGTTGAGCCTCCTAGGTAGACAGGTTCTGTGTGCACTCCTTAGTTGGGATCTAGAGTCAGCTTCCTTATGTTAGTCACTGGGGAAGATAAGAGCGAGTCTGAGCCGTAGTGAGTCTCTTCTATCTTATCTATGCTCAATAGCCATCCAGTTTTGTAGTTTCTTGACTTCTTCTCCTCATTCTGTTTATCTGTTTGTTTTTGAGTTCATTTGGGTTTTCCTAATGCGTAATCTTGATAATAACTCAACTTTAACCAGATTTGAGTTTAACATTGATTCACTTGTTGAGGGGGAGTTCGACAATCTGTTCATGCATTGCATATAGACTGTTTTTCTATTTTATGAGCTTTGTCTATTATGCAATTGACTCAATCATCATGAATACATCATGCTATATCTTTTGAAGAAAATCACTAGCTTAGATATGTCCAAGTTCATTTATCATGTTAAGCTTAATTAAAATCTGAAAATTTTGAAAGCTTTAAATGAAAACTTGATGAAACATATTGCTTTTACTTACTAAGTTTCTTCTCTAGGGGCTTTTACCATGAATTGTGAAATTTTGGATTTCTCTAGAGTCCCTATAGCAACTTGGGTGAAATTTGGTTGATCCATATTTGAGTCCTTCAGAATTGCTCATATGTGCTAAATTGAAATCAAGAAAAAATTGACTCTTTTGTGCAAAATTGATCTCAACACTTTATATTCACGAGACTGCTTCCCATTGCATTTGGGATGAACTTGGAATATATTGTGTATGACCAAGATCATTCTCTTAAGAGTTACTCTTGAGATGATCGAAAATGGCTTGAGTCAATCAATAAAAAAATGCAAATATCAAACACATAAGTGGGTAAAGAATGCAAATAATGTCAAACATTTGCACCCCACTATGTTTTTTTTAAAACTTAAAGAAAAGTTGCATAAATTGACAAATGAGCTTGAAGACCTTATATGCACTTCGAAATTCCCCAAAGTGTTGAATAGGTTGAACTCTAGGTTTTCCATTTGATCCTTGAGTGGTGTTGCTTCTAGTTTTGAAACTTTTGCCAAGTGTTGCACTTGTCAAATCTTGCTAAAAATGACACATTTTGAAAACTAACCTTATGAGCAAAACTTGTTATTTGCACTTGGACATGTTTTAGTTTAGTCATAATCTGAGATTGAGAAGCTTAGTGTCATATCTTGTCATTATGATCAATTGGATAATCTTCAAAGCTCCTTTAGGTTTCATTTCATGCATACATAAAAAAGGGGGAGAAAATTCCATTTTGATGCCTATATTGCCAAAAGGGGGAGAAAACGTAGAAAAGGCATCATTAAAAATGTGAAAGCTTATTTGGTTCTTATGATCTTTGTAAAATTTTGCTAATTCTTATGGATCATAATCACATAATCACATTTGGCACTTATGATTGGATCTTAGAGCTTTGGTGGAAAACTTGCTTTTTCCATGATTTATCTCTAAAATATGTCTTATCAACTTGGTCATCTTCTCAGTTTCTTCTCTCTGGACTATTTTTGGTTTTGCAATCAAATTGCTTTCTTCCACTCTCATTCAAACTCAAATTTACGCCTTTTATGATGTTTGTCAATATACTCATCAAGGGGGAGATTGAAAGACCATGTGGAGGTCTATCCTTGTTGGTGATGAGTTATTGATTGTGTTTGAGCTAGGATTGCTTGGATATGAGTTTGATTTGAATTGGATTTTCATAATGTAGCAATTTGAGTTGTCTCTGCCAAGGGCGGCACTACCGGCCATGTAGGCGCGGTAGTGCCGGCCAAGCGGCAGTACCAGCCATGTGGAGGCGGTACAACCGGTGGGGGGCGGCAGTACTGGCCAGGAGTACGGTAGTTATTTTTCAGAGAGAGGTGTTCGCTGAGGTTTTAGGCGAGCGGCACTACCGACCATGTGGGAGCGGTAGTGCCGACTGAGCGGTACTACCGGCCCTAGAGGGCGGTAGTGCTGACCTATTAAGCGAATGTTGTAATTGATCTTTGGAATTGTGTGTTATGTATTGCATATCAATTTGGACATTGCTATGTGATGTGTTTCCTTGTTTTTTATGGTTGCAGGTCGACGATGCTAGATCATGGTGAGGCAAATGATGATCGGGACTAGGCGAGGAGCGTCGGAGGTCTAGACGGTCGGGGATCGCCGGAAGATGATCGGATACGAAGTCGTGGCTAGCCGTGAAGTCAAGTAACGGTTGAGATGCTAGCTAGACGCTGCGCGGATCAATGAGGGCCATTGGATCTTGGTCTAGTTGATAGGTTAGTGGGTCTAGTTAGTGTTGCTTTGAAAACCGTGCAAGAAAACCCATTATGTTTTGTGGATTTTGGGTGAACCTTTGCATGGCTGGTTGAGTGGGTTAATCCTAGCCTTTGATGAGTGCTCTAGGGTTTAAAAGCTCATCCAAGGGTGGAGGATGACCCAAGAGTAGTATAAATAGAGGGGAAGGGGTGGCCTTCTCCTCTTGAAGGTTTTGAGGTTTTTGATGCTCCTTTGAGCTTTGCCCACATGAATGTGAGGCTTTGTAACCTCTCCTTCCAGAAATGAAATGTTCTTCATTTATGTTCATGTTTCATTTCCTTTACGCATTTACATTACACATTTAAATTACGCAATTTAAATTCAGCATTTACTTTCTTGCAATTTACATTTACGCAATTTGGATTTGCCTCCCCTCCTTCTAATTGCTTACGAATCTTTTGCTGAGGTTTATGATTGATTCTTTCTTGAAATCATGTTTCAATCATCTAGCCTATCCATGCATTCTTGTTGCAAGAAATTGATCTTTTGCGTTCTTAAATGTTTGATCTTGTAGATTGCATATCCTTGAGTTTCTTTGTGTTCCCTTGCTTGCTGGGACGTGTGGGGAATCATTCGAGATCATCTTGATCATCATAGCCCCACGAGCAAGTCTCAATCGAAGTTCTTTCGATTTTTGTTGAAACTTGGTGCGTTCTTCCTTCCTGGGCAAAAAGGTCTGAACTTTGACATCAATCCTTGTGATTGAAGGTTGGAATAAGTTCCTGACATCCCGAGGACCTTATCTACCAAGTTTCATTGAGTTTGGATCAAAGGATCAAAAGTTTCATCAATTTTCTTTTTGAACCTGTGTTGAAAACACATTTCGTTCGCATGTTTTTCTTTGTATCTCTGATAACCCCATAATCTGAAATCACGGAGAGCGGTAGTGCCGACCGAAGGCTGAAATTTGGGAAAATCTTATTCTTTCGCCTCCATTTGATTGCTAGGGGTTTTGGCTTGGTTTCTTTAGGTGTAGAATTGCATTTGTGATCTTGTTTTGGGGATAAAATTTTATTTGGGATCATTCACCCCCCCTCTGATCGCCATCTCGATTTTTCATATTCAAAGAATAATCTCATAGTTCATGAACATTTATGGAAATATAATCATCTCTATGATTGCCTCTAGGGCATATTTCCAACACATTGACTGTCAGGTAGTGCACCACAAGTTATAATGGTTTACCTGTGCAATTCACCTCATAATTTCTGTTTCTAGTTCCAATAATAGATCTCATTGCAGCAAGGAAATATAAGGCTAGCCATGCAGCCCTGCTGTGTTGTTTCTGCTGTGGTGACTCTTTAACTTTTCTTTGGGCCACATCGGCTCAGAGCAAGAATAATTAGGCATGAGAAACACCAGTTGTTGGCGCCAAAAAAAGTGAAGAGGGTTAATCGGCTACAACACACCGGACGAACGCCGGGTTCAGAGGTTCGAGACAAGCCAACCAATTTGATCCTGCAATCGGTAAGATAGATGTGAAATATGTTTCGAAGCCGATCTAGTGAAACGATCGGCTAAGATCTAAAACAGTTAATAAGCCGATTAGATCAAAAGGTAACGATAATTCTAATTAGCCTAGTTAGGGCTAATAGATGGTAAAGGTAGACCATTCCAAAGAAGGCGATGCGCAAAAAAATCGGAGAAAATCAAACCAGATTGGCGTAACCAAAGATGATCAACAATCGGTGATACACAACTTTATTGATCAAGATCGGATTACAAGAAGAAAACTAAATTATAGAAGCTACTCCTAGTCGACAAGAAAAGTAAATAAAAGTAGTGTTGGTTGATTGGGTTGTGTTATTTTTTCGGCTTCCCCTGGTCACCTTTTATAGCTATCGGCTAATCGAGTTTGATTCCAACACGCGGCAGAGACATAATCTGTATCAGTCTTAACTCGGTCGGCTTTCCTTGAATAGTTCCATCATAACCAAATATCTATGAATCTTTCCACACGATACGTCGATTATGATCCTTTGACCTTATTTTGCCGATTTTGACCACACCTGTCAAATCTCGTTGCAAACATATGCCCCCATTTTTGGGAGATAACTTGTTATCTTCCAAAAATCTTAACATTCAGCTAGTATGGCGTCGGCTTATCAGGAAATCTTCACCAGTAACCGCTGCATTAATGGCGCCGTAAAAATCTCGATATGTGTATTGTGCATTTTAACCGCTCGCGCCTCTTCGAAACTGTTCCCGTTGTTTCACCTTTTTACCTCCAGTATAAATACGCGGTCCCCACACGGTCATTCCCACGTGTTTGAGCTCTCTGTTCGTATGCAATCGGCTACTTCAAGTGCATCACTGCTTCAAAATCCATCTTATCTTCATCAATCGGCTTTTCTGAGATCGGCTGAATTGACGCGAGCTAGGTACTCATCCCAATCCCTAAGAGTAAAGATCAGTACTACCTAGGCCTGGTAGGAAATCTAGATGCCGATACCGTTACTAATCAAGAAATTCCATGCCTCCCCAAATCGACTTCTGGACATAACATAGAGGGTTGGAGCAAAAGCTTTAGGGCCTGGCTAACACCTCTTAAAGGATGGAAGAACTGGTATATCCGAGTGGCCGCTCAGAAAAAAGAAGTATGGGAGAGAATGGGAATAGCCGAGTGCCTCCCCCTTTGCTTAGTCGACCCAGAATCCAATGAGCCCTTAGTGGCCATGGCCTACTATTTCTGGTTGAATACATTAAATGCTTTTATTTTTTGTACCGGCCCAATCGGCCCAACTCTCCTAGACGTAGCCCAGCTGTGTTGCTTAAGACTGGATGGAGACTAGATATCGGCTTATAGAGCTAAGCCCAAGTACAAGCTTATTAGAGCTAAGGGTGAAGGATGGGCTAAGTACATTAGTAATAACAACGAAGTGAATGGGCAGTATCGAACAAGGAGCATGTTGCCTTCCTCAATCTTTGGCTGGACAGATACCTTTTCTATGGAGCATCTCTTGGGCCAACCCAAGTTTATCAAACCATAGCAGAGCAACTAGTAGAAGGCCGTCGGCTAGCCCTAGGAAAAATGCTGCTAGGAGTCGTCTATCAAATGATGCATATCATAAGGAGCTGACTATTCACAGGCTTTGCTAACTTTGCCGTTGGCAATGTGGGTGGCCCACTCTGGTTTATTCAGATCTGGCTATATTGCCAGTTCAGCCGATCCTTTGCTTTACAGCCATCCGAAGAGACAGAATTTCCTCGCGAAGACACTTCAAAAAACATGATGCCGCAATTTAGAGCCACCCGATCATATGGTGAGAGGTTTATAATGTGCTCCGGGAATGAGACAAGAATAACCCCCATCGGCTCAAAGAAGTACCTATCATTCTTCCTGCAGTTGGTCAGTGAGGACTTCAAGCAATAAGACTTCTTCAGTTACACAAATGTAGCCGATTTCCCATGGCTTTCCTTCCTTCATTTGGATGCCGATAGTGCTTCGATGCCTCGGGGAACTCTGGAATTGTACAAACTTTTTATATCACCAACTATATTGCATGTCGGCCTTCACACAAGAAATCGGACCTTTCAGCCTTCATATGAATTCTACCATCCATCAGTTTATGCTAGGCAATTGGGCTTTGGACAAGTTATTCTAAGCCTACCACTTCTCGATCGGCTTCAGCCAAGGGCCCGAGTCAGAAATGCAGATGCAGCCAGTATTGTTTTAGAAATAGCCGATGAACTCCAAATCGAGGACTTGTCACACTTTGTGTTGAACACTCATCAGGCAGAGCACTTCGCCACTTGGTGGTCGGCAATCGCAGAGGAGCCTCTTCTTGAAAGGACACCGTCAGCTCTTATTAATGAATTCTTCCCAAATTTACTTGAGCCGACCATAGCTACTAACAGTGACTCAAGCGACGAGACTAGCTCTTCAGGATATACTAACACAAGCCTCGTAGACATTACTAGCGAGGTATTGACTAAATGAATCATCTGCTTTCACTTTTATCTTCATTACATCCCTGTACTAATCGGCTTTGCTTCTACTTTGTAGACTAAAGCCGTAGGAAAGAAGATTGCCACTAGCCCATCAGGTAGTGGCCAACCCACCAAGCGGACCCATCAATCGACAGGCCTTACGGGCTATACTTTCGATACGTTAGGCATTCAGAGCCCTGCATTATCGAATTTGGAGAAGCAGCAGTAGCCTAGTAAGCATACTCCGTGGAATATATAAAACCAGGTATCTCCATGACCGGCCCAACGTCACCTGAGGAAAAGACAGGCCCAAAGGCTGTGCCCCGTGCCAAGCTTTGCTGCCGTATGGAAGGGGGGGCATATCCTATAGACAGTTACATATATTTAGATATAAAAGATACAGTTGTAATTCGAGTTGTTGATAGGGCAGACAAAGATGTAAACTCTATCCTGTAACCGACTAGAATCTAGTAACCGATTGGAATCTCCTAACTGATCAGGACTCTATAAGCCGCACCACTCCCGGTATATAAGGGAGAGGGCGGGCAACAACAAGGCATCAAGCCATAGAGCATAGCACATCTCATATCGCCTAGAGCACGTTGCGCTTTGAGGAATCTTAGATCTAGGAGATCCATATAATCCCAACACACAGGATTAGGGTATTACCTCCATCGCTGAGGGCTTGAACCTGTTTAACCCCTTGTCTTGTGTGACCTTCGAGTTTGAGATCTAGCGCCTGCCCCATAAATTTATTGCCGACTACAAAAGTCGACAGTTGGCGCGCCAGGTAGGGGAAGCGCTATAATCTTTTCCCTCAGACTCGATGGCAGCAATCGGCGGATTCATCCCCACCTTCATCTCCGGGCAAGCCTTCCGCTTCGAAAGTTTGGATTTCATCGCGGATACGCGCGGAGAGCTTGTATGCCTGGTCCAAAGCCAGATCCAATCTGGTGAAGATCAGACCAACCCATCTCATGTATGCCACTCTGACTCACCCAGAAAACCAGTCGGCATTGTGAAGAACTGCTGCGATTTTCGTGGCGTCTTCGCGATCGAGGAGCAGGGGACCGATCTCCATCAAGAAGACCAAGAGGCTGCGGAGGAAGATCGCCTTCGTAAGGGTAAGGAGGTGCAGGTGCGATCTCTTCAATCGCGCGGCCGCAATGTCCGTGAGGATATCCTGCAGTCCAGGTTTGGACACCAATCCGTCTTCCGCACGCCGATGCAGAACGTCGTCGCCTCCAAGACGCTTCTCGACACGCTGGACCCGATGATTGCATCGGACAGCCTGGCGGCCCCGATCGTGGCCCAGATCAAGGCCATGGTGACGGCGGCAGCAATCCAGCAGAATCAGGAAAAGTCGGTAGGTGAAGCGCACTCGCGCTCCAACGCGGCTACTCGTGTCGCCAGCAGTCAGACTGCAACTAGTCGAAATACCGGCAGTCGACGCCATACGCCACCACTCGGCTAAGACATCAACCGTTAGATGGCAGGAGCGGGACGAAGAAGAGCGATGCGGGCACCACGATGACTACGAGCGTTTCGGCACTGGCCGTGATCGACGAGGAGATCAGAGGTAGTACGACCGTGACGACCATAGGGACTATCATCGCCGAGTTCGGGACAACGACGGCCGTCGAGCCATGAGCTTGCCGCGTCGAACTCCGCCCCGGCGCATTGATGACCATCACTGAGCCAGAGGCTCGCCATGCCGAACTCCCCCTCATCATGATGAGTGATCTATTGACGAGATCCGAGCGTTTACTCCTCGGCTGCACCGAGTGGTATGGCCCGATGGATTCAACCCCAAGGGCATCGTAAAGTTTGACAGAGAGCGAGATCCAGAAGCTTGCTCTGGTCACGCTCGCGGTTAAGGCACTGGGGCAATCAAAATGTGATGGCAAATTATCTACCAGTCAATCTCACCCCCTCAACTCAAGCTTGGCTCATAGGGTTACCGGCGAACTCGGTGGACTCCTAGAGTGATCTCTGCGAACAATTCATCGCGAACTTTCAGGGAACCTACGAGAGACCTGACACCCCATGGGACCTCTACCAGCTTCATCAGAAGAAGGACGAGACGCTGAGGGACTTCATCCGGCGTTTCATGCAGAAGAAGAACACCATCAGGGATGTATCTGAAGCGGTGGTGGTAGCGCCTTCCAGAAAGGGGTAAGTGACCCTGATCTAATCAAGAAAATGTCCAGGAAACCCCCGACATCTGTGAAGGAGATGTTCATGGCCGACGCGCCACGCCATCGGGCATACGCCTGGCGCCAGAAGAGGAACGCCACATCCAGAAGAATAAAGCGATAAGCCCGACTCCTCAAGCGAAGGACAAGAAGCGGAAGGCGATGAGCTAGTAGCGGTGGCGGCGCATCCGGCCCGAGCCATGCGGAGAGAGCGCCCGACTACAGCACCATCATGGAAGCGATCATCCCTTCCACCTAAAGGAAAGCACGCCGCCAAAGCGCTTCACCTTGAAGCGCTTTGCGGGAAAGCAACAAGCGACCGGTTCCAACGAGGGCGAGGCGGCAAAGAAGAGACCTTCGGGCGAGGATGACTATCAAGAGCCCGAGCATGAGCTAAACTACATTTACAGGGGCTCCACCGAATACGAGTCCAAGCGGAAGCAAAAGCTTACCGCTCGGAAGATCAATGCGGTGGAACCAGCCGCCCCCCAATATCTAAGGTGGTCCGAGATTCCAATCACCTTCGACATATCGGATCACCCCAACCGGGTTCAATATCCGGGTAAGTTCCCTCTAGTGCTCGACCCTGTAATTCGCAATGTGAGGCTCAAGAAGGTCTTAATCGATGGAGGGAGTGGACTCAACATCTTATTCTCCAAAACTTTCAATGACATGAACATTCCTCGCTCTGAGCTGAGACCGAGCACTCAACCATTCCATGGTGTAATCCCTGGAGCATCATCGCTTCTGCTCTGGCAGATTTCTTTGCCCGTCACCTTCGGCACCAAGGATAACTACCAGACCGAGTACATAAATTTTGAGGTAGCGGACTTCGAGACGGCGTATCACGCTATCTTGGGAAGACCCGGATTGGCTCGGTTCATGGCCGTTCCGCACTACACCTATTTGACGATGAAGATGTCGGGACCAAGGAGCGTCATCATGGTCCGCAGCGACGTCAAGCGGTCCCTGGAGTGCGACCGAGAGAACCGTGAACTTGCCGAGTTGCAGGAGGCAGCCGGCGAAAGAAAGGAAATCCAAGCAGAAGCGGTTACGTTGCAGGAAGAAGGCGACGTCCCGTCCAAGAAGAAGTCCACGTCAGGAATAAAGCCTGGCGAAGGAACCAAGAGGATCAACCTCAACCCGTCCGACTCGTCCAAGACAACTCTGATCGAGACAGGGCTCGAAGGTAAATAGGAAAGCACGCTCGTTACCTTTCTTCAAGCTAACAAAGACATCTTTCCATGGAAACCATCCGACATGCTGGGTGTTCCTAGGGAGGTGATCGAGCACTCCTTACACGTCGACGAAAAAGCAAAACCCATCAAGCAAAGGCTTCGACAATTCGCTCCAGATCCTTCGGAACGCTATCAAGCAGGAGATCACCAAGCTATTAGCCGCAGGTTTCATCAATGAGGTGTATCACCCCGACTGGTTAGCAAATCCTGTACTAGTTCAAAAGAAGAATAAAACTTTGCGCATGTGCGTTGATTATACTGATCTCAACAAGGCATGTCCGAAGGATCCCTTTGGGCTGCCCCGAATCGATCAGGTGGTTGACTCGACCGTCGGGTGCGAAATTTTGAGTTTTCTCGATGCCTACTCAGGTTACCTTCAGATTCGCCTAAAGGCGGAAGATCATATCAAGACTTCATTCATCACGCCTTTCGAAGCCTTTTGCTATACCACGATGGCGTTTGGGTTGAAAAACACTGGTGCAACGTACCAGCGTGCAATTCAGCGTTGTTTTCACGCCCAGCTCGGACGCAACATGGAAGCATACGTGGACGATGTTGTGGTAAAAACGTGGGAGAAGAAGGACCTTATCACCGACCTAACCGAGACATTCGAGAGTCTAAGGGCCTTCAGCATGAAGCTCAACCCCGAGAAATGTGTTTTCGGAGTATCTTCGGGAAAACTGCTCGAGTTTATCGTATCGCAGCGAGGCATTGAGGCCAACCCAGAGAAGATCAGGGCCATATCAAATATGGAACCGCCGACTTGCCAAAAGAATGTCCAGAAGCTCACAGGATGCATGGCCTCACTCAGCAGGTTTATTTCTCAGTTGGGTATGAGAGGTATGCCATTCTTTAAACTCCTTAAGAAGCAGGACAAGTTTCAGTGGACCCCAGAGGCACAACAGGCGTTTGAGGATCTGAAGACCTTCTTGACGACGCCCCCGGTCTTGGTTTCACCGATGCCAGAAGAACCTCTGCTACTTTACATCGCGGCAACGACTTATGTAGTCAACGCAGCGGTCGTCGTAGAAAGGGAGGAGCCAGACCACGTGCAGAAGATCCAACACCCGGTCTACTTCATTAGTGAAGTCCTGAGCGAATCCAAGGTGCGGTATCCTCAAATTCAAAAATTATTATATGCCGTGCTCCTGACGTCACGCAAACTCAAGCACTACTTCCAAGAGCACACTATTTCGGTGGTCACCTCCTTCCCAATAGGAGATATACTTCACAATCAAGAGGCCACTGGGAGAATTTGCAAAGTGGGCGGTTGAGCTCGGAGCTTTCGATATTCTATTCAAGCCTCGCACTGCCATCAAGTCCCAAGCGCTCGCCGACTTCACGGCCGAGTGGACAGAGCTTCAAAACCCGGCGATTACCAAAGAGCTCGAGTATTGGATGATGTACTTTGATGGTTCCCTCATGCTCAGCGGCGCAGGGGCTGGAATTGTGCTCATATCACCAAGCGGAGAAAGGTTGAAGTACGTTCTCTAGATACTTTTTCCCGCTTCAAATAACGCCGCTGAGTCGAGGCACTCATCCATGGGCTCCGTATCGCCATATCACTTGGTATCCGACGTTTGACGGTTCACGGAGACTCAATGCTTGTGGTCAACCAAGTACAAAAAGAATGGTCCTGCATCGAAGACAACATGGCAGCCTATTGCCAAGAGGTACGCAAGCTAGAAGGTAACTTTGACGGCTTGAAACTTATTCATGTGCTCCGCCGTGACAACGAAGCGGCCGACGAGCTAGCAAAAATGGGATCCTGCCGATCTACAGTGCCCATGGGAATATTCGTCGAAGAAATTCACAAGCCCACGATTAGCACTCGGTCGAAGACAAACGCCCCAGCCGAGAAGTGCGTAGAAGCAGAAGTCCTAGTCATTACCCCCGATTGGACAGCCCCGTATCTGGACTATTTGACAAAGGACGAGTTACCCGAAGATCGCGTGCTAGCAGAATGGATAATGCACCGAAGCAAGATCTATGTGGTGATCAGGGCAGAACTCTATCGCAAGAGCTCCTCAAGTGTACTGCGACGGTGCATATCAGAACAAGAAGGGAGAGATCTTCTCAAGGAAATCCACTCGGGAGTTTGTGGGAACCATGCGGCGTCATCAACACTAGTCGGCAAAGCCTATCGTCAAGGATTTTTTTGGCCAACTACGATCACTGACGCAGAGGACATCATCCGGACATGTGAGGGATGTCGGTTCTTTGCGCGTCAGATGAACAAACCGGCACAGGAACTGCAGACCATCCCCATAAACTGGTCGTTTGCAGTCTGGGGACTCGATATGGTGGGACCTTTAAAAAAGGCTCAAGGTGGTTACACCCATCTTTTCGTGGCCGTTGATAAATTCACCAAGTGGGTGAAGGCCAAACCAGTCACGACAATAACAGCAGCAAAAGCCAAACAGTTCTTTAACGAAATCGTGGTTAGGTTCGGAGTTCCAAATCGAATCATCACGGACAACGGCACCCAATTCAGAAGCGGCATATTTCAAGACTGGTGTGACGAACTCGGAATAAAAATCTGATTTGCTTCAGTAGCGCACCCCCGAAGCAACGGGCAGGTCGAGCGAGCCAACAGCATGGTGTTACAAGGCCTGAAGGCAAGAATTTTCGATCGGCTGAAGCCATACGCCACTCGGTGGGTGAAAGAATTGCCTTTGGTACTCTGGGGGCTGCGAACCACCCCCAGTAGAGCAACCGGGCAGGCACCTTTCTTCCTAGTGTACAGCTCGGAGGCAGTCCTCCCCACCGAGCTAGAATTCGGATCCCCGCAGGTTCGGAGCTATGAAGAAGTCGCCTTGGAAGAAAGCCGGCTAGAAGACCTCGACCGACTGGAAGAAGCCAATGACGTCGCAACGATTCAATCAGCAAAATATCTCCAAGGCCTACGGCGCTATCATGGTTGCAATGTGAGGAGCCGTGCATTCTCCAAGGAGATCTGGTCCTTAGAAAGAATCAGAAATGCGAGCATAAGCTCTCCCCAAGCTAGGAAGGCCCTTACGTCGTCGATGAAGTGGTACGCCCCGGGACATACAAGCTCAAGCGAGAAGACGGCATGGTAATCAGCAACACTTGGAACATAGAACAGCTACGTCGTTTTTTCACTTGAACTTTGTAATTCAAATTGTTCCTTTATGAATTAAAAAGATTGACATTAAAGTTATTTTTTACATAATCTTCTTGTGATTTACGCGTCCGAGTGCCTCGCTCCTACAATTTTTTACACTCTGAGACATGCGTCGCAAACCATGCCTCAGAGCCTAGGGGCTGGACTAGTCGAACACGATATGTCAAAACCACTCGGGCAAATATGCATGTTTGAAAAAGATAATGCAAGAGCGAGGAAATGCCTTTATATACATTCAATTTACAGGTCTAAAGTTTCTACAATGGACAAAGAGGTGTCCTTGACTTCCTCCCAGAGCTCGGCGGCCCGGTCCTCATCTACGTTGCAGGCATAGCCTTCCTTAATGGCCTCAAGATCCACTCGGGGATAAAGTGACTTGGTGATCGCCAAAGCCTGGCTGGCACCATTGGTCGCTGTTTCCTTCAAGAGACTCTTGATCGCTACGGGGGCTTCCTCCAGCCGAGAGATGACTTGGTCCCTGCTGAGTGGCCTCTCGCCCCCAGGATGAAGCGAACTCAGCAGCGGCTCGGAGGCCTCCTGAAGCTTGGCGCAGGACGTCTCAAGGGCTTCAACCCTCTCATTGAGGACGGCATACTACGCCCGCGTTTTGAATTTATAGTCTGCAAGATAGAGACATCAGAGAAGGCAACGAAGACACAGAAGGGCCAAGTCGCCGATCATACCTTCAAGTTCCTTCTCCGATTTCGTTTTGGAAGCCTCCACGGCTTTAAGTTGTTCTTGAAGTTTCGCGACGGAGGAATCCCGAGCTGACATGGAGATAAGAAGGTCAAGAGACGAGATGATTAAATTAAAAGCACGAGGGAGCTTAGGAAATAGCTACCTCGAAGGGAGCCAACAACATCCAGCTTCTCCTGGCGCAGAGCCTTCTGCTCCTCTCATAGCGCTGGACCTCGGATCAAGAAGAGATCGCGGCTCGGCGCGTGCCGGCCTTGATACGCTCAATTCGGCGGATATTCACAACACGTTCGGTTCGAGGAGCATCTTCTGAAAGTATTCGGCTTTCTTTTCGGAGCACTCCCCTATTTTCTGTAATCATCACTGGGAGAGGTAACTACGTGACAAAGGACGAAAGCAAGAAGATGGCAAGTGTAGAGAAATGCTTACACGGGCCAGGCGCGCGCAAGCTGTGGCATGACTGTAAAAGTCATTTCTCTCCTTCTCCTCCTCCTCTGGATCGTCCAGGAGCTTCAGGCCTTCCTCCTCGTCAACCCACGCAGCTTGCATTAAGAGCTGTGGGCGAGCAGGGGTCGGCGAAACTCAGAGGATCTCCTCGATCTTGGGGGACGGGCGAGGGGCCGGCTCCGAAATAGCAGGGCCCGATCTTGAAGCGGGAGGAGTCGGAGAGGGCGCCAGGGGCTCAGGAGGCACTTCGGTGGCCTCCGAAGGCTCAGCCCCCATAGGGGCCCTAGATGGCGTCCCGACAGGGACATCAAGCAAAGGATCCCTGCGAGAAGAATTGTCAGCAAGCTAGCGAGACGAGTCAAATAAGAGTCGATAGGGCAACAAACCTGTCGGACTTCCTCATTTTCATCGGGGGCTTCTTCCGAGCAGACGGGCCGCCCCCAGAAGGACCACTCGGTGCGCCGCGGCCCGGCCCGGGGCTCCACGAGCGCCAGAGTCGCCGGCGTTGGGTGGGCCGAGCCGCGAGCTCACGGAGAAGGGAGCTGAAGGCGCTGGGGCTCGTGTCGACGGGTCCCGGATCTTAGGACCGCCAGTCGGGCGTCGGGGCTTCGCGGGGTCCTTGGCCACCATCTTTTTCCCCTTCTTGGCGGCAGGATATCCCGCAGGAGAGCTCGCTCGCCGCTTCGGGGATTCGCTTATGCGAGTAGGCATCTCCGGAAGAGGCGCGTCACTGAAGAAGGCAACGCGATCCTGGAAAAGAAGATTAAAAGTAAGAAGCCACTCAAAGACGAAAACAGGAATCCATCGGCAAAGTATCTCACCTCTGGGGGAGAATGCAACGCAGAGAAGGCCTTAGGGAATCGGGTGGGCATCTTGACGCTCGGGATGAAGAAATCGCCAACTCGAGCATGAATCTGCTCTCTTGTTATTAAGTCTGGCAGTTCTCAGGTCGGATCGTCTCGGCCCTCAAACTGAAACCCCAGGTGGTTGCGCTCCTTCAGAGGCTGAACCCGCGGGCAACAAAGTGAATGGCCAGGCCAACCCCTGTGAGGCCCCCTTCCTTCAATTTGCCAATGAGCACCAAGAGATCTTGTAATTGATCCATGTTGCTGGCGTCGCCGACGGAGGACCAAGAGGCGGACACCTTCGGCCGGCGCTCGAGGAAGGAAGGAAGAGCTGGATCAGGATTGGCATAATAAAACCACTCCTAGTGCCAGCCTTTATTCAAAGACTTGAAGGGAATAGCGAAATATGAATTCTTTAGCCCCTCCCGAAGTTGGAATCCGGCTCCCCAAATTACCTTGGGGTCGCTTTTGGAGGGATAGGGCTTCAGAAGGTAAAAATGGCGAAAAAGATCAAAATGGGGGCGGATGCCCAAGAAGGCTTCACAAAGGTGAACGAAGATATAGATCAGCAAAACAGAGTTGGGATTCAAGTTCACCAATTCGATTTCATAAAAGAAAAGGAGACCGCGAGAAAAGCACAAGCTGGAAGACTCAGCCCGCGCTGGAAAAAGGATTCAAATACCACTACCTCTTCAGGACGAGGAGTGGGGACAGATTCACCGGCAGCCGGCCGGGCGGAGATCAAGGCCAAGTCTGGGAGAATCCCATCATCCACCATGGACTGCAGTTTCTCCTCTGTTGTAGTCGAGGTCGTCCAATCTTGGGGCAGAGGCTGCGAGGAGGAAGAAGAAGATATCTTCGAAGGAGAGAACAACGGCGGCATGAAAGAGTAGGCGCGACGGCGGTTAACCCTAGCAGCGGAGAAGTCGAAGAGACAAGGAAGCACAAGGAGCAAGAGCGCGGTGAGAGAATGAACCATCGGGCGACGCATGGCCTAACCATTAAAAGGGGGAAAATTGAGTTTTCGCTGAATCGGCTGGAAAAAGATTGCGAAACGTCTCACCCTTCCGGATTCCCCATAAATGATTTTCAGGCCTGACGTTCTGACTCACGGAGTCAGACGTGGTTTGACCAAGTCATATTTGGGACACGTCGCTTCCCACGATGGGATGTTTTCTCCCCTTACCGTGCTAAGCGGGACGTGGATGTACTCCAACTTGGATAAAAATATATCCTCTCGTGATATGCCCCACGTTGGGTCATTAGGTGGTTACCGCATGACGGAATCATGTATCACGAGTTGAGCCTAAACGGGCACAAATCCAATGGTACGCCCCACGAGGGTCGGAAAGCTGTGCGTAGTATTAAACGGGTACGGATACCATTCGGATAATCTTTGATATGTCCCAAGACGGACCAGAGCCGTATCCTACACTAGTCGGGTACGGGTATCACTCGGCCAAGAGCCACATAAATATGATATGTCCCAGGACAGACCAGAGCCGTATCCTCACCAGTCGGGTACGGGTATCACACGGCCAAGAGCCACGTATGTAAGGCACGCTCCAAGTTGAGCCCAAGCCGCATCCTACATCAGTCGGATATGGGTATCACTCAGCCAAGAGACAGAGAAATCCTGATACGCTCCAAGTCGAGCCTAAGATGTGTCCTACAGATATGGGTATCATTCGGCCACGAGTCGCACAAATCCTAACATGTCCCATGTTGGACCTAAGGAGTATCCTACGACGGTTGGGTGCGAATACCGCTCGACCAAGGAACCATGCAAGCTTCGACGTGCCCCAAGATGGGTTCAAGCTACGTCAAAATGACAATCATGGAAAAAAGCTGTAACATCCCAAAAATTTGACCTATAATTTCGCTCACGTGCATTTTTGTGATTTTCTGAATTTATTGGATTTTTCCAGAAATTATTTGAATTTATTTTAATTAAGTATATTGAACCTTTGGTGAAAACTAAATATATATAGATAAAGTTAATATAAAGTTTTACCAAAAATATTTTATTTGAGCTCGTAATGTCTCAAAGTATTTATGAGAATTTTTGGGATTTTCACGATATTTTAATTACTTAAAATAGATTAATCTAATTTCGGAATTATTTTAAATCAAAAGCTTTTGAAAAATCTTGGAGCGATCTTGGGCCAAGCCCGACCTTGTCGTCTTGTGACCCATCGCGGTGCGCCCGGCCAACCGCCGCCGTAGCGTGTGACCGTTGGATGAAGATCGGGCGATCCGCTTCATCGCGTAACCCTAGTCTTTGAGCCGTTGGATCGAGATCAAGTGGTCGGGATAAGCCGCGTTGTTTTGGTAAGTTTAGATCTCGCCCGTTGGATTTGGAAGGAGCGGATCGGATCGTATCGCTTCGGATCTAATCGTGGCCGCTCATTTTGGATCGGATGGTCGCCAGTCGTCATCCCCAATTCGGTTTCCGTTTCGCCGCCGCGCGCCGTCTCCGCCGGGGATTGTCTAGGGTTGCCATTTTAGCGCGCATGCCGAGGCTATAAAAGGCGTGGGCTGCACCCCGAGGTTCCTCATCGCCTTGCGCTTCCAGTCGCTCTAGTCTTCGCCGTCGAGTCGCCGTCGCCCGTGCAGTAGAGTTCGCCGTAGTTCTTCGTAACGCCGCCGGTTGTTTTCTTTAGTTTGCATCTCTGTCAAGCCGCCGTTCGCCGAATCGGTTCTAGATCCAGGCTCGTCGCGTCAAGCCGCATCGGGGTAGCCACTTCGTCCCGCCGGAGTCACGCCGGAACGTCGTTCGGGTGGTCGTCGTCCTCCGCTCTGGTGCCAGACCGCCGCCGTTCTGCCATCTTCGTCGGGGAGCTTCATCAGCCTTTGGATCTTCGTCGGACCGCTGCGATCGCGCCACGTCTCGGTAAGCAGCGATGCGGCTCGGGTAGCGTCGGCCGTTGGATCAGGTTTGTTCGGTTGAGATCACGCCGCGTGTGCGTTAGAGCGTTAGCCGTTGGATCGTCGCTCGGATGTGCGCCGCGTGTCGAGCATCGGCACGGGCGGCGTTGCAGCCAGTCGATGCGCGCCGCGTGTCGGGCGCGTGGTGCGAGGCGCCGTGGGCCACGTCCACGGTGGACCGAGTCCATGGACCAGGCGACGTGTCAGCGCCTAATTGGCTCGAGCCAGGGCTGACGTCAGCGTTGCGTAATAAATATCTTTTCCAATAGAAAAATAATTCAGAAAAATCAGAAATTCTATTTTCTGTATTTTCAGTATTTATTCAAACTACAAAAGGCTATATCATTTGCATTTTAACTCGGATTTGAGTGATTCAAATTTCTAAAAATTTGTAAAATCAGGATTTATTTATTGGTGAATTTTATTTTATTTTTGTAGTTTGTTTGCTCTCTGGTTTGGTGTTTATTTGCTATTTTGGCATCGTTTCGCGTAGACGTTGAACTGCTCGGTGATCTGGAGGAAGATTCGTCGCTCCAAGACCCAAGCTCAGATCAAGACCAGCACCTACTCCAAGGCAAGTTGTGCTCTGATCATGTTGCACCTAATTTTCACCAAATTGCTATTTTATCTCTTAAACTTTATGCATGATATTTTATATGTATAAATGATTTCAATTAATCTGGGAATTAGATAATATGCCTATTTGAATTAAATCATACCTTGTCAATTTTATGCCATGATCTATTTGTCACCCTAGGATGTGGAATTATAGTTGGTTAATATTGATAATCAACGTGGGCTAGTTAGACCGTCATAGATTGCTTAGCCATGCCAGGTCATCACATGTGTCCGAATGTTGATACTTAATCTTAACTAATGGAATATGGAACAATGTTTATGAATTGGTGTGTCATGTGTCGTCACACAGTGATATCAAGTTGTCGTGGCGAGGAGGTCACACATCTAGATTGAAATGTTGATGGCATGTGGTGCTTGGTAATCAACTGGGGTGGTAATGATTTTACATTGGGGCAAGTGGCAAGGGCGGTGTGCCAAGGTGGGCGGGGTTGGCAGGGGTATGTGGAAGTCTTGCCTTAATCATCTTAAGGACTTAACCTTGCAAGCCTTTGACTGAGTCCTTCTTGCAACCACATGTGCGGAATTGGACAGCCTAGTGAATAATTTGTGAAACCTAGATTTGATCTTGTCGTGGTGAATAGTGAGTCCCGGTTACGGTTTAACTCACATGGCGCAAGAGGGGGCCTGTTGTGGTGGTTTAACCCTTGATGTTGAAACCTTAGCGGCGATCTTTGGGTCTAGGTGTAGCATTGTAAAGGCTTTATTACGATCACTCGCCTTGGTGGTGTTTGGTTGTATCGTGTGGGTAAAGTGCATAACCTCTGTAGAGTGTACAATCTATTCGAATAGCCGTGCTCACGGTATTGGGCAATGCTCGAATTACAGTTAAGGGTTAGACTTTTGTTAAACAAAAACCTATTGGGATGGCAAGGTGCCATGGAAGGTGGAAATTGATTTAGGATTAGGAACTTGGTGTATTTGAAATCTGAATTTATTAATTCTCAGTATTTGTTTCTTTGCTTTCCCATCTATTTATTGTATTCTTGTTAAATCTTTGCTTTATTGCAAAATACCCTTATTAGCCATTCCTTTGTATTAAGCCAAGCATATAGAATATTAGACTTGCATTATTGTGCACAACTTGTTGAGTGCTTTATGTACTCACCCCAACAACAACAACTTGGAAGAAGAGGAATCTCGCCATTCATGGAGGAGGATTATTTGGATCACGAATGCTTAGGGTCCGAGCCTCGTTAGTTGCTGTGGCGAATGAACGCCACTGCGTTTATTCTATTTCATTGCTTTTCATTGATACTTTTATTTAAGCCTGTGAGGCTTTATTCATGTAAGACAACGATTATTATTAATCATTGAAGTTTATGCTATATTTATTGTGTATGACTATGATAGCATCTATGTTGAGCCTGTGTGCACTAGCATGATCCTGGACTAGTGCGGTACACACAGAGGGTCCGGGTTTGCAAATTTGGGTCCCGACAGAGGTGGTATCAGAGCCAGGTTGACTATAGGTCTTGGCCCTAGGTAGTTGGTATCTTCTAGGATTGTCCAAAATTATTTTCTAAAAGAAAAAGGTGAAATTGACTAATAAGAAACTCTTGGCTTATCTCATCCTTCCACTCCCATCCTTGCTAAATTACCTTATTTTCGTTGCCGTTTCGAGTGGAGATCTTTTTCAAAATTTTGTTTTGAATAGATGCCGATCTTCCAGTCTTTCGAGTCGAGGCAGGGTGGCTACGCCATGGAGCTGTGGAGAGTTCTTCAAGTGATTGGAGGCTTTGATCGTCCGCTCTACCGAGGAAGCAACTGGAACGTCAACGGTGTGCATCGGGGGTTCTTCTGCAAGTTGATCATCTCCGCTCGAGAGTGCGACGAGACCACCAGACCGATCCACATCACCGCCCGGAGGTTCACTTACGAGGCTAGAGTTCAGGAGGCTGCTAGACTTGCTCTACGACGGATCTGCCACGACTACGCCTACGAGCTTCGCGACACCGTGTTTCGACTTCACCCGACAAAGGTGCGGCGTGCAGCGTCAGCGGATCGTGGAGGGGTGTGCTCTGCAGACACCTTCTTGAGTTCGCCACCGCCCGGGAGGATCACCGAGGACACTGCGCAGAGCCGGAGACAGCGTGAGGCGCCGAGAGTGGCGGGCGAGAGCTTCAAAAGACCCGTGGCGCCGCAGCCGAGTTATCGGTGAGTTGGAGGAGGCCTTGCAGTGTAGCCGAGGAGATAGCGAGACCAGTCGTCCAGCGAGCCGGATGAGGTCGCCAAGAAGAAGAAGAGAAGAAGAAGACCGGAAGAGCGTGAGTGGGAGCCCGAGGAGCCAGCAGAGGGTCACGAGGATAGATTCGCACCCATGCCAGCCCACCCACCGTGTATGCACGGATCGATCTCAACCAGGTGGTGGATGAGTGAGAGTCGGTCTTAGAGTTGTGTTGAGACTCGAGTGTTGAGTCGCGTCTTTAAGTTAGCCTTTACCTTTTAGTAGGCGTTAAGGTTGCATGTTTAGTTTGGTTCTTAATTGTTTGTTGAGTGTGCGAGATGTGTTGCAAAGCCCTTAGGCATTGTAAGCAACCATACCAAGTATTAATAAAGATTATTTAAGTTGGGTTTAACCTGTTTCCCGCCTTAGAAATTCTTGCATCTTATCTATGCTACATCTACCTTTCCTAACCCAAGAAGCAATCAAGCGGATGGTGAACACCCGCAAAGAACAACGGAGCTTGAGTGAAGTGGTCTGCGCCAGCAACAATCCCAACGAAGGAGCACCACGCGTCAAGCACCGCCGGTGGATATGCGAACTTGGGAGCTTTTCTCATTGCAGACTCGGTTGATCTGGACAATGATGCACGTGATGACCAATATGGCTCGATCAACAACCCCGCCGCCAGATTAATAACGGCGGACCTCGTCCTTATTCCAAATTGTCGGACTTTATGAGGACCCGACCGCCAATATTCTCGAACAACGTCAACCCTTGGAAGCGGATGATTGGTGAGAACCATTGAGAGGAAGTTGTACATCACGCAATGTGAAGGGCATGAGAAGGTTCTTTATGCATCCCATCGCCTTGAGGAACAGTGCGAGAATGGTGGGAGAACTCTCGTGCTACTCATGAGGCACCCATGGAAATCACGTGGGAAGAATTCGCAACGGCCTTTCGCCATACCACGTGCGTAAGGAATGATGGACTGAAAAGGAAGAATTCGTGGCGCTTAAGCAGGAGGCCAACCGGTGGTGATTACTTGAACAAATTCACGCATTAGCTTGCTATGGTCACGAAGATGTAGCGACGGACAAGGCTAGGCGATCCGATTCATGAAGGATTAAACTCGGGGCGCAAGTGGGGTGATTACCCACACTTTTCCAGATTTTCAAGAATTGGTAAACAAGGCTTTGATTACGGAGGATAAGCGCAGGAGCTTGGGGAAAATCGCAAGCGCTTGATGACTAACCCATGTGGGCGCCTAACCACTGCGAATGAGGATGACCCGCAGCGGTTTGCTAAGTTCCAACCGCAAGTCGTTAACAAACCAAAAACACCGCACCGCGACCACCGAGATAGAGTTATCGACACCGCCCAAGGTAACAATGCTCAAGAAGTGAGTGCATCGGCCGCCCGCCGTAAGGTGCTACGGTTGCAATGGTCAGGGCATTATGCCAACAGATATCCCGAAAGGAGGTATCACGCCAATGCGCTTCAACCTTGGGACGACACTGCTAAGGCGCCATGACGAGCAAATCGAGGAGCCGGGCGAGGCAGAGCAACGCCTCAAGCTACTATTCGAGGCGAGTCAACCACATCACCGCCGATGGAGCCAGGAAGCATCGACGTCGTCTTGGGTAAGTTTTGGTAAACTCGACTGCACTGCAATTATTTGATTCAGGAGCTTCGCATTCATTTGTCTCTCGAGCTTTTGCATCTGAAAATGGTTTGAGCATGAAAAATCTTAAGTGTGTGATGCTATTCCAAGCCCCAGGATCTGAGTTAAGATCTAACCTTGGATGTTTGGGGGTAAAGCTAAAAATTAATGGGGTAGAGTGTTAGTGTTATGCCCTTGAGGCAATCATTTAGATGATTGTAACATGACTATGTTTATGAATAATAATATGATTATTGGTCCAATGAATGTATATCATTGTATTGATCAACAAGTATGTGACTTGCTTATGAAGCTCTTTACTTCATGATGTAATTCGATAAATATCTTTGATCGGATATCATCGTATAGTACAACGATGAATAGATCAGCACATGTAGTGATCGATGATCATGCTTCATAGATCATGGGATATGGAGATATCATCTATACATTGTGGACGCATGTTGAAGAACATGGGTTAGATAGACCCGCAATGGGACACTGCGAGAATGTTTCATTCTTATGTGTCATCAGTGTATCTCATACCTAGTAGATGTATGATCCTTAGACCTGAGATTGTCATATTCCCTACATGTGTAATAGTTTTCCTTGGGGCTATCAAACACTACTTCCTAACCAGATAGTTATAAAGGTAGCTTTCATGTTTACTATGAAATGTGCAAAGGGAAGTGAGCAGTCAAGATGGAATTTGCAACTCCAATGAAACAGAGATATATGACAAGGCCACTCGTGTGATATGATTAAGGAAGTGCATGGCCATGCCGTGATTGAGGAGTCAATCACAACTTATTAATATATCACGGATACGAGAGATGGATTGAATCATCAAAGGATGACATGCTTCTCGCCTTGAGATCAATCTTCATATACTTGGCAAAGGGATTATTACATGAGTACTTTTGATAGGTTCTGTCCGATTTGATCATAATATGTTTGGGAGTTGGCATACTTTGCAAGAAGCCACTACCAACTATTGGATTGAAAAGGAGTTTTCCGAATCCACGTCCAAACGCGTCGTGAACCCGCAGGTCACACACTTAATGGTGGGACGCATTAATTTGGATTGGATCCGTAATTAATGAACCTCGTGGGCTTAGCACGATGGGCCCTAGTTTAGGGTTTCATCTCGTGGCTATATAAGGAGGAGGAGGGAGGCGCAGGTGTGCTTTCCCACGGTTTAGGAGTGATTCACTCGAAACCCTAGCCTACTCCTCTCGCTGCCCTCGCCGAGCGACTGGTGCTTGCACACCGACGCACGACGTTCCATCTCTGGACGTGTGGACTACTGCGGTGACGCTGCTGTGACTGCGGCGTGGGAGGACGATCCACGGCAAGGCGAGGACGATCCACTACATCGACGCAACGATCGCGGGCGAGGACGATCCACTACATCGGCGCGCGAAGGATTCCGCAATCGCTGCGCGTCTAGTGGTAATCTTATCTATGATCCCCTTCTTGCGAGTAGCTTTTTGGTTTCGCGGTAGATTTTTTTTTGTGCTAGTGTAGCATACCGCGTTCCTCTTCATAGAGTTCCTAGCGAACTTGATTATTCTAGATGCCCAAATTTTAGATGTTATCCTCGGTATGGATTGGTTAACCAAGCATAAGACAGTATTGGATTGCGGTCAAAGGATTGTATCCATTGAGAGCCCTAGAGGAGAAAAGGTGGAATTAGAGACATCGATTCGTAAGGTCAATTAATTGTTAATAGCGTGAAAGCCGTCGGCATAGATGGCGTGCGGTGGTCATGGAATATCCAGATGTATTTCGGAGGATCTACCGAATGCCGCGGACCGTGACATCGAGTTTGTCATTGAGTTAGTACCTGGTACAGCACCAATAGCAAAAAGACCTTATCGGATGCCTACCGATGAGTTGGTGGAAATGAAAAAGCAGATCGATGAGTTATTAGAGAAGGGTTTTATAAGACCAAGTTCGTCGCCATGGGGAGCGCCAGTTTTGTTTGTCAGGAAAAAGGATGGAAGCCTTAGAATGTGTATTGATTACCGTGCAATTAATGAAGTGACGATTAAGAATAAGTATCCGTTGCCAAGGATTGATGATCTGTTCGACCAGTTGAGAGGAGCTGGAGTTTTCTCCAAGATAGACCTTCGTTCCGGATATCATCAACTAAAGATTCGTGCGGAAGATGTTCCAAAGACCGCATTTTCTTCAAGATACGGACATTATGAGTTCACGGTCATGTCTTTTGGATTGACCAATGCGCCAGCATATTTCATGAACTTGATGAATAAGATTTTCATGGAATACTTGGACAAGTTTGTTGTTGTGTTCATAGATGATATTTTGGTATATTCAAAGACCAAGCGAGCACGCAAATCATCCGAGGCTAGTGTTGGAAAAGTCTGCGTGAGCAACAAATTGTATGCTAAATTCATAAATGCGACTTTTGGAAGGAAAAGGTGGAATTTCTCGGTCATGTCATGATCAGTAGAAGGAGTTCTTTGTCGACCCAAGCAAAGTGGAGGCAGTGTTGCATTGGGAGCAACCAAAGTCTGTCACTCAAGTCCGTAGTTTTCTGGGAATGGCAGGATATTATCGCCGGTTCATAGAAGGATTTTCGACGATTACGAGACCTCTTACTCAGTTGTTGAAAAAGGAAAAGAAATTTTCATGGGCCTTGATTGTGATAAGAGTTTTGAGGAATTAAAGAAACGTTTGACAACAGCCCCGGTGTTGGTTTTGCCTAATGTTCAGAATAGCTTTGATATATACTGTGATGCGTCAAGACAGGGTCTTGGATGCGTATTGATGCAAGAGGGTAAAGTGGTCGCATATGCGTCAAGGCAGCTAAGACCACATGAAGGGAATTATCCTACGCATGACTTGGAATTGGCTGCCGTGGTGCATGCCTTGAAATTGTGGCGTCATTATCTCATGGGAAATAGTTGTGAGATATATACGGACCACAAGAGTTTGAAATATATCTTCACCCAGTCAGATCTTAACATGAGGCAAAGGAGATGGTTGGAACTGATCAAGGATTATAATATGGGAATCCACTACCATCCAGGAAAGGCTAATGTAGTGGCTGATGCCTTGAGTCGTAAAAACCATGTTGCAAACATGATGGTACAGGAAGATCAATCGGAGTTGTGTAAGGAGTTTTAGAAGTTAAAATTGGAAATGGTTCCAGAAGGATTTATAGCTGCTTTGGAAGTAAGGCCGATGCTTGAAGATCAGATTTGGGAAGGGCAAAAGGATCATGAGAAAATCAACCGAATCAAAGCTAAAAAGGATGAAGGATTAGCGGCGGATTTTACTATGGATGGCCGGGGTACCATGTGGTTCAAGGGTCGTATTTGTGTGCCAAACAGACCAGAGCTTAAGTAGTTGATTTTGGAAGAGGCTCACAATTCCAAGTATTCAATCCATCCAGGAAGCGCCAAGATGTACCAGGACTTAAGGGAGAGGTTTTGGTGGTCGAATATGAAGCGTGAAGTCGCTGAGCATGTTGCCTTATGTGATATATGCCAGAGAGTTAAGGCAATACACCAGAGACCTGCAGGATTACTACAACAGTTAAAAGTTCCAGAATGGAAATGGGAAGAAATCGGTATGGATTTCATCACCGGGTTGCCAAGAACCCAAAGTGGGTATGATTCTATATGGGTTATCGTGGATCGACTGACCAAAGTTGCTCACTTCATTCCATTCAAGACAACTTACTCAGGAGACCGGTTAGCAGAACTATACATAGCCAGAATTGTGTGTTTGCATGGGGTACCAAAGAAAATAGTGTCGAGACAGGTACCCACCACCTCGAGATTTTGGGATAAATTGCATGAAGCCATGGGAACGCGTTTGAACTTCAGCATGGCATATCACCCGCAGACTGATGGTCAAACAGAAAGGGTAAATCAAATTCTGGAGGATATGTTAAGGGCTTGTGCATTAGCCTATACTACATCATGGGATAAATGTTTGCCATATGCAGAGTTCAGTTATAACAACAGTTACCTGCTAGTTTGCAGATGTCGCCATTCGAAGCTTTATATGGTCGTGCCTGTCGTACCCCACTGAATTGGAATGAGACAGGAGCGTATGATATTTGGCCCTAATATTCTTAAGGAAGCTGAAGAGCAAGTTGCCATGATAAGAGACAGATGTTGAAAATCGCGCAGTCAAGACAAAAAGTTATGCGAGATAATCGACACGTGATTTGAGTTTCGAACCCGATGATTTCGTGTATCTTAGGGTTACCCCTCTAAAAGGAGTTAAAAGGTTCCACGCTAAAGGAAAGCTTGCCCCAAGATATGTTGGACCGTTCAAAATTTTGAGCCATCGAGGGGAGGTTGCTTATCAGTTGGAATTACCGCAGTCACTAGCAGGCGTGCATGATGTGTTCCATGTGTCTCAGCTCAAGAAGTGTCTTCGGGTGCCAGCGGAGCAGACGCCTTTGGGAGAGATTGAATTGCAGAAAGATCTGACCTACAAGGAGCAACCAATCAGAATCCTGGATGTTATGGACCGCAAGACCAGGACCAAGTCAGTTCGCTTTTGCAGGGTTCAGTGGAGCAACCATTCCGAGAATGAGGCAACCTGGGAGCGTGAAGAGGATCTGAAGTCAGAATTTCCAAACCTATTCCCTAGTCAGCCTTGAATCTCGGGGTCGAGATTCTGTTAAGGGGGGGAGGTTTGTAACATCCCAAAATTTGACCTATAATTTCGCTCACGTGCATTTTTGTGATTTTCTGAATTTATTGGATTTTTCCAGAAATTATTTGAATTTATTTTAATTAAGTATATTGAACCTTTGGTGAAAACTAAATATATATAAATAAAGTTAATATAAAGTTTTACCAAAAATATTTTATTTGAGCTCAGAATGTCTCAATGTATTTATGAGAATTTTTTTGGGATTTTTCCTGATATTTTAATTACTTAAAATAGATTAATCTAATTTCGAGAATTATTTTAAATCAAAAATCTTTTGAAAATCTTGGAACGATCTTGGGCCAAGCCCGAGATCGTCGTCTTGTGCCCATCGCGGTGCGCCCGTCACCCCCGCCGCCGCCGCCGCGTGTGACCGTTGGATGAAGATCGGGCGATCCGCTTCATCAGCGTAACCCTAGTCTTTGCGAGCCGTTGGATCGAGATCAAGTGGTCGGATAAACCGCGTTTGTTTTGGTAAGTTTAGATCTCGCCCGTTGGATTTGGAAGGAGCAGATCGAATCGTATCGCTTCGGATCTAATCGTGGCCGCTCATCTTGGATCGGACGATCGCCAGTCGTCGTCCCCGATCCGGTTTCCGTTTCGCCGCCGCGCGCCGTCTCCGCCGGGGGTTGTCTAGGGTTGCCGTTTTAGCGCGCATGCCGAGGCTATAAAAGGCGTGGGCTGCACACCGAAGTTCCTCATCGCCTTGCGCTTCCAGTCGCTCTAGTCTTCGCCGTCGCCCGTGTAGTAGAGCTCGTCGTAGTTCTTCGTAACGCCGCCGGTTGTTTTCTTTAGTTTGCGTCTCCGTCAAGCCGCCGTTCGCCGAATCGGTTCCAGATCTGGGCTCGTCGCGTCAAGCCGCATCGGGGTAGCCACTTCATCCCGCCGGAGTCACGCCGAAACGCCGTTCGGGTGGTCGTCGTCCTCCGCTCCGGTGCCAGACCGCCGCCGTGCTGCCATCTTCGTCTGGGAGCTTCATCAGCCATTGGATCTTCGTCGGACCGTTGCGATCGCGCAACGTCTCGGTAAGAGCAGTAAACGGCTCGGGTAAGCGTCGGCCGTTGGATCAGGTTTGTTCGGTTGAGATCGCGCCGCGTGTGCGTTAGTGCGTTAGCCGTTGGATCGTCGCTCGGATGTGCGCCGCATGTCGAGCATCAGCACGGGCTGCGTTGCAGCCAGTCGATGCGCGCCGCGTGTCGGGCGCGTGGTGCGAGGCGCCGTGGGCCACGTCCACGGTGGACAAGAGGCGGTCCCGTGGACCGAGTCCATGGACCAGGCGATCTGTCAACGCCTGATTGGCTCGGGCTAGGGCTGACGTCAGTGTTGCGCAATAAATATCTTTTCTAATAGAAAAATAATTCAGAAAAATCAGAAATTCTATTTTCTGTATTTTCAGTATTTATTCAAACTACAAAAGGCTATATGTTTTGCATTTTAACTCGGATTTGAGTGATTCAAATTTCTAAAAATTTGTAAAATCAGGATCTATTTATTGGTGAATTTTATTTTATTTTTGTAGTTTGTTTGCTCTCTGGTTTGGTATTTATTTTCTATTTTGGCATCGTTTCGCGTAGACATTGAACTGCTCGGTGATCCGGAGGAAGATTCGTTGCTCCAAGACCCAAGCTCAGATCAAGACCAGCACCTACTCCAAGGCAAGTTGTGCTTTGATCATGTTGCACCTAATTTTCACCAAATTGCTATTTTATCTCTTAAACTTTATGCATGATATTTTATATGTATAAATGATTTCAATTAATCTGGGAATTAGATAATATGCCTATTTGAATTAAATCATACCTTGTCAATTTTATGCCATGATCTATTTGTCACCCTAGGTTGTGGAATTATAGTTGGTTAATATTGATAATCAACATGGGCTAGTTAGACCGTCATAGATTGCTTAGCCATGCCACGTCATCACATGTGTCCGAATGTTGATACTTAATCTTAACTAATGGAATATGGAACAATGTTTATGAATTGGTGTGTCATGTGTCGTCACACAGTGATATCAAGTTGTCGTGGCGAGGAGGTCACACATCTAGATTGAAATGTTGATGGCATGTGGTGCTTGGTAATCAACTGGGGTGGTAATGATTTTAGATTGGGGCAAGTGGCAAGGGGCACTGTGCCAAGGTGGGCCAGGGTTGGCAGGGGTATGTGGAAGTCTTGCCTTAATCACCTTAAGGACTTAACCTTGCAAACCTTTGACCTGAGTCCTTCTTGCAACCACATGTCTGGAATGGGACAACCTAGCTGAATAATTTGTGAAACCTAGATTTGATCTTGTCGTGGTGAATAGTGAGTCCCGGGTTACGGTTTAACTCACATGGCGCAAGAGGGGGCTGTTGTGGTGGTTTAACCCTTGATGTTGAAACCTTAGCGAGCGATCTTGGGTCTAGGTGTAGCATTATAAAGGCTTTATTACGATCACTCGCCTTGGTGGTGTTTGGTTGTATCGTGTGGGTAAAGTGCATAACCTCTGCATAGTGTACAATCTATTCAATAGCCGTGCTCACGGTATTGGGCAATGCTCGAATTACTGATTAAGGGTTAGACTTTTGTTAAACAAAAACCTATTGGGATGGCAAGGTGCCATGGAAGGTGGAAATTGATTTAGGATTAGGAACTTGGTGTATTTGAAATCTGAATTTATTAATTCTTGTATTTGTTTCTTCGCTTTCCCATCTATTTATTGTATTCTTGTTAAATGCTGCTTTATTGCAAAATACCCTTATTAGCCATTCCTTTGTATTAAGCCAAGCATATAGAATATTAGACTTGCATTATTGTGCACAACTTGTTGAGTGCTTTATGTACTCACCCCAACAACAACAACTTCAGAAGAAGAGGAATCTACGCCATTCATGGAGGAGGATTATTTGGATGCGAATGCTTAGGGTCCGAGCCTCGTCAGTTGCCTGTGGCGACCTGGAACGCCACTGCGTTTATTCTATTTCCGCTGCTTTTCATTGATACTTTTTATTTAAGCCCTGTGAGGCTTTATTCATGTAAGACAACATTTATTATTAATCATTGAAGTTTATGCTATATTTCGCTGTGTATGACTATGATAGCATCTATGTTGAGCCTGTGTGCACTAGCGTGATCCTGGACTAGTGCGGTACACACAGAGGGTCCGGGTTTGCAAATTCGGGTCCCGACAAATGCTGAGAAAAGGTACATCTTTATTTATGTATAAAAAGGTCACCGGGCATTATACCCGGGAAAGTATTACATTTATAGGGGACCTACACTTCACCCCGACGCACGCGACCCAATGCCTCCACAAGGGCCTCCCTAGCCCTAAAGAGGGCTGGGAAGATCTCCAGGAAGGCGTCGACGGCAGCGCGGTCAAGAGCGGCGGCTTTATCCTCTGCCCACTCCGCCGTGGCGCAGTAGAAATCCTTCCATAGCTCGGTAAGGTCGGGGTCGTCTCCATCATCTTTGAAGTTCCTCATGAAGAAGAAAGAAGCTTGAAGCAATAAGATGAGAACTGAACGAGGAAGGATAAGTTTTCGAAGCTATGGTTCGCCCTTTATAGCTAAAACAGTGAGGATGAAGTAAATGCATCAGGAGCCGAAGAGATTTGGAGTTAATGTAATTTCAGAAGCCAAGGAATTTTTCAACAAACGAGTTGACACAGAAAACCAGGGCGACCTCGAAGACTGTCTAGTGGTTATCCATAAAGAGAAAAGTTATTGGAAATTTTGCTTTGGTCGGAAAGAAGAATTCAGTCCACATCCGAAATAGGGGACAGGTTCGCGAGGCTGCTCACAACAAACACGTCTGACAGAAGATTATATTCAGTTGAAGCAAAAATCAAAGGTTATATTCGAGTCCTTCATAATCCACTCGCCGCAAGAAGAAGCCTTCAAATCACGTGAAGAAACCAGTCGGAGGATTGTACAGCGAGTTCAGAACAATGATTCAAATTGGGGCCTAGCTGGAAGCATAGCAATTGGATCATGAATCACTCGGGGACTACTGTGGAATATATAAAACCAGGTATCTCCATGACCGGCCCAACGTCAACTGAGGAAAAGACAGGCCCAAAGGCTGTGCCCCGCGCCAAGCCCTGTTGCCGTATGGAAGGGGGGGGGCATATCCTATAGACAGTTACATATATTTAGATATAAAAGATAGTGTTGTAATCCGAGTTGTTGATAGGGTAGACAAAGATGTAAACTCTATCCTATAACCGACTAGAATCTAGTAACCGATCGGAATCTCCTAACCGATTAAGACTCTGTAAGCCGCACCACCCCCGGTATATAAGGGAGAGGGTGGGAAACAGCAAGGCATCAAGTCATAGAGCATAGCACATCTCATATCGCCCAGAGCACGTTGCGCTTTGAGCAATCTTAGATCTGGGAGATCCATATAATCCCAGCACACAGGATTAGGGTATTACCTTCATCGCTGAGGGCCTGAACCTGTCTAACCCCTTGTCTTGTGTGACCTTCGAGTTTGAGATCTAGCGCCTGCCCCATAAATTTATTGCCGACTACAAAAATCGACAGTTGGCACGCCAGGTAGGAGAAGCGCTATAATCTTTTCCTACAGACTCGATGGCGCCAGGTAGGACATACTCTGACCGACTACGATTTTGATTCATTTTTATACCCTCTATAGCTGACTTTGGGCCGACCGAATTTCAGAAAATAAGATGGCCAAGTCCACCAAAGTCCCTCCTAAAAGAGGCTCCAAACCTGTAGAGCAGAGTGGTGAAAGCTCGCCACGTGCATCGGCTAGTGCAGAGGTATGCTTTCCTTGCTCAAATCTCAGATAAATACCATACTGGCGTATCGGCCTGACCTGTTTTACTGTTCTATTTCCAGTCGACTGTATCTACAAAGGTGGCCATCATTCTAGCCGATCTTCCTGCCACTTCCTTCGAGCTTCCACCACCTCCTTCTCATCCGACGCCACCAGCCCCCATCACAGCTCCAGCATCCCCCGATCCAAAAGATGTACTAGGTTTCAACCTGTCGGATCTGGAGGACCTGGAGATATTTGCAACCGACGACTATCCCGCCAATATCCACAAGATTATCGAAGTCTCAAAGGACGCATCGACTGCGGTAACATTGGCTCCAGGCATGAAAGAGCGCTTGGACAAACTCTTTTCCTGGTTAACCAGCCACAGGCATATATCCTCCGCAACAACCAGCCGATAAGGGATGCGGTGGTGCCGTTGAAATCGATCTCCCCCCAGAGACAATGGCTGCTTTGCTCGAAGTCTATCATCTAGATGAGAGGAAGGCGGCAGTAGAAGCAGCTCAAGCTAGGATGGCTCAAAGGGAAGCCCAAGAAGCCGACCAGAAAATTTTGGACAAGATAGTAGTCAACACAAGAGCGAAGAAGCAAAAGTTTGATGCCGACATACAATCACTGAAGGCTGCCAAGATTTCACTCCAGAAACTGGAAGCAACCAAGAAATTTCTCGAAGAGGAATTGGCCAAGACAACGAAGCAACTTTCTGAAGGCCAACAACTCCTAGAGAAATCTGCGTCGGCTATCAAGGAGCAGAAGGCTGACATTGCATCGGCCATGGCTGCTGTAAAGAAGCAAATGGCCAAGATTACTCCTATACCTGGCAACGCTAAAGACGATGAGAAGATTCTGGATGAAGTACAGGAGATTATAGCCAAAGCCGCAAGAGCTTTATCGGCTCTTGGTGCACGCATCCCTGGCTCTGGCTTATAATTTCTCCGTAATGGCTGTAATCTCCTAATGTTTAGCTTCTTGAAAACAATGCTTTTGTAATGCTATCTTATCTCAATCGGTTGTTTAACCAATTCATTACTGCCTTGTCCATGTAATTCATCCCGTTTAGCCGCAGTTAACAGCAGCGAGTTAACTTGGCTTTTAAGACGATATTTCCTCATAGCCGACTAAGCTCCAATCCAGATGATAGGATAGTATTTCTTCAAGTATTTCCCATTGATCACCTTAGGTAGTACAATTCCCTCCAATGTTTCTAGTTTATAAGAATTCCCATCAACAAGCCGATTTATCTTATATGGCCCTTCCCATGTAGGAGACCATTTCCCAAATTGGTTATCTATAGAGCCGATAGAAAGTATAGTTTTCCAGACCAAATCGGCCTCACAAAAAGACTTCGGCACTACTTTTTTATTGTAAATTTCGGCAACCCTCATCTTATTCTTCTTAAGCCGATCCAATGTACACAAACGTAATTCTGCCAAATGGTCTATGTTATCAATCATTAAATCTTTATAATCCTGAGCCGACAAATCGTTTTGTTCAGCTACTTGTATTGAGTCAATATTAATCTCCACATGCAAAACGACTTCTTGACCATAAACTAGTTGATAGGGTGAAAGTTTTGTCGACCCATGGTATGCTAGCCAATAAGCCCACATCGACTCTGATAGTGTCGAGTGCCAATTCATTGGTCTCTTGTCGATTTTCCTTTTAACCAACTTAATCAATGTTTTATTGGACTATTCGGCTTATCCATTAGCCTGAGCATAATAAGGCGATGAATTTAGCAGCTTTATACCCAGACTTTTAGCAAAACCTTGGAATTCATCGGACATGAATACAGTGCCTTGATCGATCATAATGGTTTGTGGTATTCCAAACCGATGAATGATGTGTTCATTGACAAATCCGATGGCCTCAACACTCGTAACCCTTTTGAGGGGTATAGCCTCAACCCACTTAGAAAAATAATCAGTCGCACCCAAAATAAATTTGTGACCTTTGCTTGAGGCAAGAAATATTTGACCGATTTCATCTATTCCCCATCATTTTAACGGCCAAGGCTTTATAATTGGATGCAAAGCCGATGCGGGTGTGAGTTGGACATTGCCGAACTTCTGACAAGTCTGGCATCCTTTATAATATTGGAAACAATCCTCGAACATCGTCGGCCAAAAATACCGTGTGCATCTAAGCATCCATTTCATCTTGTAAGCCGACTGATGAGACCCACAGATACCTTCGTGTACCTCACCCATGGCCACTTTGGCTTAATCGGCTTTAAGGCATCTCATTAGCAACCCCTCTAATGTCCGATAGTACAATACCTCATCCAGGACAACATACTTTAATGCCTGGTGCCTAACTCTGTGCTCTGTCGGCTTCGACAGATCGTTTAGGTAATCCTTTATCTTTGTCCTCCAGTCAATACTGTTAGCACCCATTACCACTTTGTCTACCGGCTCAGGCATTTGATATTCAAAATCCTTATAGCCTGATGCCTGCTGGGCTAACAAATTGTCTCTATCATTAATTTCCCGAGGAATATGGACAATGGAAAATGAAGTGAACGAGCCGATTGTATCAAGACTCTGTTCTAAATATTTAAGCAGTATTGCATCGTGGCACTGGTATGCTCCTTTGACTTGCTGGACAACTAATAAGGAGTCGCCATAAGCCTCAACAGCATCTGCTCCGATAGTTTCTAATAGTTGTAATCCTTTGAGCAATGCCTCGTACTCTGCCTAATTGTTGGTGCATCAGCTATTTAGCCGAAACGCAAACTCAAAGTTATGCCCCCTAGGCGAGATGAGTAATATTCCAATGCCATCGCCTTCTCAACATACTGATCCATCAAAGTACAAGTGCCAGGGAGCAACCGAAACTAGATCGCAGTGGTTTCACGTCCCGTTATAAAATCAGCTATAACCTATCCCTTAATTGCCTTAGCCGATTCATACGATAGGTCGAACTCTATCAATGCATAAGCCCATTAGCCGAGTCGACCACGCAAAATCGGAGCCGACAGCATATACTTTATAACATCAGCTTTACAGACTACCTTACAAGCCGATGCAAAAACATAATGCCGCAATTTTGTTCAAGCAAAATAAAGAGATAAGCAAAGCTTCTCAACAAAGGGGTACCTGGTTTCAGCATCAAGTAGACGTCGGCTTAAGTACTATATCACCCTTTCTTTGCCATTGATTTCTTGTGCCAAAATAGCTCCGATGGTTTCCTCCTCGGCCGATATGTATAGATTGAATGGAATCCCCTTTCGTGGTGTGGTGAAGTCTAGAGGGTTCGTCAGGTACTCTTTAATATCATCAAAAGCTTTCTGTTGATCAGCTCCTCAAACAAATTCCTAGTTGTCCTTTAACTTCAATAAGGGAGTAAACGCGTGGATGCGGCCAGAAAGATTTGACATGAATCACCGTAAATAATTAATTTTGTCGATCAACTTTTGTAGCTCATTCTTGCACGTTGGCGGCTTTGTTTTGGCTATGGCCTTAACTCTTTCTTGATTCACCTCAATTCCCCTTTCATGGACCATAAAACCTAAGAATTGCCCAGTCGACACGCCAAACGCGCACTTGAAAGGATTCATCTTCAAGCCGTGCGCCCTTGTATTCTTGAAGACTGTTTCTAGATCGGCCAAGTGCTGCAAATCATTTTTGGACTTGACAACAACATCGTGAATGTAGATTTCGATAATATGGCCGATTAAATCATGAAAGATTAAATTCATAGCCCGCTGATAAGTTGCACCAGCATTCTTTAAGCCGAACGTCATCACTGTCCACTCAAATAACCACAACGCACTAGGGCACCTGAAGGCAGTCTTTGGTATATCGGCTTCTGCCATGAATATTTGGTTATATCTAGTATTTCCATCAAGAAAGCTGATAATCTTGTTTCCTGATGCAGCATCGATAAGCATATCGACTATTGGCATCGGATATTCATCCTTTGGTGTAGCTATATTCAAATCTCTAAAGTCAACACATACCCTGAGTTTACCATGTTTCTTCATAACAGGGACAATATTGGAGACCCATTCAGCGTATCAGCAAGGCCTGATAAATTTTGCTTCCAATAATTATTCTATCTCTTTCTTTATAATGTTGTATCAAGCCGGATTAAACCTTCGAGGGCACTGTTTAAACGGCCGATTTCCTGGCTTTGTAGGTAGACGATGTTCAACAAGCTATCGGCTCAAGCCAGGCATCTCATGATATTCCCAGGAAAAATAATCTTTATAACTTCTAAGGATTTTGACCAACTTTTCTTTATATGCTACGTCTAATTTTGCGCTAATAAAAGTAGGCCTCTTTTATCATCGTCCCCTATGTAGACTTCTTCGAGCAGATCGATCGATGTGAATCCTTGGCCTAACTTTTCGATTTCTTGAAAATCTTCAATGACCTCATAGCTATCTGTTATCTACCGATAGCTTTGCATTTTGTCTTGCAGAGTCTTCATTGCTTGCTTGGACCCCATCAGCGCAAAACTTCATTTGTCCGATCAAACGTCCCTAGCCTGACACTAATCGGTGTGAGTCCTGTTTTACCAATACAAATAAAATCGCAATCGTCCAGGACCTTGCCCGATATACACTTAGCTTCTTCATGTCGCCAATTCGCATACAAACTAGCCATTGCAATGTGAGCCGATGTGTCGGCTGGAACGATCTCGACTTCATCTCCGTTCCACTGGACAAGCAACTGGTGCATAGTCGACGTAATGCAACAATTCGCATGTATCCAGTCCTGTTCGAGTAAAACACTGTAGTTGCCTTTGGCGTCGATTACGAAGAACACAGTCGGCAATGTTTTACTTCCGACAATCAATTTGTGACCATGACACCCTTAGCTTCGGTAGGGTCACCTGTGAAGTCATTCAGAACCATGTTAGTCTTGATCAAGTCTTCGTCGGACTTACCCAGTTTCTTACAAGTGGTGTACGGCATCAGATTGACTGTTGCTCATCCATCCACCAGCATCCTTGAGATCGGCTTGCCGTTTATGTGCCCCTTCAAATATAGCGGCTTCAGGTGCTGATGGGCATCACAGAGCTTCTCGAAAACTGCATCTTGAGCGCCCAAACACAGCTGAGCGAAGGTTTCCTTTGCTGATTCCATTTTAATTTTGAACTCAGGTGACAATGTGAACACCGTATTGATGTCCATCTGGGGGTGTCATTTCGAATCATGGGTGAGCCCAAATCATTGGTTGAATCTGTTTCCTCTTCGACTTGATCTTTCTTTCTCCACTCCTTCACGGCTTTCATTGGTCGAAGCTCATTGAACGCCTGGTCCCTTCACTTTTCTTGTTCGGCCTCCGTGATCTCCTAGATCCTTAATCTATGAAGCCGTCTGTATTGCGATTGGCTAAGACCCGATGGACATATATAAGAAAGAATATATGCGATTTGAGTTGAAAACTGGTGAGTCGCTAGATGATTTCTTTGCACACTTTAATAATATTCTTAGCAATCTACATGTTGTTGGAGTTAGCTTCACTGATGCTTCAAATGCTCGACAATTACTTGGTGCTTTAGACATGTCAATTTGGGAGATGAAAGTAACATCTATTAGAGAATCAACTGTCATGAGTAAACTTATAGTAGATGTTCTTTATTCTAAGATGAAAACTCATGAATTAGATGTTCTTACTAGGAAGAATGGTTATAAGTCAATTGCTTTGATCTCTCAACCTAACATATATCTCATAATAATGCTTCTTCAAGTTTTGCTTTGTCTTCCTTGTCTTCACTAACCGATGTACAAATTGAAGAATTTTCGGAAGAAGACTTGGCATCACTCTCTTCTCGTTTTAATAAAGCTTTGCAGAATATGAGAATGAGGAAGAGAGTTGGTGGTGGCCCTCCAAGATGATATGAGTGTGGTGATCTCAACCACATTCGTTCAAATTGTCCTAAACTTGCAGGTAAAGCATCAAGGGAGAAGGACAATGACAAAAGAAAAGAGAAGAAGAAGTTCTCTCCAAATGATAGAAAGAAGAAGAGCTTCATCAACCGCAAAGTTGTCCACCGGGTTCTTTCCGCTCTTGAACAAGTAAATTTGAGCGATGTGGATTCGGAGATCAGTGAAAATGACACAACAACTCCAAGCAAGCATGAATTGACAAGGTTGTGTCTCATGGCCAAAAGCGATGAAAGCTTCACCGATGACAATCATGACAACGACTTCAATAAGGTAGAACCTTCTTACGATGAATTAGCTATTGTTGTTGCTCGACTTGGTAAATTGCTTGATAAACGTGACAAGAAAATTAAGAAACATAATATTATTGTGGAGTCATTGAATGCTGAAATTGCTAGACTTAAAACTTTGATTCCTGATGATGATGCTTGCAAATCATGTGACTTAATTTACATTGAGCTTACTTTGCTTAGAAAAGAACATGCTTCTTTGCTAGAGCAAGTTAAGAAAAATGAGAAACATGTTAAAAAATGCTAGCTATTCAACTATTGATTTGCATGATTCAACTCCATGTTCTAAATGCTCCACACTAGTGATTTGCATGATTCAACTCCATGTTCTAAATGCTCTACACTAGAATTGAAGTTGCATGATGCAAATTCTAGGTTTTCTCAAATGACTGATGCTTTGCTCACACATGAGGTTCTTTCATGCTCAACTTGTCGCAAGGAAAAAGGAAAAGTGGATGTTCCTTGTAATAATTGTTTAACTCTTTCTCGAAAGGTTGATTACTTGGAAAAATCTTTAGAACGTTTCACTAAAGGAAAGAAAAACCTAAACATGATTTTGGATCAATCAAGGGTTAGCACTCATAACAAAGGTTTAGGTTTTGATTCTTATGCTCATCATAAATCACTTGATCCCACTGTTGTTAAGGCACTTGAAAGTGAAAATTTTGAAATTTTCAATGAGCCTAAGAAAACGGTTTTAAGTCTGTTGGAGTTTTATCTTCTACTATGATGAATTCGGATGTTGCTTCTACTTATAAAGCTAAACATCGTGTTAAGTACACTTGCACTCATTGTGGTAGAGATGGACATTTAGTAGATTTTTTCTTTAGACTAGATAAACAACAAAAGAAAGAAAGGGCTAAGGCTCGGTCTAATTTTAGACAGTCACGCTTTGCTTCTCATTATGTGCCTAGGGTGATGCAAACACCTTTTGTTACTAGAAACATCGGACATGTTAAAACTGCTTTTGTGTATAAGCATACTCGTGTTGTGCCTACTCGTTGTGTGTCTCAGTACTAGATTAATAAATGCTTTATTTCTAACCCCAGTACCGAGGCCTCGACATCTTCTAGTTCTATGTAGGTTTTTCAGATGCGGGTTGGAGAACAGAAGCTTAGTGGATTTTGGTCTTTTGCAAGATGTGATCAAGACTTGGATGGTTCTCACCCTTGAGATGGCCTTCAAGAGGCATGTGCGATAATTCTTCACCTACTTTGTGAACTATTTTATACACTCATGTCTTTTACATTCACAGATATATAATTGTGGTAAGAGATGACATGTTTGTTCATATGCTCATATGTATCCCCTGGCATGTTCAATCATGTTATATATTATATCATGCCTTTTCATGCTTAGTATTTATTTATCATGGTTCATACTTATGCTTAACTGAATATACCGTGATAACTCAAACACATGTATATCATCACCTTTCTTTTGACCTTAAGCTTGTGATTTCTTCGCATGGTTGAAAAGTAAGTCTAATGGTGCATATAATTCCTTGCAATTGTTATTATTGCAATCAATCAATAAATCAGTTTTTCTTTACAAAAGGCATCAATGATTTGCACAAAAATTCCAGGTTTTGAGGTAGTTGAGTAAGGGAGATCACGCCATGCAAAAAATTGTTAATAGTACTTGATTTCTAGTTATGCTTACTCTACATTGTCTTTGTTTAGATTTGAGGGTGCAAGTATTTTTGATAGCATGGCTTGGTGATGAATTTGCAACATTTGTGGGTGACTTAGAATGCTCATTACATACAAAAAAAATTCAAACTAAAAATAACAAAAAGATTTTGTTCACTTTTTTGTATTCTTGATGAATCCATTGTCAAAGGGGGAGAATATTTGGACACATTGCACATTCACACACATATTTTTCTTCTTTTTAGGGGGAGATTTCTCACTTTGCCTTTTGGTTTTAAAATTCCTTAAAAATTTTCTTTGAGGTGAATGTCAATGTTCAGTTCTAAGTGGTGTTGCCAATGTTTTCATCAAGGGGGAGATTGTGAAATCATGTGCTGAAAAATTGGCTTAGTGATGAAATTGGCATTGCAAAGTGGTTGTACTCATGGCATGTGTGATGCTTGTGCGTGTGCTGTTGCAGATGATTATTTTGTATGCTTATGATAGCATGATAATGGTTTTGCTTGATGCAATGCGCTCGTGTGAGTAATTACATGGACTGATGTTGAGTCAAGTCGTGGACTTGTGCTGGGATTCGTTTCTTGTTTATTCGTGTGCAGGTGTTGCTCGAGGGCGAGCGTGGTCGATGATGGGACTAGAATTAGGTTTGTGGATGAACTGAGGTTCGGGATTAGATTCAGGGAGGAATCGAGGTCTTGATGGTCAAGGATGTCATGCGGGACGTTCGGGCTAGAGAACGGTGCACATGGAGGCTAGTTAGTCACGTGAGTGCGGCATGTGAGCCGTACACATGCATAGTTGTATTGGGCCATGTTGGGCCAAGTGGAGTTGTATACAAACTCTTTAGGATTGCTCATGATAAATAAGGGAGGTGTCTCCTGTGTATGGTGAGCTGAGCATTAGGGTTTATACTCTTTTGTTTGAAGTACCCTAACCAACTAGACAAAAAGAAATAAAAATCGATTTTTTCAGCCGGCTGACCCGAGCGTTGGCAGCGACCGGTTTTGCTTCTGGTGGCCGCAAATCCTTACACCGCCTGAAGGTTCCTTGCGACTAGTTGTTGTTGCGGCCAACGACCTTCTGGCGCTGGAGACTTTCTGAAGACGTGAGTGCTTCTGCGCTTGGAGGTCCCTGGCGGCGAGAGTTCCTTGCGGCCGGTCAAACACAACAGACAGGAGAGCACTTGGTTGCCTGCACTGTGTGGGTGCTCAGTGCGTCGAAGCCCAAAAAGGCCACTGCGATCTGAGGCATCTTGTGAACACACGTCGACAATAAAGATTAAGATTTGCAAATTGATGTGTTTTTAATCTCGTTCCACTTTTGGTTCTTCGTTTGCATGCCTGTTTTGTTTTTAGATTGATTCGTAATTTCACCATAATAATTTTGATTTGATTCATTCAAAATCTTTCTAGGGCATAAGTGATTAATCTCAAAAGTTTGATTGGTTAATTCCTCGTAGATCCTGATTAATCTCGTAATTAGGGTTTGATCAATTTTCGTCATTATTGATACAGTCATCTTGCGAAGGTCATAACTCTAGATCCGATTGAGCTGATTCTTATTGGGTTAGTTTCGAAATTGAATCTAGTTTCTACAGTTAAAATTTCACATTAATCCAACGGTGGGACCTTCGGGAATTACTGTTTTAGTGATCACGTCTTACTCTGTTTTGTCGAATCCGAATCAGACAATTATAGTTTAGTGTATATCAATCCTACAGTATTGATCACATCTAGTCTTTGGAACGAGGCAGATGTAAATATTCACAGTTGAATGGCATATTTTATATTTGCATTGATAAAGGGTGTGAGAAATTGTTTACCGAATTCACTAGATTGTGATCTGGTTTCCATTGCATTTATAGAAGATTATAGAAGACTTATAACGGTTACAGGATCCACGATCCGAAGGTTAAGCTACACGAGCGCTAACTAACCCAGCTACTATGACGCGATCACCACGGAGGGAGCGCACGGTCATCGCGCACTCAGACGCAGTCGCCATGCGCCCTTGCCTAAACTATCCAGGCTAGTTACAGACTCATTAATCAATCGATTACATGCGGGTATGACTATTTCAACAAAGGGTATATCTTAGACTCTTGAATAAGCACCACGCTGAACCAATGCTAGCTGCTTGTAAGCTTCATGGGCAGTAGCATTTCAGCCAAAAGAGCACACATGGAGAATAGCAACTGTCCAGTAAACAACAAAAGGAGACTGACGCTCAGACAATGTGTTAAAGTAGATTCCAGCAAGTGGATAGGATCACAACGGCTTAATTTTCTGTCTCTTCCTGAGGTATGTGAAATATCAACATGAACTCTATCTTCTGATGTGCTAAGGGACTGAATGCTGATGTTTTGCTCAAACTCACCACCAGGACATTGTGTCAAGGATAACAGCAGAACTAACATTGAAGGAAGCTGGCCGGATGAGTGTGATATGCAGCCAGTTGAGAAGAGTTTGGATTTACCATCCTAATCTTGACTTTGGTATTTCAACAGTGCCTGACAGTGGTATTTCAAAAGTGCCTGGCAGTGGTTGTTGACGTCAAAAACTTGAAGTAGGGTTTCTGACAGCAGCACACCAGACGAACACCTGGTTCAAGAGCGTGTCAGTCGATTTGACCTGTAACCGACAAGGTAAAATATAAAATTTACTCAAAAGCCGATCGTAACGATCAATCGGCTTAGATTCAATCAGCTCAAAGCCGATTAAATCAAGATAAGAAAAGGGTAAATCTAACTAGCCGATTAAGGCTAATCAGAGGATAAAGGTAGATCGATTCTGAAGAAGGCGATGCGCAACAAAATCAGAATAAATCAAACCTGGGGTGTAATTGAAGAAGATCAACAATCGGCGATGCGCAACTTTATTGATCAAGATCGATTACAGAGACTAAATTACAAAAGCTACTCCTAGTCGACAGGAAGGAAGAAAGTAAAAACTGGTTGATTGTATTGTGTTGATGATCCCCTTTTGCAGCTTGCTTTGGCCCTTCTCTTATACCCTTCGGCCGATCGTGTCCTAGGATAACACGTTTTCAAGTCCTGATCCGTATCGGCCTTATCTCGGATGGTTGTTTCCTTTAAAAATCTTGCAGTTACCAAATATCTCGAACTCTTTCCAATCCTGTCTGTTAATTCCATATCTTTGACTTTATTACCGATTTTGACCAAGCTTGCCAAATTTTGGTGCAAACATATGCCCCCCATTTTTGAGAAATGACTTGTCATTTGTCAAAAATTTCACTTATCGGCTTTTCCAATCGGCTAACCGTTGAACTTCACTCAATAACTGCTACTTTATTCGCGCCGTAATTCTCTGACATGCGAGTAGTGCGTTTTAACTGCTCGCGCCTTTTGAGATTCACTTCCCGCCGCTTCAAATTTTCACCACGCTATAAAATGCGGCCCCCACCTTGGTCATTCTTCACGCGCACAAGCTCTTGAATCATCTGCAATCGGCTTAAGCTTTCCATTTGAAGTACTCCTGAGGCAATCCTTTAGCTCATCAATCTTCCTTCATCGGCTACAATGGACCCTAGCCAGGTACTTATTCCGATTCCACACAGCAACGATCAATATTTTTTGGGTCCATTGGGAAATCTAGACGCTCATACCAGTAACAAACCAGAAGTTCCCGTTTACCTCATTCATTCTTGGTCATAACATAGAGGGGTGGAATAAGAGTTTCAGGGCTTGGTCGACAGCTCTTAAAGGTTGGAGAAATTGGTTTATCAGGATAGCAGCCCAAAAGAGGAGTGAATGGGAAAGAATGGGTATAGCTGAATGTATTTCACTTTCCTTAGCCAACCCTGAAGCCAATGAGCCCTTAGTGGCCACGGCCTATTATTTTTGGTCAGACTGCTTTAATGCTTTTTTGTTCCGCACTAGTCCCATCGGCCCAACTCTTTTGGATGTGGCCCAGTTGTGTTGCTTGAGACCTGATGGGGACCAGGTATCGGCTTACAGTGCCAAGCCCAAGTATAAGCTTATTAAATCCAAGGGTGAAGGATGGGCGAAATATATCAAAAACAACAATAAGGTTAATGGGATAGTGTCGGATGAAGAGCACATTGCCTTCTTGAACCTATGGCTAGACCGCTTTTTGTTCTGTGGAGCATCTCTTGGACCAACTCAAGTATATCAAGTGATAGCAGAGCAGCTTGTTGAGGGTCATCGGCTAGCTTTAGGAAAACTCTTCTTGGGTGCTGTGTATCAGATGCTTTACATAATAAGGAGTCGGCTTTATACGGGTTTTGGAAAATTCACCGTCGGTAACGTAGGTGGCCCAATGTGGTTCATACAAATATGGTTGTACTGTTTATTCAGCCGTCCTTTTAACTTGGATTCAGCCGACGATACTCCTTTTCCAAGGGAAGATATACCAGAAGGGGCTCCTATTCAATTTAGAGAATGCCGATCTTTTGGTGAGAGATTTATGATGTGCTCCAAATGAGACAAGGACCTTCCCGATAGTCGCAGAAGATTTCTGTCATTCTTTCTGCAATTGAACACCGAAGATTTCAAGCAGCAAGATTTCTTTAGTTATGGTGCTGCGGCCGATTTTCTTTAGCCTTCATTTCTTCATGTGGAAGCCGATAGTTCTCTGATGCCTCAGGAGACTTTGGACTTATATAAAATTTTCATCTCTCCGTGCATTTTCCAGTCGGCCTTCATACTCGGAATCGGACATTCCAACCTTCATACGAGTTTTACCACCTTTCAGTATATGCAAGACAGCTCGGTTTCGGCCAGGTGATTCCAAGTTTGCCACTCTTGGATCGGCTTCAACCCAGAGCTAGGGTTCGTAATGCCACATCGGCGAGGCTAGTCTTGGAGTTAACCGACGAGCTCCAACTTCGCAGTCTCCCACACTTTCATCTGAACGCTCGCAGAGCAGGGGGTTTCACAACATGGTGGTCGGCTATTGCAGAGTATTTGTACAAGGAAAAGACTCCATCATTTATAATCAAAGAATTTTTTCCAAATCTGCCAGAGCCATCATTAGTATCTAACAACGATTCTAGCAGTGAAGCTAGCTCATCGGGTTATACTAACACAAGTCTAGTAGATAAGGTATCGGCTTGAATAATTTTATCTTGTGCATCGGTCTTTTTTCCAGATGCATTTTTCTAACCACTTTACATCGTTTGCATATTTGCAGGCTAAGGATGTTGGCAAAAAGTCTATCTCTAGCCAATCGAGAAATGACCAGGGTAAGAGGGCGCATCAATCGACTGGCCTTACGGGCATACCTCGCACTTTAGGGTTCACACCCATCCTTATCGGACATCGAGAAAAAACAACCAAGTAAGTGCAAATACAATCGGCTCGTACCATTTCCTCCTCTACCTTAAACTAACCTTTATCCAATTTGTATTTCCAGAAAAGAAGAAGGCAAAGTATACCAAGGCTCCGGTGAAGAAAGGACCCAAGCCCCAAGAACAAAGCGGCGAGAGTTCGCCACATGCATCGGCAATTGGGGAGGTAAGTTACAATACCTTGTATAATGATTTTATGTATCTTAATGCATTGGCTCACCCTTTGTCTCATTTTCCTTTAGCCAACGCAATCTGCCCAAGTCGCGAAGATCTTAGCCGATCTTCCGAATATTTCGACTGTGCCAACCCCTACGCCGAAGTTGACTCAACCTGCACCAGTCACCGATTTTCCAGAACTATCAGACCCAACAAACTTGCTTGGATTTTCGTTGGCCGATCTTGACAACCCAGAGATCATGGCCACTGATGACTATGACGCAGAAATTAGAAAAATCCTTCAAGTGTCAGAAAAGGCATCGGTTGCCGTCACCTCTGCCCCGGGCGTGAAAGAGCGCCTTGACAAGCTCTTCAAACTTGTGATGCAACCGCAATCGGAGATCTTGGCTAACAATCAATCGATAAGGGATGCTATGGCTGCCGTTGAAGCCGATCTCCCTCCGAAAGCAATGCAAGCCCTCCTCAACGTATGTCACTTGGATGATAGAAAATTTGAAGTGGAGGAGGCGCAAAATCGGATCCAGCGACGTGAAGCCCAAGAGGCTGATCAGAAGCTTTTGGAGGATTTGGTTGCTGATGCCAAGGCAAAAAAGCGCAAGTTTGATACTGGTGCTCAACGTCTTAAATCGACCAAGGAGTCCCTCTCCAAATTGGAAAAAACAAAGAAACTCCTCTTGGAAGAGTTGGCCAAGCTTGAAAAACAAATAGGAGAAGGCCAACAAACCTTGGAGACCACTGCATTGGAGCTGAAGGAGCAAAAACTTAGCATTGCAGTGGCTATTGAAAATATGACCAAGCAATCTGTCAAGGTGAAGCCAGTGCCCGGGAATGCCAAGGATGATGAACACCTTCTAAACGAAATTCAAGACATCATTGCCAAGGCAGCGGGTGCTCTGTCGGCTCTGGGCTCGACTCTTCCTGGATCGGGCATCCAATATTAAACCTCTAATCTGTAAAACTTTGCTGGTTGTTTTTGAAAACACTTGTCCTAAATGCTTGTAACTTGTTATGTTGATAATCGGCTGTTTAACCGATTTATATTCTGCTTATATCTTCCGAGTTTGCAATCTTTTCAACCGATTAACAGCATCGTGTTAATCTTGGCTCTGAACATGATCTTTAATCAGCTAGGCTCCAATCCAAACACTAGGGTAGTATTTCTTCAAGTATTTCCCGTTAATAGCTTTTGGCAATACATATCCTTCTAGTGTTTCTAGTAAGTACGAGTTTCCACCGACTAGCCGATTAATTTTGTATGGCCCTTCCCACGTAGGTGACCATTTTCCAAATCGGTTATCCTTAGAACCAACAGGCAATATTGTTTTCCATACCAAATCGGCTTGTTCGAAAGACTTAGGCATGACCCTTTTATTGTATGCCCTTGCAACTCTGATCTTATTTTTCTTAAGCCGATCAAGCATAGACAAACGTAACTCTGCTAACTAATCCAAGTTGTCGATCATTAAATTATTGTAATTTTGAGCCGACAAACCATTTTGTTTAGCTATTCGTATCGACTCAATGTTAATTTCCACGGGTAGAACGGCTTCTTGTCCATACACCAATTGATAAGGTGAAAGTTTCGTCGCTCCGTGATACGATAGCCGATAGACCCAAAGTGACTCCGATAGAGTTGAATGCCAATTCCTTGGCTTTTTATCAATTTTTCTTTTGATCAACTTGATCAGTGTTTTATTAGACGACTCGGCCTGTCCATTAGCCTGAGCGTATTATGGCGAAGAGATTAACAATTTGATCCCTAGACTCGTTGCGTAACCCTGAAACTCGTTAGACATGAATACCGTACCTTGATCGGTCGTGATTGTTTGCGGTATTCCAAACCGATGGACGATATGTTCATTCACAAAACGAATCGCCTCAACACTGGTTACCTTTTTAAATGGTATAGCCTCGACCCACTTTGAGAAGTAATCGGTTGCAGCCAAGATAAACTTGTGGCCTTTACTCGAAGCAGGAAATATTTGGCCGATTATATCTATTCCCCAACCCCTGAACGGCCAAGGTTTGATAATTGGATGTAGAGCCGATGCTGGTGCTAGTTGTACGTTGCCAAACTTTTGACATGTTTGACATCCTTTATAATACTTGAAACAATCTTCTAGCATCGTCGGCCAAAAATAACCTGTCCGTCTGAGCATCCATTTCATCTTATATGCCGATTGATGAGAACCACAAATGCCTTCGTGTACTTCGCCCATTGCCACCCGTGCTTCTTCGGCCTCAAGACATCTTAACAATAAGCCTTCCATAATCCGATAATATAGTATATCATCCATGATGACGTATTTCAACGCTTGTTGCCGTATCTTTCGTTCCGTCGGCTTGGATTGATCGACTAGATAATCTTCTATCTGCGTTCTCCAATCGGCAATATACAGGCACATGACTGCTTTGTCTACCAATTCAGTCTCCTGACTTCGGCCAGAATCATTATATCCTGATGGTTGCTGAGCTAAAGCATTAGCTCTATCGTTCAATTCTCGAGGAACATGACCGATAGAAAATGATGTAAAAGAGCCGATAATCTCTAAACATTGTTCTAAATATTTCAGTAGCACTTCATCTCGACATTGGTATTCTCCCTTTATTTGCTGCACCACCAACAGTGAATCACCATATGCCTCAACAGCGCTCACCCCAATATTTTCCAGCAATTGCAAACCTTTGAGTAACGCTTCGTACTCGTCCTGGTTGTTTGAGCATCGGCTATTTAGCCGGAATGCAAATTCAAAGCTATGCCCTTTGGGTGAGGTGAGTACAATACCGATACCATCACCTTCCCCGCATACTTACCCGTCAAAGAACAGTTGCCATGGCGCGACCAAGACTAGGTTTGTTGTGTCATGTCCTGTCATAAAATCGGCTAATACTTGTCCTTTGACTGCTTTGGCCGATTCATATGATAAGTCGAACTCAACCAAGGCGTAAGCCCATTTGCCAAGTCGACCTCGCAGGATAGGAGCCGACAAAATATATTTTATAACATCGGTTTTGTAGATTACCTTACAAGCCGATGCTAATATGTAGTGCCTTAGTTTTGTGCACGAGAAGTACAAAGATAAACAAAGTTTTTCGATAAAAGGGTACCTGACTTCTGCGTCTAGCAACCGTCGGCTTAAATAAAAGATAACCCTTTCTTTACTATGCACCTCTTGTGCTAACACAGCTCCAATAGTATCTTCTTCAGCCGAAACATATAGCCTGAAAGGGATCCCTTTTTGAGGCGCAGCCAAAACTGGAGGGTTGGACAAATACCTTTTAACTTCGTCGAAAGCCTTCTGCTGATCGGCTCCCCATATAAATTCTTCATTGTCTTTTAATTTTAGCAATGGAGTAAAAGCACGAATCCTTCCAGAGAGGTTTGAGATGAACCGACGGAGATAGTTAATTTTGCCGATCAACTTTTGTAACTCGTTTTTGCATGTCGGTGGTTCGGTATTGGCTATAGCTCTGACCCTCGTTTGACTGACTTCAATTCCCCTTTCATGAACCATGAAGCCTGAACCGTCGGTAACCGACACGCCAAACGCGCACTTGAAAGGATTCATCTTTAGGCCGTGCGATCTTATGTTTCTAAAACTCTTTCTAAATCGGCCAAGTGTTGCAAATCTTCTGCGGATTTTACTACTACATCATCAATATAAATTTCGATGATGTGACCGATTAAATCGTGAAAAATCAGATTCATTTCCCGCTGATATGTTGCTCCAGCGTTTTTCAAGCCGAAAGTCATCACTGTCCACTCGAACAATCCTATCGCACCAGGACATCTGAAAGCTGTCTTTGGTATATCAGCTTCTGCCATGAGTATCTGGTTATACCCGGCATTACCATCTAGAAAACTTATGATCTTGTTCCCTGAGGCAGCATCGATAAGCATATCGGCTATCGGCATCGGGTATTCATCTTTCGGCGTCGCCTTGTTCAAATCTCTAAAGTCGACGCATACTCGAAGCTTTCCATTTTTCTTCATTACCGGAACGATGTTGGAAACCCACTCCGCATATCGGCAAGGCCTGATAAATTTTGCTTCCAACAACTGTTCTATTTCCTCTTTTATAATTTGGTACAAGGCTGGATTGAAACACCTCGGGTATTGTTTAAACGGCCGATAGCCCGATTTTATAGGTAGCCGATGTTCCACCAGCTGACGGCTTAATCCGGGCATCTCATGATATTCCCAAGCAAAACAATCCTTGTAATCCTTAAGGATTTTTATCAGTTTTCTTTTGTACTTTACATCTAAATTTGCACTAACAAAAGTTGGTCTTTTTCTATCACCGCTACCTATATCGACTTCTTCAAGCAAATCGGTAGATGTGAAACCTTGACCTAACTTTTCAATTTCTTCAAAGTCTTCTATAGCTTCGTAGCTATCCGTTGTTTGCCGATAGCTTTGCATTTTATCCTGCAACGCCTTCAATGTTTTTCTTGTCCCCATCGGCGTAACACTTCATTTGCTCGATCAAAGGTGCCCGGCTTGACACTGATCGGCATGAGTCCTAATTTGCTTACACAGATAAAATCACAGTCGTCCAGCTCCTTTCCCGATATGCAGCCAGCTTCATCGTGTTGCCAATTCGCGTCAGAGCTAGCCATAGCGATATGGGCCGATGTGTCGGCTGTGACGACTTCGACTTCTTCTCCGTTCCACTGTACAAACGCTTGATGCATGGTCGACGGAATACAGCAGTTGGCATGAATCCAATCCCGACCGAGCAGTACGCTGTAGTTTCCTTTGGCATCGATTACAAAGAACGCTGTCGGCAAGGTCTTGCTACCGACAGTCAGCTCTGTGACCATGACACCCTTTGCCTCCGTGGGGTCGCCTGTGAAGTCGTTTAGAACCATGTTAGTTTTAATTAAGTCTTCATCAGACTTACCCAGTTTTTTGCATGTCGTGTATGGCATCAGGTTCACTGTGGCCCCTCCGTCTACCAGCATTCTTGATATCGGCTTGCCATTTATGTATCCTTTTAGATACAATGGCTTCAGATGCCGATGATCATCTTTAGGTTTCTCGAATATGGCACTCATGCGCGAACACAAGCCGAGCAACCGCTTTTTGGTCGATTCGCTTCGATTTTGAATTCACCGTAAACGCGTGAACACCATGTTAATATCCATGGGAGGGGTGTCATCCCGAATCATGGGAGAATCCAAGTCATCAGCCGATTCGAAATCTTCTTCGGCTTGTTCTTTTCTTCTCCACTCTTTCTTGACGCATTTGATTGGACGAAGTTCATTAAACGTTTCGTCTCTCTGTTTTTCGGCATCGGCTTCACGGATTTCTTGCGTCCTTAGCCTCTGAAGCCGTCGTCGTTGTGATCGGCTCAGGCCAGATGGACACCACCTGGGTTTGGGCTCCACCGGCTTCCGTATTTGACCAGCCAAATCTTCTTGATTAGAACTGGGCTTGTGTGTCTTGATTTGGCTCGGTTCTTGATCTGGTTTGGATATTCTCTCGTGGACAGGCCTTCATCATACGCCTTGCTCTCTAATCGGCCCAGACAGCCTATCTCTGGCCGATTGCCTTGGCCAATCGTCGTGGGGATAATGTTCCATCGGGCAGGTGTATGGTGATGACAACGCTACTCCTCTTTCCCAGCAAAACTGCCAAAAGGGACACCTTCTATGTGCCCTCTCCACATTCTCGGTGCGGTACAAGTTATCCGACCGGCGAGGCTTATACCGTGGTCGGCTATTCATCCTCTCGTATTTCTCCATTAATTGTAAAAATGTTGGTCCTGACCTTTTCGCTGGGTGCCTTAATGGAGACTTTTCTGCTTTGTACCATTTACCTACCTGAGGATTCCCTTTGGGTTTGATGGTTCTTGAATTTTTTCCTTCACGATTGGCTTATATTTGTAAAGAGCGGATTGTAATCTTCAGTGTTTGATCGTTGTTCGAGCTTGATTGTCCATTGTTGGGACGATTATAGCCTCTGCGTTGAGATCTGATGGCGGAATTGACTTCCCTGATGAAGACATTGCGGGTCCCACCAAGCGTGCCAAGAGTGTGTTGACGTCAAAAACTTGAAGTAGGGTTTACGACAACAAGACACCGCATTTAACACCGTTCAAGAGCGTGCGGTCGATTTGACTCAGAATCGACAAGGTAAAATATAAAATTTACTCAAAAGCCGATCGTAACGATCAATCGGCTTAGATTCAATCAGCTCAAAGCCGATTAAATCAAGATAAAAAAGGGTAAATCTAACTAGCCGATTAAGGCTAATCAGAGGATAAAGGTAGATCGATTCTGAAGAAGGCAATGCGCAACAAAATCAGAATAAATCAAACCTGGGGTGTAATTGAAGAAGATCAACAATCGGCGATGCGCAACTTTATTGATCAAGATTGATTACAGAGACTAAATTACAAAAGCTACTCCTAGTCGACAGGAAGGAAAAAAGTAAAAACTGGTTGATTGTATTGTGTTGATGATCCCCTTTTGCAGCTTGCTTTGGCCCTTCTCTTATACCCTTCGGCCGATCGTGTCCTAGTATAATACGTTTTCAAGTCCTGATCCGTATCGTCCTTATCTCGGATGGTTGTTTCCTTTAAAAATCTTGTAGTTACCAAATATCTCGAACTCTTTCCAATCCTGTCTGTTAATTCCGTATCTTTGACTTTATTACCGATTTTGACCAAGCTTGCCAAATTTTGGTGCAAACAGTGGTATTTCAACAGTACGTGGCAGTAAGAACAAGAGAAATCAAAGCTGTGATCGGCATAAGAGAATTTTGAGCATTAAGAGGTTTATTGACACAGTCAATTTTATCCTGAGGGAACATAGTGGTTTAGCAGTGAATAGAATTGCTGTTAAGTTTGAATTGGGCAAGGAACAGGCAAATGATATCGATGGATGGGTTTCCTTTGCTATTGCATCGAAGGTAAAGGTTGTCGTTCTGGACTTCTCTCCATATCTGGGACTGTATGAAAACAATTATAGCTTCCCGTATTATCTTTTCAACAACCAAAATGCATCACACCTTCAGGTTCTTCGACTTGATAGTGTTACTTTGGGTCCAAGTCCTGATATTTGTGGCTATGCAAACCTTACAACACTTTCTCTGGAGCAAGTCCTTATGTTGCAAGATTTGCAGTACTTTTTATTGAAATGCCCTGCCCTGGAAAGTTTAAGCACCCGACTGTGCTCCCAGCTACATAATTTACATGCTGCTGAACCATTGCACCGGTTGAAATTTTTGTGTGTGCAAGATTGTGCTATTAACAAGATTGAGTTGCATGCCCCTAATCTCACCACTTTTCAGTACAGAGGTGGTTTTAAAGTGCTTATCGCACTTCAGGAATGCTTGAAGCTGAAGACGGCAAGCATTGCATTTCTTGTCGAGGAAAACCTTGAGTATGTTTTCACTGGGCTTCCAAATGGATTATCTCATGTTGAGACTCTACATGTGAGAGTCACTGTGATAACCCAGGTTTGTTTTTTTTTCTAATGTCTTCCAAAATCTTCAGCCAAGTGATATTTTTCTTTCTGTTCCACAATTTTTTTTTCTGACTTCCCTTGTCATCTTTCAGATACATGGATTTACGCAGGCCCCTCTCAGATTTATCTATTTAAGGCATCTGATCATGAAGATAACCTTTTCAAATGATAAACGATTTGGTAAAAATGCAGTCCTTCAATTAGCTTATCTTCTGGAGGCAGCTCCCTTTTTGAAGGACCTTCATTTGGATGTAAGATATTATGTCATCTGCACCTTTATCCTGTCTGTAGATGCAAATATTCGTTAATTTCGTTTACTACTGTACTCTCCTATCTAACGTTCCCTAGGCTTGGTTTATAATATGTTTGGTTTCTTTTAATCTGAAATTATTGTATTGAGTCAAAATTTTGGAAACTGGGAGTGGAACAGACCAGACTATTAGACCACTTCAATACCAAACATTGGCCAATCCAGTCCAAGTGTGGAATGCAGCAGCAGAATTCTAGTCTGTGACTACTGGCATAACAAAATTGAGCATCAATTCGTCAATTCTGTTGAACATAAATATTCTTGATACCTTCCATTGGAGATTTGTAAAAGATTTGGAGTTGATCAAGAATAGTGTGCAGTGTGTAGTCTTGATTGGGCGGTGACTTCCAGGAGCATTCTTACTGGGTTAATCTGACATATCTAAAATTTGATTGGAGAAATTATTTAATTATTCATGAATAACTGCAAGCAGCACGTGCTTAGTTATCATTCTATTGATTTCTTGGCATTGACAAAAGGTGGCAAAATTTGTGTGCAGATGCTTTGTATATCTTGTTGTGAGGACCGCCCTAAAGGAGACGTGATTATTGATCACCCTCACCATAATCTGAAGAGAGTCTGCATAACCGGATTTAATGGCAATGGAGGGCAAGTTGCACTGGTAAAATATATCCTTCGGAATGCAGTACAATTGGAGCGTATGGTTATAGATCCAAGAGGGAAGCGTCTGATCGGAGAATAGCCAAGTCAAAACTCATCCCAAAAGACAAGAATAGCGTACTCACGATCTTGTAGCTCCTATAATTTATGTGCTTTGGACGGTGGTAGACTTTTGTGCCCTTTTTTGTGATAATAAATAGTTTTCTGTGAGCATTCAGTGAGTAGTGGATGAGCGTGGAGAGTGCAGAGAATGCGTAGTGTCGACAAGGTCTTGATTAATCCATTTCAAAAAAAAGACAAGGTCTTGATTAATTTGTGGAGAGTACTAGTGTGTATGTAGTGTAGGACAAGATGGTTAAGTTATAAGAGTGCATGTACATCACTCGAGCACAAGGATGGATGAAAATTTCAAGTAATTTTGTAGTAGACATAATCCAGTTTTCACTGGTTAATAGCACTATTTTTGCTGTAAATATGAGTTCTATTTTCTAATTGTAGCTATGTGTTTTGTCAATGAGGATATATAGGAATATTTTCGAATTGCATAGGAAGGTACGACAAACATTCACAGATACTCACATACAAAATTGTTCAACCACCCTGACAATGATGTGGAATGGAATATCAAACTCAACATCAAACAGGTACCAGCTATATATCTCCTTGTTTTTACTAGTGTCAAATTTTCTTTTATTTTAAGTTCAGCAAGCATTTTTATGTGTTAGCGTAAGCAATTCTATATTGGAGAAGGAATAACTTTTAGGGCACTATAAAGCAACCTTTTGGCTTCTTTTTTCCAAGACATTTCTTTGATATTCCACCAGACAAAAATTTATGAGTACATAGAAGCAAAATTTCATAAACTTTGAAGTAAATTTATGAGTATATATTCTAACTGAAGGGAAATTTATGTATTTCAAGCAAGCAGCGTAATTTTCTTAGAAAGATGATACAATTCTGATTTGGAAAAGCAAACTCATACACATATGAAGAAAACTTCATGCATACAGCATGGACAATTCATGCAAATTTGTTCATTCTTCTTTGGGTTCATAAGTTGATAATATTTTCTCCCCTGTTCAACAGAAAAATAAATAAATCAATTAAGATCTTCATATACAATGTTTTTTTGGGAATCCGTTGCATCATTGTGCTGGTTAGAACCACAAATGCTACAATTGTTCTTCCTCTTTGGCTACGCATTCATTCCAGATGATTGTCTTTTCAATTTTTTACGTTGTTTTCCTTTATTGATTTCAATGGATTATTTACTCTTCTAGAAGTACCAAGCGTAGAAGCAACTTGTACATTTATACCAGCAGGCATAACTGCATTAGAAACAGATAAAGGTGCTGCAATAGCTATAGCTGCATTTATAGCAGCAAGTGTGCTAGGATCAAGTGTACGAGGAGCTGTAATAGTAGAAGTTGCATTAGTAGCAGAAGTAGTTGTTGTCTCCTCTTGCTTATCCTTCTACATCTCTAGATTGTCAAGCTCAGTTTGCATCATTCTAATGTGCTTACTGCTTAGTAACAACAGCATAGGCATTTTATGAAATTGAATCATCTCGAGCAAACTCAGATATGTTGCTACACATCATGGTAATTATACAAAATTTCATTTTGTAAACTCATGCTACAAAATTCTGAATTTTGCTTGTTCCCATTTTTTGACAGGTCCAAGTTGTGTGTTCATGCCAACGTATAGGCCTGGAGTAACTTCTTTTTCAATTAAGTGAACTAACCTGAAACGTCATATTTTTGTTCCATGTATCCGTAGCAAAACTAGTGTTTATTCCTTTTTTTTTGTTTTTCTATGGTGACAAGTGTAATGTAGAAAAAAAATTATACTAGACAATTTAATTAATTCTAACAGGCAAATATATGAGTTTTCATAAGCAAATTTTCCATAAGTTTTGAATCTACTTTTATGAAATTGTTGGAAATATTAGGAATTTTCTCAATATTTTAATCTACAGAATTATGTAAATCATGATTAAACAATGACACAATTCTAGTTCAAAGCCAAAGGTACTAGATAACAAATTATCTATCTCATACGCAAAGACTAATGAACAAGAAATCAACATGATTAAAACACGGTATAAGTTAATATACCCTTGAGCCGGTGCCACCATAGGCACAGGCGCAGGCAGAACGTTCTCGTTCGCCATGACGGTCGGAGTAGAGGATCACAAGTTGTCGCAATGAAGACTTGATGCAGTGGAGAGGTCGATGCAGTCGAACGTTGGTGCAGTGCAGATGTGCTTCCAGGAACACCAACACACTCGAGCAGTCGCGTGGTACACTCCGCAAAAACCTTATCGGCCTTCTATCTCGAGCAAGATCTCAAGAAGGGCGAGGTTCCGGAGGCCTGCTCCCTCCGCTACTTGTGCGCGCAAGAAAACGGAGGTGGGGAGATAAGCAATGCAACACTACAGATGGAACAATGGAGTCTTGCAGGAGAGTTCAGGCGAGAGCCAACGTTCTTTCTGAAAGGAAACGCGGTATGCTACGCTAGCACAAAAAAAAACTACCGCGCAACCAGAAAGCTACTCGCAAGAAGGGGATCATAGATAAGATTACCACTAGACGCGCAGTTGCGGAATCCTTCGCGCGTCGATGTAGTGGTTCGTCCTCGCCGCAGTCGTTGCGTCGATGTAGTGGATCGTCCTCGCCTCGCCGTGGATCGTCCTCCCACGCCGCAGTCGCAGCAGCGTCACCGCATAGTCCACACGTCCGAGATGGAACGCCGCGCGTCGTGTGCAAGCACCTAGTCGCTCGGCGAGGGCAGCGAGAGGAGGAGGCTACGGTTTCAAGTGAATCAAACCTAAACCGTGGAAAGCACACCTGCGCCTCCTCCTCCCTCCTTATATAGCCACGAGATGAAACCTAAACCAGGGCCCACCAAAGATGCTATGCCCACGAGGTTCATTAATTACGGATCCAATCCAAATTAATGCGTCCCACCCATTAAGTGTGTGACCTGCGAGTTCACATACGTTTGGACATGGATTGGAAAACTCCTTTTCAATCCAATAGTTGGTAGCGGCTTCTTGCAAAGTATACCAACTCTCAAACATACTTGTGATCAAATCGATGAACCTATCAAAAGAACTCATGTAATAATCCCTTTACCAAGTATATGAAGATTGATCTCAAGGCGAGAAGCATGTCATCCTTTGATGATTCAATCCATCTCTCGTATCCGTGATATATTAATAAGTTGTGATTGACTCCTCAATCACGGCATGGCCATGCACTTTCTTAATCATATCACACGAGTGGCCTTGTCATATATCTCCGTTTCATTGGAGTGGCAAATTCCATCTTATTGCTCACTTCCCTCTCGCACGTTTCATAGTAAACATGAAAGCTACCTTTATAACTATCCGGTTAGGAAGTAGTGTTTGATAGCCCCAAGGAAAACTATTACACATGTAGGGAATATGACAATCTCAGGTCTAAGGATCATACATCTTCTAGGTATGAGATACATCGATGACACATAAGAATGAAACATTCTCGAAGTGTCCCATAGCGGGTCTATCTAACCCATGTTCTTCAACATGGTCCACAATGTAGAGATGATATCTCCATATCCCATGATCTATGAAGCATGATCATCGATCACTACATGTCTTGATCTATTCATCGTAGTCCTATACGATGATATCCGATCGAGAGATATTTATCGAATTACATCATTAAGTAAAGAGCTTCATAATCAAGTCACATACTTGTTGATCAATACAATGATATACATTCATTGGACCAATAATCATATTATTATTCATAAACATAGTCATGTTACAATCATCTAAATGATTGCCTCAAGGGCATAACACTAACAATCTCCCACTTGCACTTGAGTCAATCAATTAAGTATCTAATACCAATAGACCTTGTGTGCGCCTCATGCTTAGGTCGTGGCGGTGGCTTTGTCAACGGATCGCCACATTGGCTTCCGTATGTACTTTGCATATTCGACGTCACCTCTATCCACAATCTCGCGAATAAGGTGAAAGCGGCGGAGTATGTGTTTAGACTTTGATGTGATCTAGGCTCTTTTGCTTGTGCAATGGCACCACTATTATCACAATAGATGTCCATTGGACTAGAGACACTAGCGACCACACCAAGCTCGTGATAAACTTCTTAATCCACACAGCCTCCTTTGCGGCCTCCGGCCGCAATGTACTCCGCTTCATCGTAGAGTCGGCCACCGTGTTTTGCTTGGAACTCTTCCACCATCGCTCCTCCATTAAGTGTAAACACAAACCCGGATTGCGATCGAAAATCATCTTTGTCGGTTTGGAAGCTTGCATCGGTGTAACCCTTTGCAACCAGATCTTCCTCACCTCCAAAACAAGGAACATACCCTTAGTTCTTCTCAAGTACTTGAGGATATTTTTACGGCTATCCAATGACCATCACGAGGATCCGCTTGGTATCCGCCGTGACACTTAGAGCATATGAGACATCTGGGCGTGTACAGATCATGGCATACATAATAGACCCAATAGCTGAAGCATATGGAATCTTGCTCATCCTGTCTCGCTCATCAGATGTCGAAGGACACTGATTCTTGCAGAGACTGATACCATGTGACATTGGCATGAAACCTCTCTTGGATTCATGCATATTGAACCTTTTCAATATCTTGTCAATGTACGTTTCCTGACTTAATCCAATTAACCTTTTTGATCTATCTCTATAGATTTTTATGCCCAAGATATAGCATGCTTCTCCCAAGTCCTTCATTGAGAAACTCCTTTTCAATGAAGTCTTAACATCTTCAAGCATAGGAATGTCATTCCCGATTAATAATATGTCATCCACATACAAAATCGTAAATACAAGTGCGCTCCCACTAGCCTTCTTGTAAACACAAGGCTCTTCTTCATTTTTGATAAAGTCAAAACCTTTGACTACTTCATCAAAACGAATGTTCCAACTCCTAGATGCTTGCTTTAACCCATAAATGGATCTTTGAAGCTTGCATACCCTTTTAGCATATTTAGGATCAACAAAGCCTTGAGTTGTATCATGTATACATCCTCGGAAAGATTCCCATTAAGGAAGGCTGTTTTGACATCCATCCGCCATATTTCATAATCAAAATATGCAAAGAATAGCTAAAATGATCCTGACAGGACTTGAGCATGGCTACCGTGAGAAAGTTTCATCATAGTCAACTCCTTGAACTTGTTTGAAACCCTTTGCCACCAACCGTGCCTTATAGATCTTAACATTTCCATCTCGTCTATCTTTTCTTAAAAATCCATTTGCACTCAATGTTTTTACACCATCAGTGAATCGACCAAGTTCCAAACTTGATTGTCATGCATGGATTGAATTTGGATCTCATGGCTTCAAGCCATTTTTCGGAGTTTGGGTCCATCATTGCTTCTTCATAAGTCGTGGGCTCATCATTGTCCAACAATAATATGTCATTCCCATATCTAATAGGTACATGACGTGGTCTCCCGACCTCGTGGGGTGGAGTCTCTTCCACAAAGTTGTACAACACTTTGTACATCTTGTGAAGGTTCAGAGGTAGCTTGAACATATTCATGTGATTCTCGAACTTCATCAAGATACACATCACTCCTCTGATTTCTTTTGAAAGAAACTCTTTCTCCAAAAGACACCATTTCGAGCAACAAAAACTTTGTTCTCATTTCTTTTGTAAAAGTAATATCCTTTTGTTTCTTTAGGATACCCACAAAAAGCATTTTTCTGATTTAGGTGCGAGTTTATCGATTGTAAACGTTTTACATAAGCCTCACATCCCCATATCTTGAGAAATGACAACATGGGTCTTCTCCATCCATATCTCATATGGCGTCTTCTCAACGGATTTTGATGGGACCCTATTCAAAGTGAACGCAATTGTCTCTAGAGCGAAACCCCAAAGGATAATGGCGGACTGTTTGGTGATCATTGACCGAACCATATCTAATAAAGTCCGATTCGTCGTTCGGACACACCATTCCATTGAGGCGTTCTGGCGGAGTAAGTTGCGAACGATTCCACATTGCTTTAAATGATCACCAAACTCTTGGCTCAAGTATTCGCCACCACGATCGGATCGTAAGTGTTTTATTGTTTTCCCAAGTTGATTTTGTACTTCGTTCAAACTCTTTGAACCTTTCAAAAGTTTCAGATTTATGCCTCATTAAATAGATATATCCATATCTCTGAAGTCATCGGTAAAAGTTACAAAATCATGAAACCCACCCCTAGCGATCGAGCTCATTGGTCCACATACATCCGTATGTACTAGGGCCAATAATTCACTTGCTCTCTCACTAAAACACGTGAAAGGGGCTTTTGTCATCTTGCCAAGTAAACAAGATTCACATGTTTCAAATGATTCAAAATCAAATGAGGTTAGAAGTCCATCACCATGGAGCTTCTTCATGCGCTTCTCATTTATATGACCTAGCGACAATGCCACAAAAGGTAGGGTTCAAATCATTAGGCGGTGCCTTTTACATTAATATTATAGACAGTTTTTCTTGAGTTCAAGGACGTACAACCCATCCACCATGGGGCAACGACCATAATACATATCATTCAAAAATATTGAACAAACAAAGTTCTTTATTCGAAATCATAACCTTCATGTTCCAAACAAGAAGATGAAATAATGTTTCTACTCAAAGATGGAACAAAATAACAATTATTGAGTTCTAAAACTAATCTCAAAGGCAAATGCAATGGGTATGTGCCAACGGCAAGACCAGCAACTCTTGCTTTATTCCCCACGCGAAGATCCACTTCTCCTTTTGCCAAGTCTCTACTCTTTATCACCCTCGCAACGAATTGCAAATGTGAGCAACCGAACCGGTATCATATACCCATGAGTGAGTGAAGAAGTAGCAAGATTAATTTCTATAACATTAATACGAAGTGGAAACCACATTTCCATTCTTCTTATCTGCCGTACTTTTAGCGATTCCGTTTCCAATGCCCCGATTTCTTGCAATAGAAGCATTGGGTATCGTGTTGAGGGCCAACTTTAAGCTTCGAGCTTAGTTTTGAGGCTCATGATCTCATCTTGAGCCTTGCCCTTGCCCTTGCTCTTTCCGTTCCCCACCTTAGCCTTTCTCTTTTTGAAAGCGGTTGTTTTCAACCATCATCACATGATTGGGTTTTTCTTAATGCTTTCCTCCATGACCTTGAGCATCCCATGTAGCTCGGTTAGGCTCTTCTCCATGCTATTCATATGAAAATTCATAATGAATGGCTCAAAGCTCGAGGCGTAGACCGGAGAATAACATCGTGGCCAAACCGAGGCTAAGGGAAACTCAAGTTTTCCAATCTCCCAATGTAACCAATCATCTTGATCACATGAGGATCGACCGGATCCTTTTCCACTTACACAAGCAAATAAAAGCTTTGAGATACCATACCTCTCAGCTCTTGCTTGATTCCCAAACATGCCCTTCAAGCCCACAATCATATTGTAAGCATCCTGGTCCTCATATTGCTTTTGGAGCTCGAGTCCATTGTGACTAGCATGAGACAGTGACCTCTCTGAAGCATTAACATGCTTTTCATATTCAACCCTCAAATTGCGAAAGACATTTTCTGGTTCATCAGAATTGGATTCTCTAGAATATAGTCCTTCTTTTCATGCTTGAGAACAATTCTCGGGTTGCGATACCAATCAACAAAATTAGTTCCATTCAGTTTTTCCCTTTCCAAACCGATCTCAAAGCAAAACCAGTGTAGCGAGGAGTAGGAGAAGGTGCCATTGAACTACAACAAAAATATGCAAAGATTCTAAGCACTATGTTTATGTAAAACTTTTATTAAACTTTTAATTAAAGACACTCCTATTTTATGTCCTTTTATAGACACATAGTGAGTATTCAAGATCCATATTCATTAAACACTAGTGAGCTTTGGCATCACTGCTAGAAATTTAATGACATAGGTAAGCAACACCTTTGCTAATTACATCATATGTAACTCTTGTTTGTTGAGTATGAAAACAAGTAATGAATGCCTCCATCAACTTGACTCATGGCCAGTCAACTCGCCCCAAGGGCTCACATGAGGAGGAGCACTTCCGTATTCGGTGCCAATTAAGAAACCTGCCTCATGTGTGTTTTCCTAGACACCAATTGTCTTGTATAGGTTCCTTCATTATCAAATCAAATCCCAACCACTTATGTCCTCAAGCCCAAAACCGTTTTGATAGCTCGTTTAAATCGCCATTGTTATGCGTGATGTGTCCAACACATCCCTATCATCTATTGAGATAGCCATTGATATACTACTTTGGCAGTCATATCAATAACGATCTAAATTCTTGATAGGTGCAACAATTGGATGGACAATTTGATTTAAGATTTTTAACTATAAGGATGAACAAAGATTACTATGAACATAGCATCACATGCAATGAGCATAAAGAAAATAGCAAGGATAAAACACACATCCACGTAAAATCAAAATAAGTCGTGAAATAGCATGGCCCTTAGCATTAAGATCTCCATCATCATGCTTGGTTGTTCACCTAGCCACCTTGCTTGATTTGTTCACCTAGCCATCGTCTTCATCATTATGGATGCAACTCCTTACAACTTTTGATAATGAATTTTACATGAGGGTTTGAAGCATCACAAGTCGACACGCAGTCGTTATACAATTTAAATAGCCTTATGGCTTAACACGCACGACGCAGCCATGTGGAAATTACATGCATCACATACACATAGGCCATACTATTTCACATAATTCCTGCAAAACGAGTTAAACAAAAGCAACCCTCGACTCAAAGGGTCCGAGGCGGCGCCTTCGCGGGTCCGAGGGCGCGCCACAGCGGCGGTCCCGCCGGCGGTCGTGGCGGTCCGAGGCGCGCCAAGCGAGTCAAGGGCGAGCCACGCGGCGATCCCATATAATTGGCTTGGTCCCATATGGATACGTTTGAAACCACGATGGCGGTAACCCGACCGGTAGGGCAGCGTCGTACCATGAGCGGACTCACCCAAATCAATATTGAATCTGCTTTGCGCTTACCATGGATCAACCAGATTGACCCAATCCAACTCGATCGATTGGCTTGGTCCCATATGGATACGTTTGAAACCACGATGGCGGTAACCCGGCCGTAAGGGTAACGTCGTACCATGAGCGGACTCACCCAAATCAAGATTGAGTCGGTTTGCACTTTCCTCAAACCCTAAATCGATCGATCTCATTGATGGTGCCGTCACCAATTCATCACATGAACCGGTGAACATGTAATAGATCCAATCTACTAACCTCACACATCATATGTGCAACATCCGATCACAAAACTATACGAGATGGCTCGATACCATTGAAGGAAACGCGGTATGCTACGCTAGCACAAAAAAACTCTCGCGCAACCGTAAAGCTACTGCAAGAAGGGGATCATAGATAAGATTACCACTAGACGCGCATTGCGGAATCCTTCGCGTCGATGTAGTGGTTCGTCCTCGCCGCGATCGTTGCGTCGATGTAGTGGATCGTCCTCGCCTCGCCGTGGATCGTCCTCCCACGCCGCAGATCGCAGCAGCGTCACCGCAGAGTCCACACGTCCGGAGATGGAACGCCGTGCGTCGTGTGCAAGCACCTAGTCGCTCGGCGAGGCGGCGAGAGGAGGAGGCTACGGTTTCAAGTGAATCAAACCTAAACCGTGGAAAGCACACCTGCGCCTCCTCCTCCCTCCTTATATAGCCACGAGATGAAACCTAAACCGGGGCCCACCAAAGATGCTATGCCCACGAGGTTCATTAATTACGGATCCAATCCAAATTAATGCGTCCCAGCCCATTAAGTGTGTGACCCTGCAGGTTCACATACGTTTGGACATGGATTCGGAAAACTCCTTTTCAATCCAATAGTTGGTAGCGGCTTCTTGCAAAGTATACCAACTCTCAAACATACTGTGATCAAATCGAACAGAACCTATCAAAAGAACTCATGTAATAATCCCTTTGCCAAGTATATGAAGATTGATCTCAAGGCTAGAAGCATGTCATCCTTTGATGATTCAATCCATCTCTCGTATCCGTGATATATTAATAAGTTGTGATTGACTCCTCAATCACGGCATGGCCATGCACTTTCTTAATCATATCACACGAGTGGCCTTGTCATATATCTCCGTTTCATTGGAGTGGCAAATTCCATCTTGACTGCTCACTTCCCTCTGCACGTTTCATAGTAAACATGAAAGCTACCTTTATAACTATCCGGTTAGGAAGTAGTGTTTGATAGCCCCAAGGAAAACTATTACACATGTAGGGAATATGACAATCTCAGGTCTAAGGATCATACATCTTCTAGGTATGAGATACACTGATGACACATAAGAATGAAACATTCTCGCAGTGTCCCATAGCGGGTCTATCTAACCCATGTTCTTCAACATGGTCCACAATGTAGAGATGATATCTCCATATCCCATGATCTATGAAGCATGATCATCGATCACTACATGTGCTGATCTATTCATCGTAGTCCTATACGATGATATCCGATCAGAGATATTTATCGAATTACATCATTAAGTAAAGAGCTTCATAATCAAGTCACATACTTGTTGATCAATACAATGATATACATTCATTGGACCAATAATCATATTATTATTCATAAACATAGTCATGTTACAATCATCTAAATGATTGCCTCAAGGGCATAACACTAACACTTTCGTTCTCTGAAAACACTGCCACTGCCCTCCTTATATAGGCGGCTTGCGACATGCAACGGGCAAGAGTTACCATTCATTACCAGCCATCAATTCCAAAAACCGTTACCAGTAACCGACATTCATTATGAGCCAGCCATCAACCATGTCCGTTACAGGTAACTGACGGCAGTTACTGGTCACATTGATCACTGCGGTTACTGGTCACATTGATCACTGAAACGACAAAAACAAACCGCTCCCGCCAAAGACACGTCCCGGATCGCTGCGCGCTGCGACGTGCACGCCACGCCTCGACTCGACCAAGCACACGCCACGCCACGCCACGCCTCGTCTCGGCTCGCTCGCCAAGACGCTGCAGCGTGTGCACGACCTTTACCCTTTTTCACCTTGCTAATTGAGAGACACACAACTCAACTATTTAAGTTGGTCAAACCTTCTCTCAATTACCCATATGGTACTAAACCAATTTCATGACTCCTAGTATTTTAATGTGCCATTTGGAATTTCTATTAAATTAATTATGGGCCATCCCCATAATAATCTAACAATTCCCACCAAATTTCTAAGGCACATTTGAAATACTCTCAGTTCCAATGTAGTTTGATATACCAGTGTTTCGATGGAGACTGTTAAGTTGAACTTCCACCTAGAACAAAGGTTACACTCATCCACAACTGAACAATGGACTATGCCTTGAATTGACAGTTTTGTGCGAATAAGTTTCACCAAAGTCCTTTACTGATACTAGGCTGCTAAATGCATCCCCTCGGTTTGGAGCTTATAAGTCATACTCCTTGGCCTTTCATGAGCCTCTAGAGATCACCCAATCTCATAGACTGTGACTAGCAGTCGAACTCATATAGGTGTATTCCTCATAAGATGTTCTGTAGTACAACATCTCTGCTTATCAAAGTCACTCGGAATACATTAAGGTATAACCAACCTGCCATACAGAATAGGAGAGTTATTGCATCTCAAACGGAGTGGGCTATGTACAGAAGTACTCTCCTCTCAGCCAGTCACTAGCTTGTCTCAACATCCTAATTCACGGGATCTCCGATCAAATAGGATGAGTTACCACTAAGACATGACTTTATGTGGGTCTCAAGCTCATCTCCCTCGATACTTCATCTATCACATTCCGTGATAGTACCTTTGTAAAAGGATCTGCCAAGTTTTTAGCCGTCTGGACATAGTCCAACGCTATAACTCCGGAGTTTCTCATTTTCCTGATAGACTTCAACCGCCTCTTAACGTGCCTTGATGACTTCATGTTATCCTTAGAACTGTTCACCTTGACAATCACCGTCTGATTGTCACAGTTCAAAAGGATAGCAGGCATCGGTTTCTCAACCACCGGTAAGTCCATCACAAGTTCACGCAGCCAGTCGGTTTCCACAAAGGCGGTATCTGTGAGTTCTGCTTCCATTGTAGACCTTGTTAAGATGGTCTGCTTGCAAGACTTCCAGGAAACAGCTCCACCACCCAATATGAACACATATCCACTTGCGGCTTTTATTTCATCAGCATCAGATATCCAGTTTGAATCACTATAACCCTCAAGTACCCTAGGGTACCCGGTGTAGTGAATTCCATAACTTGATGTCCCTTTTAGATAGCGCATTACTCTCTCAAGAGCATGCCAATGATCATCTCCCGGGTTTGAAACAAACCGGCTTAGTTTGCTCACAGCAAACGAGATATCAGGCCTCGTTACACTAGCTAAATACATCAGTGAACCAATGATTTGGGAATATCTCAATTGATCATTTGCTATACGTTGGTTCTTTCGTAATAGCACACTTGGATCATACGGCGTTGGAGCAGGTTTGCAATCGCTATAGCCAAAGCGACTCAACACCTTTTCCACATAATGGGACTGCTCAAGAGTAATCCCACCGTCACCTTCTCTTAACAATTTAATGTTTAAGATGACATCCGCTACTCCCAAATCTTTCATTTCAAAGTTTTCGGACAAGAAGTCCTTGACTTCCTTAATCACATTAAGGTTCGTCCCAAAGATCGATATGTCATCAACATACGGACACATAATCACTCCTTCACCCCCACCATAGCGGTAATACACACATTTGTCGACTTCATTCACAACAAAGCCGGCGGATGTTAAAGTTCTGTCGAACTTCGTGCCCTTTAGGTGCTTGCTTAAGGCCATACAAAGACTTCAACAACCTAGACACTTTTCCTTCATGACCCTTTACTACAAATCCATCAGGCTGATCCATATAGATTTCCTCTTCCAAATCTCCATTAAGGAAAGCCGTCTTTACATCCATCTGATGAATGATCAAACCGTAGGAGGCAGCCAAAGATAGTAGTACTCTAATAGTGGTCAATCTGGCAATAGGTGAGTAATTATCAAAGAAGTCATCGCCTTCTTTCTGGGTATAACCCTTGGCCACAAACCTTGCCTTGTACTTTTCAATCGTACCATCAGGCCTCAGCTTTTTCTTGAACACCCACTTACATCCTACAGGTTTACACCTATATGGACGATCAACAACTTCCCAAGTTCCATTGCTCAAGATGGAATTCATCTTACTCTGGACCGCTTCCTTCCAATAGTCAGCGTCCTGAGATGAATAAGCCTCCTCAATGGTTCTTGGAGTATCATCCACTAGATATACAATGAAGTCATCACCAAAAGACTTTGTAGTCCTTAGTCTCTTACTCTTACGAGTTACTTCATTGTCCTCATCTATTGGATTTTCCACAAAAAAGGGCTCAATTTGTATAGGAGTGGAAGGTTTAGGAGAGAAGACAGATTCTTGGCCAGATGAGCTAAGTGTCTCTTTCATAGGAAATAAGTCCTCAAAGAATGTGGCATCATTGGACTCTAAAATTGTACTTTCACTCATATCAGGAACTCCAGATTTTACTATTAAGAACCTATATCCAACGCTGTGAAAAGCATAACCAATAAAGACACAATCAACGGTTTTTGGTCCAAGTTTACACTTCTTTGGGATAGGCACATTCACTTTAGCCAAACAGCCCCAAGTATGTAAATAAGAGAAATTTAATCTTTTCCTCTCCCATTCCTCGAATGGTGTGATTTCTTTTTTCTTTGTAGGAACCCTGTTTAGGACATGACAAGCAGTCAATATAGCCTCACCCCACCATTCCTTGGAAAGTCCCGCTGTTTCTAACATGGCGTTAACTATCTCAGTTAGAGTACGGTTCTTTCTTTCGGCAACCCCGTTTGATTGGGGCGAATAGAGAGGCGTCCTCTCATGGATTATTCCATGTTCCTCGCAGAATAAATTAAACTCACTAGAAAAGTATTCTCCACCACGATCTGACCTAACCCGTTTGATTTTTCTCTCAAGTTGGTTCTCAGCTTCAGCTTTATAGATCTTAAAATAGTGAAAAGCCTCATCTTTTGACTTTAATAAATACACATAGCAATATCTAGTAGAATCATCAATCATGAAATACCTCTTACCACCCTTTGTCAACTCCCCGTTCATCTCGCATAAATCGGTATGAACTAGTTCTAACGGTGCCAAGTTTCTCGCCTCAGCTGCCTTGTGAGGCTTGCGAGGTTGCTTAGATTGCACACACACTTGGCACTTAGAACCTTTGACTTGGGAAAATTTTGGGATTAAATTCATACTGGCTAATCGCATCATGCAACCAAGATTAATATGACAAAGTCGTGAATGCCAAACATCAGTCTCATGATTACAAACATGATTCACAATTTTATTCCTGTCCATCAAAGACAAGCGGAACAAGCCTCCGCTCTCATAGCCTTTTCCAATAAAAGTTCCAATTTTAGAAACAACACATTTATTGGATTCAAAAACTAGCTTAAAACCATCTCTACACAATAGAGACCCGCTGACAAGGTTTTTATTTATCACGGGCACGTGATGCACGTTCCTCAGTCACACGACTTTTCCTGAAGTAAACTTCAAGTCAACTATGCCGACTCCACGTACAAATGCCTGCGACCCATTCCCCATCAACACGGAGGTAGCCCCTGTGATCTGGTAAGAAGAGAATAAGGATCTGTCAGCACAAACATGTATATTGACCCCCGTGTCAATCCACCAATCAGGTGAACGACATACTGATAGAACGGTAGGTATTGAAACATACCCGGATGTTCTCTCCTCAGTGTTGCCAATAACAACGTTGGCGGACTTTTTCTGCTTATTGTCTTTACAATCAGAGCAATCCTTTGCCCAATGATCAGTACCATTACAGACAAAGCAGTTTCCCTTTCCTTTATTCTTCTTCTTCTTGAAGCTAGTAGTTTGAGCGGCCTTGTTCTTGTTCTCAGGCTTTTCAGACTTATTTTTATTCTTCTTGTTGAATTGAAAGGTTTTCTTTTGTGCCACATTGGCACTAGAACTTTCTTTCCCACGTATATCTTTTGCCCTCGCTTTCTCCTCAACATTTAGAGACCCACTGAGACCAGCAACGCTGAACTCTTGTCTCTTGTGTTTTAGAGTAGTGGCAAAATCCCTCCAAGAAGGTGGCAGCTTCGCAATAATACATCCCACCACAAACTTGTCGGGTAATGCACATGTAAAATTCTCAAGTTCTTTCGCAAAGGCTTGAACCTCATGAGCCTTTTCTACTACAGAGTGGTCATCAACCATCTTGTAGTCATGAAACTGCTTCATGACATAGAGTTCACTACCCGCGTCAGAGACTCCGAATTTTGCCTCAAGTGCATCCCATATTTTTTACCACTTGGCAAAATCATATACACATCAACAAGGTTTTCTCCCAAAACGCTAATCACGGCGCCTCTAAACAAGTTATCCGCAGCCGCAAAGGCACTCTCCTACTCAGGAGAGAGCCCTTCCTCAGGCTGTGGCTTGCCTTGCGCAACGTGATACACGTTCATGGCAGTCAACCACAGAATCATCTTGACGCGCCAACGCTTGTAATTTGCGCCGTCAAATATAGTTGGCTTAAGTGCGGCAGCGAAACCAGTAGTTGTAAAATTCCTAGGATAAGGTTTTTGGATTGTTGGAAATATTAGGAATTTTCTCAATATTTTAATCCATAGAATTATGTAAATCATGATTAAACAATGACACAATTCTAGTTCAAAGCCAAAGGTACTAGATAACAAATTATCTATCTCATACGTAAAGACTAATGAACAAGAAATCAACATGATTAAAACACGGTATAAGTTAATATACCCTTGAGCCGGTGCCACCATAGGCACAGGCGCAGGCGGAACGTTCTCGTTCGCCATGACGGTCGGAGTAGAGGATCACAAGTTGTCGCAGTGAAGACTTGATGCAGTGGAGAGGTCGATGCAGTCGAATGTTGGTGCAGTGCAGATGTGCTTCCAGGAACACCGACACACTCGAGCAATTGCGTGGTACGCTCCCCAAAAACCTTATCGGCCTTCTATCTCGAGTAAGATCTCAAGAAGGGCGAGGTTCCGGAGGCCTGCTCCCGCCGCTACTTGTGCGCGCAAGAAAACGGAGGTGGGGAGATAAGCAATGCAACACTACAGATGGAACAATGGAGTCTTACGGGAGAGTTCAGGCGAGAGCCAGCGTTCTTTCATTCTCTGAAAACACTGCCACTGCCCTCCTTATATAGGCGGCTTGCGACATGCAACGGGCAGGAGTTACCAGTCATTACCAGCCATCAATTCCAGAAATCGTTACCAGTAACCGACGTTCATTATGAGCCAGCTATCAACCACGTGCATTAATCGACGGCGGCGGCGGTCGGTCACATTGATCACTGAAACGGCAAAAACAAACCGCTTCCGCCCAGCACGTCCGGACTGGCCTGCGTCGCGCACGTCTCAACTCGCACACGCGCCTCGGCTCGGCTCGGCGCGCGCGCGCGTGTGGCACAGCCTTTATCCTTTTCCACCTTGCTAATTGAGAGACACACAACTCAACTATTTAAGTTGGTCAAACCTTCTCTCAATTACCCATATGGTACTAAACCAATTTCATGACTCCTAGTATTTTAATGGGCCTTTTGGAATTTCTATTAAATTAATTATGGGCCATCCCCATAATAATCTAACAAAAATTTCTTATATGTTCACTGTCAGGCAATTCCACTAACTCAAATAGGCTTAGTTATTTTTATCAGAGTAGCAATAATTCAAAAACTGACAAGAAAATTTTTAAAAAAGTGTAGCAGAATGCTAAATGTATCAGTAGAATGCAAAGCTTAATCTCTTTATCCTTTTGGTCAGATGAAGTCATATGTAATGAAGAGTTTCAAGTGGGAGGAAGCAATTCTAGAGAATTCTTTTATATAAAGAGACAATAGTGATAATATGTGTTCATTCTTCTTTTTCCTGTTCAAATTCTAGGGGGGAGGGGTATGTAATCTGTGCAGCTGGTTGCGAAATTTCCAGGCTCAACATGAAAATCTTGAAAAATTCATGTGATGTTCTTAGGAAAAGCATATACAAGAAGAATATTTGAGATGATTCATATGCTCATCAGTGATGCATATATGTTCAATACTTCTTTTAATCTTCCAGACTAGGCAAACTACGCTACAATTTCTTTTCTAGGCTAAAACTGAATGTACTGTGTTACTTCTTTTTATCCTGTATAGCTGGTATTGAACCGGAAAGCAAATGAGTCTAAACAATGTCTAGGAAATTTATGCATAATTTTGTAAGATCTGCAGTCCGTTTTGATCCACCCTTTTCAACATCACGTTACTTTTTTTTTTTTGCCAAAAACTGCACTCTGTAAAAGTATATTTGAGATTAATATGTAGAGAGGATTGGGGTCCTTCACGCACAGGGAAAACAGGAAACCCCCCTAATTGGGTGCTTTCCTAATCAAGGTGTGCAGGCACGGCCGTGCGTTAGTCGCATCCTTAATTTTCATGTGAATATGTGATGGTTGGTTGTGATAGCCGGCAAGCACCAATATCATCATGGCGGCATCGGCTACTGGACAGCGTCCAGAAAGGAAAGGAGCACAGAACTTGCTACCCAAAGGCGTCAATTTGACCCCACTCTACGTAATTTCCCCCTTATGTGCACTCTTAGAGCTTGCCCTTAAAATGCAACTCTGTCATGAAAAAGGTTCTCTCGGATGGAGGGTGGGTTCTGTATGCTTGGACGTCGTTTGCTTGGGTTTTGCTGTCATAGCAGGTGTTTTTGGTTTGCGCAACATGGTGATTCTAGTGACCGTTCCTAGGGTGAAGGATGGGGATACTGATATGCAGTGAGTTGTGCAAGGTATCCACTCTTCACTGTGCATTTTTACTGGTAATTATATCATTGTCATCATAGTGCATCTCTGCTTTTATTTGTTCACTGTTATAATTGTTCCTCACAATTGTTGATTTGTTCGATTTGTCTTATTTGGTTTGTGTCCTGTAACATCCCGAAAATGACAAACAATATATAAAATAAAATATCAATGAATATGTTTGGATTTGAATATAATTATTTCTGAGTTTTCTTGGTACTATTGGTTTTATTGGATTTTTCTTGGATTTGTGCTTTGTATGAAAAGTCCAACAAATAGAATTATCAAATAGAAAATGGTGAGAAGGTAAAGAGGTAAAAGTAAAAATAAGAAAAATTACCATTTGACCATAATCATGCTGGTAAACCAGTAAAAATATCTAGTAAAAATCTTTGGTGCTGAAATAGGGTAAATAAAATATCTTAGTCACCTCTTTTTGACTAAAAACAGTAAAGTCAGAATTAATTTAAAAAAATCGAAACTTATCAGGAGCCAGAAATATTACCATAGAACCCTCAGTGCAGTATTCACATCTGGTAAAAATCTCAGGAATTTATCATGTCGGCAAAGCCTCTTAAAAATTCAAAAACAGAGACCATTAAAAACAAGAAATCTTCATGTCAGAATTTTTATAAAATATTCACTTGGGATTTTAACTTGAAAGTTTTATGGAGTTATCCATAAGACAAACTTAACACTTATAAAAAGTTTGGAAAATAATTGATATGAATCACACCCTTGAATAAATGAAATACCGAAATACAAATCCTGTGCAGTCCACAGTGTCAGAATTGTAATTAATTCTTTGTCAGGTATTTTAGTCTGACAATTTTACTGGATGATAAGAACTCCCAGAGGATGACGGTAAAAATGTTTGAGACAATTCTACCATGAGTTATTAGCCGTTTTAATGCCCACATGACGCTGTCCGAACGGAGTCTATCTCCTTTGCTAAGTCTGTTTCGCTAACAAGCGGGCCCAGAGCACTGTAGCCACTCGACACACTGGCAGCCGAGCCGGGACTTCTCTCTCGCTGCCCGGTGGGGTTGGACCCACCCGTCAGCCCTCTTTCTCGCTGCCCTCGCCCCTTTTCCTCTCTCGCCCGAGGAGAGCTCGACGCCTCCCGAGTCTTCGCCGATTCCACTCCGCGCCTCAGCGCAAATCTCGCGAGCCTGCACCTGCGCGTCGCCACGGCTTGTCCTCGGCCTGTCCACGCCACGCCTCAGCCATACCGCGCTGCCGTGAGCCCTAAAAATCGTGCGCCAAGTCGCCATTTCGCACAGAACCGAGCCGCAAGTATCTCCACGCATTCAAACCCTGTGAAGCTCAATTGGCAGCCTATAAATACCGATCATTTCACTGTAGAGAGCCTCTCCTTTTCCCTCCTGCTATTTCCTTCAGCCCCCGCGTCTTCCCTAGCTTCTTCTCCACGCTCTGGCGGGCAAAACCGAAAGAAAAGGGGATCGGTGAGGTAAACCGATTGAACACCAATCCTCGAAATTTCTGGGTCCTGGAGATTCGCCGTGCCCCCTTGAGTACTGATCAATCTTGGTTTTGTCCTTGTTTTACCCGCAGCTCAGTCCTTCTGCCATTTTTCTTCCTCGCGGCCGGCGACCGTTGGCAGCCGTCTCCTGTGATCCTCCAGCCGCACTAGCAGGTGAAATAGGATCCCTTGGTTCCGCTGATACTCTAGGAGTCCCTGTCCAGTGAAGAGATGGCCGGCGGCGAGCTTTTGCTCGTGCAGCCATTAGCGCCGCCGCACCCTTGCGGTGACAACCCCTTTTTCGGCCACCTCCCGGCGAATGGGTAACGTCACTAGATGCGCCTCAGCTCACTGATGCACGAGGTGCTACCCATTCCGCCGCGGTGGAGTTAGTTCGCCAACGGTGAGCCGGAGAGCCGAGCGCTCTGTTTTGAGTCGCTGACAGCTAGGCCACCCCTGTCAGTCTCTGTGGGTATTTGTTGTTGCGAATGCACGCAGTCACCGACAGGCGGGCCCGCTTGCGATTCTTGCGCGATCGCGTGCGGTGACCGATGGGCAGCGGTGTCGATGGGCAGGGTCGATTTAAGTGCGCCACGCGCGCGAGGCGAAAGCCGCTTCCAAATGGGGAAAGCGCATTTCAGATTTTTGAAGATTTTCAGAAAAACCGAACTAATTCAAATGCTCATAACTTTTGAACTGTAGCTCCAAATTGAGTGAAATAAATTTCTATATTCTTGTAAAATCAAGATCTTTCATAATATGTAAAAACATTTTGAAAACAATCAATGGGTAATTTTGAAATTCAAATTTGAGTAAAGGGGCTAAAGATAAGTTGTATACAAAAATTCTGCAAATAAGCTTGGTAGTTAATGGAACTAATTTTTCTAGGATCCTTACATCTCCAGGAACCCAAATATGTAAAAATATTTAATTCCCATGCATGTTTAAATTACTTTCGTTTAAGTCTTGTTCTCAATACACTAAGAATTCAAATAGGTATAATAGTATTAAAGGAATATAAAAGAAACAAGAATTTGATTCATAAATAATAGGATGGCAGTAGCATGGTTAAATTTGATTAAGTAGTAAATTTAGTTTGAGTTAACTTTAAGTTATGCAGTAATCATTGTGCCATATACACCCACGCATATATATGCATATATATATATGCATAGGAAATTAAATAATTGGTATATAGATTAAATGGTTGCCAACCATGAACAAACCTAGTAACCTAGCTTAATAAGTTTTAATGCAATCAACCCTTTGTCTTATGTTTTAAATTTTATTAATTCAAATAATTTTAGCATCTATAATTCGAAGTTATAAATATTAGAATTTACAATTTTAGCCTCTTGAATTCGTAAATTCAGAATGAGTGATCTATAAGAAAACCCTTGTTGTTCATTTCAGAAAAATGTTAACGCTTTGGATGCATAATTATTCGCCTTATGAAATCTTAAAAGTTTATATTTCAACCCTCAAAAGATACCCCTATTTTCTGTAGTAAATTCTTATTTGACTTACTGTCTATCTTCTTTTCGCCCTTTCTGAATTTGGATTTTTACTATATTTCCGCTTGATTGTCGTGTAGAATCCGACGTCCTCGAAGAGGAAGACGACGCCGTTGCTGATCCAGATCCGGAGTTAGACAGCGAGTTGCAAGGCAAGCACCCCCTTGAACATGTCGAACCTAATAATTTACCTACCTTATGTTGTTTTTGCTTATGTACGATGCATCCGGATAGTTCTCTCTAAAAATGCTAATTTGGGTTAGAACTGTAATTAGTCCTGTAAATTATGGTTTGCCTCAATCTGTATGGACATGTGAACCTTATAAACCTTAGTTGGAAACTAGACATGCTTAATGTCATTTTGGGTATAACCGCTAGCATAAAATATCTGCTTAAGCTGTTGATCGTGTTTTCAATCTTTTCAACGAATGTATGATCCTCATTTGGGAAAATGTTGCTAGTACTTTGGCTAAAAACCCAAAAATAAAACTATGGTTTGATGCGGGCGAGTATTGGCAATAGCCGGTGATGCAAAGGGAGTTGCACGTAGTGTAGGGTGGAGTATCGCCCGTGTTGAATTAAAGACCGAGCAATGGGACGCTATAGATCCAAAAATTTCGTACAACCACGAGGGCTTGTGTGGGCGGGTCTTAGCCTATTAAGTTGTTTAGGTGTGGCTTTGCATCTAAGGAAGGCGGGAGATTGCACAAGCATTCCGGTTTGGTCTGTCTGTAGGGGTTTCTACATACCAATGCAACGGTGTACGCCTTGCCATGAACAGAAACGTGGTGTTGGGTGTGATGAAAAGGATCCACGACTTGGGTGAGTGTTTACGCTTTCATGGCGAGGTCAAACGTCCCGGGCTGGTTCAAAGCCACATCTAGATAATGTAACGGCTCTGTATGATCTCCTTGCCGGCACACCAAAGGAAGTGTGTAAACTGGCCTGGCAAAAGAGGTTGATCATTCCTTGTGGGTAAAGCTGTACACCTCTGCAGAGTGTAAATCTAATCGATTAGCCGTGTCCACGGTTATGGACGCTTGGTGAAGTCATTCTAATGTTAGAATGTTTTGGTATTTTCTGGAAAAATGGGTATGAAAAGGAAACCGTTTTGCAACAGGTTTTTCGTGTCAAAGGACAGACACCGGGGATCCTTGCAGTCGGGTAGACTGGGTTGAAGTACTTGGATAATTGCTTAACACTTTATATTTCAATTGCCTATTTAGAAATGCGATGTTTCAATCTATTATGTCATATTTTTAAATGTTTATGCAACTGCAAAATAAACTTTAAACCTGCCTTGATTAGCCTGCATAACTACTTAATTGCATTTGTCAAACACTATAAGTCTTGCTGAGTACCAATGTACTCAATCTTGCATCTGCTGTCTCAGAGGACGAAGCCTACGAAATGCCAGACGACTCGTACTATCACGCAGGGCACGGGATATTCGATGATGATTTTTCCTAGGTTTGCCAAGTCAGTTGCCTATGGGTTAGCGGGCAAACCACGTGGCTTTTGGAGTTTTAAATTTCCTATTTTCCGCTGTTGCAAAAAATTTAACTCTGTATAATTATTTCGGCCTGTAATATATGCTTATCAGTTCAATATCTTGTGGATGTGATATGAATGTTGTAAATATGTGAGTGCTAGCCACTGATCATGGGACTAGTACAGTAATCACATGTAGGTTCCTGTTTGCTAAAACAGGGTCTCACATGTCCGAAGTTTAATTTTCTGTTCAAAAATCAATGTGAAACTGAAGAAGTGAAATCTAGTTGGTAAAAAGCTGGTTGCTCTGGTTCAGAATCAAGTAGGACTTGTTCTGTTGTATGCATCTAAAACCCATTCTTATAGGATAAATGTGTGCGTTTGATTGTACAAAGCTCATGTTAACTTGATTATGTTGCCATAGTCCACAGCTCTTTCTTGTTATTCTGTGTCATAAACTTGTTTTTTGTAATTTTATTACCTTTCTTATGTCTTGTGAGTACAACCTCAAAGAAGATGCAAGGAATTTCTTCGCAATACACCAGTTAGGTTTTTTTATATTCAAAAGGTAGCTTGCTATACAATTCATGGGACATTATTCCTTGAAGTGTCATTAATTTGGTCGATGCTGGTCAGGCATAACCTTTGATCTATCTTTTATAAACAAAAAATTCTGAGTTCCTGCTTGTTCTATGATGAAATTAGCCAAAAATTTCAAAGCGTGTAAAATGCATAACAAATCCAGGCCTGCTGATCAGTTTGAACTGACACCATGATAATTGATAACCACCATTTTGTCTCAAATGGTCTCTAAGATTTGATGTTGCTTGTTAGCCACAGTTATTGATCCTTAGCTCATATCACTCCCCTGTTTCCCATGGCAGCATCTTACTGTATTCTTATGGACTGCAGTTGGTAACAAATCATCATGACAAAACTAGCTTGTAGATTGTTCTTGATACATGTGTGTGCACATTTAATGAGAAATAGCACTTAATTGTCAATTTTGTTTAAGATACTTGCTTACTTTTTATGAAGGAAATGTGTTTATCCATACATGGTGCTACATTCTGCTAATTAGTATTTAGTAGTAAGTATAAGTGAAAAAAATCATTTATTGCTTTGTATGAAGCAAATGTGTTTACATGAAGAACTAGTTAACGGCATCCACTACTACAGAATAGCACATCCTTGCCGGAATATCATTGCCGGTTGGCATAGAGCCGGTAGTGATAACATATCATTGCCGGTTAGAAAGTTAAGCCAGGGGGAGAACTTATCACTGCCGGTTCGTCGAACCAACCGGCAGTGATAACCAGATATCACTGCCGGTTTATATCTAAAACCGTTAGTGATATATCACTGCCGGATCTTCTATCAACTGGCAGTGATATTGAAATTTTCACTGCTGGTTTTCCACCAGAACCGGTAGTGATATTTATTTTCCTGCCTGATATTATTTTCCCGCGCAATCCGAGCTTATCACTGTCGGTTCTGCGCAGAACCGGCAGTGATAAGTCCTTTATATATCTAGCCGTCCCTTCCCCCGACCGATCGAGCATAACAGAGAGGTGTCTGTGCTCCATTTATTATGATGAATTGCTGCTGAAAAATTGTATTAAAATTCATATCTATTTCTCTTCAAGGTTAGTAATTTGATCTACATTATATTTGTAGTTGTATTTTACTTTATAGATTGCTTTAGATTTTGATAATTACAATTCTTATTCATTTCAGAGATTTAGTGGATTTTTAAATAGTGAAAATGTCTAGATGAATTTTGAATAGTGAAAATTGCTCGATGAATATTGAAATAATGAAAAATGGTAGATGGATTTAGCAATAATGAAAATTGCAAGATACATTTGTAAATCTAATCGTTTAAAAATATATCGTGTATTTTCAATTATATGCTAATTTTCAATTGTTAAAGTAATTAAAAAATTGCAACATTGATATTATCAATTATGAAAGTGATTAAAAAATTGCTACATGGATATTTTTAATATAGTAAAAATATATCCTAATTATTTACAATTATTTTCATTTTTGTAAATAAAAAAAATTTCCAGATGGATATTTACATAATGAAAAAAGGTTGATGTATTTTCAAATTTTGAAATAATAAAAAATTGTTAGATGGATATTTACATAATGGAAAAAGGTTTATCTATTTTAATATAGTCAAAATATATCCTAACTATTTACAATTATTTATTATTTTTAAATAATAAAAATTGCAAGATGAATACTTACATAATGTAAAAATATTTATGTATTTTAATATAGTCAAAATATATCCTAACTATTTACAATTATTTATTATTTTTTAAATAATAAAAATTGCAAGATGGATATTTACATAATGTAAAAAGATTTATGTATTTTAATATAGTCAAAATATATCCTAACTATTTACAATTATTTTCATTTTCTAAAATAATAAAAAAATTGCTAGATGGATATTTACATAATGAAAGAATGTTGATGTATTTTAATATAGTCTAAATTGCTAAATGGATTTTTAAATCTTATCATTTACAATTATATTGTTATTTGCAATTATATGCTTATGTGATGTTTGATTTAATTAATTGTAGATGGACCGAAGGTGGATGTATGACACGGACCGTTGCGGCGTAGAGTTCTTTAATGGTGTGACTTGTTTTGTAAACGCGGCTGCAGTGCACAAGTCGAAGAATCTGGCGGAATATATGTGTTGTCCATGCGTTGATTGCAAAAATGAGAAGTTGTTTTCTACCATAGAGTCGATACGTGCACACTTGCTTCAAAGGGGTTTCAAGCCTGGCTATACCTGTTGGACTGAGCACAGTGAAGATGAGATTGTACATGAAGGGCAACACATTGTTGAAGATGACAGAGACAACGATATGACGGCGGTCGAAGAAATGTTTGTCGATAGCCACGACGACGATCTGGATCAAATGTTGCGTGATGGGGAGGGGGACTTCACGAGTGAAAGAGAGTTTCAAAAGTTCTAGCATATGGTAGAGGACTCCACAACACCATTGTACGGGCTGCAAGGAGAAGCAAAAAAACTGCATACCGTGCTTACACTACTGCAGTTTGAAGGCAAGCAATGGTTGGTCCGATAAGAGCTTCACTGAGCTGTTATATCTCTTGGGGGACTTGCTTCTAGAGGGTAACAAGTTGCCTACAACTACATACCAGGCCAAGCAGGTTGTCTGCCCGTTGGGATTGGAAGTACAAACAATACACACATGTCCAAACGATTTCGCAATGAGTTTGCAGGCTTAGATGCCTGTGTTGTTTGCAAAGCAAAGCAGTATAAGGGCAACGATAATATCCATAACGATGATGTCGAGGTGAAGCATAAAAAGAAGAGATCCCTCCATAAGGTGGTGTGGTATTTCCCTATAATCCCCCGTCTGAAACAATTGTTTGCGAACAAAAGGCATGCCCAATTGCTACAATGGCACGCCGAAGAGCATAAGAAGGATGGAATGCTCAGACACCCTGCTGGTTCTGTGCAATGGAGGAACATCGATAGAAATATAAGAAGCACTTTGCATATGATGTGAGGAATATAAGGTTCGGGTTGAGTACGGATGGGATGAATCCTTTCGGCAACATTAGTAGTCGTCACAGTACTTGGCCGGTGACTCTATGTATCTACAACCTTCCTCCTTGGCTTTATATGAAATGGAAGTATATTATGATGCCACTACTGATCCAAGGGCCCAAGCAACCTGGCAACGATATCGATGTGTACCTCAAACCATTAGTTGAAGATCTTCTAATATTGTGGAACAATGGAGTACGGGTATGGGATGAGTACAAAAGAGAGAACTTTATCCTACGCGCATTATTATTCATAACCATTAATGATTACCCTGCCCTTGGTAACCTGTCGGGACAGACGACAAAAGGGTTCAAAGGATGCGTCCAATGCTTGGATGATACAACTAGCTGGTGGCTGAAGAACTATCGGAAAATGGCTTACATGCGGCATCATAGGTTCCTCCGCAAGGATCACCCATACCGCAATAATAAGAGAGCTTTTGACGGGACAAAGGAGACTGCCTTAGCTCCGAAGAATCGCACTGAGAAACAGATATTTGCGGCCATAAAGGATCTTCATATTATTCACAGAAAGGGAGCCGACAGTACATCTATCCCGAGTTCCCGTGATAAGGCTCATTTGTGGAAAAAGAGATCAGTATTTTGGGTCCTACCTTATTGGCAAAACTTGGAAGTTCGACACGTAATCGACGTCATGCACATAGAGAAGAACGTGTGTGACAGCTTGCTTGTTATCTTACTGGATATACCTGGCAAAATAAAAGATACCCTCCACACACTGATGGACCTTGAAGATATGAAACTCAGGAAGGAGCTGCATCACGAAGACATGGATATAGGCAAAAAGTACCTTCCCGCAGTCTGCTACACTCTAAGAAAGAAAGAAAAAATTAGCGTGTGCAAATGCTTGCACGGAGTCAAAGTTCGGTCTGGTTACTCTGCCAACATAAAGAGACTAGTCTCAATGAAAGTCTTAAAATTAATTGGCATGAAGTCTCACGATTGCCACGTGATGATGACACAGATGCTTTCAATTGCAATTAGGGGTGTTCTGCCAGAGAAAGTCCGAGACCCAATTATAAAGTTGTGTTCATTCTTCAACACTATTTCACAGAAGGCCATCGATCCGTTAAAATTAGATAAGCTACAGGAAGACGTGGTCCACACTCTGTGCAGGCTTGAGATGTGTTTCCCTCCATCTTTTTTTGATATTATGGTCCACCTCATTGTTCACATTATGAAAGAGATACGGATTCTTGGTCCCGTGTTTCTACATCAGATGTACCCTTTCAAGAGGTTCATGGGGGTTATAAAGAAATATGTTCATAACCGACATCAGCCGAAAAGCTACATTGCTGATGGTTGGGGAACCGAGGAGGTCATTGAGTTCTGCGTTGATTATATGGATCTCAAACCGATTGGTTTGCCTATATCTCGGCATGAGGGGAGGCTACAGGGGAAAGGGACAGTAAGCGAGAAATCACTCTGTACAACCAATCTAGCTTCATTCACACAAGCACATTTCGCAGTTTTGGGACAATCAGTTGTGGAGGCCCCGTATGTCAACATGCACAAGAGCATGCTATGCAGAACAAACCCAGAGAAGTCAGAGGGCTGGATCGTGAGAGAGCATAGATATAACTTCGGCGATTGGTTGCATAGGCACATGATGCATACATAGACAGAGTGCGCTCAGTTGAAAGTGTTGGCTCAGGGACCGTCAACTACAATTCGAACATTCCAAGGATACGACATAAATGGTTTTACATTTTATACAAGAGCACAAGATAAAAAAGAGCACCAACCAAAACAGCGGTATCCGTACAAATGCCTATGACAGCAATGGAAATAGGCAAAGCTACTACGGATTCATAGAAGAGATTTGGAAGCTTGACTATGGACCTTTGAAGGTCCCTCTCTTTCGGTGCCAATGGGTCAGACTTCCAAGGGGCGTGAACATCGACAAGTACGGTATCATTACCGTGGACCTCAAACTCGTCGGATATAGGGAAGAACCATTCGTACTTGCTAATTCTGTTACACAAATCTTCTTTGTAACGGACCCGGCTAACAAAGAACGCCACGTGGTTATTCAAGGAAAAAGAAGGATTGTTGGAGTTCAGAATGTTGTCGACGAGGAAGAATACAACCAATTCGATGAGCTTCCTCCTTTCTGAGAGGACATTAACCTAAGTCTCATGGAAGAGAGTGAGGAAGCTACGTACATACGTCGCGATCAAAACGAAGGTCGAATCATAGCTTAGTTGTACAAATTAAAGATATGCTTTCTTTTGTACGAACGATATGTTTATTTTCTCATGTGTAACAATTAATTTATAATATGAAGTAATGGATTTGACTGCATTTGTATGAATTTTTACATTTGTGTGAATTTGTACATTTATGTGAAATTATTTATAGCATTTGTGTGAATTTTTGAAGCATTATTTGATTTATAAAATATTAAACAGTGAGCAATCTGGTTTTTTCATAATTTTAGAACTTAGTCAAAATTAGGGGAAATATTTATAGAAAATAGTATATGTCCTGCGGTATGCCTCCAAAAATTTTCAGATAATTTGGATCAAATTTGATAGGATTTCAAAAATCCCAAAGCACTCAGCCTTTGAAATGAAATAAACTGAAAGTTTCACTTAATTGGGTGGACACCAGCTTATCACTGCCAGTTCCCCAGAAAACTGGCAGTACTGTCTATTATTAGTGCCGGTTTGTAGGCTAACCGACAGTGATAACTCCTATCACTGCCGGTTCTACTAAAACCCGGCAGTGATACTTAGCATTACTGCCGGGTTTGGGTTGGGCTGGCAGTGATAAGTCAACTATCACTGTCGGTTCTACTTAACCCCGGCAGTGATACTTAGTATTACTACCGGGTTTAAGTTGGGCCGGTAGTGATAAGGCCATTATCACTGTCGGCTCTCTTTATCACCCGACAGTCATATGCTATCACTGCCGGTTCTTGCAGGGACCCGGCAGTGATAGTCGACCCCCTATAAATATTAAAGGCCACACCCTCTCCTGTCACTTGCATCTCCGCCACCTTCACCTCACCTACCTCTACGCCTTCGACCGCCTCAGGCTTCTCCGTCGCCGCCTCGACCTCCCCACTGTTGCATCAAGCTCCGCGCCATCGCATCCCCTCCGCACCGTCCGCACCATTGAGGTGAAGCCCTAGGGCCCTTTCTCTCCCTTTCCCGTGCCCTCCTCTCTCCCGAGGCCACCGAGGACCCACCGCCGTTCGCGCTCGCCGGTGGGCTGACCGAGCCGAAGATGCACAAGAGCTTTGATTGCTCTGATTTCAATTGTTGAACAATTTGGAATTGATGTCTGTGTGTATGCAAAATGTTGAATGTGTGTGTGTGTGTGAGTATATTTATTCTTATGTATGTGCTTGAATTTGTGTGTGTATGCAAAATGTTGATGTATGTGTGTGTATGCAAAATGTTGAATGTTTTTCTTGTTGGCTTGATGATCTAGGTATTTGTTCAGGTAAACAGTGATGTGTTAGTAGTGCTGATTCTTGGCCTCAAATCTTTTTGTACAAATTGTACAGCGTAGGTTTTTGCTAAAAGAGCCTAATATGCACATGTTTTGTTTTCTGTACTTACAATTTATATAAAAATAAGATGAATGTCCAGCTAGGGTGCACAGACAAAAAAGTTGGCTAGAATATCAATAAGAACAACGGATTCTAAGATTCTTTGAATGACGTAATCTGAGTGTGAAAGTATTTGCCTATTTGGTCATAAGCTCTTCTATATGGCGGCTTCACAACAAATTAAGTCTATTTTGACTGCTAACTTGAAAAGATCTGTACCTTCGATTACTTGTGCATATGATGCTATCCATAAACATCTCTAGTTAAGGAGCTATATGAACATTAACAGATTTACATTTTCAGATCATCTATACGGAAAAACTCGAATAACTGCAAAATATCACAGGATTAACTTTAAAACACTCTTGGGGATATCCCCTACTTATGCCTGAAATATGGTCTGAATATCTTATACGGTTTAGCCGCAATCATAAAAAGAAAAATGGACCGCAAACGTGCAAACAACATGGTCGTTTAACCCTTTTCGGCGGCCCTCAAAATATCATGTATTAATACAAAATAATGAGGGAATAGCCCCAAAACATTATTTGATATATGTACTACCATAATCTGCAAAAATATCCTAATTATAACTTGCTTTACATCTGAATCCAATCACAACAAAAACCCTAAATGTTCATAAACTGCACAGATTTGATATCGCTTAAGCCTTTTTGGCGGCTCGTAAAACAACTCGTCTAAACTTAAATTTTGAGGAAGTTGGTTCAGAAACACGCTTTAGTATATGGACAACCAAATTATAGAAAAATATCTAAATTACAACTTGCTTATCATATAAAATCTGTTAATGCAAACACCCTAAATTGCTCCCATGAATGTTTTCCTCTTATCAATCCAAACCTTAGTGTATGTGCCTTTCAAATATGTGTATTAATTTTATTTATTTGAATTGATAAGTTCAACATCATGAGCAGAAGAATAGTATAGCCAGCAACGCAGCTATACGTAGGCTCATATGCTTTTACATCTATATACGTTCATTCGTTATGTTTGTCTTCATTTATACATGTCTTTCAAAAATGACCTTGTTAATTTGAAATTTCCGATAAACTTGCTAGGAATGGCCTTTGACCAGGGACAAGTGCCGAAGGGAGCTGGGCCCTCAAATATGGACGAATGAGGAATGGGTAGCCCGAACCATAGCCCAACGTCCTACCTGAACTTACAGGATCCTGCCATGGACCAACCCGACGTCACTAACGTAGGCGAGGTAAAGTATTAGTACATTGTGGTTCCCAAAATATTGTAGGGCCAGACGACTAATAAGAAGATCAAATTGCGTGCTCGGGCGTCTCTCGAACGGAGGCGTAGCATGCAAGTCGTGGTCTGAACAAGATGCCTAAGGGACTTTTTAACATAGTGGAGCTCTCGGCAGTCGGGGAACCTGCTATACCCGAGTCATCATTGGGGCCGTACAGGACAGCCTGCGGGGTTCTTGCTAGGGATGATGTGCCCATCAACTACAGATCATGGATTGGCCGTTGAGGTGACCCATGGGTGGTTCCCAATGACCTGAAGAACTCGTTGTGGGACAAGCTAAAACAAGTGTTCCAGTTCCCCCAAGGGATCGAGCTGGTTGCAAAGAAACGGGCACTATGCATCATGTGCATAGCGTGGAAGAATTGGAAAATGGCACTAAATAAGAACTATGTGAAGAAGAATGAAACGCCAAATTTTGACATGTACCCAAAGTTAAGGGAGTTTTGGGAGGACTTTGTGTTGTACAAGAGGTTTGAAGAAGCGCAGATAGTAAGTCAAAGGAACAAGACAAACGCGGATAAGAATATTTACCCTCACACACTAGGCACAGGAGGGTACGTGAAGAAAATACCAGCATGGGATCGATTTGAAGAAGAACTAACCCGCAAGGGTGTCATTCCTGTGACGGCCGTCTTGAGTGAACGATCGAAGCATTGGTTGCTTGGGAGGGGTGCTTCTATCTCGGATGATGGCAGCTTAAGCTTCAGAACCGATAGAGAGCAAGAAGTGTCGCGCAGAATCACAGATGCTCACGTGCAGTCTTCCCAAGGATCTTTCAGGCCACGAAGGGAGAAAGACGAGCTAACCATAGCCCTGGGTAACAAGGAGCATCCAGGTCGCACCCGAGGAGTTGGTTTGGTGCTGTGGAAAGAAGCCTTCCCAGCAAACGCATGGTTGTACAGGCGTCCAAAGAGATTAAGAGAAGATCAACTGGACAGTAAAATAAAAGATGTTGTGGCGAGAGCATTAGAGGAACAGAGAGCGGAACTAGATAAGGCTGTGGAGCAAGCAATACAGAAAGCTCTCAGCTCACGACCGCCACCCGGTGAAAGCCCTAAGCTCATCAGTCCTGGTGCTCGTAAGAGCAGCTGCGCGTCCACAGGGATTCTCGAAGAGCATGGACTCCATTTTCTTGTGGATGACATCAAAGAATCGACACCGTGCAAGCTATATTTGTTCGCACGTGGCATTACCATCAAGGTGGCTGAGGGCAGGGCTTGGCCATGCCAGGAGTCACAGGTTTTGCACTATTGCCCGATACCGCAGGGATTCGCCAGGGTCGAAGTGGACAATGTAGTCCGCCAATACCGTAAAATGGAGGTAGAGATCCCTAGCGAGGACGAAAACAAAAAACTAGGAGAAAACGTGCATGGCTTCCTCGCGTGGCGCAAGAGCTTGATTAAGTTTGGCTCGGACGTTGAGGACGACGAAGATGATGATCAGCCGCACTCTCCACACAGAGACCTCCCGCCCTTGTCACCACACACAGACAAAGTCCAACTCCTCCGCCGGCACCAACCAGAAAAAGTCTGACTCCTCTGCCGAAATATGAAAAGAATTGAACACCAACACCATCTCAGAAGTCAGCACCGTCCTTGAAGAAATCTCAATCATCTGTGAAGCAAGGACAATCCCAGAAGAAATTACCAACTGAGATGACTGAAGAAGAACGGAAAAAGCATGTAAGCGCCAGCATAACATCTCACTTTAAAAAGGTGCCATCAGCTGAGAAGATTAAAGTTGATGCTAACGCGCAAAAGCTTTTCTTGATTATGGCAAAAGTGCAAAAGACAGGGTAGGCTTCTGAACCTTGCAAAATGTCGGACTACTAGCGCATATCCAGAAAGTAATACTTGAAGGTGGCTAGTGCCGACGCGTTGAGGTTGGATGCTCAAGCAGATGCTGCTCAACGAGATGCTGAGGAGCAAGGTCTAAGGTGGAAGTTCTTTATGGGGAAACCGCTGGTTGAACCAGCTCATTTTGACCACCTAACAACACAACTGCGGCGCGTCCATCTTCTGGGTTCGCAGTCCAACGATGGTATGGAGGCGTTTGCAGTCAGATACACGGAGCAAGATTTTCACAATGAGAATAACATCTTCTAGGTGGGTTTCGAGGAGTTATATATGTTGTACCAACAAGATGCTCTGGACGTGAATATACTTAGACTGTGGACTTTGTAAGTCTCTACGTATATTATTGTGCATTCTTGTACTGTTTAATTGCATGTCTGACTTCTTTCTTATTAGAATGGAGATACAAACATGTTGAAGAAATGGCAATGACAATCTAGGATTCCTAGATCCGGGCTTGTCAACGAGAAGCTTATGAGGGACAATCCACAGTACAATGAAGACTATTTATTTAATACTTTTTTGAAGCTGCAATAAAAAACCTCCATACTTTTACCCTATAACTTTAAGTATGTATTTCCCTACTTCTAATATCGTTTTACTATTTTTGCGTAACACGTATGAAGTTGGAGTAATTGACTACGTTGACATATATGTGCAGGTTTCACTGGGTCCTCCTCGTCATCCAGTTAGATGCTAGCAGGATTTTTGTCTTGGACTCTAGGAGAAAACCAACTAAGCTATATCAAGACTTTTTGGACATGCTGAACAGGTAAACTCGATCGTTGTGTTATTGCTCTAGCAATATTCCATTCTACTTCATTTAAGTTTACTTAATATTCAAAATCATTCACAGGGCATTCGCACGATACTGCAAGAAAAGTGTTCGCCATTGTCCCTACAAGAAACATTTTGAAATAGTAACCGACTTTCCATGTATGAGGCAGGACCCGGGAAACAATTTATGTGCATACTATGTATGTACAAATTTACATTCAATTGTCACGGAGACTGTTGGCTATAACGAAGCCATGGTACATAATTATACATTAATGCCTACTTTTTTTTCATTTAACATATATCATCATTAATTAATTCCTCTTTTCTTCAATAACAGCGCTCCAAACTGAGAACTAATAAGTTATTACTAACAGAAATTATAGTAATTCAAGAACAGATCGCTGGATTCATTCATATGAGGTCATCAATCCAAACGGCGAGTTCCACGAGTAGCCTCATCGCCCTCATTCCTTCGATCTAGACCCGTGACATGCCTACTTCGACTTCTTCTACTGTGGTGCAAAATCAAAGTGAATGAGATGAGATGAGATGTAGTCGAACTATATTTGTAAACAAATCATTGTAAAAACAAAATATTGTGATGCTTTAATATATTTGAATTATGATTTTAATGATTCTTTATATAGTATATATGGACTCTGTATAAAAAATACTACAAAAATATATATATATTGTAGAAAAATATGCAATAAAAATATTTGGTGCACAGCTTATCACTGATTAGCCAGAAGGTGATCTCGATCATCTCAATACAATAAATTACCCTAGACTTTAGTAATCTACTGATAAATAGGGGAAATGGTCTAACACTGTAGTTTTATATTGCATACAAATAAATAATGCAGTAAAAATATGCAATAAAAACATTTAGTGCAGGGCTTATCACTGCCGGTTCTTGGACAGAACCGTCAGTGATATATCACTGCCGGATCAGCCCAAAATCCGGCAGTGATAGATCTTATCACTGCCGGTTATATACCGAACCGGCAATAATAGACCTTATCACTGCCAGTTCCTAAGCCGGCAGTGATAATCCCCAAATATCACTGTCGACCAATCACTGCTGGCACCAATGACCGGCAGTGATAGCGTTTTGGAACCGGCAGTGATGTACTATTCTGTAGTAGTGATCATCGAACCATACTATTAATGTTTCATCCTACCAGATGTAGGTTTTGATATCTGCTATCTTAGCTTGATATCTGCTATTTTTTCTTAGCTTTTCATGTTTTACCATATCTTCCTTTCTGTTGTTTTGTTAAAAGTGATATTGAACAAGCCCATATAGTTGATCTAAACTATAGTAGACCTCTTCGCTAATCTGCTTAACTCGTTCCATCTTCTCTGCTTGTTTCTGTACGCTTAAAAGTTAAAATGAGTTTGAAACATAATTCAGACAACATGTTGGTTGCAAAAATCAGCCCAAAATGCAGAATCTTACCATGGCATACTCACTGTAGGTGCATGGTGGTTGCATGTGTCACTCTCTATCAGCAGGGTGGATGCATGTACCTATTATTTATATGCTACGGTGTCCAAAATTCTCAGTACATGCTGTGACTGGAAGATTTGGTGGAATATGGGTATAGTTGACCGTGCTCAACATGTGTGTCATGTGGCAAGATGTCATGATGTGTTTCTCTCTATAGTAGGAATATAGGACACCAGTTAGGCTATTTTGTCGAACTGTGCTTTGTTTTTGGGATATTTCAGCTGTAATTATCATATCCTAGCAGGTGCAAACCTTGCAGTGCACCGTGCACTTGAGATAACCCCATAGTATTCATCTCCTATTCTATCATGTGATTGTTGCAGTTTTGTCTAGTTGTTTTTAGAGGATTCCACTTCCATTTGTTTCTACATTGATGTGCAGTACCAGGATACCAACACCTGTAGATAGCCGGTTATGTTTCAGATAGGATGGTCATGCTATGTAGTACTTATGGATTGACAAATGGCCTTGGGGGCTCTGAAAGTCTGAATTAGCATTGTGTGCCCGTGTGTTTTCTTTGTTCTTTTACTAGCTCTTGCTTGTAATTCACTATTTTTAGAAGGAAAAAACAATAAAGGAGTATGATAGTAGCCGATGTCTTTTTCTGCTTAGAATGGATGGGCTGCCATTTTGATCTGAACTGCTTTTTCGCTGATTATTATTCCTCTTGAAAAATGTCTGACTATTTCTTTTTCTCTTTGACAATTTCACACTACTACAGAATCAGTTATCCTCGCCGCCATATCACTGCCGGTTCATCAAAAACCGGCAGTAATAATATTATCACTGCCGATTCGAATGGAAAACCGACAGTAACGGCTTTTTTCTGATGAACCGGCAGTGATAAAGCCCTTATTACTGCCGGTTCGTGTCCGAACCGGCCGTAATACTATCATTGTCGGTTTTTAGAAGAACCGACAGTGCTGATATTTTTCGAAAAATCATAACTTTTCCATACGAAGTCGGATGGATATAAAATTTATATGCAAATTGTAGCTCTTGACAAGATCTACAACTTTGTAGTTTACAACTTTTTCATTTAAAGTAGTTTAAATATCCAAATAATGGTATCACTGCCGGTTGGCGATTCGTATTCTCAACCGGCAGTAATAATGCTAGTATGCTACCAACCATTTTTCGAAAAATCATAACTTTTCCATACGGAGTCGGATGGAGATAAAATTTATATGAAAATTGTAGCTCTCGACGAGATCTACAACTTTGTAGTTGACATCTTTTTCATTGGAAGTATTTTAAATATCCAAATAATGATATCACTGCCGGTTGGCGGTTCGTATTCCTAACCGGCTGTGATAATGCTAGTATGCTGCAAACCATTTTTCGAAAAATCATAACTTTTCCATACGGAGTCGGATGGAGATAAAATTTATATGAAAATTTTAGCTCTCGACGAGATCTACAACTTTATAGTTGACAACTTTTCATTTCAAGTAGTTTAAATATCCAAATAATAGTATCACTGACGGTTGGCGGTTCGTATTCCAAACCGGCAGTAATAATGCTAGTATGCTACCAACCATTTTTCGAAAAATCATAACTTTTCCATACGGGGTCGGATGGAGATAAAATTTATATAACAATTGTAGCTCTCGACGAGATCTACAACTTTGTAGTTGACAACTTTTTCATTTGAATTAGTTTAAATATCCAAATAATGGTATCACTGTCGGTTGGCGGTTCGTATTCCCAACCGGCAGTAATAATGCTATCAACTATTTTTCGAAAAATCATAACTTTTTCATACGGAGTAGGATGGAGATAAAATTTATATGAAAATTGTAGCTCTCGACGAGATCTACAACTTTGTAGTTTACAATCTTTCCATTTGAATTCATCTAGATATCCAAATAATCATCAAAATTTTCAGAGATAAAGGAACAAAAGGAAAATATATCCTATACTGGTTGAGGAATGAGTGATAGGTGAGATGGTAAGGTGGGCTCGCGTGAGGCAGCAGATCGCGAGTTCGAGTCCTAGCAACCGCACGCAGGCGTATTTCACGCGAAAATCGCGTGACTTGTGACTTGTGACGCGCGGTTGTTTGGAACTGACAGTGATATAGTGTTCTGTAGTAGTGTCAGTCACGTTGTGTGCATGAACAAATTTGGACAGGTGCGACGGAAGAATACCGAGTAACAAGACCCAGAGATGCTATTTTTTTTTGAACAACGCATGAGAGCTACGTATCATTTAAATAATAAGATTGTAAAAAAACAAAAAAAAAAGCCAGAAGGCTAAGAACAAAAACAGAGGCCAATAGACACCCAAAAATAACAACAACAGGTACAGAAAACCACCAGCCACCTAAGGGTGCTAAATAGCACCAAAAGGCAAACTACCTATATAAACCCAACAGCTGGATGAGACTGCCTAGAGAGGATTCTTTGAAGAGTTGAACCTCCTACTAGACTCCACATCTTGCACTCCTCACTGATTTTGTGCCAAAGCTGTTATGTACTCAAGGGTGCAATACCGAGTAACAAGACCCAGAGATGCTATTAACTGCTTAATATGTACTCTTCACCATTTCGGAACCATTATTGGCATGCTATGCATAAATCACCTAGCAGCTAGCGTACTGGAACTCTGGGAGCTTTTGTGTTCATATTCTCTTATTAGGCTGCTCTGATGCTGTTGTTAAGTGCTTAAACAACGCGACAAACGCTGCCGATGCCTTACCTGGTGGAGACTATAGAAGTTTATCGTCCTTGGACACTATGTTTAGTTGTGATTGATCAGGTAATTTTGACAGCAAGGTCGGTGTTGCGTGCATCAGTATTGCAAGTTTCATTGGCTGTTCAGTTCTGACGATTGAGGTTCTTCATGCTTGTGCAAATGATTCAAACATTCGGTTGTTAAAACTTTCACCTTTACATGTTTGATTAGTTACGCCCGCTGTGTGCATGGCGCTGCTCCTAAGGTGAGCTCTTGTGACCCTACTCCTAGAGGTGTAGCATCCAAGCTACTCAGCCGGTCTTGGCCATGTCAACCAAAGCCATCTGTTTGCACCAAAATTCGGCAAGTTAATTTAAATCAGGCAGATAAAATTAAAGATACGGAAACTAACGGAGGTTTGGAAAGAATCCGAGATGTTTGGTAAAACTGTAAGATTTTTAGGGAAACAACCTCTCAAGATAAGGCCGATACGGATATGGACTTTGAAGCGTGTTGGAATAGGACACGATCGGCCGAAGGGTATAAAAGAAGAACCAAAGCAAGCTGCAGAATCATCATCAACACAACACAATCAACTAGCTTTTACTTTTCATCTACTTTTCCTGTCGACTAGGAGTAATTCTTGTAATTTAGCCTTTGTAATCGATTTTGATCAATAAAGTTGCGCATCGCCGATTGTTGATCATCCTCGCCATTACCCCAGTGTTTGGTTTATTCTGATTTTGTTGCGCATCGCCTTCTTCAGAATTGATCTGCCTTTATCCTCTGATTAGCCTTAATCGGCTAGTTAGATTTATCCCTTGATCTTGATCGGCTTTAAGCTGATCGAGTTTAAGCCGATTGATCTTAACGATCGGCTTTGTTTGAATTTTATTGTTTTTTACCTTGTCGATTCTGAGTCAAATCGACCGCACGCTCAACCGGTGTTCGCCGGTGTCTTCTTTGTCGAAACCCTACATCAAGTTTTTGACGCCAACACACTCTTGGCACGCCCGGTGGGACCATGTCTACGTCAGGGAAGTCGATTCCACCGTCTGATCTCAACATAGAAGCTATAATCGTCCCAACAATGGATGATTTAACCGCAGAACAACGTCAAGAGATTGAAGATCGGAAAGCCGCGTTAGAAGAGATGATGCTAAATTGCTACCAAAAGACTAGACGTGGCGTTACACAGAAATTCGCCCTGCCGACGGTCAATACCCTGGGAGACACAGGTGCAGCGGAAACGGTAAGTCTATCTACCCGCTCAGGCCGAATTATCGGCTATGATTAACCAATCTGTGCACCATGCTTTAATAAACCAATCATCGGCTCTGGTAACGACTCTTAAGCCGATGATAGCAAATAGCGTTAAATCTATAGCCCAGAGTTAGCCTCGTCAGAAGCTCCGCATGACCCACTACAAGCTCGCCAAATTATCCTGCTTTTTCAAGATCACAAAACACGCAGAGCACACCAAACCGATCCTAAACCATCGGCTATGACCTCACCTCCCACGATGATGCCCACACAACCTACGGTCATATTGCCTAGGATCCTCGGTCAAGTGGGGTGAGCCATTACCACACCTATACCGATGCCGCTAAGTATGATCCATCCATCAATCTACCACCGCTGGCTCCTTTTACGCTTTTCCCAATCGGTTTCACTACCGATTGGCTCGAAAGATATCCCCAAGAGCCTACCCCGCTAGAAACCCGGTCCACACAGGTAGTAACGCACTCGTAACCGCTTATCCCGGTCCGGAACCACAAATTAGGCATAATCGCACGATCAAGATAATCGAATGCCGATGGCACAAAGATAATTGGCAACCCGAGCTTGCGCCGAGGCGGATGCGATTATGATCGATATTATCAAGGGCCTCTTTGTGCGGTGGCGATAATGCCAATTGGGCCGATCAGATCTGTACCGTTTTGAGGGATCAGTTTGGCATACAACCAAAAGGAAAAGTGATCGGCTATAGAAAGCCGTACCCCGATTACATAGATCGTATGCCTTACCCTCATAATTTTAGAGTCCCGGACTTTGCCAAATTCTCCGGGGATGATTCCATCACCACCCTGGAGCATGTCGGACGCTTTATCGCGCAATGCGGTGAAGCAGCCCAATCCGACGGGCTTAAAATTAGGTTGTTCCCATTGTCCTTATCCGGGGCAGCATTTACTTGGTTTACTTGTTTACCTCCGAATTCGGTCCATTTATGGAACGATTTGGAAAGCCGATTCCATGAGTATTTCTTTTCAGGCAGTTTGGAGCTTAGAATTTCAGATTTGAGTTCTGTGCGCCAAAAGTTTGGGGAATCAGTGACGGATTACATCAAGAGGTTTAGAGAAATCAGGAATCGGTGTTTTAGCGTTACGTTACCTGACAATCAACTCGCCGATTTAGCATTTCAAGGTTTGATTCCCCTTCTTAGGGAGAAATTCGTGCAGGAGAATTCATCGACCTTAGCCACTTATTGCATCGCGTATCGGCTCAAGAAAGCCGATTCACTGACAATAAGGTGTTTAATAATAGATTTAAAGTAGTAACAACAAAGAAAAAGATAAGGCTAAGGTCAATATGGTTGAATATTGTCCTAGTGATTCGTCGGAAGACGAGGAAGCGTAAATAAACATAGCCGAATGGGTAAAAGGATCCAAAAATCCATAGTCTGTTTCTGGCTTGCCGACTAGGAACAAATCGAGGTCAAATACTCTTTCGATGTTTCCAAGTGCGATCGTATTTTTGATTTACTTCTGCAAGAAAAGATAATACGATTGCCGGAGGGACATGTGATACCGTCGCCCGATGAGATCAAAAAACGCAGGTATTGCAAGTGGCATCATTCTTATTCACATAACACTAATGAATGCAATATCTTCCGTCAACAGATCCAGTCTGCTATTGAAGATGGTCGGTTGAAGTTTACCGATGAGCCGACCATGCAGGTGGATGTCGATCCGTTTCCTATCAATATGGTGCATTACTCGGCTAAAGGAAAAGAGCCGATGCAAGACGAGCAGAAAAAAGATCGACAAGTCGACGTACGATCAAGCTCGGACGGCAGCCAGACACTGAAAATTACCATCGGTTCCTTACAAATAGAAGCCGATCGAGAAGAAAAAAATTCAAGGACCATCAAGCCCAAGGGGGATCCCCAGGTGGGTAAATGATACAAAGCAGAGAAATCTTCATCTGGCCGGCCCGCGAAAAGGTCTGGTCCAACATTCTCACAATTAATGGAGAAATATGAAAGGATGAACAGCCGACCACGGTATCATACCCGCTAGTCGGATAATTTGTACCACACAGAAAACGTGGATAGGGCACATAGAAGGTGTCCCTTTTGGCAATTTTGCTGGGAGAGGAGAGTAGCGTTGCCATCACCGTATACCTGCCCGATGGAACATTATCCTCGAGACGATTGGCCAACGCAATCGGCCAGACATAGGCTATCTGGACCGATTAGAGAGCAAGACGGAAGTCACAAAAGGCCGGTTCATGAAAGATTATCTAAACCGAATCAAGAACAAAGCCAAGCCAAGACACACAAGACCGCCTAATCAAGGAGACTTGGCTGGCGAGATACGAAAGCCAGTGGAACCCAAACCTAGATGGTGCCCATCATGCCTGAGCAAATCACAAAGACGACGGCTTCAGAGGCTAAGGACGCAAGAAATTCGTGAAGCCGATGCCGAGAAGAGAGAGACGGCGTTTAATGAGCTTCGTCCAATGAGATGCGCCAAGAAAGAGTGGAGAAGAAAAGAGCAAGTCAAGAAGATTTCGAATCGGTGGACGACTTGATTCTCCTATGATTCGGATGACACACCTCCCATGGATGTCAACATGGTGTTCACATTGCCGCCGAGTTCAAAGTCGAATCAATCGCCAAAGAGGCGCTTGCTCGCCTATGCTCCGAGTGCGTAACGCCATCTTTGAGAAACCCAAAGACGATCACCGGCATCTGAAACCTCTACCTGAAAGGATATATAAATGGCAAGCCGATATCAAGGATGCTGGTAGACGGAGGCGCCACAGTGAATCTAATGCCATACACCACATGTAAAAAACTGGGTAAGTCCGATGAAGACTTAATCAAAACTAACATGGTTCTGAATGACTTCACAGGCGACCCTACAGAAGCAAAAGGTGTCATGGTCACAGAACTAACTGTCGGTAGTAAGACCTTGCCGACAGCGTTCTTTGTAATTGATGCCAAAGGAAACTACAGTGTGCTGCTCGGACGAGATTGGATTCATGCAAATTGCTGTATCCCATCGACCATGCATCAATCACTTGTTCAATGGAACGGAGAAGAAGTTGAAGTCATCACAGCCGATACATCGGCCCATATTGCCATGGCTAGCTCCGATGCGAATTGGCAACACGAAGAAGCTGGCTGTATATCGGGCAAGGTCTTTGGGCGATCGCGATTTCATATGCGTAAGCAAACCGACTTATGCCGATTAGTGTCAAGCCCGCACCTTTGATCGGCAAATGAAGTGTTGCGCAGATGGGGACAAGAAAAACATTGAAGGCGCTACAGACAAAATGCAAAGCTATCGGCAAACAATGGATAGCCACGGCCATAGAAGACTTCAAGAAATCAAAAGTTAGGTCAAGGGTTCACGTCTACCGATTTGCTTGAAGAAGTCGATATAGGTAACGGTGATAGGAAAAGACCAACTTTTGTTAGTGCAAATCTAGATATGAAATACAAAGAAAAGCTAATAAAAATACTTAGAAATTATAAAGATTGTTTCGCGTGGGAGTATCATGAAATGCCCGGATTAAGCCGCCAACTGGTGGAACATCGGCTACCTATAAAATCGGGCTATCGGCCATTTAAACAGTATCCCAAGCGTTTTAATCCAGCCTTGTACCAAGTCATAAAAGAGGAAATAGAACGATTGTTGGAAGCAAAGTTTATCAGGCCTTGCCGATACGCTGAATGGGTTTCCAACATCGTTCCAGTAATGAAGAAAAATGGAAAACTTCGAGTGTGCGTCGACTTCAGGGATTTGAACAAGGCAACGCCAAAAGACGAATACCCCATGCCAATAGCCGATATGCTTATCGATGCTGCATCAGGAAACAAGATCATAAGCTTTCTGGATGGTAATGCCGGGTATAACCAGATACTCATGGCAGAAGCCGATATACCAAAGACAGCCTTCAGATGTCCCGGTGCAATAGGGCTATTCGAGTGGACTGTAATGACTTTCGGCTTGAAAAACGCTGGAGCAACTTACCAGCGAGCAATGAATCGATCTTCCACGATTTAATCGGCCACATTGTTGAAATTTATATAGATGATGTAGTGGTAAAATCTGCAGAAGATTTCCAACATCTGGCCGACTTAGAGAGGGTATTTAAAAACATAAGATCGCACGGTTTGAAAATGAATCCTTACAAGTGCGCGTTTGGTGTGTCGGCTGGGCAATTCTTAGGCTTTATGGTACATGAAAGAGGAATCGAAGTTAGCCAAACAAGGGTCAAGGCCATAGCCAATACTAAGCCGCCAACATGCAAAAACGAATTACAAAAGTTGATCGGCAAAATTAACTACCTCCGTCGGTTCATCTCGAACCTCTCTGGTAGGATCCGTGCTTTTACCCCATTGCTGAAGTTAAAAGAAAACGAGGAATTTATATGGGGAGCCGATCAGCAGAAAGCTTTTGACGAAGTAAAAGGGTATTTATCCAACCCTCCAGTCCTGGCGGCACCGAAAAAAGGAATTCCCTTCAGATTATATGTATCGGCTAAAGAAGATACTATTGGAGCTGTTTTGGCGCAAGAGGTACATGGTAAAGAGAAGGTTATCTTTTATTTAAGCCGACGGTTGCTAGATGCGTAAGTCGTACCTTTTATCGAAAAACTATGTTTATCATTGTACTTCTCATGCACAAAGCTAAGGCACTACATACTAGCATCGGCTTGTAAAGTTATCTGCAAAACCGATGCCATAAAATATATATTGTCAGCTCCAATTTTGCGAGGTCGACTGGGCAAATGGGCTTACGCCTTGGTCGAGTTCGACTTATCATACGAATCGCCAAAGCGCTTAAGACAAGTCCTAGCCGTTTCATAACAGACATGACACACCGCAAACTTAGTCTTGGTGGCACCATGGAAATTGTTCTTTGATGGATCGGTATGCGAGGAAGGATATGGTGTCGGTATTGTACTCACTTCACCTAGAGGACATAGCTTTGAATTTGCATTCCGGTTAAATAGCCGATGTTCAAATAACTAGGCCGAGTATGAAGCATTACTCAAAGGCTTACAGTTATTGGAAAATATTGGAGTGAGTGCTGTTGAGGCATATGGTGATTCACTATTAATAGTACAACAAATAAAAGGAGAATACCAATGTCGAGACGAAGTGCTATTAAAATATTTAAGGCAATGCGCAGAGATCATCGATTCTTTTGCATCATTTTCTATCGGTCATGTTCCTCGAGAATTGAACGATAGAGCAAATGCTTTGGCCCAACAAGCATCAGGGTATAAAAATGTTGGCCGAAGTCAGGAAACTGAACTGGTAGATAAAGCAATAATGTGCACGGATATTGCTGATTGGAGGACGCAAATAAAAGACTATCTAGTCAACCCATCTAAGCCGACGGAACGAAGGATACGGCGACAAGCATTGAAGTACGTTATCATGGACGATATACTGTATTATCGGACTATGGAAGGCTTGTTGCTAAGATGTCTTGAGGCTGAAGAAGCCCGAGTGGCGATGGGTGAAGTGCATGAAGGCATTTGTGGTTCTCACCAATCGGCACATAAAATGAAATGGATGCTTAGGCGGACGAGTTATTTTTGGCCGACGATGCTAGAGGATTGCTTCAAATATTACAAAGGATGTCGACATATCAAAAGTTTGGCAACGCATAACTAGCACCAACATCGGCTTTGCATCCAATTATCAAACCTTGGCCGCTCGGAGGTTGGGGAATAGATATAATCGCCAAATATTTCTGCTTGAGTAAAGGCCATAAATTTATTTTGGCCGCAACCGATTATTTCTCAAAATGGGTCAAGCTATACCGCTCAAAAAGGTAACTAGCGTTGAGGCGATTAATTTTGTGAATGAACATATCGCCCATCGGTTTGGAATACCACAAACAATCACGACCGATCAAGGTACGTTATTCATGTCTAATGAGTTTCGTGGTTACGCTACGAATTTGGGGATCAAACTGTTGAACTCTTCGCGATACGCTCGGGCCAATGGACAGGCCGAGTCGCCTAATAAAATACTAATCAAGTTAATCAAAAGAAAGATTGATGAAAAGCCGAGGAATTGGCACTCAACACTATCGAGTCACTTTGGACCTATCGACTATCTTATCACGGGCGACGTAAGCTTTCACCTTACCGGTTGGTGTACGGACAGAAGCCGTTCTACCGTAGAGATCAACATTGAGTCGATACTGAATAGCCGACAAAATGGTTTGTCGGCTCAAGATTACAATGACGAATGATAGACAACTTGGACGAGTTAGCGAGTTACGCTTGTTTACACTTGATCGGCTTAAGAAGAACAAGATCGAGTAGCGGCGCATAATAAAAAGGTCATGCCTAAATCTTTCGATCAAGCCGATTTAGTGTGGAAAACTATAACGCTGTTGGTTCTAAGGATAACCGATTCGAAAATGGTCGCCTCGTGGGAAGGGCCATATAAAATTAATCGGTGGTCGGTGGAAACTCGTACTTCATCGGAAACGCTGAAGGGCATGTCTTGCCTAAGGCAATTAATGGGAAATACCTAAAGAAATACTATCCTAGCATTTGGATCGAGCTTAGCCGACTAAAACCTTGTTCGAGCCGATTAACACGATGTCGTTAATCACCAAAGCATTGCAAACTCAAGATATAAGCAAAATAAAATCGGTTAAATGGTTGATTGTACACATAGCAAAATTACAGGCATTCATAAGATTGAAATTTTGAAACGACCAAATAAGTTTTACATCCCGTAACTCGGGAGTCGTGCTCCTAAAGCCGACGAAGGCTCCGGTACCTTTGGCGATTGTTTCTTGTACTTCATCCGAGTCACATCTTCTCACGCCTTTGCTCGGATAAGTACAAGTTTGGCCGATCGTTTTTAAAGGCCGCCACACCGATGCTATTTCTACCCTCTGTTCCTTGGCACCGATGATGTTTTCTCAAGAGAATCTTGGCTCTCGGTGATAAGCTTCATTGTCTTTGATATTCATCCTCAAGAAATTTCTTAGTGACTTCTAACTTTTGAAGAGAAGTTTTGTTAGCCTTCAGAGACTCCATGGTCACATCAAAATTTTTCTTTTTGCCTTAGTCTCTGCAATCATTTTGTCAAGGATTCTCCGTCGACTTCTTGGGCTGCTCTCTTTTCTTCCTTTCTTCACCGCCTCCACGAGCCTTCTTCGCATCCAAATGACATACTTCAAGCGGTCACCATGGCTTCGCGGTAGTTCGGTTCGATCGCAGCCATAGCATCTCAAATCGGTGATTATTATTCAGATCTCGATTGAGGCCTTGACACCAAATCAAAGAGCCCGTTGAGGCGATCTTGCATTCCAGAGCCGATGAGACAGCAGCCGATGCGCGTTTTTGAAACCGCAATAATGTTCGGATTGCAGATATAATCATCGGTACGCAAAGATCTCCGGATCATCCAAGTCGATAAGTTGAAGCCAAGGACGTTGGATGGATCAAGTCTCGACGGCGGAGTTGTTGGTGCCGCATCGGTGAGGAGGCAATGGCTCTTTGGCGATATATCCGCAAGCTTGCCAGATGTTCGCCACTTGTGCCGATCGCGCAGTGGAAAAAGAATGTAATAAGAACCAATGATCTAAATCTAGACCGATGGGTCAATCGAGATTTGTATTTGTAGATACCGAGCAAGAGTCGATTCGTGAGGTGAACTCTCGCCACTTTGTTCCCGTGGTTTAGAGTATTTCTTCTTGGCGGGGACTTTGGTGGACTTCACTTCTTTTCTACATATTCATCTACCAAAGTCGCTTAACGAAACAATGAAAAAGAACAAAAGATGATTGAGCATGACTTACTTGGTTGCTGTTGCCTTTCTAAATCGGATAAAGATGGGCTTTGAATGCCCAAGGAGCCAGATGTATAACCAGTAAGTGCAGTTGCCTGTCGTGGTCGTTTCCCTTTACTAGTCGCAGGAGCATCAATCGGCTTCTTGCCGGCAGTTTTAGTCTGCAAAAAAGAAGACAGCCAATGAGATTGATTCATATGGGCTACGATAAAGAAAAGCTAAATCGACTAAATACCTCGCTAGTAATATTTATAAAACTCGTATTATCGTATCTGGAGCTCGAATCGTCACTTGAATCATTAGTCACCATCGACTCAGGAACGTCTGGGAAGAGGGCATCGATAATAGCCGATGGAGTGCGATCAAGGAGAAGTGCGTCAGCGATTGAAGACTACCATGAAGTGAATCGGCTAGAGCGACGATTGTTCAAAATGAAATGTGGCAAAGATTTGATCTGCAAATCATCGGCTATCTCCAAGACCATGTTGGCTGCAGCTAAGGATCGCACTCTAGTCCTAGGTTGAACCAGGTCGAGAAGTGGAAGGTCGGGGATCACTTGGCCGAAACCCAATTGTCTGGCAAAGATGGAAGGATGGTAAAATTCATAAGAAGGTTGAAAAGTACGATTCCTTGTATTGAAGCCGACGTGAAAGATACCAGGAGATATAAAATTTTTGATGAAATCCAAAGTCGATTCAGGCATTTCAGAACTGTCAGAATCTAGATGAAGAAATGATGGCCATTCAAAATCGGCTGCGCTGGTATAACTGAAGAAATCTTGTTGGTTAAAATCATTGCTATCCAGGTTCAGGAAGAAAGATAAATATTTTTTCAAGCCGATCGAGATATCCTCTTCTTTGCCAGAGCACATTATGTATCTCTCGCCATAAGATCGGTACCTCTCAATTCAGTGCTACATTTTCTGGTGTATCTTCGCGAGGGAATGCTGAATCTTCAGAGGGATCCAGTTTGAAAGATCGGCTAAATAAACAGTACAGCCAAATTTGGATAAACCAGAGGGGACCACCTACATTGCCGACGCAGAATTTGGCAAACCCGGTAAAAAGCCGACTCCTAATTACATGCATCATTTGATAAACTGCTCCAAGGAACATCTTTCCCAATGCTAGCCGACGGCCCTCTACCAATCGCTCGCCATTAGTGATACACTTGTGTTGGTCCCAAAGAAGCACCACGTAACAAGAATCGGTCTAACCATAAGTTGAAAAGCGACATGTTCTTCATCCGATACCACCGCTCACTTTATTATTGTTATTAATGTACTTACGCCAACCTTCTCCTTTAGATTGAATAAGCTTGTATTTCGGTTTGCCACTAAAAGCCGATATTTGTTCACCATCTGGCCTCAGGCAACACAATTGGGCTATGTCCATGAGAGTCGGGCCGATGGGACCGGTGCGAAACAAGAAGGCATTGAAGGTCTCCGACCAGAAATAACAGGCCGTGGCCACTAAGGGCTCATTGGCTTCTGGATCGGCTAAAGAGAGAGGAATACACTCAGCTATACCCATTTTTCCCATTCCCTCTTTTTGAGCGGCCACACGGATATACCAAGATCTCCATCCTTTAAGCTACTGTCGGCCATGCCTCAAGCTCTTATCCCAGCTCTCTTGTTGAATGCAGTAGCCGATAAAGGAAGACGGGGAATATCTTGGCTAATTACTGTGCTGGCGTCTAGGTTTCCTATCGGACCAAGAAAATACTGATCTTTACTGTTAGGGATCGGAATGAGTACCTGACTCGCGTCCATTTCAGCCGATCTTAGCAAGCCGATTGGAGAAGATGTATGCAAGCCGACTGATGGAAACTCAGGAATGGATAAACAAAAGCCGATTGTTTGGGTTCAGAGAGCTTGTGCGCGTGAGAAATGACCGAGGTGGGGGCCGCATTTTATAGCATGGTAAAAATTTGAAACGGCGGGAAGTGAATCCCAAAGGACGGGAGCAGTTAAAATGCACTAACTGCATGTCAGAGAAATACGGCGCGAATAAAGCAGCAGTTAATAGGTGAAGATCAAACGTTAGCCGATTGCACAAGCCGATAATTGTGATTTTTGACAGATAACAAGTCATCTCTCAAAAATGGGGGGCATATGTTTGCACCAAAATTCGGCAAGTTAATTTAAATCAGGCAGATAAAATTAAAGATACGGAAACTAACGGAGGTTTGGAAAGAATCCGAGATGTTTGGTAAAACTGTAAGATTTTAGGAAACAACCTCTCAAGATAAGGCCGATACGGATATGGACTTTGAAGCGTGTTGGAATAGGACACGATCGGCCGAAGGGTATAAAAGAAGAGCCAAAGCAAGCTGCAGAATCATCATCAACACAACACAATCAACTAGCTTTTACTTTTCATCTACTTTTCCTGTCGACTAGGAGTAGTTCTTGTAATTTAGCCTTTGTAATCGATTTTGATCAATAAAGTTGCGCATCGCCAATTGTTGATCATCCTCGCCACACCCTGTGTTTGGTTTATTCTGATTTTGTTGCGCATCGCCTTCTTCAGAATTGATCTGCCTTTATCCTCTGATTAGCCTTAATCGGCTAGTTAGATTTATCCCTTGATCTTGATCGGCTTTAAGCTGATCGAGTTTAAGCCGATTGATCTTAACGATCGGCTTTGTTTGAATTTTATTGTTTTTTACCTTGTCGATTACAGGTCAAATCGACTGGCACGCTCTGAACCCGGTGTTCGTCTGGTGTGCTGCTGTCAGAAACCCTACATCAAGTTTTTGACGCCAACACCATCCTGCGAAATGCAGGGAGCGCAATGAGCCTGTTCAAAGCAGAGCTCAAACTTAGATAGACATTGATAGATATTGTGACCATGAGATTATATTCTATCCATCGGCTACGATGAACATACACAGATAGAAAGGACATCCAATGGCTCATGTCCAGACCCTTTTTTACAAAATAATTGAAATACAAATTCCGGCCTCCAAACAAGGTCTGTTTCAATCAAAAATGGATTTGGGAAACTAAAAAAAGGAAAAAGAGATTAAAACATAATTAGTCCGCACATAGCGATACTAAGTTCAAATCAAGAACTGCGCCGTGGACAAATCCACCATTTTCTACCACCATGTATTACTCGACATATATTTGCTTGCTTGATGTTACTTCCCTTACCCACATAGGGAAAGAGATCTAGGCCACTATTATCTTGTGGAGTTAATAAGGTCTCATTAACGATCTAAATTTCCGATCCTCCCTGGTCACCTTGGTGGGAAGATGGAATAGGGCATGTACCATGCCAATCAACTTGGAGACAATCATGCTCACCACCAACCAAAGGCCAATATCCAAATTGCCCCCACAGGAGGAGTCACTAAGATAGTTCACAAGCATCCACCGCGATACATCGTTGGTTACCACCACGAAAAATAGGTGAAGGCATGTGGCTTCAAAACAGCACATTCAAGGAGATATGCCTCTTGTACTTCGTCGAGCTTCACCCCCGACCACCCCTCTTCCCCTCTTGGCAATCATTGTTGTAAGGCTTCGGGTGGCTCTTCACCTCCATTAGTTTGTCACCCCTGACACTCACCGTTGTAGGGCTTCGAGCTGCATGGTGTTAGAGTTTCGTGGAGCTATACGGTCTACCCTCTATTCCTCTGTCTTTTTCGTGGTACCGCTCACAATGCATATTAAGACTAGAGGGTAGGGATCTATTTATAGACTCCACTTTCAGGAGTTACAAATATTCCACCTGTGTTCTGGAAAACCGTATGACTCCTGAACCATGTCATGTCAGTCAGGTCAGTTTGATGAGTCTAAAACATATTAGTCCCTAGCACACATGTGTGAGTCATGTGCCATGATGAGATTGTTTATATGAGATCAATTCCAATCTGATCATGTGGATCAACATCCTGCAAAGCCGATCCTGCAAAACAAACCCAGCTCTTCCGTCGTGCTGTACCCAGGTCATACATGTACATACATAATAAATATTCCAGTAGAGTCGATCTCAATTAATTCCTCTACTGTATTCCAGCACAGACGTCCTCGGCACCTCGAGTACAAATTCCTCGAGTTAATTCTGCATCAATTATTCCCTGTCACATGCATACGAATAATTCCACATTGAGTTGAACAATAGCCACAATATATAAATAATGTTGAAAGCCACATAAAAGTCCAACATGCCTCCGAAGCTCCGCCGAGCATTGCCCCTACCGCCCTCGAAAGTCGCCCCTATGAGGCTTTGAGCAACTTGACTCCTCTCAGACTCCACCAAAGCTTCATCGTTGTCGCTTTGGCACTCATAGTCCACCAGGCTTTGGGCGGCTAAACACCTTAAGTTCTCTGTAAAGCTTTAAGCCGCCACCATATTTTGCTGGGAGACTTTGTGCTGCATGACTTCTCAAGCTTCAAGGATGATTGGGGTACACAGCGTCTAGGATATCCCGACCATCAAGGGGCAAATGCTAGAGACTATTGCTTCAGCTCATCCCTCAGGATATGGGAGCTTGCAGATGATGGAGTATGACTTTGAAATACTATTACGGAGTTATCTCAACCTTAAGGTGTCAGGAATACTATTAGGGGCAAAGGGCTGTATAGAAAAATAGGAGGCTATGGTATTTTTATATGCATCTATATTACCTCTTGTTAGAAAACATGTTGCTTTTGATGTACGCATGATAATTTTTTTGGAACTTAACTATATGAAAATCTTGGCTACTTTGAAAATTTTAGGTTGAAAAATAATAACCATATGTAGATTTGTCTCAAAATTCTTTTCATACTACTTTAATTTTATTAGATGTTGGGGCAAAGAACGTTTGCCCCGAACAAGTGCGGGGAGATCCCTCGGATTGAGAGACTCAAGCTTAGAGACGAACATAGTGGAACAGGAGCAATGCAGTATGTGGAGTATAAAAGTCAGGAACCCCTTCTTATGAGGCCCTAGGTTTGTATTTATACTGTCTAGATGAGGTACATTGGACACTCATGCCTTGGAGAGCCGAGAGTATTTACACAAGGCTTGGTTAGCTTCTTGGGACCCGGAAGGGGCAGGATAGTCTTTTTGCCCTTAAAGCCCGAGGTGACGGCTAACTGCCCGCTCACCTCATCCCATACCAGACACTGTAGCTGATCTGGCCATTGCTGTAGCCACGCGGGGGCGCTCGTCACAGACTTCAAGAAAAGTGACGGCCACGCCTTCCTGGAATCCCAGGGTAGTGGCCACCCCGTCTCTGTCGTAGTGGTTGAGGATAGGTGAGCATATGTCAGGGGCAACGGACGCCCGAAAACCCCAGGTCTGAGGGAGGGGGCTCCACCCGTCCCCCGAACAGGGCCCTTGACTCCATGGGCCCTTCCAGAGGAGGGGGGTCTCAAGTTCCCCATGGACCACCTTCGGGGCGGCTCTCGCCTCCGAAGCCACGCTCGGACTTCAGGGGGTGGGATCCTTCGACGTCTCCCTCAACATTAGACTTTATAAAATATTTTAAATGAAAATTAGTGGCAAAGTTGAATTTTAAAGACCACATTGACAAGCAAAATGGCAAGTATTTATGACAAAGAGATTATTCCCTTATGATTTAGACATCAAACCTTGGAAAATTGCACAAAAGAAATATAATTACCATCTATCAACCTCCTGTGGGTACAATCTACCAGGTGCCTCTAGCTTATATCCTCTCCACGCCCATCCGGGTGCTGACACCTTCAACCGAAACCCGATAAGGCGATAAGAACCCGAACAGGGGAGACACTCCTGACCTGAGCTTGAAATCCTCAAACCCCTTCCCCTTCCTGGCTTCCACCATGAACACTTTAACGATGGATAAAACTATATATATCATAATTTGATGATGGAGCAATACACACAACCATCAATCCTCTGTCAACACATCTCTTTTATTTGATGAGTAGTACATACACATAAAGGTCTTAGGTTGTGCCTTGTGAAGAATCTTTTTGTCAACAAATTAGTTAATATTTTGACAGCAGTAAAAAATAAGCTTTATTGGAATTTAAACCTTTGAAAATGGATTTGATCACCACAATAACACAACACAGCAACAACACAATGAGAATTCTGTAGAATGTCATCGTAATGAAATATGATGCCCGGACTTTTTCTAATCTTTAACGATACCTGACAGCTACAATTACCCTTATCTGAACTTTTCTTGTTGTAAGATAACCAGCAGCCAAAAAATACTCCCTCTGTTTTTAATCAGTGGCTTATTTTTAGTTGATTAACAGTAACTAAAAACAACAATATCTTCTGTCGGCCGATGCAGAGGAATTGTGGGATAGTAATAGATGTGTTTTCGCAGTAGCAGAAAAACCAATAAATTCTAATCCTGCCCACACGTTAAGATTAACAACACTTAGTAAGAGTTTTGTATGATTTCTAAAGCAAAACCAAACCAAAACCTCAACATAATTCTCCGAATTGCAGAAACAGATGTTCCTCTCAACAAAACCCAGAAAACAAAACAGTAGTTGAATTCCATGTAAATGTGATTTGCACGGCAAAAAGTAGCAACTCTACTACATGCATGACATTCAAAACAAAACAACAGCAGAATAGTATAGGGAATCGGCTCACAAAAATTGCAATCTGAACCCTAATACGGATCTTCCGCCAATGACATTGCTTGACCACAATGAGAAGGTGAGGATTCCAGCAGGGAACCAAAGCACACAACCAGGAAAAGGTCCCTGAACTCGCCCTCTCTTCAAACCTCAATGGCAGCCGAAGATAATCATCACGATGATCGGAGCGCCATCATCTCGTGCTCTAGAAGCCTATGCCTAGGCCTTATGGCTCGCAGGCCGACCGACGTGGACTTGGACTCAAATTGATCCTAACCGGACTCCTCAGACTTGACTTGACCAAACCCTAGTACAAGTCGGCTCAATACGAGGGACCAACGACATGAGTGCATGCAGGCACTAGTTTGACTAAAATAGTTCGGACTCAAACACAACTGACGACACAACACCACCTATCTTGAACTCAAAAGGGAAAAAATAGCAGACCGACTAGTTCTCTACCTGGCTAAACAATTCGTACATCCAGATACATAATAAAAATAATCTGTTTTCCTTGTCGCACACTACTGCTGGAGCCCGAACTAGATGTGAATTCGGCTTGATCAACTCTTGGCAGGTCTGAATTTTTGTCCTTGTTACCATTCCTTTTAACACGATAAACTTGTTTGATCACTTTTCTTTTCCTTTGATCTTGGGACCAATTCACAAAGTTAATTGCAGCTAGTCAAAATGTTAGGCAAAATCTGCTGACAAATCAGTCCTAGAAGTAGATTGCTAAAAACAGCATGCTGCTTGCTGCCAAATGCACATATATACTTACCACGCCAAATGTTCAGCTTGTAACTTGGAACCTGCATAGGAAAAGAGAAGTCCTAATGAACGACAATTTTATCAGATGCCCCAATAGTGAGAACACTGCCCATGTAAAGAAAACCCTTATGGCTGCAAAATAGAAGGTATGCACGATTGTATATGATGTGCCAACTTGCAATACAAAAAGTTACCTAATGTAGAACAGTTCTACACTCACAAATATTTGCTTGGGCTAACACTCGAATTGTCTGGACACTTGAGCCATATTTTGCAAATAGTTGTCACTCTTATGTGAAACAAAGTTAATGGAAGTTATACTTTGATGTAAGTGTAAGATGTATAGAGAAGGTTGATACAAGCTGTAATAAATTAAACACAGTAACAATTTCCAACACCAAATTGGCTTTTTAAAATTTCCAATTCTGCACATACCAGAACATAGCAACAGTTTGCCATTAACATACTTTGAAGAATAAATTTCTATTAGTGTAATAATGGACAATTACCATAGTACAATGCACTGGGTCACATAATGCTTTAACTAGTGGAGAATTTTATGTGTTGGAAAAGAAGATATGAATTATCGCATACGCAAGCTTTGTTTATTATGCTCAATCCATGCTCTGGCTAATTCTCTCCGCATGCTACGTGATGCTCCATGTTGTCTATTCAGCTCCATGCTCCATTAACATAGCAAACAGATTGTTCTGTCACATATTGGAGCCAACAGGGTAATACTAATGACAGAACAAACAGAACAGAAAAGTGCCATAACAAATCCAGATCACAATTCAATGTTGCATATCTGTTTTTTTTTTTTTCTGTATGCATGAAATTCAGAAAAATAAAAGGACATAAGCATAGCATAGTTGCAGTAAGGATAATTGACAAAATTATTAATATTTGCAGTGAGCTCAGCATTTATTAATTATTATTGAGATTTGTGCTATTGTGTATTTGGAAGCATGACCAGAGCACATCCAAACCTTTTTAAAATGGCAAGTGTGCATTGCATAATTTGAAAGAATCAAAATTAATACCCACTATATATAGGAAGCATAGTTGATACGATAATTTCCCAATGTAAATTCTTTTCTGCATGGAATATAATTGATTGTATAATGTATACATGAACATTGAAATATTATTAGTATTATTACTGCATATATAAGTGTGACTGGGGATTTCTGAACTAGGTGTTGGCCGTCTATTTGCCCATTGTTTCTCTATTGAATTCACAACTATGTCATAGAAGATAGCCTGGAGGAGTGATTGGCATGGTTTTCCTTTTTTAATTGTTCACTAGTTGCGTGGTCATGGCACCTGCAGCACTTCAAAGATCAAATAGGCAGTTCTGGCTTTTGAGAACAAAGAAAGAAATTGCATTTGTGGATCTGAACTGTGCAATTTTCTGCAGTTGAAACTCTTAAAGATGACTTGTGTTGATTTGTTATTCAGCTTTCCGGACCTTTGCTTTCAACCTATTGCTGCGAATAATTATTAATCAGTATTATCTTACAAGGCCATTGCATCTTCCTGGAGGCTATTGAAAACACAAACTACGTTGCTGTTTGGCATATCAGATCATAATAATGGCATATCAGATCAAAATAATCTTACACAGAGGAAGAAAAAGAAGTGCTGGAGCAAGATTGCGAGCATATTGCACAAATGACGGTCAGTGCAGTTAGCCTACCAGATTAGATGGAGACAGCATGGGCACGCCCGTGGAAGACACTGCACTTGCTTGGAGACATGGCAGACAACCGTGTCGGCGACAACACGCGTAGGCTGTACCGGCGAGGCGGCGATGCGTGGCCGGGCGCCATTTAGAGGACGCTGTGATTGAAGACACCGGCAGAACTCACTCGACATAGTGGCTCATCTCTTCATCATGACGATTCGATCAGCCACCAGGCAGGCAGCGCGGCTCCTTGCACACCACAGGAGATCAGAGATCTATTTTGAATTTCGTCGAATACCTGGTGTGCGTCCACGATATAGGATCCCATTCGGGAGACATCGGCATTCTTCGGTTGCGGCCAAGGGAGGATGCACGGATTAGACATGAGAAGTACCAGGTTTAGAGAAATTGGAAAAAAGAAGCAAAGAAATTTAATCAGGGATCACCAGTTCACCACATATCGCAGCCACCTCAAATGCCGCATCTCGCGACTGCTTCCACTAATGATGGACGCTGGACGGGTTTGAGGAGGAAGCAAGCAAGCAGAGACGCCGAGCAGCTCCTGTGGAAGCCGAGGGATTGGGATCATCCTCTGGTGACCGCCGCCTGTACGACGAAAAGACGAAGCAGAATAAGTTGGCCAGTTGGGGGCGATTGGGTTGTTCTGATTTCTGCTATAGGCGCAACAAGGATTCAAATTTCTTTTTCGGATAAAATATCAACCGCGATCGGAATCCGAAATTTTGGTGAAATTCGGGTATTTTAGACAAATCTCGTTCAAAATTCAAAAACAAAAATTCAAATCCAGTTTGTTTTCTACTGAAAAAACGAAATTACACCGAAATATCCCGAAATTTCGGCGAATTTTAACTGAATGAAAAATAGTTCAAACGATGTCTAAAAATTTTGAAATTTTTTTTGGAGCTTCCTAACACATCAATGATGTTCTCATAAAAATTTCATAAGAATATCACATTTGAGGAATTTTTAAAACTTCAAACATTGCTACTGTCCTCATAAAACACTAACCGATAAGTTTGATCCGAATGAAAAATAGTACAAACCATGTTAGAAACTTTTGAAATTTTTTGTGCATGGTTATGATACATAATTAATGTTCTTATAAAATTTTTAAAAATTTGGACAGTACAACTGAAGGCTGACCGACAAATTTCAACCAAATGAAAACTAATTCAAACCATTCTAGAAAATTTTGAAAATTTTAATAGATAGTATTTATGCATCACTAATGTTACCATAAAATTTTCAAATGACGATCAAACATGAAAAAAGTTATAAAATTCTGACATTGTTACTACCTCGTTTATGCTAATTATATTTTTTATTTTTAAAAGATAACAAATGAAGTTAAAATATTTTATAAAATTTTATTTTTGATCCTAGACTTCTTACGATAGTACCATAAATTTTTCATAGCATTAAAAAGCATATTAAATTTTATAAAATTCTAACAGTGTTTCTACTAAAATTTTAAAATATCTCAGAAAATAAATTTTTGGACAAATTATCATCAAAGATCACTTTATTATGGGTTATTGATGTAATTGAAGTCAAATCCGGCTATAAAAAACCAAAATTCGGAATTTTTTTCAGGAAATTTCGCCCAATTTGACTGAAATCTCGCCGAAAAAATCAAATTACTGTAGCATTTTCAAATTTTTTCCCTAGCCGGTAGTTCAGGTCAGGGGGGCCCAAAATTCCCTGAAATTTGGATCCCTAGGCGCAACTGTATGATACAAGCATTGTATTATTTACTGATATAGACCATTAGTCTAGAACACACGATAGTTGGATTTGTTGATCTAGGGTGCGTTTGGTTAGATGAACGAAGATGAACGGGATGGGATGATATAGGATGGATGAGATAATCCTGGATAAGATGGTACGGGGAGGGTGTTTGGTTGTCTGAATGGAATGATACATGATTTTGTTTGGTTGCTTGGATGGAATGGTACGGGATGGTACGAGATGATGTTTGGTTGGATAGATGAGGTTAGTATGGTAAACTTTATCACTAGTGGTACAGGATGGTTCAACCAATTTGGAGGTACAGGATGGCACAGCATATTTGAGAAATATTTTTAGAATCTGTACCACTCCGTCCCGTACAAGTTGATTCCATACACTCAACCAAACGCATGTATCAAAATCTATCATGTATCATTCTATTCCATTTATCATCGTTCACCTAACCAAACGCACCCTTAAATATCCTACTAAATCAACACGTATTCAAAAAATGGTGCCCTCAGATTGAGGTCAACAAACGTACGTGAAGTGGAAATTAGTTCTGTGGGCACTACGTGTTCGACGCAGCAGAGACGGTCCAGATTCGAATCCTCCGTTTTTGGACGAATACCAAAAGGACAAATCAAGTATCTCTCGCTTCGTTTCGCTCTGTCAGCTTCGACTCTTAGAGGGAGCCACGTGCACGTACTACCTGTTGGAGAAATTTAGATTTTGCCCCAAATTTGAAAAGGAAAAAAAAATGGTGGTAGGTCAATTGGGCCGGCCCAGCCCATGTGGCCAGGCCAACCCAGTCGGCCCAGCCAACCGATTAGAAGTGTGCTTTCGTTGCCCTTGACCAGGAGCATTTCGAGCATTCTGGGAACGGGTCGTGAGGCTCTAGTGACAGCTAGGTCTTTCCTGGCGGCGACGCCAGCGTCGCTCGGCCACGTCCTGGCGACGGCGCCCACGTCACACGGCCGCACGCATGTAGGGCTGTAAACGAGTCGAGCTCGAGCGAGCCTGGCCCTTCAGGCTCGAGCTCGGTAAGGCTCGGCTCGAGTCGAACTCAAGCTCAGGTTCGAGCCTCGACCCAGGCTCGAGCTCGGTTCAGTCCAAGCTCGAGTTCGGTTCGAGTAAGCTCGGTAAGCTTGATAAGCTCGAATAAGCTCGGTAAACTCGAGTAAGCTGGTAATTCTGGTAAGTTCGGTAGGCTCGGTAACAAGTTCGATTAAGCTCGGCTCGAGGAAGCTCGGTAATAAGTTCGAGAAAACTCGATTTAAGGAAGCTCGGTCCAGACTCAAGTAGGCTCGCGAACTATTCGAGCTCGGCTCGGTTAAGCTCACGAGCTCGAGTTCGACTCGTTCGGAGCTCGAGCCGAGCTCGAATAGCTTTTTTTTTTTACAGCCCTGCACGCATGCAGCGGCGTGGTGCGACTTTTCGGGCTGCCGTTGCTTTCTCTACCCTGCTCAGGGCTCTATTTAATGGCTGGACGTATGGGCTTCAAAGCATACGGTGAACACAACATTCCTCTATTCCCATCCAGCCACTTCTAGTCTTCACACTCTAGTTGAGATTTTGCTTGGTTCTTGCATTAGAATCTGCCGATTGGTAATCATTTGGTTTTGATCCAAACCAGTTTCAACTAGTAGGTGATATTATGTGAATGTGATTAACCCTAGTTGTTGCTCGGATTTTGATCTCTAGCCGAATTGATTGCTTTAAGGTTAGATTGAAAGCAATTACCGCAAAGATCTCGGTTGCTAGACTTGTTAATCTTTAGTCTGGCTGCTTGATCCGGTGGTGTGTGAGGAGCAGTTCGGCTATTTTTGCTTTGGTGCTAATTCTAGCACTGGAGACCTTCTGGTCTTGTTCGGCATTGTTGTCCCTTTGGTCGAGGGCTGGTTCTGTGGCTTTGTGCAGTGTTAGCTGCATCTCCGGTTCCCTAGTGAAGTGCCTCAGTTTGGGGACAGCGGCTTTGTGTACTTTGTTTACTATTTTAGTAATCATCCATACAAATCACATGATAAGGATCCATAAGAACACAGGAACTCACCAAATCAAATGGAGCACAGGCTCAAGGGGGGAAGAGGAGGAGGTCGTCGAGGGGGAGAAGTGGAGAACGCCGGGGAGGAGGTCGCGAAGGAGGAGGTCGCCGAGAGGGAGGATGCCGAGGGGCTAGGGTTTGAGGGAGGCGAAACACGCTAGGTGCTAAGGTCTGTATGAGGAACCTCGGTATGTTTATATAGTGGTCACAGTCGTATCACAGACAGATCGTGGGTAGAACCATCTGTAAAACTGATATCACAGACGGTTCGTTGATAGACCCGTCTGCGAAGTATCACAGGCGATTCTAACCACGAACCATCTGTGATATCAGTTTATCACAGATGGTTCTACCCATAAACCGTCTGTGATATCAGTATTTTCAAAACTTAGAAGGTCGCACTTGAAAACCATCTATGATTATCTTTAACACAGACAGTTTTTTAGAACCGTCTGTAATGAAATGTCTAATATAAATCTTTTTGTAGTAGCGTACCATTCCGAAATTTTGCGGTTGTAAATCAGTGCTCGAGATCCAGATGGCTGATTAAAAAAGTTCGGAGCTTAATTATTCTCAGTTACCAAATGTGGAAACTACCACGACCACATAGCTGTGCTAACTCGCCACGTACGCACGGTCCTGTTGGATCGATGATCATATTTCGAAATCAGGGAGTTTTGTAGAGAGCAACGTGGCGCTGATCAGCAGCGTTTCCATGCATAGGGTACCCGTGCCATCGATCATCAACAGCTGCTCATGGATGGCATGTGGCAGGGGCAAATGCCCTCGCTTAGATATGTAGCTCTGATTGGTGATGAACAAGAGGAGGATGAGTTTACCATATTTTTTTTTCGAAAGCCAGCAATTGTCAGAGTATATACTAGAAATGATAGAAATAAATACAAGTTATGTTAAAGGTAACATAAACAACACTTATGATAAGAATGGTCGCTGCTCTTTAAGGAGAAACAGGGAGAGGAGAGAAAGGTGGGCACTGATTGCTACACAACAATATTTATCCTTACAACTCTTTTAATAATTTTGCTCCAAACATCTCCCAAAGAACAAGAGGAGGATGAGTTTATCGGCTTGAGCATAGCTCAATTGGCTCGAGTGCGTGGTCGCTCATGAGTCCGCCTGCGTTCGACTCTAGTCAAACGCGTGCCCGCTCTCTTTTCCATTCGGGATGATGCCTCGGATGGAAAATGAAAAAATGGTACACAATATGCACGTTAGTGCGACAGCACGATCCTACACTCCGGAGCTTTTAGAGCCGTTGATTAAATTCCTTAATGTATATAGAGGATGAGCACATGTGTTTATGTATGATGTGCGTGGGTGCGTACGTGTGGTATATACGATGTGCTGTGCATGAGTAACTCATATACATGATTATGCCTTAAAAAAGTTTATCGGCCAACTCTTTCGGAGGAGTGGGCAGTGGGCACACCCAGGTAGCGCCGAACCGGTCTAATGAAATGTCAATCAAGCATGCCAGGTGCAAGCACATAATTCTTCGCCAGCTTAAAATATTGCACTAATTGCTTAGAGACATGGTCCAAGGCTCCAAGCTAGTCTTTTGGAGAAGTAGTGATCGGGTGGCACCGTGCCAATGGAACGTTGGAAACCGACCGACCTGACCACCGAAACTAACCCACAATCAGCTAACTGCATTTCCAAATAGAATATCGTTTAACTCGCAAGCAGTAATCAAATAGCATATTTCTAACTAGCAAAAGTTAAAAAAAAAAATGATATCTCTTTTCTAGGTTTAGAAAAAAAAACTTGTAAGAAGAGAAATTGTACAGATCTCCGGACAACAAGCAAATGCAAAGAAACAAGAGAACATTACAACACAAATATTCAGTCACAACACAAACACAGGAGATAACAGAGATAACGAAGGAAGCCATTGATCTGCGCGCAGTGCTTCCGGGAACTCTGAGTAGCGATATGCACGTAGTTAGGGATGAAAAAAAAAACTCGTTGGTGGGGCTCGTTGGCTCAGTTAAAAATTGCTCCAATTACACTCGTTCAATGGTTAAACATTGAAATGAGTCAATTTCGAATAAAATTGGATCACTACTACAGAATGGTACATCACTATCGCTTTATCTGTGTCGGTTCTTAAGTTTTTAGGAAGAAACGATTGCGATAGATGACTTAGGAGAGGCATTAATCATAATCACTATCGGTTCTCGGGTTAGAAGTGATAGTGATGTAAGACCTTAACATTACAATCGGTTCTTATCAGAAGTGATAGTGATGTGCATTATCATCACTATCGGTTTTCATATAAAAGTGATAGTGATGAAGACGCATACATCCCTATCGGTTCTTATTTAAGAAGCGATAGTGATGATAATCTGCATCACTATCGCCTCTCACAAAAGAACCGATAGTGATGAGCACTCATCACTATCGGTTCTTTTGTGAGGCGATAGTGATGTGCGTTATCATCACTATCGCTTCTAAATAAGAACCGATAGGGATGTGACGTCTCACTATCGCTTCTTATGTGAACCGATTGTGATGACTATGATAATCACTACCGCTTGTCTTATAAGAACCGATCGTGATGTGCATGATCACATCACTATCGCTTTATATGAGAACCGATAGTGATGTACCTCGTTAGGTTATTTATACCACTCGAGTGAACTCTTCTCTCGTTATTGTTCCGGAGGAGGTTTCTCCGCCGCCACCAGAAAAAATAGCTCATATTCTGTAGTTGGAAGCAATACTTGGGTGAGAAAATTTGAAATCCTCAAGGGTGGGTATTAAGAGGGTAAATTTGAAGCCCTAACTTGAGGAGATTTCTCCTCATTTTGCATAATTTGTGATTTTCTTCAAAATGTGAGCATTCCTTCAAACCCCTTTAATTTTGCACTATGTAATTTTGATGTCGCGAAGAAGGTTTAGATTGCACTGGTATTGTGTATGTCCTATTAGATTTCACACCCTTTATTTCACAAGCATGTACACATGTATTTAATTATCTTAATTTGTAGTGCTTTGATGTTAATATGGAATTATTATTGCTGTCACCTGATGAATGCTAGAGTTTAGGGTGCGGAACCTACGTCTCCCGTTCGAGGATGCTTGTTTATAAATATACCGAATGAAATGACATATTTATAAGCGAGCAGTCTCGAATTGTCCACGTTCTTTGGACAGTTCGAGGATATGTGCTTTGGGCAAGTTCCTGAGCTGTGTTGTACAACTGCAGAGTAGAGATTTCAGTAGCGTCTCTCTGGTATTCTCCAGATACACACCCCTCTTGACCTGTTGTCGAGACGTGTATATGGAGAATAGCGGGGAGATGCTGCCGAAATTTTCTCTGGAGTTGTACAACGGCTTAGGAACTTGTCGCAACCACATATCCTCGAATGAGATTAGGACCAAACCTATGTAGAGATTAGGAGTCATCGTTGGTACCCTTGTTTTGTTTCGTTGTAGTCAAAAGATCTGTAGGCTACTGCACTATATAATTAGATTGTTTGATATCATTGTTCATGTTAAAAATGTATGTCTCTTATCTAGGAAATTGGACGCTCTAAACCAGGGAAGAATCTAGGTATCGATCGGGAGTACATATTTCATATATGTTGCAGGAAATTGTCATCTATTTTACAAAGGTAATATTAACTGAAATGATGTCTCAATATTTCAAATAGCTAGCTTGCTGTCGCTCTAGTTTGTGCTTAATTTATTGTGTGAAGTTTAATTGCAGATGAACCGTAAGGAATGGATGTATGCAAAAAGTCGTGTGAGTCTTTGAATTTGAGAGGGTGTTAAGGAGTTCAAAAAATTGCGAAGAGGACATGGTGAGGAGGGTGTAAACTTCATATATTGTCCTTGCATTGATTGCACCAATCTGAGAAGATTTAACAACTCAGCTCAAATTGAGGACCACCTGATTCGACGTGGCTTCGTGAGGAATTACACGTGTTGGATCCATCACGGGGAGACAGGTAGTACCTTGCCGGTATGTAATGAAGACACAGTGGAACCGGATGATGAGTTGCAGTTTGATATGTTTGAGGAGGAGAATTTGGAGCAAATGTTGCGGGATGTGGAGGTAATTACGTAAAGAGAGTTTGGAAAGTTTAAAAGCTTGATGGAAGACGATGCGAAACCACTATTCACAGGTTGCAAAGCAGAATACACCAAGTTGGGTTCGGTCCTTGCGTTGTTCGAACTGAAGGCAAAACACCGTTGGATAGATACAAGTTTCAATGCACTTCTAGTTCTTCTATCGGATCTGCTTCCGGAGGGAAACGAGTTGCCAACAAGCATTTATGAAGCGAAGAAGCTACTATGTCCCATGGGAATGGAAATAGAAAGGATACATGCATGTCCAAATGATTGCATCTTGTACCGTAACGCACATCAGGAGCTGCACATTTGTCCAGTTTGCGGTGTGCCTCGGTACAAACAAAAGGAGAAGCGTAACGACAAGAAGCGTAAGAGCTGGGGCAACGAAGGTGAAGAGGTCACTAAAGGTGTACCGGCCAAGGTATTGTGGTACTTGCCCATCATTCCCCGTTTGGAGAGGTTGTTTGCAAATCCTAGAGAAGCAAAATTGTTGCGTTGGCATTATGAGTCTCGAAAGGAAGATGGCAAGCTGAGACACCTTGCTGATTCGGCTCAATGGATAAACATCGATTGGAAACATGAGGAGTTTGGTGCCGAAATGAGGAATATAAGATTTGGATTGAGTACCGATGGAATGAATCCGATTGGTAACATGACCAGTCGTCACAGCACGTGGCCAGTTCTGTTGTGTATCTACAACATCCCTCCTTGGTTGTGCATGAAGCGGAAGTATATCATGATGTCGTTACTAATCTCGGGACCCAAACAGCCGAGAAATGATATTGATGTGTACCTCGCTCCATTGATCGAGGATTTGGTAAAATTGTGGAATAGCGGGGTCATTGTGTGGGATCGTCTGAGAAGAGAGCATTTCACCCTACGGGCTATGGTATTTTGCACCATAAATGATTTCGGCTCTTGGTAATTTGGCGGACTCTGATCTGAAAGGAGCAAAAGCGTGTCCTATTTGTGAAGAGGAGACCGAGAGCCTATGGTCGCCAATTCCAAGAAAGCGTGTATATGGGTCACCGTAGGTTTCTACCTCGAAGTCATCGATACCGTAAGATGGATGATAAATTTGATGGGAAGAGGAAGTCCGTTCGCACACATGACCTATGAGTGGAAGGCAAGTATATTCACGTGTAGAGGATATCGATGTTCAGTACGGAAAGAGCCATAAATCTATTCGTTCTAGGACCATTTGGAAGAAGAAGTCAATATTTTGGGACTTACCGTACTGGAAGGAGTTAGATGTTCGACATTGTATTGATGTCATGCACGTTTAGAAGAATGTCTGCGATAATTTGGTTGGTATCCTGCTGAACATACCTGGAAAGACAAAGGATGGTGTGAATGCTCATCGCGACATGGCCTACATGGGAATCAGGCCCAGGCTTGAAGTGATAGAGGAGGATGGAAAAGGTCCGTATATCCCGCTGCATGCTACACCCTGTCCAAGAAGGAGAAAGAGGACCTTTGCAAATGTCTCCATGGTATTAAAGTTCCATCTGGCTACTCCTCGAACATTAAGAAGCTTGTGTCCTTGGATGATTTGAAGTTATTGAGCATGAAGTCCCACGATTGCCATGTCTTGATGACCCAAATGCTCCCGGCTGCAATCCAAATATTACGCGAGAGGATGTCAGGTTTGCAATCACGAAGCTGTGTTACTTCTTCAATGCGATTTCCCACCGTCGTTCTTCGACGTCATGGTCCACCTTGTTGTTCACCTTGTTAGAGAGATTAAGATATGTGGACCCGCTTTCTTCGTTACATGTATCCGTTCGAGAGGTACATGGGTATATTAAAGTCCTATGTGAGGAATCGGTCAAGCTTGAGGTAGTATTGTGGAAGGTTATGGGATGAAGAGGTTATTGAGTTTTGTGTGGACTATCTCGGGAAAAGACAAGCAATCGGTGTTCTGTATCTCGCCACGAGGCGGACTTGTCGGCAAAGGAACCGTGGGGTCGAAACTAACGAGGCCACGGTTTGATATGTATTGCAAAGCGCATTTGTGATCTTGTAGCGAGCACGAAGTTGCAGGGTACATCGAGCAGCATAAGTTGATATTACGGGAAGAGAATCCACATATGGATGAGCTTTCCATCATGCGAGAACACAATGATAGATTTGTTACATGGTTCAAACAAACGGTAGAGTTCTCTCGTTAGTGAGAATGTTAAATGGTTGGTGACGGACCTAGATTTAATGTACGATATGGCGAAGTACGATATTAATGGGTACACCTTTTACAATCGAAAGTCAAGATCTGAAGAATCTTGTTCAAAACAGTGGTGTAAGCATAGATGCTCTTTCTGATGTACATCACTCGAAAGGAGGATCCTCAACGACAATGTACTCGTATTATGGGATGATCGAAGAAATTTGGGAGCTCAATTAAGGAATATACCAAATTCCATTATTCCGATGTAAGTGGGTAGGACTAACACATGGAGTGAAGGTCGACAAGAGAGGTTTTACTCTTGTGGATCTAAGCAGACTCGCCTATAAAGATGACTCGTTCGTACTTGCGAAGCAAGCAAATCAAGTCTTCTATGTGCGTGATCCGGCCAATCCGAGGTTGCACGTTGTCCTTCACAGCAAGCGGCGGATCGTTGGTGTCGAAAATGTCGTAGATGAAGAAGAATACAATCAATTCGATGAAATACCTCCATTTGCAGATGGGGCCTATCTTAGCGGGGATGACGACACACATCGAAGAAATTACGTGCGCGTAGATCATCAAGAAGGGTTATACTGTAACTAAAGGAACTATTGTATTGTTTGTTCATTTTATCATGCTGTTCATTTGCTTTAAGCCATTAGTGTTTAAGACATATGTTTTATCGTACCATTTGTTTGGGTAAAGTTGTACGGTTATAATCTCTCATGGAACATTGTGACATATTTGAAATCTACTTACTAGTTGGTCATTCATTTACATATCAAAAAATTTGTTTACATATTTTTCTTTTTGGGAAAGCTTCTAACTAGTCCAAAGTTTATTTACGGAAAATTTGGAAAAACCTGGACTTTATTTGCATAAGTTTTGACTTTTGCAGTCTTTAAGCTAGCTAGAATCATGCTTACAAAGTGAATTCTTGCATCTATTTTTAGTGCTAACTCTTTTTTCAAAAATTCTTTTTCGAAAAGACCTGTAATATCCCAAAGTATGTTTCTGCAAAATTTGAAATAATTCCAACTATATCTGTAAAAGCTGTGGCCTTTTTACTCTTTCATCAATGAATTCTACGAAATCAGACTTCATCATGCTTTGTGTGGAAAACCAATAGTGATTGATATTTGTGTCGGTTTTTTCTTCAAAACCGATAGTATTTATTTAATATTTGTGTCAGTTTTTTTATTGAAAACCGATAGTATTAGAGATCTACATATTGTGTCGGTTTTCTCTTAAAAACCGATAGTATTGTAAAAGTTCATAGTTGTGTCGGTTTTTAAATGAAAACCGATAGTAATATAGCACTTTTTGTCTCGGTTTTTTCTTGTAAACCGATAGTACTAGTTTGTGCCAGTTTTTCTTCAAAACCTGTTATAGTACTATTAGTGTCGGTTTTTTCTTCAAAACGATAGTATTGAACTAATATTTGTGTCGGTTTTTTATTGAAAACCGATAGTATTAGAGATCTACATATTTGTGTCGGTTTTCTCTTAAAAATCGATAGTATTTTAAAAGTTCATATTTGCGTCGGTTTTTAAATGAAAACCGATAGTAATAGAGGCCTTTTTGTCTCGGTTTTTTCTTGTAAACCGATAGTACTAGTTTGTGCCAATTTCTCTTCAAAACCTGTTATAGTACTATTAGTGTCGGTTTTTTCAACAAAACCGATAGTATTGAATTAATATTTATGTCGGTTTTTTTATTGAAAACCGATAGTATTAGAGATCTACATATTTGTGTTGGTTTTCTCTTGAAAACCGATAGTATTATACAAGTTTACATTTGTGTCGGTTTTTAAATTAAAACCGATAGTAAGAGAGAACTTTTTGTCTCGGTTTTTACAGGAAAACTGATAGTAATAGTTTGTGTCAATTTTTCCTTCAAAACCTGTTATAGTACTATTCGTGTCGGTTTTTCCTACAAAACCGATAGTATAGAATTAATATTTGTGTCGGTTTTTTTTATTAAAAACCGATAGTATTAGAGATCTACATATTTGTGTTGGTTTTTTTATTGAAAACCGACAGTATTAGAGATCTACATATTTGTGTCGTTTTTCTCTTAAATACCGATAGTATTGTAAAAGTTCATATTTGTGTCGGTTTTTAAATGAAAAACCGATAGTAATTATTTATAATTTGTGTCGGTTGTTAATTTAAAACCGATAGTATTGAATTAATATTTGTGTCGGTTTTTTTATTGAAAACCGATAGTATTAGAGATCTACTAATGGTAACTTTCATGAAGTGAAGAAACTAGGTCAATAGTTAACCCCAAATTATATACCCACGTATGGAAGAAAACAATAGACTGAATAATGTTCAAACTTTGAGAGCTTTACTGCAATAATTGAAAAAGAAAACCATAAAAAGGAAACAAGTCAAATCGAATTACTTTTGATGTGAGTGTGGAGCCGATTATCTTGATAAAATTTGCTCCGACTTACATTGCAAGTGCCTTTGCCAAGAGTGTTTTCCTGTTCCAGAGGCCCAAAAAGCAAAACACCTTTGTAGGGTGAAAAGGATCCATCTGAAGTTATATCGAAAATTCATTAAGCCAATTCAAGTATCACGAATTTCCTATAAGATTAATATGAAAAGGTACATCAATTAATAGGACATCCAAATTTATATATTTAGATAGTTAACTCAAACAACAATTTGCCTAAGAACCGTAAGATTACAAGAATGATGTTTTCAATTGCAAAATCTCCACATTTAGTTTATCTATTTAACTTGAAAGGTAAAATGTATTTGATGATGTTTATGAAATTTTCTATGCTTTCGTCATCAATTTCTTCATAAGCACTAGCCCTAAGCACAATTAGTGAATAAATATGCAATAATGTATGACAACTTGATAACAATTTACTGCTCCACAGGAGTTTAACAGATTTAATTTTTAACATATCAAGAGTAGGTTCAATTTTCAAGATAGAATCAACTAGTTAAAGGCTATCGCCTATAATATATGCAACGGAAAAACCATGTTAGCAATTTTGATATGGTTCATGAGACAGAGGGAATAATTTAGGATCATTTCGAAAGATGCAAGCATTTTTTGCAATCTCATTTTTCTCTACTATATCTAACTTTATTGTAGCAATCACTTTATTCTACAAAATAAGGTGAACATGTGCGATAATGTAAGCACCAAGTAAATTACAAAACCTTAGTTTTACAAGCTAGATTTTATGAACAAGTAGAGGCAAAATTTGAAGCAGCATTTTGGTGGGGATTTAGATATGCATTAATGTACTCTATAGTTGAAATTTCTGCTTGTAGCAAGACATGTTATGATATAATTTACATGTTTCATTTATGTCAAAGTAGCAATCAACAAACTTTGATATCCCAAAGTAGCACCTGTAATATCCCAAAGTATGTTTTGATGCCTTTTTCAATATTTTGTCATATGTGCTTCTGTACTCGTCATACTATTATGCAACTTTAGACTCTGTTAATTGAGATAGCTATTTCAATTATAATTGCATATTATTTTCCTTTTTCATCTCAGCATATGTTAGAGTTTAGGTTGCGTAACCTACGTCTCCCGTTCGAGAGTGCTTATTTATAAATATGCCGGAATGACATATTTATAAGCAAGCAGTCTCGAATTGTCCACGTGTTTTGGACGATTCGAGGATATGTGGTTGAGCAAGTTCTCGACTGTTGTACAACTCACGAGTAGGTTTCGTAGTGTTTCCTGGTGTTCTCCGGATACACACCCCTCACGACAGGTTGTCGAGACGTGTATCTAGAGAACAGCGGGGAGATGCTGTCGAAATTTTCTCTGGAGTTGTACAACGGCTCAGGAACTTGTCCGAACCACATATCCTTGAATGGGATTAGACCAAACCTATTTAGAGATTAGGAGTTATCGTTAAATGCGTATTTAGTTGGTCAACATATAGACTTTTCTTGAAGATCATTCGCTCATCATTTACTCTCTTGCAATATGCTAGAACAATGACATGCTATGAATTATCCATTGACTGTTGCTTGGATGATTTATTGTGAAGTTCACATAATAGCTACAATTGCTTTCTCTCATGTCAAATATTTGTCCATATTAGATAGGAAAACTCAAAATGTCGCAATTAGAGCATCGGCTCATCTCGAGAAAAGAGTAGAAGGTGCTCTGAGGGGCGACCAACTTCAAGTGTCGAGCCGAGCCAAGTTCGAAATGTCGAGGGGCCGAGTAAAGTGAGGAAGGCCCGAGGACCGAGCAAAGAGGCCACAGGGAGAACGCCGCAAATTCTCCACTTCAATGCGACCGGCGTTTGCACGGGTCCTCCCAAGTGTAAGGGCGATACCGCTCATTCCTCGGCAACTTGTGAGGAGAGAGTTCCCATAACGGTTAAGGATTGGAGAAAGGAGGTCGTCGAAAGCGGAAGAACCGGTGTGGGGCGAGGTTAAGGAAAATGGATTATAGAAGAGGAGGATGAAAACAATGCCAGTGATGCGCCTTGAAGAGGATGGGTGTGGCTCGAGGCGCCGGGGTCTACATGCACAAAGTGAGTACGTCTTTGAAAGGCCGTACACCATTCGAGAGGTATTCGTTCGTGACTCCCGATGTTTGGGAGGAGTTCACGAGGATCAAGAGTACGCCCGAGGCAGAGGAGATGAGACAGAAGAACGTTGCTGCCCAGAGGCTGAACACGCATGCGCACCACCTCGGTTCAGGCTGCTACGAAGGGAAGAAAGCAGAATGGGCACGACTAGCCGAGGAGTGCGCCAACTCCGGGACAGCGATGCCTTACTCGCACATATGTGAGGAGAGGGCATGTGACTGGGTATTAGCGAGGACAAAGAAAACCGCGGACGGGCAACTGGTAGTACCAAACCCCACTACCGCGCAAGTCGTCTCCACTATCGTAAGATATCAAACTTACTACATTGCGATGAGACTATTCCTCGTATTTGAGATCTAATTCGTACTCGCTTCTTGCGGAGGAGGTAAGCGAGAGGAAAGAGCAGGGGACCTTTCTTAGCCAAGGGTCAAATGACATCCTATCCTCTGCGACCGGGAAGCCTGACCATAAGGGCCGGGTGCTTGCCGCAGGGTCGGGGCATACGAAGAAGTCCTACTTCCAAGATGCTGCTACGAGTACCAGATCAAGAACATGGGAGGCACGTGCGGAGTGCTTGAAGGACACGCTTAGGGAGCAACTGAGGGAGGAGATCTCGGAGGAGATGAGGGTGCAGATGATGGCACATGAGGAGCGCCTAAGGGCCGATATGATGGCGATGATCTCCCAGAGTCAGAGCCAGATGCCCCCGCCTACTGTACAAAAACCTGTGCCCCCACCAAGTAGCTGCGGTTCCAAAAATGATAAGTCCAGTCCCTAGCTGAAGGTAATAATTAATTTTGCCTAACTTAATGGTGCGAGGGTAACTCTTCATATGTTTTCTCTCAAGTTGCGCACTTTTTGCAGGCGCCTACCAAGTGCCAGCTCACCCTGACGGAAGATGGATTTCCTGTTGAGGCTGCACACGGGGTTGCATTTCCATGCAAGGAGATCGACACGGTGCATGGTCAACTTTTGGAGAAGGGCTACATGAGGGTCCAGGTGGACTACGTCCACGAAGCCTTCTTATCACATGTGCTCGAGTTCCGCCCCAACGAAGACATCACCACTCTCGGGCTAGCGCGGATGTCGTTCATCAAGTGGCCCACGACAGGCATCGTACTGGTCAAGGTAAACATCCCTCACGTCTTTTGTACCATTCCAGTAGTATTGCAACAAGTTACTTAATTGTGCTCGTGCTTTGTAGGTTCCTACCGTACCTGCGCCTGCTCCCACGACCGTGACGAGCCCTGCACAAAGTACAGAGCTGGTGCATAAAAGGATTAGCACGACAACCACAAAACCACTGGAGGCCTCTGCTAAAAAGGCTAGGCTCACAAAGGCAACAGCGCTGCCTTAGGTACATGAAAAGCCCACTGCCCCGGCCACAGAGAAGCCTTATGAATTTAAGGCCTACGTACATGGAAAGCCCTTTCTGCCTCCCAGCAAATTGAATGCTCTAGGCATATAGACTCGACAGCTCCATGGATGGTACGTTGACAAAGCAAAAGAGAGCGGCGTATCGACTTCAATGTTAGATCTGAAAGGGACATTTCCACCGCGAGGAGGATGGGACATTCGATTAGTTTTGAGGATCTGTTCAATGCATACCAACCGATAGCCATCGATATTTCTCTCATGCGATCACGGGCCGTGTGAGTATCGCACCACGTTGCACGACCTTATGACTTCCACGATTTTGCATTACGCTTTTAACATTCAATGCGAGTTGCGAGGCGATGAGGCGTGAGTCGTGGCGAATCGACATCTAGTTGGGTTAAATCGACCACGAGCTTGTGTCGCGACGATGGCTAGGCTTCAGCGGAATAGGTTGCCTCCTACATCAAGAGGGCATTGCAAGTGAGTCAAGAAGGACTTTATTCTACTCCGTACCACGAGGAGTAAGTGCTACTTCACCGTTCAATTACTTCTACGCCCAAACCGTATGTGAACTTATTTTCTTCGCTACATACCATTTAATAAGCAACCACTGGTGCTTCGTCTGAGTGACAACAAAGTGTACACTTTTAATTCGGTTGATAAGAGACCGATGGTCTCGCGATCAAGCCTCCTTTGGAGCGATAAGTGCACCACTCTTATCTAACATTTTACGTATTTAACTCGTTCATTATTTTTTACTCAACGCGTCTCTCCAATGTATATAGGGGTTTCAAGGAATACGTCGAGCGGGAGGGACACACGACGACAAAAGGGCTCCAAGGTGGAGTATGTCCGCTTCATGGTACAAGTGGCTATCATATATAAGATTTAGATCTTGACATATTTTCTTCGTCTCTTAATTTATTTTCTTTCTTCACAGTGTCATCAGTGGCAGCGATGACCATTGTGGTTTGTATGTCATGCAACACATGGTGATCTTGATTGCCGGCTCAGACCATTTCCCTAAGGTAGTACATGCATTATTATACAATTAGTCTTTCACATAGCAATTTGAAAACTTAAATTAGAGCACTCATTTCTATTTTGCGGCATACCAATATCCCCGAGAAGAGTATAGACAACACTGCACTCAACAAGATACGAGACCACTTATGCGGTGGTCTGGATAGAATGCTTGTCGGAGGGCTGACGGTTTAGAGATCCCGAAAGCTCCTACTAGACCAGATGTGAACAATATTACATATCCGAATGCGATTGCATGTATGCGGTTAAGCATGTTTACGTTCTATTTTGTTAACGAATGTGATATGTGTTTGTTGTAACATAGTGTTCATGTTCTTTGAATGTGATATGTTGTATGCGTAATTTACGTGTGAATGTGATATGTGCATATTGTGTGGAATATGTGCTGATTGGAAGGTGAATTAGAAAATAGCACAGCACATCCCTTCATCTCTATCGGTTCTCACAAGAAAATGATAAAGATGTGATGCTCATTTGTATCGGTTCTTTGTAAGAAGCGATAGGGATGATAGACTCATCTCTATCGGTTCTATATAAGAAGCGATAGAGATGATGGTATTCATCTCTATCGGTTCTTTGTAAGAAGCGATAGAGATGATTCGATCATCTCTATCGGTTCTTTTTAAGAAGCGATAAGAACCGACTGTAATAATGTCGCCTCATCTCTGTCTCATGACTTTGTGTCGCCACCAGAACCGACTGTGATATAAAAAAGAATCGATTGTGATGTATATTTGTGTAGTAGTGGATTTTGCTTTGGCTCGACTTGGCTCGGCTCGTTGGCTCGATTCTAAAAATACTTCCAAAGTATAAATAAAATGATATTAAATCAAACTATGTCAATTTCAGAAAAAACTCAAAAAAATAAAAATTTAGCTCGATTTCCACCCTACACATAGTCCTCTTTTTTGCTTTTTTTTTACCATGAAAGTCACTTAATCAGGCTCCGATGATCCGCTCCCTGTGCAATAGTGTACATATTAATTCTTTAACTCTGTTTAATTGATTGGCAGACCTTCGCTTCCATTTTTTTTTTGAAAAAAAACAAGCAGGTGCCGTCGTCGCATGCATGTCCACCAGATTAGTTAATCGTGATTAGCTATAACCAACCAGTATTTAGTTCGTAGTAGTAGCAGTCCGCTCTCTCCTTTAATCACAAATAGTTGTCGTTATATATGTACAGTTAAATTTTCATAATTTTAACTATTAATATCTTTTAAATATTTAAATTGAATACATGAAAATTATACGAGTAGATTTGTCTTGAAGAGTATTTTCATAATATTATAATTTGTTAGATTTGACAAACATATTATAACTGAAATTAATAGTCTAAGTTATGTTTTAAACACCACATCGATATTCAAAACATAACTATTATCTGTAACGGGAGAGGAGGGAGAGTACTATCCTGTTGTGGAGCAGCGCTGATTACGATCCATGGAGACGAACTGGGCGAGGAAGAGGGTGACCCGAGCGAGCGAGCTGAGGAGGCGGTGGACGTGGCCCACCGACGGCCGGCTTCGGTGTCGTGGACGCGCTCCCGTTCACAGGAAGGCCGATGTCCCCACGCCCACCACATGCAGGCAGCCAGCCACTCATGCACGCACAACGACACAGCAAAATATCCTTCATTTTTGCAGCAGGGGCCGGTTAGCTAGGAATCATTTGGCATTTTGCCTTTGGTCTAATCTTTTTTAAGTTTGATCTTCTTTTTAATGAAATTGTAAATGCAGCCACTTTCTCATCATGGATGCAGTGGCAATAATTTACTGTGCGGAGATTAGATAGGCTGTTGCCTTAATGCATTTAGGATGTTTTGATATTCAATTGCAAAATCTGTAACGGGTCGTGCCTTGTAAATATCGTTATAGAAATATCTAAGAATAATAAAATTTCGAAGAACAGATACTAATCATGAAAGTTCTATCGAGAGGGTTAGGGAAGAAACATATTACAGACCGTTCTATTTAAAAACCGTCTGTGATCAACTTATATCATAGACAGTTCTTTTAAAAACCGTCTATCATATGTGTTTTCACAATCAGTAAGAAAACCGTATGTGATATGTATCGTAATATCACTGATACATACTTACAAACAGTTCAAAAAAAGGTATAAGAAGATGTATGTGTAGGATTGATTGATCGTGGACCTATATGAGAGTGGTACAAGGTGTATGTGTATGATTGATTGATCATCGATCTTCGTGAGAGTGCAATAATTGATATGTACTAGAATATTTAGGTAGTATTTTTTTTACGAAAGAGAGCCCTAGCGGGCTTAAACCTCTGGATTAGTGCCAATTTTTTTTGATCGGGAGGGATAAAGATAAGAGCTTACATAAGTGCCTCGACAAAAACGCAGAATACATTAATCATGAAGCCGAGGGGCAAATCTAGGGAAAAAAAGTTACCAGGAACGTCGGAGTCATTATAAACTCATAAAACTTATAACTTGTAAAAAAAGAATTATATATTTATATACTAAAGGAACCATGTGCGTTGTACTAGAAGATGTCGATGTCGCTTGACCCCGACGATTACACTGTAAATCCACCCCTGTGAAGCCCTATCGATCGTGCCTATGCGAGCATTCGTCATCCTTGCCGGTGGCTCAGATCGAGCGGCAACTGAATGGCGATCAACAGCGGCTCCAAGGAAGTGGAGCCTCCCCTTAGGGCAACTTTACCTTGGTATTATACAGAGAAAGAGGAATTTTACAGCGTATATACTAGTAGCATATGATAAGTAGTAGAGATAAGATATAGTTATTAATTTGTTGATGATATTCCTAGTGCTTTTCTATCGAAGAGAGTATACATAATACTAGTTAATCTGATTTATTGAATCGAAAAAAAATAAAATATTCATATTAAATTTAGTCTACTATAAAAAAAAATCTCAGCATGGAAGTGGGTCCTGGGCCCTCTCTACCCTGTTGAATCGGAATTCATTTGTATGGATGTACAAGTACAAGTTGGATCCATACACGTACTTACGCATGCACGCTACACTCACATCCACACCCACCCACTCACGTGGATGTTTCCTAGCACATATCTAAACAAAATTAGAAGCTTAATCTCACATAGCACCTGGTGTGTTTCCTAGCACATATCTCACCTTGCCGCACGCATTCTGGCCTGAACATTTGGAAATTTTTGTTATATTAGCTTTCTGCGTATTCGTATTTTCAAAAATTGCCATCGAAGCAATGAAATTGTGAAAATAGCCTCCTGAGCCCTCTGTATCGCTACCCCAGATCGCGGCTTTTTTCCCCCGCCGGACCCACCTTGCCATTGCACAGAGTCCTTGCTCCGCTGCGATCAAGCAGAGCGATGGGCCCACCTTGCCGCCTGCCGGGGGCGGCTCGCTACACACGCCTGCGGTGGGCCCATCTTGTCGCTCGGCTGGGCAGCGACTCCCACGCCTCCCCCTTCCACGTGCCTCAGCCGTAGTTTCGCAGCCCAGCCCCCTCACCCACGAGTCAAGCTGTCGAACACGGCCTCGGAGAAAAGAGCATCTGATTCTTGTTTACATCACATCCATCCATCCCCTCTGTGCGCCGAAAGCATCGACCGGTGTCCGTATTTGCTGCGCATGGTCTCAATTCTCATGCTATAAATTACGACTGCTGCGATGGTTTGCAGCAGACAGTCGGTGAGGGTAAGAAACCAGTGCTAGAGCAAGGGAGTTTGGGAGTTTTTGAGGGAGCTGAGATAACCGAGAAGGCAAGGAGGACAGGCGAGGAAAGAAGGGTAAGTACAAAAACAAGCAGAAAGGAAAATTTGAGATCAGATATCTGGAGGAATTTAGTCGGTGTCTATAATTTGGTGGCATTTATTTTTAGATTAACATTGTTACGTAGTATTTGATTCGGGATTCTTATTTTGCAGGTATTGTTTATGAAGATTATTTTGTACGCTGTTCGGGCTTTAGTGATCTTCAGCAAACCTTGAGGAAGGTTAGTATGAAATCTTCGGGGATAATAGTATAATAATATTGGAATATTAGCATAATTAGTGTAAGTAATAGTACATAAAACCTCAGTATTACTACAACGAGCAGTAGATGAAATGAGAAATTTTATACTGTATTAGCTCCCTGCGCATTCGTATTTTTAAAAATAGCCTCCGTAACGACAAAATTGCGTAAATAGTATGACATGATATGACAGTAGTAGTGTATTGAGTAGTACGTGAAATAGGACATATTGGTGTGATGTTAGTGCAAGTAGCAGTATATAAAATGACTATATTGATGTAATAAGTAGTTAATGAAATGATGATACAAGGCGTAAATAATGGTGTGTATTTAGTGTGATTTTATTGGAATTAATAATACATGGCATAACGGCATTTGTACATGTGAGGTCAATAATAGTGTATTTAGGAGCACGTAAAACAATTATACATGACATAAATAATATTGTAATGTTAGCAAAATACTAGTATTACGAATATTATAATATTAGTGTAGTACTAGCAGAATATGAAAGATTTAGTACTGCGTACAATAGTAGTAATAGTGCACAATGTATGCATAACTGTAACAATTACGTTAACAGTAGGACGTGAAAATCGATGATGCCCGCATTTTCTATCGCACTAGTTTTTACGAAGGTAACGAACTGTACATTTGGATATAATGGATGTGCGCCATTTGTTATGGTAGGTACTAAATGGCAGATATGCAAGATTTATTCGTGTTTTATGGCGACGGCGTTGTTCGAGATGGTCCATGTGGGGTGGACCTTTCGAATTGTGAACGGAAGGTGATCTTGGCTCCGGGTCTGATGGAGATGGGCCTGGGCGAGCTCCGTAGGTGCGTGCGGAGCGCATTTGACGGGGAGACCTCCCGAAAGAAGCTTGTAATCGAGGCTGTACATGCCAGAGCTGTGGCAGGTTCGATAGACTATTTGTGGGCGCTCTGCAAGATCGCGGGCAGTGCATAGTGGGGGCAATACATGCAAATTGTGATGAACCCTTAGGCGCAGATACACTGTCGCCCGATGGTTTATGTGCGCTTTCTAGATAGAGGAGAAACCTCAAGTCCTCGTGCTACCAGTGGCGATTGCGCCGCCGTCGAAGCATCCTCTGGGAGCATCCGGGAGGACATTACTGCTGATGAATTTCAGCCAAACGAAAACATTGGGTAGTAGTGGTCCGCTCGCATTGACTGTCACGAGCACCTAGAAGACTTGGAGGACGTAGCAACATCCGACGATGATGAGGACGTCCGCACAGATAGCAGTGAAGATGACGATGCAGCTCCCATCGGTGGTATTGTGTCCACTGATGTGGATTATGTGTCTTGTTGCCTCGATGATTTGGCGATGTCTTCCCTCGTGTTGCCGGACGAAGGCAGCCATGGTTGAGCCTTCGATCAGCATACTCTACTGGTAGGGCAACGATTCCCTACAAAGAGTGCTGCCTAGCAGGCAATTGCAAGATATGTGGTGAACATCAGCCGCGCATACCGGGTGTATAGGTCAAACCCGGATACGTACATTGTGAAGTGCCTGGATCCTGAGTGTCTCGGCAAGATCCGTGCGCAGAGATTGAAGGCCGCGAGTTCGGGCTTCAGAATAACCGTCCTGACGGATCACACTTGTGTGCTTGCTGAGCCACTGCACAAGCACAGAAATGTGATGTCCTCATATGTGACCATCCTGATTTCTCACTTGGTCACGGCGGACGTCACCATTTCGTCGAAACTACTGATGACTGACGTGGTTAACATGGTGGGATATCCTGCTAGCTACGGCAAGGTGTGGCGAGCGAAGAAGAAAGTAATAGAGATGATGTACGGCTCGTACGAAGAGGCATACAACCTTGTTCCACGGATGCTTCACCAGATTGCTGAAGCCAATCAGGGGACCTACATCAACAAGATGGAGAGACCATACCCCACAAAGGGTCCAAACTGTTTCATCCTGGACCATGTGTTTTAGGCATTCAGACCAGCCATTCGGGGGTTCAAGTACTGTCGACCTGTTCTGACCATGGACGGTACTTTCCTATCTGGCAAGTACAAGGGCACCATACTGATGGCGGTCGCTGCCGACACCAATGACCAGCTACTCCCGGTGGCCTATGCGATCGTGGAAAGCGAGAACACAACGAGTTGGTTGTGGTTTCTAGCCAATGTTAAGTAGTCAGTTGTCCAGGACCGCCCGAACGTATGCCTCATCATAGACAGGCATGCTGGGTAAATGTCGGCCATCAGCACCATGCAAGAAGGTACACAGCCACCGTACCAATGGAATGATGTCATCAATCGATGGTGCATGAGGCATCTTGCCGCGACCTTGCACAGGTCATTCCGCAGCACGGAAGTCATGAAGACATTTGTGGGATATAGATTCCAGGGGATCCTCAGGAAAGGCCCAAGATGAAGGCCCAGAAGATGTGCTTCACATCAAGCTTCTTAACCGTACGGAAAGGGATATATCATAACGGAAGTTGAACTTGTGTTTAGAAATGATAGATCTGATTGTAATCCAGTCGTTAGAAGGATAGATAAAGATGTAAACTCGTCCTATAACCGACTAGAATCTTGTAACCGATCGAAATCTCTTATCCGATCGGGACTCAGATGCCGCCCCACCCCGCTATATAAGGGAGAGGCGGGCAACAACGAGGGGATCCGATCATCCAAGCATAGAGCAATCAAGCCATAGAGCATAGAACACCTCATATCGCCCGAGCATATTGTGCTTTGAGCAACCCGGATCAAAGAGATCCATATAATCCCAGCACACGGATTAGGGTATTATCTCCTCGCGAGAGCCTAAACTCTGTATAAACCCCTTGTCTTGTGTGACCTTGAGTTTGAGATCGAGCACCTACCCCATAAATTCATTGCCGACTACAAAAGTCGGCGGTTAGTGCGCCGGTAGGGGTAGCGCTTCAATCTTTTCCTCTGACTTCGATGGCGTCAGCCGCGGATTTATCTCGGCGGGCTTTACCTTGAAGCTTTGGATTTCGTCGCTAATATGCATGGAGAGCTTGTCGGCTGGATAAAAACCGGATCAATCGGCGAGAATCCGGGACGAACCATCTGGTACATTACCTAACTTATCCGGAAAACGATCGGCTCCATTAAGGCGGCTGCGATTTTGCGGCATCTTCTCAATTGAAGGACAGATGACCGATCTCCATCAAGAAGATCATGACGTCGCGGAAGAAGATCGCCGACGTAAGGGTAAGGAGATCAAAACGCGGTCTCTCCGATCTTTGGGTCGCAATGTCCGGGAGGACATCCTGCAATCTAAGTTGGGAGATCAGTCCGTCTTCCGCACGCCGATGCAAAACGTCGTCGGTTCGAAGACGCTCCTCGACGCGCTGGACCCGATGATTGCATCGGACAGTCCAGCAGCCCCGATTGTGGCTCACATTAAGGCTATGGTGACGGCGGTAGCTATCCAGCAAAATCAGGAGAAGCCGGCTGGAGAAGCGCACTCGCGCTCTAACGCGGCCACTTGTGTCGCCAGCAGTCGGACTGCAACCAGCCGGAGCGTTGGCAGTCGGCGCCACGCACCGCCCTCGAGGCGCTCGGCGGATCCTTGACCGCGACCTGCTGCTAGGACATCACGGCGGCGGCGAGAGCAAAGCGAGGAAGAAAGACATGGGCGCCGCGGCGACTTTGGCGTTTGGCGCAAGCTACAATCGGCGGAACGGCCAATGCACGATGACCACGACGATCGCAGATTTCATCATCGCCGGAGTGGAAGTGACGATGAACGCCGAGTCAATGACTCGCCGCGCCGAACCTCACCTCGACGTTTTGACGGTCATCACCGAGCTAGAAGATCTCCACGCCGGAGTCCACCCCAGTGAGATGAAAGATCCATCGATGGGATCCGAGCATTCACTCCCCGGCTTCGTCGAGTGGTTTGGCCCGAGGGATTCAACCTCAAAGGCATTGTAAAGTTCGACGGGGAGCGAGACCCAGAAGCTTGGTTGCAGGTCTACGCCCTGGCGGTCAAGGCAGCAAGAGGAAATCAGACCGTCATGACGAACTATTTGCCGGTCAATCTCAGCCCCTCGACACAAGCATGGCTCCACAGGCCTCCACGCCAACTCGGTAGACTCTGGAGTGACTGTGCGAGCAATTCATCGCCCGACTTCGGGGACCTATGAGAGGCCGTACTCAGTGGGACTGTGTCACCGCACGGAAGAAGGATGAAACGAGAGACTTCATCCGCGCTTCATGCGAAGAAGAACACCGTCGAGAGGCGTGTCGAGGCGGTGGTGGTGGCGGCCTTCGAGAAAGGGTAGCGATCCGATCTTATTAAAAAATGTCCAGAAGCCCCGACCTCCGTAAAAGAAATGTTTGCGTTAGCCGACCGCTACGCCACGGCCTCAGATGCTCTGGCCGAGCGGCAAGAAGATCATCCCACACAAAAAAGCAAGGACGATAAGCCCGAGTCCTCTAAACACAAGGATAGGAAACGCAAGGGCGAGGAGCTGGTCGCGGTAGCCGAGCATAACCGGCCCCGAGCCACTCGGAGAGAGGCACCCGACTACAGCACCGTCATGGAAGCGATCTATCCTTTCCACCTCAAGGGAAAGCACGCCGCCAAGGACTGCTTCACTCTGAAGTGTTTTGCGCGCTAAAGTCAACGGCAACCAGCCCCAGCCAAGGGCGAAGTTGCTCCAGCGAAGAAGAAGGAACTCCCGGATGAAGAAGATTTCCAGGAGCCCGAGTAGGAGCTAAACTACATCTCTGAGGGCTCAAGCTGGATCTGAGTCAAGCGGAAGCAAAACTCACCTTCGGAGATCAGCGATGGAACTTGCGACTCCTCAATATCTGAAATGGTGCGAGGTCGATCACCTTTGGCCGTAGAGATCACCCCGCAGGTCCCACATCCGGTAAGTTTCCTCTCGTGCCGGCCGGTTGTGCGCAGCGTGAAGCTCAAGAGGTTACGATTGGCGGCGGAAGTGGGCTCAACGTCCTGTTCACGAAACTTTCGGCGACATGAGCATCCCCCGTTCGGAGCTGAGGCCAAGCACTCAGCCTTTCCACGGAGTAATCCCCGGGGCGTCCTCGTTCCCCCTCGGACAGATTTCATTACCCGTTACGTTCGGGACCAAGGATAATTTCCGGACCGAATTCATCAATTTTGAGGTAGCCAATTTCGAGACGGCGTATCATGCCATCTTGGGAAGGCCCGTGTCGACTTTTTTAGTCGGCAATGAATTTATGGGGTAGGTGCTCGATCTCAAACTCGAAGGTCACACAAGACAAGGGGTTTATCTGAGTTCGAGCTCTCGCGGAGAGATAATACTCTAATCTGTGTCTTTGGGATTATATGGATCTCTTGGATCCGGGGTTGCTCAAAGCACAATATGCTCTAGGCGATATGAGGTGTTCTATGCTCTATGGCTTGATTGCTCTATGCTTGGATGATCGGATCCTATGTTGTTGCCGCCCTCTCCCTTATATAGCGGGGTGGGGCGGCTTCTGAGTCTGATCGGTTTGGAGATTCCGATCGGTTACAAGATTCTAGTCGATTAATAGGATAGAGTTTACATCTTTATCTACCTATTAACGACTCGGATTACAAACCGTATCTATCATATCTAAATATAAGTTCAACTTCCTTTAGGATATTTCCCCTTGTGCAGCGGCAATGGGCACGATGCGGGAGTATCTTACGGCCTCCCTCTTGGGCTTGTCATGAGGGTACCGAGTTCTTATATTCCACAGTAGCCCCAGAGTCCTTTGCGATCGAGTTGCGCCTTCTGATTGCAGCCCAGCCGAGTCATGCTTCATGCAAGTGCTTCCAGTTCTTGATGCGACTTCCGACTAGTTTTCCTTTCGGTAGAGTGCCTGTTGTAGGCAAAGAGATCGTGAAGGACTCAATAGAGCTCCACGCGTTAAACTTTTAGTGGTTCCTAGCCCCATTATTGGAATTACAGCGATCGGCTCATCTTGGGACATCTTGTATCCCAAAGCGATATCTGAAGTCAAAACGCTTTTCCTTCGAGGCAAAATTCAGCGCCACTCCTTTAAATTCATTCGTCGCGAAGTTCTTGATGTAAATCGTTGAGCGTTAGCTCACACACATCGCATCAAATTTAGTAGCCACAAATCATGTATATGCGAGAACTTAGGCAATGTAAAAACAATTCACTCGGATGTGATGTCAGACTGGTGTATATATAATTTTAGAGTTTTTTACTCTTTTTCCTTATTGATTTTGAATTCATCCGAGTGGTTTGACTCTTTTTGTTTAAGCACTCTACCCGACTAGTCTAGCACCCGACGTTGGGAGTCGGCTCATGGCTCTTTTTCCCAGGCACGTGTTTTGGGTGACTAAAGTTTGCCGTTCATGGGGTAGAGCTTCATAACTTGGAGTTATTGCACTCGAATTCACTTGCAATCGTTAAGCAAAAGAAGAAAAATACAACTCAGAAAAAGATGTGAGCATGCGCACACTATTAGGTGTAGCCCCCGACTTACTGCTTAGTTGTGGGTCAACTAAGTAGCAAGTCAGGAAAGTCAACAATTATATTTATAATGACATAATTGAGTAAAAACCGACTTAGCTGCTTTATGCTCCATATGTTGTCGACGATCATGCCATCTTTGCTCGCGGCGCAGGCGAAGGCTTGTAGATGAGCTGTAGGCGGCGCTCGGGGCGTAAGCGTGGCTCGTGGCCGTGCCGAAGGTGGCGCTCGGGGCGCAGGCGTAGGCTCGTGGCCATGACGAAAGTGGCGCTCGGGGTGCAGGCGTAGGCTCGTGGCCGTGCCGAAGGTGGCACTCGGGGCGCAGGCGTGGCTCATGGTCGTGCCGAAAGTGGCGCTCAGGGCACAGGCGTGGCTCATGGCCGTGCCGAAAGTGGTGCTCGAAGCGCGGCGTAGGCTCGAGCCGTCGCGGCGTAGGCTCGTGGCCGTGCGAAGGTGGCGCTTCGAAGCGCGGCGTGGCTCATGGCCGTCGCGAAAGTGGCGCTTCGAAACGCAGCGTGGCTCATAGCCCGTCTGCGAAAGTGGCGCTTCGAAGCGCGGCGTAGGCTCGTGGCGTGTCGAAGTGGCGCTTCGGGCGCAAGCGTGGCTCTGGCCGTCGCGAAAGTGGCGCTTCGAAGCGCGGCGTAAACTTGAGGTCGTCGCGGCGTAGGCTCGTGGCCGTCTGCGAAAAGTGGCGCTTCGAAGCGCGGCGTGGCTCATAGCCGTCCCGAAAGTGGCGCTTCGGCGCGGCGTGGCTCTGGCCGTCTGCGAAAGTGGCGCTTCGAAGCGCGGCGTAGGCTTCGTGGCCGTCTGCGAAGTGGCGCTTCGAAGCGCGGCGTGGCTCTGGCCGTGCGAAAGTGGCGCTTCGAAGCGCGGCGTAGGCTCGTGGCCGTCTTGAAGGTGGCGCTTCGAAGCGCGGCGTAGCTCTGGCGTCGCGAAAGTGGCGCTTCGAAGCGCGGCGTAGGCTTCGTGGCCGTCTGCGAAAGTGGCGCTTCGAAACGCGGCGTGGCTCATGGCGTCGCAGCGAACGTGGCGCTTCGAAGCGCGGCGTGGCTCATGGCGTCTGCGAAAAGTGGCGCTTCGAAGCGCGGCGTAGGCTCGTGGCCGTCACGGAAGGTGGCGCTTCGAAGCGCGGCGTGGCTCATAGTCGTCTGCGAAGGTGGCGCTCGAAGCGCGGCGTAGGCTCGTGGCCGTCTGGAAGGTGGCGCTTCGAAGCGCGGCGTAGGCTCGCGGCCGTCCCGAAGGTGGCGCTTCGAAGCGCGGCGTGGCTCATAGCCGTCGCGAAAGTGGCGCTTCGAAACACGGCGTGGCTCATAGCCGTCGCGAAAGTGGCGCTTCGAAGCGCGGCGTAGGCTTCGTGGCCGTGTCGAAGTGGCGCTCGGCGCAAGCGTAGCTCTGGCCGTCGCGAAAGTGGCGCTTCGAAGCGCGGCGTAGGCTCGAGCCGTCGCGAGCGTAGGCTCGTGGCCGTCTGCGAAGTGGCGCTTCGAAGCGCAGCGTGGCTCATGGCCGTCGCGAAAGTGGCGCTTCAGCGCGGCGTGGCTCTGGCCGTGCGAAAGTGGCGCTTCGAAGCGCGGCGTAAACTCGTGGCGTCTTAAAAAAGTGGCGCTTCGAAGCGGCGCGTGGCTCTGGCCGTCGCGAAAGTGGCGCTTCGAAGCGCGAGCATAGGCTCGTGGCGTCTGCGAAGTGGCGCTTCGAAGCGCGGCGTGGCTCGTGGCCGTCGCGAAAGTGGCGCTTCGAAACACGATCGTAGCTCATGGCCGTCGCGAACGTGGCGCTTCGAAGCGCGGCGTGGCTCATGGCCGTCTTAAAAGTGGCGCTTCGAAGCGCGGCGTAGGCTTCGTGGCGTCGCGGAAGGTGGCGCTTCGAAGCGCGGCGTGGCTCATGGTCGTCTGCGAAGGTGGCGCTCGAAGCGCGGCGTAGGCTCGTGGCGTCGCGGAAGGTGGCGCTTCGAAGCGCGGCGTAGGCTTCGCGATGCGTGCGAAGGTGGCGCTTCGAAGCGCGGCGTAGGCTCGCGGCCGTGCCGAAAGCCGTGTGGGAGCGCAAGTGCGCTTCACCTACCGGCTTTTGCTGATTTTGCGAAATTGCGGCCGCTATCACAATGGCCTTGATTTGGGCCACGATCGGGACCGCCGGGCTATCCGATGCAATCATCGGGTCGATTTGTCGAGCGTCTTGGAAGCGACGGCGTTCGCATTGGCGTGCGGAAAACGGCTTGATCTCTCAACCTGGATTGCAGGAGGTCCTCGTGGACATTGCGGCCGCGATATCGAAGCGATCGCACCTGCACCTCCTTACCCTTACGAAGACGATCTTCCCCCGCAGCTTCCTTTTCTTCTTGTCGGCGTTGGAGATCGGTCTTTCGCTCTTCTATCGCGAAGATGCCACGAAGATCGCAACAATTCCTTGCGACGCCGACTGGTTTGCCGGCCAAGTCAAAGTGACATATCTGAGATGGGTTGGCCTGGTCTTTACCAGATCGGATCTGGTTTTGGACCAGACAGACAAGCTCTCCGCGCGCATCTGCGACGAAGTCCAGGTTTCCGAAGCGGAATTCCTGACCGGAGACGAAGGTGGCGACGAATCCACCGATTCCTGCCATCGAGTCTGTGGGAAATGATTATAGCGCTTCCCCTACATGGCGCGCCAACTGTCGACTTTTGTAGTCGGCAATGAATTTATGGGGTAGGCGCTAGATCTCAAACTCGAAGGTCACACAGGACAAGGGGTTTATCTGAGTTCGAGCTCTCGCGGAGAGATAATACCCTAATCACGTGTCTTTGGGACTATATGGATCTCTTGGATCCGGGGTTGCTCAAAGCACAATATGCTCAGGCGATATGAGGTGTTCTATGCTCTATGGCTTGATTGCTCTATGCTTGGATGATCGGATCCTATGTTGTTGCCCGCCTCTCCCTTATATAGCGGGGTGGGGCGGCTTACAGAGTCCTGATCGGTTTGGAGATTCTGATCGGTTACAAGATTCTAGTCAGTTAATAGGATAGAGTTTACATCTTTATCTACCCTATTAATGACTCGGATTACAACCGTATCTATCATATCTAAATATAAGTTCAACTTCCTTTAGGATATTCCCCTTGCGCACGGCAGCGGGGCCTAACGTGGGGAGTATGTTCTGGGCCTCCCTCTTGGGCTTGTCATGAGGGTACCCGGGTTCTTATTTTCCACAACATGGTTGTCGGTATGTGACCATCTTGATCTTTGGAGTGATCATCTTGTTTTATCACACTTGAGTTTGTGTCACATTGGTCATTTAGCCATGTGATGTCCATATCATCCTCCCCCTCTTGAAAAGGAGTCGTCCTTGACTCTAATTGTCCAATGTAGGGAGAAAGGTCGGAGGCATTGAATGTTGGACTAACACCATACTCCTCAGGAAGATCAATCTTGTATGCATTATCATTGACCTTGTTGAGAACTTTGAATGGACCATCTGCCCTTGGCTACAACTTTTTTTTGCGTTGTTCCGGAAATCTTTCCTTGCGAAAATGTACCTACACCAAATCTCCAGGTTCAAATAACATCTTCTTTCTGCCCTTGTTTGCTCGTTTCTCATATTGCCTTGTCATCTTCTCAATATTCGCCTTAGTCTTCAAGTGTAGTTGTTTTACAAAATCAGCTCGTTTGCTTGCATCAAGATTGGTTCGTTCCTGCGAAGGAAAAGCCAAAAGATCTATGGGAGCAATGGGTTTGAAACCATACACAATTTCAAAAGGACAAAATTTTGTTGTTGAATGTGTTGCCCTATTGTATGCAAATTCTACATGAGGTAAGCAAGCCTCCCATGCTTTCAAGTTTTCCTGTAAGGTAGCACGCAACATCATTTATAGAGTTCGATTCACAACTTCAGTTTGCCCATCTGTTTGAGGATGACAAGTTGTAGAAAACAATAATTTCGTCCCAAGTTTTCCACACAATGTTTTCCAAAAGTAGCTCAAAAACTTGGTATCTCGATCTGAAACTATAGTGCGGGGTATACCATGCAACTTTACAACATCCCTAAAGAATAAATCAGCAACATGTGAAGCATCATCACTTTTGTGACATGGAATGAAATGTGCCATTTTGCTAAACCTATCCACTACCACAAAAACCGAATCACTCCCCCTCTTTGTTCGAGGTAAACCAAGAATAAAATCCATAGAGATGTCTTCCCATGGTGCATTTGGAATAGGTAAAGGCGTGTATAAACCATGAGGGTTCAATCGTGACTTAGCTTTGTGGCATGTCTCACACCGTGACACATAGCGCTCCACGTCCCGTCGCATCTTTGGCCAAAAGAAATGATCAGCCAGCACATTCTCAGTTTTCTTGGTGCCAAAATGACCCATTAGTCCACCTGCATGAGCTTCCTGCAAGAGTAGCAACCGAGCAGAGCAATCTGGAATGACAATTTGTTAGCTCGAAATAAGAACCCATCATGCAAATAGAATTTTTCCCAACCCTTTCCTTCACCACATTTTGAACGTGCTTCAACGAAATATGAGTCCTTGGAGTACAAATCTTTGATACTTTCTAAGCCAAGAATCTTAACATCAAGTTGGGAAAGCAAAGCATGGCGTCTAGACAAAGCATCAGCAACAACATTTTCCTTTCCCTTTTTATATTTGACAACATAAGGAAAAAACTCTATGAATTCACTCCATTTGGCATGCCTACGGTTCAGTTTGGATTGTCCTTTAAGATGTTTTAATGATTCATGGACGGAGTGGATGACAAATTCCTTAGGCCATAAGTAGTGTTGCCATGTTTCTAAAGATCTCACAAGTGCATACAACTCTTTATCATAAACAGAATAATTTAGAGTTCAATTTCTCACTAAAATATGCAATTGGCCTATGTTCTTGCATGAGTACTCCTCCAATCCCAATACCACTAGCATCACATTCGATTTGTTGGAGGTGAAAGTAGACTTGATAGGCTTTCCATCCTTGTGGACCATGGCCATGTTACACGCTCAGATTATCTCCAGTATTGCTTCCAAGTAGGCGGTCAGCGTGTGCTATACGCGTTGCTTGTTCATGCGACCAATCTTCATCGTCCCTTGCAATGCACCTAAGTTCAACAAAAGAAGTCCAAGTTGGAAGCACCATTAAGTTGTTAAAATTTGGAATGAGACTTAAGTTAGCGTTCACCTGATCATGAATTTGTTTAGCTCGTGCTCGAGTTATTGGTCCTTGAAACATGGTTGTTGGTATGTGACCATCTTGATCTTTGGAGTGATCATCTTGTTTTATCACACTTGAGTTTGTGTCACATTGGTCATTGAGCCATGTGATGTCCATATCATCTCCTCTAGCAACTGATGGTACTAGTAGTTAAACTACTCTCAAACTAAAAATTCAAAGACACCTAGGATGATATATGTTATTTTCGTTATCCACCTCCACGTTTTCCACTTTCCACTCTCTCCTACTCACTTCGTCCATGTCCCTTCCTTGTCTCTAACACAAAAGTTTAAAATTAGAAAATCTTAACATTGGAATTTTTAAATAGAAGGTTTCAACTTGAAAAAAAATCCACCTCAAAATTTTCAACTTGAAAAATTTTAAATTAAAAAATTTCAACTCAAAAAATTTTAAGTAAAAATTATAGAATAATGCGGGGGTGAAACATTTATAGAAAGAGAAGCCACATGTGGCTTTGATAATGTTCAACAAGCAACAGTGAGTACCAGTAGTGGTGATGCTCATGGCGACTCCTTAGGTGAGCCGGGATCCCCCTAATCATCCACGGGCGTCTACCTTCCATGGATTCCCTATCATCATGATGGGATTTCTCAACGGGACACAAGTTCACGGACAACATTTCTCACCGGTATGGACCCTCAGTCCAGCTTGGTTCCTCCTCTTCACCGGGTTTTGTTCTTCTGGCTACATTCTCTAGATTTTCTTTTTGCCTGATGCTTAATCGGTGGCTTTGGCCTTAAGTTGTTCCCTCGGTGGGGAATTGACTAGCTTTTATGTGGCACTATGGATTCCGTTTTTCTGTCGCCTCTAAAAAAGTGGATTTTCAAGTGTTCAATCTCAAGTCCTTTTCATCCAAGTTCTTCACGGTTCATTTCCACCTCTGGAGGGATGGAGGCACTATCTGGCGCAAAGAGTTTGCTCTTTGGAGGCATAAACATGAAAATGAATGGACTTTAGTTTCTTCAATGAAGCGAAAAGGTTCTTCTCAACTCCCGCCTCATCTCATCAAGAGTGTTTCTTTTGCCCCGATCATCAATGTCCCTCAGACATCCCCTTGGTCTCTTAAGATCGGACCCATGATTCTGTCAGTTGAACGGAATTTTCTTTCTCGGAAGCTGATTTCATTCGCCATAGCCCCGAGGACGAACACCACGACATCCAACGGAATGAAGTTTCAAATTATGTTCAAGACCAGCCTCATTGCCTTCCCGATGCGGTTGATGCGGCAGCCTACTCCTATCCTTCAGATTCTCTTGGCCTAGGGGCAGAACTTTTAATGCTGACCTACAAATATCCCATCCGATGCAGTTTTTGCCATCATTACGACCACAACTTCAAGATTTGTGTTAATAGAAAATGATTTCTCTCCAAAACCTGGTGCCCAGTTATGAGGCTTACCAATGGCTAGCCCTTGAGTCGCAGGGTTCACGCCTTGTCTTTTCGCCGTCACATGTCTTGAACTCGAGCAACTCCTCATCTCCCATCGTCCTTGCAGCGACGGTTCTAGACTCCATACACCCCTCAAACCGCTCTTGCTCTCCCATGGCGAATGTGGAAATCGCTGAGGTTGAGTGCTTAGTCCCCCAGGGTTTTCCAGCCAATGATGGAGGGAACTTTCGCAGGGATAGATTGGACATGGTTTTCCTTGCGGCCCCCAAAACTAACAAAAATTATGCTATTGCGACTCTCCACCCAATCCTGCAAGGAGATCATCTTATTCAAGCCCTTGTCGACATCAGAGGTTACATCGAGCATATTCTGAGGGTACGTGTCTTATCCTGCAGCCAACATCCACTTGGAATCAGCCTGTTTTAGTTGGACTCTCCCATGAGCTAGGACGTTCTAGTCCTGGGGGATTGTATGATCTGGATCAGGGCTCTCTAAGATTCCTTAGACATGATGAAGGATCCAATTGGCGGAACACTACTTTTACCAACACTGCTTGGATCATGTTTTGGCTTCCCCAGGTTACTTTCACACACATTATCTCAAGCACCTCGACCTTTGGAAAGCTCCTTCATTGGCATGAACAAGATTGGATCAAAGGAAGAGTGGTATCCAAAGTCCTCGCCCAGGATCTCAATTCCATACCATGTCGCATAGTTATAAAGAAGGCCAACTCCCTTGGAGGAAAATGATAGTCTGGGCGGTCCGATCGTCATTCTTAATTGAGTTTCTGATGCCTTCCAGCAGGATGAGGATCCTCCATTCTACTTCAATGGAGATGATGAGCAGTTGCACCAACACCACCATCAGCACAACCAAAATCACGACCAGCCAGACAACAACAACCCAGTCGCCCTACAGGCGCAATGGGATCAATGGGAGCCAGCACAGAATCATGACTCATAGAGCCCTAGCTGGGGTCATAAACCTGATGAGGGGGGCCATGATGACCAAGCCTCCATGTCCCTTCATGTGGAGGAGAGCTCATCTGGCTCATCTATCACGGTGAGGGAAGCTCAGCAATGGAAGAGCTACCAATAGAAACAATTCAAGGATGAGCCTTGAAGACTACGCATAGGGATTAAGACTCCTGGTTTAGGCCTCGTCCTTCGCGGCTAATCCTGAAGCCCGTCCAGATCAGGCCATCCCTCTCATTCTTCACATGCTGCATGTGGTGCTATCGACTCTGCCAGACACCTCCTTCGCCACTCAAATGCGCCCTAGTTGTTGTGCTTTGAGCTCCCCTTGAACCTCCTTCTCACGTACTTCAAAAGGAGCCTAGGGCTACATCAATCATAGGATGGTTACAAACATCTCTCTTTGGCGGAATCAAGATGCACAAAAACTACGAAGGCGCCTTGTCCACTACTTCTCAATTTGGATCGAGTAACTCAAGATCACGCTTAGCAAATGCCAATGCTTCCTTCAGGAGCCCCCCATGAACTATCCTTGACCCTTATGCAGAACTGGGCTATTCAACTTTGTGGTGTCCCTCCTGAGGAGGTCACCGAAGAAAAGCTCAATCAATGAAACAAGACCGATGAATGTAACGATCGCATTCAAAAGATCGTCCACGATGGTGAGATCTTTGGTCCGGGATCGGGATGGCTTTTGCTTCAACTAGATTATGTATCTGCAATGCTTGTCCCTTTTGCTTCTCCTTGCACTCTCATGTTCATCACCACCGGAACTATGTGCCCTATGTTTATCTCTTTTGGCTCTCCCTGCTTTCTTATGGATATCGTCAATGGAACTCTATGCTCAATGTTTATTGATTTTGGCTCGCCTTGTGCTTCTATATTTCTCTCTTCATATCTATCATCTTTGATCGTTGCAATAGGAACAGTATCCGTTTGAAAACCTTGGACTGGCTTTCGGGGCTTTATTGGCTTTGTCATAGCTTTAGTTAATCATGACAAACCTTTACAGAAAATGGATCATCCTTTGCTGGAACATTTGTGGTATGAGCTCTCAAGAAAAGCTCACATCGATTAAGGCTAAGGTAGACGAAAGCAGATGCTCCATTGTTTGCCTTCAGGAAACCAAAAAAGACAATTTTGATATCACGGGACTCAGATCATTCTTGCCTTGTTCCTTCGACAAGTTCATTTTTCCCTCTCTATGGGTTCATTCGGGGATCCTTATTGCCTGGATGGGATCCCTCTTCATTGGTACTGTCATCTATTAGAGCCCTTTTGCCATCACCCTCACCTTTATTTCATCCCAAACGGCTGAATCCTGGAACCTAACTAATGTCTACAGCCCTAGCGATAATCCGGCAAGAGGGCACTTTGTTCACTAGCTAGCTCAGCTAGATATACCTTCGAACTCAAAGTGGATTCTCATGGGAGACTTCAACTTCATTAGGTCAACCCAAAATAGAAACAAACTAGGAGGTAATATTCAAGACATCATGATGTTCAATGCAATTATTAGTGATCTTGGTCTTATTGAGTTACCCCTAAAAGGGATATCATACACCTGGAGCAATATGCAGATCAATCATCTTCTCCAACAGCTCGATTGGTTCTTCACCAGCCCTGATTGGACTTTGACCTACCCGAACACAATGGTCTCTACCTTAGTCAGAAACATCTCAGATCATGTCCCCTGTGTCATCACCATAGAAATAAAGATCTGTAAATCTCTACTCTTCAGATTTGAAAACTTTTGGGTTCAGCACTTGGGATTCTTACAGGTGGTCCAACACTATTAGAACATTCAGGTGCGCAATATCAACGTAGCTTGCCATCTCAATGCAAAACTCAAGATTCTAAGGAAGGGATTAAGGTTCTAGAGCAAGAATCTATCAAATCTAGCAGCTCGCATCAGCAATTGCAACAAGGTCATCCTCTTCATGGGCAGCTTAGAAGAAAGAAGAGCCTTATCCAACAGGGAGCTCAACATCAGAACGAACATAAAGCATCATCTTCAACGACTACTTCATTACAAGCAACTATATTGTAAAAAAAAGATGCACCATCTACTGGATGTGCCTTAGGGATGAAAACACAAAGTTCTTCCACTCGGTAGTGACAAAGATGTCCGGGAAAAATACAATTACCCAGATAAAAGATGCTGATGGAAACTCTATTACTGAACACCACATCAAGGCTGAGTTCCTATTTCAAGTCTTCAGAAACATAATGGGCTCAACTTCCAACCCTAACATGCTTTTCAATCTATCTGATTTGATCATTACAATGCCTAGCCTTGACACTTTGGCAGACCCTTTAACCAAAGAGGAAATAGACAAAACAACTCAGTTTATCGTGGTGGACAAAGCGCCTAGACCGGTCGGATTCAATGGGATGTTTATAAAAAATGCTAGTATATCATTGCGAATGATCTCTACACATTGTGCAACGAATTCCGCTCAAGACATCTGGACCTCGAGAGCATAAATGGGTCCTTCGTAACTCTAATTCCAAGGAAACAACCAGCAAAATCTGTCAATGATTACAGACCGATTTCTCTGCTTAACTCAAGCATCAAGCACATCATAAAGCTTATGGAAAATAATCTATAGAAGATCATCCTAAAGCTTGTTCATCGAAACCAATGTGGTTTCCTTAGAGGTAGAACCATCCAGGACTGTCTAGCATGGGCCTTTGAATACATTCACCAATGTCAACATAGTAGAAAAGAAATAGTGGTCATCAAGATAGATTTCGAAAAAGCTTTCGACATGATCATGCACCCCTTCATTATTGCGGTTATGAAACACAAAGGTTTCCCTCACACTTGGCTCCAATGGATATGAAACATTCTCTCCTCTACACATTCATCCATTATCCTTAATGGAATACTAGGAAAGCAATTTAAATGTAGAAGGGGGGTTCCAACAGGGAGATCCTTTGTAACCACTTCTTTTTGTTCTAGGTGCAGATCTCCTCCAAGAAGCATCAACAAGGCAGTGGAAGTGAGAGCGATAAATCACCCGATTACGATCCCGGGGATGATAGAATACCCTATTGTGCAATATGCTAATGACACTATCATCATTATGCCGGCTGACGCTTTGCAACTTCTTTGTCTCAAAGGCTTGCTAAATACATTTGCAAACTCCTCAGGACTTAGAGTGAACTACCAAAAGACTTCGTGTACTAGATCAATGTTAAGGACGATCATCTACACTAGCTAGCAAGCACTTTTGGGTGTATAATTCCTTTTGTTTATTATGAAAATGATATGATATGATGATGAGATTAATGGAGATGTTGAAATATGTAATGTTGATAAATCATGCCATTTGCATATGTTGCATTAATGATGGAAAGAGGTGACCTATATGGGCCCCTATGACCTACTTGGTGTAGGCATGAAAGACCTACTTCTGTAGGAACCTTCACGAGATGGAGGGAAAAAAAGGGTGCGACATCGACGGATGTGCACTCAGCGATACCGGTATACGTTATCTGATGAGCATATGAGCATGTAGACATATTTGCATTGCATCACTAATGATAAAAGTTGATTAATGGGATGGATGTGTTAAATGTTTATGTTATTGAGTCTTGGACTCATCCAAAGTTAATTAATGATATAAACATGAAAAATGGTTATGTTATTGTTTTATTATGTACTTGCTGAGTCATGGACTCACCATTGCTTATTTTAATGTTTTAATTGATCATTGAAGACGATATGCATGGGATGGGATTAGTGCCATTGTGTCAGTTGTCACCTCACTTTCCACAAATACCTAGTTTCAATGTTCACTCATGAGTAATAAAGTGGTTAGCCAATTTAGTTGATGGACTTTCATAATTGTAGTAATGGATATGTGAACTTAGTCAATTTTATATTAAAAGAGAAGTTTAGTTGTTTATCTATTGTTTATTTATTCTTGATCGTTGACATCACCAAAAGGTACAGATTGTTACTGGACGCATGTGATCCAAGCGTACCCAAGTGTGAAGACTTGGGTGTTCCCGAGCGCATGGACTCGAGCGTGCTTGGGCGCATGGTTCCAAGGTTTAATTTGTTATTGTTCTTGTGATTGTTGTTATGAAAATTCTTGTCAATATTGTTTAGTAGAAGCGATAATTGTTTTAGGATGCTTGCTGAAATTATATTTAAAATCATGTTGAAAGTGATGAAAAATAAATATTGTGATAATATGTTGAGCACATGAAGTGCTAGGGTGTTACAATTACGTCTTAGACTCTTCTATGCAACTTGTCTTTCGAGGCCCATAAATTCTGCACCTAAACATTAAATTAGGTATGTGAGGACTAAATAAATTGTAGTGCTCGATAAGATCTACAACACTTTAGTTATTATATTTTCCATTTGAAGTCATTGCGGACACCAAAACCACATTGTAAGATTATGCACAGAAATTCCATCCTTGTCGGCGTGCAGAATATGGAACCTCTCAATATTCTTATCTGTTTGACCCTCCTCCATTCAAAACCATGGGAAGCAATAGAACATGTTTCCATACTCATTTTGAACTGGGCACATGACATATGTGTTCTGATTTTCTCAACGAGGGCATCATCATGAGAGCCGCAAAATTGAGATTTGAGGATGTCTTGATTATTCAAAGCTAATGGAAACGATTTTCAGAATCCATTGATTTGTTGGTTTAGGAGCGGACTTCTCCATATGAGTGGATTTGGCACAAAAAATCATGTTTTCCAGCAATGCGTTGCATGAATATGTATGGTTAGTTGTACAGTATGTAGCATAAAACAGGAAATGACACTAAGGAAAGTGTGTATATATATATATATATATATATATATATATATATATATATATATATATATATATATATATATATATATATATATCTATCGTGTGAAGCAGTGGCAACGTTAGCCCCTGAGCATTCACGGTTGCTTACTAGTGATTAGTTCTGTCTAATTTCATCGGTTTGAAATGCAACACGATTAGCAACCTTGTCAACTGTAAGCAATTTCCTAGGAACATGCAGCGTGATGGCCCCAATTTAGTTCTTGCAATTCTTTCTTTTTGTATATTCTGCGTGTAAGTGATTGTGACCATCATTGCTCAAATTTAACATGTTCTGTTTTAGCAATCTAATCTATACCCCTTTATAATGCACCTAAGCATTCTTTTCTACGTCCACCCCAAATAATGCACCCCATTAGAGATGGCCCAACCTTTATGCACTCAATAAACGTCCCGAAACTTGCCTCCATCAAAATTAACCTCTCAGATCTTTCCTCAGCTTTACTCACCCACATCCGATGGCCATTGTTTAATGTGTCTAACTCATCCCTGTGGTCCACAACAGATCTCCCCCTACCTCCAGCATCATCTCAAGGAAAAGGAAACAAATATCCTGAAATTAAGGAAAAAGAAACAAACGTTCTAGAAAAAGAAAAGACCATATATTACGTGCTGAGAAAAAAAAATCGGAAGATAGGGCACTATACTAGTAAGGTATTGTTATCCCTAACCTAAGTCATGAGTATTGTAACAGCTCAATTTTTGCATTTATTAGATTTAATATGCACTTTACCCTTTTTATGAATTTTTTGGATTTTATTATTTTATTTTGTATTTATTGACTTAAGCCTTTTATCATTTATTATTTAATTAATGGAAAATTTCTATTAATATTCTGTGGGAAATATTTTATTTGAGTCCCAAATGACTTAAATATTTTCTAGAAGTTTTCTGTAATTCTTGGGTATTTTTGCTATCTATTTGGGCTTTATTTATTTTCTGGATTTATTTTTATTAGAAAAGTTATTAAAAATTGGTCGCATAGTATTGGGCCGCGGCCCGTAGCCACCCGGCCCACTTTTTCTCGCGCGTCAGCCTAGCTCCGATACCCTAGTGATGCGGTCTGTTGGATTTGATCCAACGTCTACCGTTTCTCCTCGTCATCGTCGCGCCACGTGCCGTTGATCTGCCGCCACGCGTACGTCCGCGATGGAGCCACATCAGTGAAGCCGTATTTTCGTCGGATTTCACAGCCTCCATGGAATCGACTCTGATTTCCGCATGGCGTATGCCTTCCCATGCCCTTTATAAGCCACGACGCACCCGTCCCGATAATCTGTAAGTTTCGCCGCATCTTTTTCCCTAGCCGCCGCCCTTTGTAGCGCTGCCGTTTGTCCTCGTGGGCTCGCCAAAGTTCAGGAGGAAGCGCCACTACAGTTTTTGCTTTGTTCCGCCACCGTTAAGCCGCCTCCAACGCCATCAAGACCCTCAGCATTTTCGCCATGTTGAGCTCGTCCAAACCGCAAGATAACGTCGCCAGAGAAGCCATGGTTGCCGCGTCGTGCATCTTCATCCCTAGCTCCGGTGGAATCTCGTCGCCAAGTGCCACCGATCTTCGCAAAGCTTCTCCAGCCGTCGGATCTTTATCGAATGGTGCCGGTATGGACGCGTGTCGTAACCCCATAACACTCCATCGCCGCTCATCGCCGTCAGTTGTGACCGTTAGATCTATATCGGACCGCTTAGAGTCAACCACGTGGAGGCAGTGTTATCTTGCCACGTGTCCGCCGCCATAGCTTCTGTTCGTCGGATCTTCACCATCAGTTTGAATCGTACGACCACAATTGCGCCGCAACCTGAGCCAGTAGCATGCTACCACGTGTCAGGCGAGAACCGAGGGGCCACTACTGCCTGTTCGCCGCGGACGTTAGCCGTGATGTCGATGATGATGTCGCCCGTGGTCGATCCCATTGTCAGAGGCAATATGCCGTGGATCGAGTCCATCGTGGACTCGGGTGCGTTCGTGGACCCGGTCCATGGACCGTAGGCCCACAAGTCAACCTAATATGGGGTTTTCAAAAAAAGTTTTTATTTATTAAATTATATTATGACGCCAGCATGATGTCATAAATGCTATTTCTCAGTAAAAAAATCCATTTAATTCGGATTTTTCTATTTTTCTGATTTATCATTTATTTCAAACTTTGTTTAGCTTTTTCTCCCTCATACGAACTTCGATTGAGATGATTCCAATTTCTAAAAATTTATAAAATTGATCTCTATTTAATGGTGAATGTTATTTAATTTTTGGAGTTGATTTTGTTATCTGTTTTTGGTATTTATTGCTTTATCGCTTGTTTCGTGTAGACGTCGAAGTGCCCGAGGTATTTGTCATCGAGGAACCAATCCAAGATCAAGGTCCAGAGCAGGATCCAGAGCTCTTTGAAGGCATGTTGTGCTTTGATCATGTTGAGCCCATGTTTTAAAAGTTATATTGTTTTAAACTATTTCATTCTAATTCAATTGATACTTGTTTCAATTAATTTGGGATTAGCTATTCATCCAAATTGAGTTATACCTACCTTGTCATTTGTATGACATGATTCATTTGTCACCCTAGTATGATTCCTTATAGGTTGGTAACTATTAATTGCCAATGTGGGTTAGCTAGAACATGAATAGTTTGCTTAGCCATTCACCGAGTTATTGATATCATTTTATGTGAGAAAATTTAATCTTTCTTAATAGAATATGGAACATGTTTATGAATTGGTATGTCAGGTGTTGTCACACAATGTCGTTGATATTGTTGATGGCACGTGGTGCATGGTAATCAATCGAGGTGGAAAAATGATTTAGATTGAGGCGAGTGGCAAGAGTTGTGATTTTATGGTGGGCCAATGTAGTATTTTGGGCGGTCACATTGTTTTTGATAATGGTAACTGAAGGACCATGTTGAGGTCCATCCATGTTTGTGATGAGTATTTAACTTTTGTGATCTAGGATAGCTTAGATTTGAGTTTGGATTTAAAATGGATTTCAAGTTGGAAGAGGGAAACAGAGAGTTTCCCATTTGCGCTGGACCAAATGTTGCATGAGTTGCATTTGCGCCGGACCGGGGTAGAAATGATTTGCTTTTGCACCGGACCGAGTTAGAATAGACTTCAAGTTTGCGCCGGGCCAATGGAAATGAGAAACAGAGAGTTTCCCATTTGAGCCGGACCAAGGGAAATGAGAAACAGAAAGTTTCCCATTTGCGCCGGACTGATTTTTTCACGCCGGACTGAGTCTCAGTGAGTTTCACGCTTACGCCGGACCGGTTTTGACAGCCGTAGTATTTAGTGTTTTTGAAGTTCTTCCCTTGCTCAAAAAATTATTTGGTCTACATGCAAATTGTATAGAATTTCAATACGCATCTTTTCCTTGTTGACAAGTTTTTTATTTGAGTAACACAAAAAATCATAAAAAATCGGGAAGGTTAATAGAGAATCTCACGTTTACGCCGGACCAGTTTTAACAGCGTGCAGTAATATGCCTTTTTGAAGGTCTTCCTTTGCTCAAAAAATTATGTGTTCTACATGAAAGTTGTAGAGAATTTTGAAACGCAACTTTTTCATGTTGAAAAGTTTTTCATCTAAGCAACATAAAAAATCATACAAAATTGAGAAGATTACTGCTGTATTAAAAACAAAGTGTTTTGGTCCGCTCTAACCCCAATTCGTGATCGAGTTGATGCGTTGGGTTCATGGTGGAACCAATAAGGGTTTTCTTGTCTTTATGGTTGCAGGACGACGATGCTAGATCATGGTGAGACGAAGGATGATCGGGACTAGGCGAAGAGCGTCTGAGGTCCAGACGGTCGGGGATCACCGGAAGATGATCGGAGACGGAGTCGTAGCAAGCCGTGAAGACAAGGAACGGATGAGATGCTAGCTAGGTGCTGCATGAATCAATGAGGGCCGTTAGATTGCGGTCTAGTTGATAGGATAGCGGATCTAGTTAGTATGCTTTGAAAACCGTGCAAGAAAACCCATTTGTGTGGTGGGTTTAGGGTGAACCCTTGCATGGCTGGTTGAGTGGGTTAATCCTAACCCTTGATGGATGCTCTAGGGTTTAGAGGCTCATCCAAGGGAGGTAGGTGGCCCAAGAGTTGTATAAATAGGGGTGGAGGGGTAGCCTTCCCCCCTGAGAAGGTTTTGAGGTTTTTGATGCTCCTTTGAGCTTTGCCCACATGAATGTGAGGCTTTGTAACCTCTCCTTCCATAAATGAGATGTTCTTCATTTATGTTCATGTTTCATTTCCTTTACGGATTTATATTACGTATTTAAATTACGCAATTTAAATTCCGCATTTACTTTCTTGCAATTTACATTTACGCAATTTGGATTTGCCTCCACACCTTCTAATTGCTTACGAATCTTTTGCTGAGGTTTATGATTGATTCTTTCTTGAAATCCTGTTTCAATCATCTAGGCTATCCATGCGGTCTTGTTGCAAGAAATTGATCTTTTGCGTTCTTGAATGCTTAACCTTGTAGATTGCGTATCCTTGAGGTTCTTTGTGTTCTCTTGCTAGCTGGGACGTGTGGGAAGTCATTAAAGATCACTTTGATCATCAAAACCCCACGAGCAAGCCTTGATCGAAGTTCTTTCGATTTTTGTCGAAACTTGGTGCGTTCTTCCTTCCCGGGCATAAAGGTCGGAACTTTGACATCAATCCTTGTGATTGAAGATTGAATAAGTTCCTGACATCCCAAGGACCTTATCTACCAAGTTTGGTTGAGTTTGGATCGACAGATCAAAAGATACATCAATTTTCTTATTTGAACCTGTGTTGAAAACTTTGTTCATATGCCTTATTTCATTGTAGCTACAGTAACCTGGTAGTATCGCCTCCAGAGTGCGATAACACTGGCATCAGGCTGATTTTTGTGAAAATTAACTCTTTCGCTTTTATTTGATATCTAAGGGTTTTGGCTTGGTTTCTTTGGGTGAAAATCTGCATTTGTGATCTTCCTTAGAAAATATATTTTAATTTGGGATCATTTACCCCCCTCTGATCGCTATCTCGGTCTTTCAATTGGTATCAGAGCCGATTTTGCTCTTTCATAGATCTTGACTGGTCTCAAGAGCCGTGGCGATGGACAAATATTCCACTAAGCCTCCTATTTTCTTTGGAGTTGATTTTCCATTTTGGAAATCTCGAATGGGATCATACATCAATGCTCAGGGCTTCCTGATATGGCAGAAGTGAAGAGGTACGCACTCGGATTCACTCGCAATCGTTAAGCAAAAGAAGAAAAATACAACTCAAAAAAGATGTGCGCATGCGCACGCTATTAGGTGTAGCCCCCGACTTACTGCTTAGTTGTGGGTCAACTAAGGAGCAAGTTAGGAAAGTCAACAATTTTATTTATAATGACATAAAAAAGCGACTTAGCTGCTTTATGCTCCATATGTTGCTGACGATCATGCCATCTTTGCTCGTAGCGCAGGCGTAGGCTTGTAGATGGTAGTGAGACGGCGCTCGGGCGTAGGCGTGGCGTGGTCGTCTTGAAGGTGGCGCTCGAAGCGCGAGCATAGGCTCGTGTCCGTCTTTGAAGGAGCTCGAGGCGCAGCGTGGCTCGTGGCCGTCTGCGAAGGTGGCGCTTCGAAGCGCGGCGTAGGCTCGTGGCCGTGCCAAAGGTGGCCCTCGGGCGCGGCGTGGCTCGTGGCCGTCGCCGAAGGTGGCGCTTCGAAGCGCGAGCATAGTCTCGTGGCCGTCGCCGGTAGGCTCGTGGCGTGTCGAAGGTGGCGCTTCGAAGCGCGGCGTGGCTCTGACCGCGCGAAGGTGGCGCTCTGGCGCAGCGTAGGCTCGTGGCCGTCGGCGGAAGGTGGCGCTTCGGGCGCGGCGTAGGCTCGCGGCCGTCTGAAGGTGGCGCTTCGAAGCGCGGCGTGGCTCATGGTCGTGCGAAAGTGGCGCTCGAAGCGCGGCGTGGCTCATGGCGTCGAAGCGCGTGGGGCGCAAATGCGCTTCACCTACCGGCTTTCACGATTTCGCTAAGTGCGGCGCCGTCACCATGGCCTTAATCGGGCCACGATCGGGCCGCCGGGCTATCCGATGCAATCGCCGGGTCGATTTGTCGAGCGTCTTGGAAGCGACGGCGTTACGCCTTAGCGTCGCGGAAAACGGCTTGATCTCCCAACTGGATTGCGGGAGGTCCTCGTGGACATTGCGGCGCGAGATCGAGCGATCGCACTGCACCTCCTTACCCTTACGAAGACGATCTTCCCCGCAGCTTCTGTTCTTCTTGTTGGCGTTGGAGATCGGTCTTACGCTCTTCTATCGCGAAGATGCCACGAAGATCGCAGCAATTCCTCGTGGCGCCGGTGGTTTGCCGGCCAAGTCAAAGTGACATACGAGATGGGTTGGCGATCTTTACGGATCGGATCTGGTTTTGGACGAACAGACAAGCTCTCCGCGTGCATCTGCGACGAAGTCCGTGTTTCCGGCGGAAGGCTGGCCGGAGACGAAGGTGGCGACGAATCGACCGATTGCTGCCATCGAGTCTGTGGGAAAAGATTATAGCGCTTCCTCTACCTGGCGCACCAACTGTCGACTTTTGTAGTCGGCAATGAATTTATGGGGTAGGCGCTCGATCTCAAACTCGAAGGTCACACAAGACAAGGGGTTTATCTGATTCGAGCTCTCAGAGGAGATAATACCCTAATCACGTGTCTGGGATTATATGGATCTCTTGGATCTGGGGTTGCTCAAAGCACAATATGCTCTGGGCGATATGAGGTGTTCTATGCTTTATGGCTTGATTGCTCTATGCTTGGATGATCGGATCCCTATGTTGTTGCCCGCCCTCTCCCTTATATAGAGGGGGTGGGGCGGTTTACAGAGTCCTGATCGGTTTGGAGATTCCGATCGGTTAAAAGATTCTAGTCAGTTAATAGGATAGAGTTTACATCTTTATCTACTCTATTAACGACTCGGATTACAACCGTATCTATCATATCTAAATATAAGTTCAACTTCCTTTAGGATATGTCCCCTTGCGCCGCAGTGGGCTGACAGGGGAGTATCTTCTGGGCCTCCCTCTTGGGCTTGTCATGAGGGTACCCGGGTTCTTATATTCCACAGCCCGGCCTAGCCAGATTCATGGCCATACCTCATTACACTTACTTGGTGTTGAAGATGCCGGGACCCAAAGGAGTCATCACACTTCGTGGCGACATCAAGCAATCCTCACAATGAGACCGGGAGAATCATGAACTTGCCGAATTGCAGGAAGCAGGTACCCAGGCAAGAAACATCCAGGCTGAGGCCGCCACGCTCTAAGACGAAGGAGAAGTACCATCAAAAAAGCAAGCCACCTCGGGAATTAAGCCCGGCGAAGGAACTAAAAGGATCATTCTTGTCCCGTCTGACACGTCTAAAACAACCGTGATCGGGACAAGGCTCGAGGACAAATAGGAAAGCGTGCTCGTCACCTTCCTCCAAGCTAACAGAGACATTTTCGCCTGGAAACCATCAGATATGCCAGGTGTACCAAGGGAGGTGATCGAGCACTCTCTCCATGTTGATAAGAAGTCAAAACCCGTCAAGCAGAGGCTTGGCGGTTCGCTCGGATCGTCGGGCGCCATAAAGCAGAAATCACGAAACTCCTAGCCTCGGGTTTCATCAAAGAAGTGTATCATCCTGATTGGTTAGCAAATCTGTGTTAGTTCAAAAGAAGAATAAAACTTGGCGCGTAAGGTCGATTATCTTGATCTCAACAAGGCGTGCAGAAGGATCCCTTTGGTGCCCGGATTGATCGGTGGTAGATCGATTGTCGGTTGTGAAATTTTGAGTTTTCTTGGCGCATACTCGGGCTATCACCGATTCGCCCAAAGGAGGAAGATCATATCAAGACCTCGTTCATCACGCCTTTCGGAGCTTACTGTTACACCACGATGGCATTCGGGCTAAAAAATGCTGGCGCGACCTATCAACGTGTGATACAGTGGTGTTTTCACGCTCGGCTCGGCATAGCGTGGGGCGTATGTAGATGGCGTTGTCGTAAAAACTTCGGAAAGGAAAGATCTTATCATCGACCTAGCCGAGACTTTTGAAAGTTTAAGGGCTTTCAACATGAAGCTGAATCCTGAGAAGTGTGTTTTCGGAGTATCTTCGGGAAAACTGCTCGGATTTATCGTATCACAACGAGGCATTGAAGCCAACCCGGAGAAAATCAAGGCCATATCAAATATGGAACCGCCGACTAACCAAAAAGACGTCCAGAAGCTTACAGGGTGTATGGCCGCTCTAAGCAGGTTCATCTCCCGACTGGGTATGCGAGGTATGCCTTTCTTCAAACTACTCAAGAAGCAGGATAAGTTTGGTGGGCGTCGGAGCGCAACAAGCATTTGAAGATCGAAGACCTTCCGACGACACCTCCGTGTTAGTCTCACCAATGCCGAAGAACCCTATTACTTTATATCGCGGCAGCGGCATATGTAGTCGGTGCTGCGATCATCGTAGAAAGGAGGAAGCGGCTCAGTGCACGAGTCCGGCACCCGTATACCGTCGCTGAAGTCCTAAGTGAATCCAAGGTGCGGTATCCACAAGTCGCGAAGCTATTATATGTCGTACTCCTTACATCTCGCAAGCTTAAACACTACTTCCAAGAGCATGTCATTTCGGTAGTCACCTCTTCCCAATCGGAGACATACTTCGCAACCAGGAGGCCACTGGGAGAGTTGCCAAATGGGCAGTTGAACTCGGGGCCTTTGACATTCAATTCAAGCCCCGCATGGCCATCAAATCCCAAGCACTCGCTGACTTTACTGCCGAGTGGACGGAATTGCAGCACCCAGCGATTACCAAAGATCTCGAGTATTGGACGGTGTACTTTGACTGTTCCCTCATGCTCAGCGGCGCGGGGGCTGGTATAGTGCTCATATCACCAAGTGGAGAAAGATTGAGGTATGTCCTCCAAATATTTTTTCCTGCATCCAACAACGCCGCCGAGTATGAGGCACTCATTCACGGACTCCGTATCACCATATCTCTTGGCATTCGACGACTTGCGGTTCGCGGAGATTCAATGCTCGTGGTCAATCAAGTGCAGAAGGAATGGTCTTGCATCGAGGACAACATGACAGCATATTGCCAAGAAGTGCGCAAGCTAGAAAGCAATTTCGATGGACTCGAGCTCGTTCACGTGCTTCGACGGGACAATGAAGCAGCTGACGAATTGGCAAAGATGGGATCCTGCCGGTCCAAGGTGCCCGTGGGAATATTTGTAGAAGAAATTCATAAACCCACGATTAGCGCTCGGCCAAAAGTAGACAATCCAGTAGAAAAAGGGGAAGAGGCAGAGGTCTTGATTATTACCCCAGACTGGACATCTCCATACCTGGACTACCTGACAGAAGACAAGCTACCCGAGGATCGCGTCCAAGCCGAGCGGATCATGCGCCGAAGCAAGAGTTATGTAGTCGTTGGAAAGGAGCTTTATCGTAAGAGCTCCTCTAGCATACTGCGACGATGCATATCAGAACAAAAAGGGAAAGACCTGCTCAAAGAAATCCACTCGGAAAAGCCTTTCGCCAAGGGTTCTTTTGGCCGACTGCCGTCACAGATGCGGAGGACATCGTCCGGACATGCGAAGGATGTCAGTTTTTTGCACGTCAAATGAACAAGCGGTAGCGAGAACTACAGACTATCCGATTACATGGCCATTTGCGGTGCAGGGCTCGACATGGTGGGACCTTTGAAAAGGCTCAAGGAGGCTATACTCATCTCTTCGTTGCCGTTGATAAATTCACCAAATGGATTGAGGCCAAACCAGTCGCCACCATTACGGCGGCAAAGGCCAGAGAATTCTTTCACGAGATCGTGGTTAGATTTGGCGTACCCAACCGAATCATCACGGATAATGGCACTTTCGATTCGAGGCGAAGTATTTCAAGATTGGTGCGAGGAGATGGGCATAAAAATTTGCTTGCGTCGATCGCGCACCCAAGTAATGCAGACGGGTTGAGCGAGCTAATGGCTTGGTGCTCCAAGGCATAAAAGCAAGAATTTTCGATCGACTCAACCATATGCTACTCGGTGGGTCAAAGAAGCGCCTTGATACTCACGAGGGCTATGAACTACCCACAGAGCAACCGGCGATCACCTTTCTTTACGGTATATAGCACGAAGCGGTCTTACCAACCGAGTTAGAATTCGGATCCCGCGGGTTCGGAGTTATGAAGAGATCGCCGTAAGACAGCCGGTTAGAAGACCTCGGCAGATTGGAAGAAGCCGAGGATATCGCAACAATTGTTCGCGAAATACCTCCAAGGCTTACGACGTTATCATGGGCGCAATGTAAAGAGCAGCGTTCTCCAAAGGAGATCTAGTCCTAGGAGGAATCAAAAGAGCGAACATAAACTCTCCCCAAGTTGGGAGGGCCCTTACATCATCGATGAAGTAATTCGTCCCGGAGCTCATAAACTTAGGCGAGAAGACGGATCGACAATCAGCAATACTTGGAATATAGAACAGCTACGTCGCTTTTTCACTTAAGTTTTTGTACTTCTTTTTAATCCTTTGTGAATAAAAGTTCTATTGAAAAAGTCGTTTTCATATAACCTCTTTTATAATCGTGAATTGAGTGCTTCGCTCTTATGTTAAGACTCGTGGACAAGATCCATGAATCATATCCCGAGCACAGGGCTGGAGTCAGATGAACAAAGGTCACCGGTCAAACCACTCGAAGATATATACTTTCATGAAGGAGAAACAGGGAACACTTTTTATGCCTTTAAAGGTCAAGAGTCTCTACAATCGACAAAGAAGTATCCCTAACTTCCTCCCAGAGCTAGGCAGCCCGATCGTCGTCAACATCGCGAGCGTAGCCTTCCCTAAGGGCCTCAAGATCCACTCGGGGATAGAGGGACTTGGTGATCGCCAGGGTCTGGCTGGCACCGTTGGCATTGTTTCCTTGGCAAAGAGTTCTTGAGGGCCCCCGGGGCTTCCTTTAGCCAGACGACGACCTCACCCTTGCTGAGTGGCCTCTCGCCACTTGGATGAAGCGAACTCAGCAGGGGGCTAGAAGCGTCCTGCACTCAAATGAGAAGTTTCGAGAACCTTAACTCTCTCGCCGAAGATGGCGTCCCGCGCTGAGTTTTGACCTTATAATCTGCAAGGCAAAGCGTTAGAAAGGGTAGTAAAGGATCAAGCAAAGACTAGTTGACAGCCACACCTTCAAAATCCTTCTCGGCTTAACAAGGGAATCTTCCACGGCTTTAAGTTTTCCTTGAGCTTGAGAGCCGAATCAGTGGAGCAAACACAAGAAATCGGCAAGATAGTCGACTAAGCAAAAAACATGAAACAACCCAAGAGATAGCTACCTCGGAGAGAGCCGGTGATATCCAGATTCTCCTGGCGCAGAGCGTTTTGTTCTGTCCGCGATGTCTGGAGTTCGGACCGAAGGAATCGCAGCTCGGCCGTATACTCGGCTTTGATGCGTGCTAGGTCGACCAGGTACTCCTGGCGCGTCCGGATTTCAGGGAGCATCCTTTGAATGTACTCGGACTTTCGCTCGAAGCGCTCCCCTATTTTCTATAATCATCATAGCAAAAGGTAAACGCGTGGAAGAAGGGCGGAAGCAGGGACACAGCGGTATTGGAGGAATGCTCACCTGGGTGGCATGCGCACAAGCCTTGGCATGGATGAAAAAGTCATCCCTCTCTCTCTGCTCTTCCTCCGGGTCGTCCAAAATCTTCAAACCCTCATCATCGACAAAGGCGGTATCTGTTATTAGCCGGGGGCGAGCAGGGGCTGGCGGGACTCGGTGAATCTCTTCAACCTCAGGGGATGAGCAGGAGGCCGGCTCAGGAGCAACGGGATATGTCGCAGGGGCAACGCGAACAGGAGACGGCGCCGGGGGACTAGGAGACACTTCGGCGCCCTCAAAAGCAGTTTCCCCTGTCGAAGTATGAATTCCGGGAGGTCCAACCTCAGCAGGGCCCCTAGGTGGACACCCGACGGGCGTATCAAGCGAAGGGTCCCTGTGAAGAAGAATCGTCAGCAAGACCGAAGAATAAAAATGGAGTCAACGGAGTAACGGACCTGTTGGATTTCCTCATTCTCATCGGGGGCTTCTTGCGAATAGCTGGCCTACCCCCGGAAGAACCACTCGGACTGCCGCCGACTGGTGTCCCGGGCTTCTCTAGACAACCCACCGGAGCTCGCGCAGGTGGATCTTGGATTTTGGGACCGCCGACCGGACGTCGGGGGGCCACGAGGTCATCGGACAGTATCTTCTTTCCTTTCTTTGCAGCAGGGCCCCCTGCTGGAGATCGCGCCGACGCCTTCGAGAAACGGCACAGGCGAGGAGGCATTTTCGGAAGGGGAGGAACACTGAAGAACGCGATGCGATCCTGAAGATGAATATCAAGAGTTAGCAAAACTTCAGAGAACGAAGAAACGCAAAATTCCCAATAAAAATCGCCTACTGCAGGAGGGGGCGTGATATGTTGAAAGATTTGGGCACTTGATGGATAATATGTCGATGCTCGAGATAAAGAGTTCTCGACCGGCACATAACCTCTCCTTGGCAAATCGTCGGGCGTTCCGGGTTGGGTCAATTTTCCCTATAAGCGAATCCCGGATGAACTCGCTCCTTGGCATGCACCGTGCGCGATGAAGTGGAGGGCTAAACTCACTCCAAGAAGCCCGCTATCTTTCACTTTTCGATCGCTGACAAGAGTTCGGACACTTGATCCATATCGGAAGAAGCGGGTAGAACCCGAAATAGACATTGAGGGCGGCGCCCGGTGAGCGGAGGCGAGAGCGAGTCGGGTTGTACAAGAAAACCATTCCTATGCCACCCTTGTTGGAGGTCTTGACAGAATGGCAAAGTAATCCTTCTTGACCCTTCCTCACTGAATCCAGCGCCCGATAACCTTGGGGTCATTTTTGGAGGGATAGGGCTTCAGGAGATAAAGGTGACGAAAGAGGTCGAAATGGGGGCTAATGCCCAGAAAAGCTTCACAAAGGTGGACAAAGAGGGAAATTTGGAGGATAGAATTGGGGTTTAGATTCACCAATTCGATTTCATAAAAGAAAAGAAGGCCGCGAAGGAAAGAACTGATCGGAAGACCAAGGCCGCGGTGGAAAAAGGATTCGAAAACCACCACCTCCTCGGAGCGGGGAGTCGGGACGGATTCACCGGCGGCCGGGCGTGCGGAGATCAGGGCCAGATCAGGCAAGATCCCGTCGTCTACCATGGATTTCAGCTTCTCCTCGGTCGTTGTCGAGGTCGTCCAATCTTGTGGTGAAGGCGGAGAAGGAGTAGAGGAAGACATTCTTGCAGAAAGATTGACAGCGACTCGAGAAGGCAAGAACAGCGAAGGTTAACCTTGGTGGCGGAGAGTTCAGGAAGGCGAGAAGGTGAAAGGAGAAAAAGCTCGGTGGAAAGATGAACTGTCGGGCGTCGTACGACCTAGTTTTTAAAGAGAGAACAATAAGGTCTCTGCCGAATCGGCGGGAAAAAGCTGCGAAACGTCTCATCCTTTCAGATTCCTCATAAATGATTTACAGGCCCGTCGCCTCGACTTACGGGGCTTGACAGAATTTGACCGGATCGCGTCAAGGCCACGTCGCCCCCATGATGGGGCTCATTTCCCACTTACCATATTAAACGGGATGTGGATGGTCTTCAACTTGAATAAAAACTTATTTTCTTACGGTATGCCCCACGTTGGGCCTTTGGGTGGTTACCGCATGATGGAATCATGTACCGTAAGATTGAGCCCAAACGGGCACAGATCCATGGGCGTGCTCCACGAGGGTCGAGAATGCTGTGCGTCGTTTTAAACGAGTACGGACGCCCTTCGGATCTAAATATGATACGCTCCAAGAGAGCTTAAGCCGGGTCCGACATCAGTCGGGAAAGGGTATCACTCGGCCAAGAGCCGTCAAAAGTAATATGCTCCAAGAGAGCCTAAGCTGAACCTGACATCAGTCGGGAAAGGGTATCACTCGACCATGAGTCGTCTAAACGTGATACGCTCCAAGAGAGCCTAAGCCGCTTCCGATATCAACCGGGAAAAGATATCACTCGGCCAAAAGCCATATGAAATCATGATACGCTCCAAGAGAGCTGGGCCGTGCTCTTAGGATATGGGTATCATTCGGCCATGAGCCAGGATAACCTCGTTACGTCCCAAGTTGGACTAAAAACTATATCTCGCAACAGTCGGATATGGGGATCGCTCGGTCAAGTGCAACGATGCGCTCCAAGTCGAGCCTAAGCTATGTCTAGCAGCAGATGGACGCCTCCTTTCAGGTTCAAGCAACACACAAGGTCCAAGACGCCCTAGAACGAGACTAATACACAGTCAAGGGACAGACAAGAGATTCTTCTACATAAGGTATTTCTTTATTATGTACAAAAATTCCCCAGGCATTACACCTAGGAAACTATATGTTGCAGGAGAACTACGCCTACCCGCGGTGCGCCGGCGGCGCCTCGGTGAGGATCCTAGCCTGTAAAGGGCAGGGACGACCTCGAGGAGTGCGTCGGCGGCCTCACGGTCGCGCTTCTTCGCCAACTCCTCCAGCTGTTCTTCGAAGGCCCGGTCAAAGTCTTCCCAGCACTTGACTAGCCTAGGGTCCACCTTTGCATGATGATACCACCGAGGCATGATGAGGACAAAAGCTTGAAGCAAAAGAATGGAAGCGAAGAAGAGATACATTTTGAAGCGTTAGTACGCCTTTATAGCCAATTCGAATTTAAATCGAAGTAAGCGCCGGGATATTAAGCGTCGGAAGCTGAAGAGATTTGGTGTTAATGCAACTTCAGAAGACGAAGAGTTTTTTCGGCTGAACAAGTTGGCACAGGAAGACAAGGCAACCTCGAAGACTGCCCGATGACTGTCAAGCGATGAAAATTAAAGACTTTGGGCGGGAAAAGTATCAAATCTACGTTTGTGACATGATAAGAAGTCCGTAAGGCTGCTCACAAATAAATCAGCTCGGTAAAAGATTTGCGCTTGAGAAAAGCAAAGGACGGAATTTATGATCGAGTTCTTCTTAATTCGCCTGTTGCAAAAGGAAGGTTTTTTTCGATTGGATAAGGAAACCAGTCGGGATTACAGGTAGGGAGCCCTGAGTAAAGCAGTCGGATCATGAAGCACTCGAAAGCTCTTTGTGGGATATAGATTCGAGGATCCTCGGGAAAGGCCCAAGATGAAGGCCCAGAAGATGTGCTTCACATCAAGCTTCTTAACCGTACGGAAAGGGATATATCATAACGGAAGTTGAACTTGTGTTTAGAAATGATAGATACAGTTGTAATCCGAGTCGTTAGAAGGATAGATAAAGATGTAAACTCTGTCCTATAACCGACTAGAATCTTGTAACCGATCGGAATCTCTTATCCGATCGGGACTCTGTAAGTCACCCCACCCCCGCTATATAAGGGAGAGGACGGGCAACAACAGGGGGATCCGATCATCCAAGCATAGAGCAATCAAGCCATAGAGCATAGAACACCTCATATCGCCCAGAGCATATTGTGCTTTGAGCAACCCCGGATCCAAGAGATCCATATAATCCTAGCACACAGGATTAGGGTATTCTCCCCTCATGAGAGCTGAACTCATATAAACCCCTTGTCTTGTGTGACCTTCGAGTTTGAGATCGAGCGCCTACCCCATAAATTCATTGCCGACTACAAAAGTCGACAACATTCAAGAGACTCTGCATGCAAAACCAAAGGCGAAAGTTCGAGGTAATTTGGAGAGTGTTGGACGAGAAGACCACGAAGCACACGACGGAGCAAGCAGAGGCCCAGATCAACAACTTCTCCCAGTGGGTGCAATTCCATGCTCCAGAGTTGGAAAAGTGGTCCCTGCTCCATGACACCGACGGCGCAAGGTACGGAATAATGACAACCAACATGTCGGAGGTTTACAACGGTGTTCTGAAGGGTGTCCAGTCCCTCCCAATCAGTGCCATCGTGGAGAAGACCTGTAACAGAACTGTTGGATACTTCGTGAATAGAGGAATCAATGCTAAGAGGCACCTGGATGAGGGGAAGCAGTTCTCCGAACGTCTGCCCGCCTACATGGAGAAGGAAATAGAGAAGGGTCGGTCGCACATTGCGCACACCATTGTAATATCGAGCATGCCGACTAGAGGGAGGGTGAATAGGCAGTTTTAAAAATTCTTCTCACTAAATATACGCCCTATTGATCTCTATGTCAAAACCTAAACAATAATCAATGCGGAAGCGATAAACTAAGGTTTTGACAAATAAGAGCCTAAATCAACTAGGCTTACTAAGTGCACTAGCTAATTATGTCTCTACTCAAGAATATACAATCCAAAAGACAATCAAGCAATTTAATTCTAGGAATGTAAATTGCAACAATGTAAATAGAGAATTACAAGCAAACATAAAGAGACACACCGATGTTTTACCGTGGTATTCGGAGACTTACCGGTCTCCCCTAATCCACGTTGAGGCAAGCCCAAACCACTTTAGACCGGCTCCACGAATTGAGCACCCGCCTCGATTCCACTAGTGGTAGCTCTTTCTCCCTCCGGGTAGGTCAGCTCCAACCTTCATAGCTCGTCGGGCCTTCTCACAATTTTCTTTGAGAAGGTCACCGAACCAACGACACCTCCACGCCGTCTAGGTGTCGGCAAACACCAAGAGTAACAAGTCAAGCACTCTAGCTTGAGCTCTACCAAGTGCAACACATGCACAAGGTTTTCCTCAAGTGCAACACATACATAAGAGGCTCCCAATGCACTTCTAATTGCAACACATGCAATTAGAGCTCACTCTTAGCTCAAAACCAAATTGGAGAGTGCAACACATACACAACTCAACCACAAAGAGCAATGGACTCTCCAAAACACCAACAACACCCAAATGCCAGCCCCCAAAGCTTCTTATATAGCCTCAACAAAAAAACTAGTCGTTGGGGGGCAAATTGGGCAAAAATGCATAGGAAACCCGGTCATACCGCCCTAGGGCTGGTATGACCGCTCCTCAGAGGCTAACGGCTAAAAAACTAGCCATTACTTAGAAAATCCAGTCATACCGGAGGTGGTCCGGTCATACCGGACACCAAAAATTTCATACCCCATCTCTGGCATATCCTTAGCCCTAGCTAGTTATACCTTTGCCTCTAGCATATCCACTTGGAGATTTTATGATTTCCATCTTCTCTCCAAGTCGGGATCTTCGTCTTGTTCATCAACACATGATGAACTCCCCTTATCTTAGCTTCAGGATCCTCTCTTGATGCTTATCAACACATGATGATGTCCTTGTCCCGTTTATCCATCTCAACCTTGGACTTAACCTATTTCAAACACATTGAAAGTGTTAGTCCAAAATACATGGTTGTCTCAATCATCATTACACTCGATTAACACAATTCCTTTGATGATTGACCACAACCCAAAGACAAATGATTGAAAGATTAATTGTGTCTTAAGTATACTAATGCAACTAATGCTTCAAATACTCAAGAACTTTCGATTGCCCTAGGATCAACAAAGTGAACCATCAACACATGACTAGTTCTTTTGTTGATTGAATGGCAACCGAACACAATTTAAATTGTCATGAGTATATATTAACTACACAAGTTTCATATACTCAATTCGATGGAATCTAAAAGTAATGATCTAGTTTATATGGAGCGGTAGAAAGGGATCAATACTCTTAAGACCATTAATTATAGAATAAACTCCGTTAGATGTGTGCATGCAAATAATTGAACTTGAATCAATATGCACATATTCAATTTTTGATTGCTTTGGAGTTTATCCTATATTGCCATGAGTATACTACAACTACACAAGTTAAATATACTCAAGGGGTTGTTTCAAAGTAATGATCCTTGATATAGAAAAATGAATTAGATCAATACTTTGAAACTTTAAGATTTAAGCATAAACTCCCCCTAAATGTGTGCATTCATGTATATATGGAGTTGAAACATTAATGCACATCTTGAGGTCTAAATAATGGTAGAGTTCATCATTTTACTTGAATCCAAAATATGCATTAAGATATCGTAAAATGAATATGAGTGCATACCTTGGGTTTTCCATTTTTCAATGAGATGAGACTAATCAAAGATATACTCAACAAAAGAGTTAGTCTCATATTTGAATTTATCAATATGATTATGAATATTATATCCAAAGAATGCAACAAGATATGATAATATGAACTCGAATGCATACCTTTGATATTTCCATCTTTTTATCCAAAAGAGACTAATGAGAGTTAAGCTCAACAAAGGAGTTAGTCTTATAAAAGATTTGTCATTAATTAACAATTGAAACTAATCAATATTATTATTATTATTATCAAAAGAGTTAGTCTCAATATTAGATTTGTCATTAACACCAAAACCAACTTAATAGAGCTTGAACTTTCAATCTCCCCCTTTTTGGTGATTGATGACAAATCCAAGCTTAATATCCACACTTGGATGAAAATCATAGTATTGAGATAATTTAATCTATTTGAATATGTAAGCATGTCTTTGAGCAATTTAAGCATTAACAAGTGAGAATGCGTATGAGATATTTGAAGACAAATAATTAAAATAATTCTCCCCCTTAACCAAATTAAGCTTCCACAAACTCCCCAACCAAATGAGGTATCAAGCTCCCATAAATTCTCCCCTTTTTGGTATTAAACACAAAAAATGGAAAACGAATCTAAAAAGGAGACCTTTTAGAGTGAAGAGCTTGGCAAGGAAATGCCACTTTGAATAAGAGAGAGCTTGGCAAGAAATTCTCTAAAATGAGGTCATAACAAGATTGAAATGAATACATATGACCTATTGAAGTTCACAAGAATTCTTAAATAAAATACCACTTGTAAATATTAAGAATTTTTAATAAGATTCAAGAATTTCGCAAACTTCTTCTTTATATGGCCCAAAAGAGTAAACCAAAAGGAAACGAGGCCATATTTTGAGTTAAGCATGGAAATTTTTTTTGAAACACATTCAAATAAACTCCTCATTCTATTAGGCTTTTCAATTTGCAAACAAACTCACAAGAGGAGTCTTTGAGAGCCTAATAGCGTTTATACTAGAAAAGCATGCAAATGAGCTTCGAATTTTCATAAAACCACTTGTAGAAAGTTTTAAAGAAGCATCACTTGTAATACCACTTGAAGAAAATATAAAGCTTGTAAATATCAATTTTAAAATAATACCACTTGTAATGCTCATTTTTCAATTGATACCACAAGTAAAGATTGTTTTTCAAATGATGCTATTTATAAGAGATATCGCTTGTAAAGATCATTTTGCATGAGAATACCACTTTGAGAAAAATATTGATATTTGTTTTAAACAGCTCATTTGTTTTAAAGATCAACTTGATACCATGACATATCTAAAAAGAGAGCATTTTCCAAAACTAGAATAAACAAGCTCCAAAAGGATTCTAAGATAAATCATGGAGCTAATACATTTAAACATGCTCAAATTTTGTTTTGAAAGGTTCTTCCAACTTAAAGCCAATTAAAAGATATGAAAACCACAAGGATTTCACAAACTGAAAATTTCAGGTTTTCAGATTTTGACATTTCATTTAGGCTTCAAAAGATAGCTGAAAAGCTGCTCAAATGAGGTCCAAAAAATCTGATAAAATTTGAAATACTGCAATAACTATTGAGGATCAATTTTTACAAAGATGATCCCCTCATATTATGATCTGATTTGAAGATACAAAAATCACAAATCAGCTCAAAACCATGCAAAAGTCTGAATTTTCAGCATTTGATCAAAGAGAGAAAAGGCCATAACTTTTTCAAATTAAGTTCAAATTGTTTTAAACTGTGCAAAAACAAACTTTGGGATCATAAAAATCGTTTCCAAAAAGAATTTTCGAAAAAGGAGTCTCCAATCAAAAGATATGCCAAATTTTGCTTTGTAGACATGAATTTTACTCAAAAAGAAGAAAAGTCAAAACCTTTTCAAATAAAGTCCAAATGGTTTGAAAATTTCCATAAATGAACTTTGGACTATTTATAAAGTTTTTCAAAAAGAATTTCCTCAAAAGGAATATGCTTTCAAAAGATATGGCATAATGTGCTTTGTAGGCATGAAAAGAAATTGAATTTCTACCAAATGATCAAAATGCAATCCGAATTGAAATTTATGGAGATTTGAACTTTAATGGCTTTGTATGAGTTATAAATACTATTTAAAGCTAAGAAGTACAAAGAAATCCAATTCAAATTGCAAAACTCACAATATGCAAGAATAGGCCGTTTTGGGTCAAATGAAGGATTTTGGCCAAATTCAAATGGCTATAACTTTTAAAAGGTTGGTCATTTGGAAAAACTTTAAACTAGAGAAATGCTTGAAATGACCAACCCTACGAGTTTTGTATTGACCACTTTTTCAAAAACTCAATAGATTTTGATTTATGAAAATATTTCATTTAATCCAAAATCAAGATCCTATAAGATCCATTTGAGGCCAACTTTGCTAATATGTTTCTAAAATATGGATTTTTTTACTTTGAAGACATTGTAAAACATTTTAAATACATATTTGAGAACTTTTATAAAGAATTTCACCAGTATTGGCATTTTAAACACATTTTTGCCTTTTTGACTAAAGAGGCTCATATAAAGCATATACATGCATATGATTTTCAACATTATTCCAAAATATACCAAATGAAGCAAATGAGAAGATATTTGATTGGATTTGGTATGAATGAGTTTAAAATACCATTTCGAACCAAGATATATCCAAGAATCTGGTCCAAGAGGTGAAACTCACAAAGTGCTAAAATATGACCAATATAGGTCAAGCATAGTTTTTGGGTGAGTTTCAAAATCAAACAACTTTTGATAGATTTTTGTTTTGGAGCTATTTTCAAAATCCTTTTACAATTTATTCTATGAAAATTATAAGTTTAAATCCAAAACAAGATACTAGTAACTAGATTTTAGACTTGAAAACTCATTTTCTTTTGAAATTAGATTTTGTAAAGATAAAACTCTTGGAAAACCTTTTGAAAGCATTTATTTACATTTTGCAACCAGTTTTTTTCACAAGATTAGTAATAGTTTCAAGGATTTTTCACTTTTGGCTAAATGGCTTGATTTTGAAAATGTATTAGCACATATATAAATATGGGCACATATAGGTATGTGATATACATGGTTATGATTTAGCACTCCCCCTTAATGTGCCACTTCCCAACTTGCTCAAGAATATAATCAAGAATAACTGAGATACTAGAGCAAGAGCATGAACAGCTATTTAAATTGATTTTCATGATAATACGACTTAACCTACACAAGGCTAGAAGCTATAAGGAATCAATTTAAATACTTGTTACCCGAGATAGCATCGGTTCATGATTGAAGTGATCGTCCTCATGCTTGGCTCCATGAAGTCATCTTCCTTTTGAAGAAGCCAAATGTCCAATGCCCCTCCAAGTAACTAGAAATCCTTTAGACACTTGTTGGTACCCAATTTTTGTTGGGTCCAAGAATGTTAGTCACAAGAGATTTAGGGACCCAAATGGCCCTAACATTAATCATATTGGATGAACTAACATGACTAGTAAAAGATTTGCAATTGTTATTCCTCCTAAGCAAATTATTTGCATTGTTTTGAGTGGTCTTAGGAGTACTAACATGTCTAGCAAACATATTTTTAGTTTTACTCTTCCTATGCAAATGAATATCATTATTTTGCAAGCACTTAGGAGAATTGACAAATTTAGCAAATACATTGCCATTTTTGTCTTTCCTAAGCAAATAATGATCATTTACAAGAGTTGGCTTAGGAGTGTTACCTAAGGGACATTGTTTACCAATGTGTCCCTTTTCTCGGCAATTGAAGCAAGTTTGGCTATTTGGACCTCTCTTGATCTTCTTGTCTTGTTCAATGCCGGTTTGCCTCGTTGTTGATGATTTTGGCTTGATCTCCACTTTGTTAGGGCACACGGAGGCGTAGTGACCCTTCTCATGGCATCCAAGGCACTTGATGTTCTTCGTGTGTCTTGCGTTGTGCCTTGTCTTGCTATTCACCTTCTTCTTAGAGATGTAGCCAATCCCTCTTATCGTGCAAGACCCTTTGCTTGCTTAAGATATCATCGAGGATGGCCTTCCCTTTGTAGCACTTCTTCAAGTCATTTTCCAACTTTATGACTTGTGCCTTGAGCTCGATATTTTCCTCTACAAGGTTAGTTTCACAAGACATAGAAGTAGAACCAATATTTGAATTTGAGCTACAAGGAATATTGTTGTTAGAGGTGAACATGTCAATCGTAGATGGAATGTATGAAATAGAATTTATGCATGGCATTTCATCTACTAAATCACATTGAATTCCTATGTCCACTCTAGGCTTGATAATTTCCTTGAGAATGAGGGATTCATGATTTTCTTTTAGCACATTATAATCATTTTGAAGTGAATCATGTTCAAGCTTCAAAATCTTATATTTGGCTTTCTCCTTACCAAGATAATTATTGAGCTCCTCTAACATATCCATAAGTTCGTCATAAGATGGCTCATCATCGTTATCATCATTACTTACCTCAATTTTACCTTTTGCCATAAAGCAACGAGTTAATGAAGATAGCATTGGATTCTCATTGTCGCTTGAGGCGGAGGTTGAGGTTTCTTCATCGCTTGAGGTAGAAGTGGAGGTCGATGGTATTGTCGGTTCTTTATCAATTGAGATAGAACTTGAGGTTTCATCTCCCGACACCCATTCTTCTATGCAATTCTCACTTGGAGATGTGGACATGTCATATAAATCTCGAAGCTTTGTCCACATCTCATGAGCGCTCTTGAGATTTCATATTTTCTTAAACACATCTACGATCACAACGCTAAATAAAACGTTAGTAGCTTGAGCGTCGAGATGTAGGCATTTCTCTTCTCCTTTAGTTGGAGCAAATTCGTTCAATCGAAGAGAAAAGCCAACATCTACGATCCACCATATTTGCGGGCTCATGGATTTAAAATGAGAAATCATAAATAATTTTCATGAAGTATAATTTGAGCCATCAAAAATACGTGAATCAGTGTATTGCACTAAACCACTAGTCGTCATCCTTACTCTCTAGGCGGTAAAGACTAATAAATGAGAGACTAAGCTCTGATACCACTTGTAAGATCGAGGATGCCGACTAGAGGGGGGTGAATAGACGATTTTAAAAATTCTTCTCACTAAATATACGCTCTATTGATCTCTATGTCAAAACCTAAACAATAATCAATGCGGAAGCAATAAACTAAGGTTTTGACAAATAAGAGTCTAAATCAACTAGGCTTACTAAGTGCACTAGCTAATTATGTCTCTACTCAAGAATATACAATCCTAAAGACAATCAAGCAATTTAATTCTAGGAATGTAAACTGCAACAATGTAAATAGAGAATTGCAAGCAAACATAAAGAGACACACAGATGTTTTACCGTGGTGTTCGGAGACTTGCCGGTCTCCCCTAATCCACGTTGAGGCAGGCCCAAACCACTTTGGACCGGCTCCACGAATTGAGCACCCGCCTCGATTCCCCTAGTGGTAGCTCTTTCTCCCTCGGGGTAGGTGAGCTCCAACCTTCACAACTCGTCGGGCCTTCTCACAATCTTCTTTGAGAAGGTCACCGAACCAACGACACCTCCACGTCGTCTAGGTGTCAGCAAACACCAAGAGTAACAAGTCAAGCACTCTAGCTTGAGCTCTACCAAGTGCAACACATGCACAAGGTTTTCCTCAAGTGCAACACATGCATAAGAGGCTCCCAATCCACTTCTAATTGCAACACATGCAATTAGAGCTCACTCTTAGCTCAAAACCAAATTGGAGAGTGCAACACATATACAACTCAACCACAAAGAGCAATGGACTCTCCAAAACCCCAACAACACCCAAATGCCAGCCCCCAAAACTTCTTATATAGCCTCTACAAGAAAAACTAGCCGTTGGGAGGCAAAATTGGCAAAAATGCCGAGGAAACCCGGTCATACCGCCCTAGGGCCGGTATGACCGCTCCTCAGAGGCTAATGGCTAAAAAACTAGCCGTTACTCAGAAAATGCGGTCATATCGGAGGTGGTCCGATCATACCGGACCCCAAAAATTGCATACCCCTTCTCTGAAAAAAACGCACTGAAATGACCCCGGTCATACCGGAGGCCGGTATGACCGGAGAGTGTCCGGTCATACCGCTGGCCGGTATGACTGGATTGACCCCGATCATACCACTGGTACAGCTACGAAAAAGCTCATAACTTTTTACTCCGAACTCCGATTTAGGTTAATTTGTGATTCTATGCGAAGCTTATCACGAGGGCTACAATCTCCACCCATTTTTAAGATTTAAGCAACCATAGATATTTTTAAATATTACAAAAATAAAGACTCTAATATAGTCATTCAAGTGTAAAATCTGATTTCTCGAAATCCCTCACATAGACTTGATCAAGAGCGTGACTACAAGCTAGAGAGAGTCAATAAGATCAAATCTTATGCCATTTGGTGATCAACTCATGATCAAAACAATTTGCAAAACATATTTGCAAATAAACCGAGAACCCATGAGATCAATCCTCTAGCCATGTAAGGATCAACACATGATCCCAACACTTTGCAAAACACATTTGCAAATGCCAACACATGCTTTAGGATCAAAACCATAACCTCTAGATTATTTGCAAATAGAAAAATCATAAACTTTACTTAGCCTTATGATGATCAACACATGATCAAATCACAAGCTAAAACATCGATGCATGAGTTCTCACCTTTTGCAACACATGCAAAACTTAACTCCATACAAAAAACCACATAAACCAAATTACATGAGTTATCTCCCTTTTGCAACACATGCAAATCCATAGCTCCATGCAAAAACCAAATCGATTTAAGATTCAATAAGAAGCGAGCATGAGCTCTCTTATTTGCAACACATGCAAATACTTAGCTCATGCAACAACCAAATAGAGAGTGAGCTAGAGTGAACCGGATTGAGTTCATCAACACAAGATGAAGCTCAAGCTAAAATACTTAACCCCTCTTAATAGTACGGCACCTAACTAGCAACCCGGTCTCCCATCCAAACACCGAGACTGGTAAAAGACTAGAAACACATCCTTAGCCCTAGCTAGTTATACCTTTGCCTCTAGCATATCCACTTGGAGCTTTTATGATTTCCATCTTCTCTCCAAGTTGGGATCTTGGTCTTGTTCATCAACACATGATGAACACCCCTTGTCTTAGCTTCAGGATCCTCTCTTGATGCTCATCAACACATGATGACGTCCTTCTCCCGTTTATCCATCTCAACTTTGGACTTAACCTATTTCAAACTCATTGAAAGTGTTAGTGCAAAATACATGGTTGTCTTAATCATCATTACACTCGATTAACATATTTCCTTTGATGATTCACCACAACCCAAATACAAATGATTGAAAGATTAATTGTGCCTTGAGTATACTAATGCAACTAATGCTTCAAATACTCAAGAACTTTCGATTGCCCTAGGATCAACAAAGTGAACCATCAACACATGACTAGTTCTTTATTGATTGAATGGCAACCGAACACAATTTAAATTGTATTTAAATTGTCATGAGTATATATTAACTACACAAGTTTCATATACTCAATTCGATGGAATCTAAAAGTAATGATACAGTTTATATGGAGTGGTAGAAAGGGATCAATACTCTTAAGACAATTAATTATAGAATAAACTCCGTTAGATGTGTGCATGCAAATAATTGAACTTGAACCAATATGCACATATTCAATTTTTGATTGCTTTGGAGTTTATCCTATATTGCCATGAGTATACTACAACTACACAAGTTAAATATACTCAAGGGGTTGTTTCAAAGTAATGATCCTTGATATAGAAAGATGAATTAGATCAATACTTTGAAACTTCAAGATTTAAGCATGAACTCCCCCTAAATGTGTGCATTCATGTATATATGGAGTTGAAACATTAATGCACATCTTGAGGTCTAAATAATGGTAGAGTTCATCATTTTACTTGAATCCAAAATATGCATTAAGATATCGTAAAATGAATATGAGTGCATACCTTGGGTTTTCCATTTTTCAATGAGATGAGACTAATCAAAGATATACTCAATAAAAGAGTTAGTCTCATATTTGAATTTATCAATATGATTATGAATATTGAATCCAAAGAATGCAACAAGATATCATAATATGAACTTGAATGCATACCTTTGATATTTCCATCTTTTTATCCAAAAGAGACTAATGAGAGTTAAGCTCAACAAAGGAGTTAGTCTTATAAAAGATTTGTCATTAATTAATAATTGAAACTAATCAATATTATTATTATTATTATTATCAAAAGAGTTAGTCTCAATATTAGATTTGTCATTAACACCAAAACCAACTTAATAGAGCTTGAACTTTCAACCATGGATGGAGTTAGGCGGAAATTTGAAGTTCGTCTACGGGAGAAGTTCGCCGATGACTATTTCAGGGGCTATCGTAAACAAGTGTGCACAATACGCGATGTAGCGATTTGCACATGCAACAAGCCAAAACTGCTACGCAAACCGTGCTCCCGTGTATATGCAGCGTGCGCGGTTCTCTGTCAGTGGTCCGCACCCTACATCTTGGAGTACTTTAGCGCTGACCATTTATTCGGGACATAGAGTTCGGAGTTCAACTCCTACAGACTGGACATGCATTACAGGGAGCTATGGCTAGGCCAAGTGACTTGGTGCCAGAATGATAGTTTGAAGAGGAGTAGTCGTGGCCGCTGGCAGTCATGACAAATCCGTAACGACATGGATGCTAGTCAGCGCGGAGATGCACCTGCTCCACGAAGGTGCCTGTTGTGCAGGGCAGTAGATCATACAGTGAAGAATTGCCCTAATAGGGCGGGCTTGTTGAACTGTCTGTAGGAACATGTGACAATGTATTACGACTTGTGATTGTAGTACTAGCATGTCATTTTATTTTTAGTTCACCAACGTAAATGCATGTTATGTAATGCGATGTGCAAGCTAATGCCATGTATATTAACGTTATGTACTGTGCTCTTATGTGGTTTTTTTTCATGTTATGACATTTAATGCTTTATGTCGCTACTCGTACTCTTCAATTCATGTCATTTATTGTCTCACTGTAGGTTATGGCTGGACACGCACAGACTTGCTTGACCCATTGTACGATGGGAAATATCGTAGTAGTGCCTGGCTCACGGGGGATGGTCCACCACCATTTGTTCTTAGGGGTCCGAGCGTCCACTGGCCCTTGGACGCGCGCTACGTCCCTCTTCTACGGCAGGCAGGTCTGTTGCCGTTAACACAAATGATGGACATTGGTCATTGCTTCTCTTTGTATGGGGCTCTGCTGTCTGCCCTCGTTGATCGTTAGAGGCTGAAGACCCACACATTTCACTTCCGCTGGGGGGAGATGACGGTGACCCTATAGGACGTTGCCATTATTACCGGTTTACCTATCAGGGGCAGGCCGATAGTCCCACCACCGAAATGGCCTGATTGGAGGGTAAGGTTGCAGCAATGGTTCAGTCATTCGATCCCGGAGAATAGTCGAGGGGCTCCACAGTCTTGGCTTCGGTGCTACATGCCATGTTCCGCTGATGCGCAGGGGTTTGTAGTACGAAGTCACCTTGTGGCGTACCTGTTGTTTTTGTTCGGCTAGATGTTGTTTCCTTCCACGCAAGGAGACTCCGTGTACCCCAGCTTTGTCAGGCCGAGTTGTCAAAAAAGAAAGCATCCGTCACCTTTTGCAGTGACAAGTTGCAACACTCTGCCCAATGCTTTTAACTTTTTCAGGCCAATTTTTCCCACCGAATCAACGCACTTTCACCATAAATAGGCCTTCATGCCAACTCCGCTTCCTCATATCCTCATCCTCATCCCATTCCTTCCTTCCAAAGGCCATGTCTCAAACAGCGAGCTCAGGAAATCGAAGGGCTTGTGCTCTTACCACTGCAAGGCTGCTCGATTGTCCTAACTGCCATGTGCAAGCTAACGTGTTCTATGCCAATACGGAGGGAAATAACGGTCGGGTGTTCTATAAATGCCCTTTTTTCTCAGTGACCAGTTAGTTCGATTTCTTCTTGTACTGATGATTTCTTTAATGTTAGAGTTTGTCTATTTGTTCCGAGAGATCTTATTTCTTTTCACGGCCTCAACGCATGTGTACCTAGTCACATAGTCTGGAGGATGCCAATATTTTTAATGGGCAGACACCATAGACACCTCGATGGAGCGTCCTCCAAGCATAGGACCACAAAGACTGCAGGCTGCTATTGAGCAGAGGTTAGACCCTATGCTCGAGCAGAGGCTGAACGTGCTGGTGTTCAAGATGGAGCACATTGTAGATCATGTCAAGTGGTTGGAGAAGATTGTGTGTGTAGCTATCCTTGTTGTACTGTACGCAACACTTGCGAAGTAGTTTGTTTCCTATGGAGGACACAAACTTGGTCATGATACCGTTCGAAGTGGTGTAAGAATGATGTACCTTTCGCAGTGACAAGTTGCAACACTCTGCCCATTGCTTAAAACTTTTTCATGCCAATTTGACAATACTATACCATCAGCTTTGTCAGTAGGCCATATTTGACCACACGCTGTCATTAATGGATATTATCTTCTTCTGATGGTCATCAGGTGTAAACGTTTTATCTACACAACCTTCCTTAATATCCTGCTTTCTAACCGTCACTGCAGATCCTTGATGACCACCCTTTAATATCTACGAGAAAAGGTGATGGTCCATCACGATTACACAACTCATGAGGAGCAACTTCTTAAGGTCGATTAGACAACTCATGAGGAGTAGCTCTGTTGCTGGCAAGTTCTCGCATCAGCCTAAAAAAGGCTCTGTGACTGTATGCTTCTCGCATGTAGCTTTGTCAGGCCGATTAGACTAGTCACAGGTAGCAACTTTGTCAGTCCGGGTTGTCAAAAAAGAAAGCATCCATCACTTTTTCTGAATTTATTGAACCCTAGTTTGTCAACAATCTACCATCAGGCCGATTTGACAACACTCTACCATTAACTTCGTCAGGCCGATCCAAATCCAAGTCATCGGCAGAACTTCTATTGCTTGGACTAGAAGAGAACCGGAGAAGCAAACCTTTTATACAGGAAACCATCCTTGAACATCAAACCAATACGCACTTCAAAGACATCACCAGTTTGACGATCACGCTGTCATTAATGGATATTATCTTTTTCTAATTGTCAAAAGTTAACATTTCACTCACACCGCACACTCAGTACACACCAACTGCACAGGCCGAAGTGACCACTCACTGCCTACTTTGACTACACACCTTGCATGCATAGCTGCCTTTTCAGCCCGACTTGACTACACACCCCGGCGTTTTGCTATCCGTCTGTATGTTTCAATCTTACCTTACAACAGTTAGTTCGTACACCACCCCTTCGAGTCTATAAAAAGCCAAACCGCAGGAACACATCCACAGCTCCCACTCACACTTCACCATGGCTACATCCTCTAGCAGAGCATTCTCATAGACACCAGATATGAGCACAGTAGCCCTTCATTACACGTTGAAGGTTACGTGTGGTGGGAAGGATGATCCATTCAAGGAGGAGAACCTTAGTAAAGTGGTGTCCAAATTGCAAGAGTGGCGTCCGACATTACGGAGGCATAACGTGACAACCTTTAGCCTGAACCTTGTGACCTCCGACGACCTGAAGGCGCACTTGCAATGGTGGCGTCAAAGGTATTTCTGGGTATGCAAATTAGCCGACCACCCTTCTGCTACAGGTTTCTCTAGAAGATCTTACATTGTACTGATGCTGCCTGATCGGTATGCAGAACATATTAAGGTTAGTTATTTTATATTTGTTCACCTTACTAATCTTTTTACCATTATACATAAGTTCACTACTTCGTATGCTTGTCTTGTGTGTTAAGTCATTCCCCGAGGATGAAGAGTTGCTGAACAAAGATATCCTGGAATTCTTAGCGATGTATATACTCTTCGGCGAGGGTGTGATGTTGTCGGTCCCGATACTGAGAATCTGGACCCTCTGTGTATTCTGTGCTAATCCAGGATCACGCTAGCACACACAGACTTTACAGGGTTGAACATCACAGACATTCACAACGATATCATATTAAATAGTGCAAACATTTATATAAACAGAATTGTACGACCTTATGGTCTCTTTACATAAGATCAGCCATGCAGGGCTTACATTATCAGAGTAATAAAAGATAACAGTGGAAAACAAATAAACTTCGTGGAGTCCCATCAACTTGCCACAGGCAACCGACTGGGCTTGCTCCCTAATTGTCCGGCTCTTCAATGTACTCCTCCTCCCATGCTGGCGTAGACTCCTCCACTGATGTTGGGTTGATAGGCAAAGAGGGGTGAGTACTCAAGGTATTCAACAAGTAATGCACATAATGCATTGCTATTACTATATGCAAGACTTATTCCAAAGAATTGGCTTACTTGGCTCATTTGCATCAAACAATATTTTTAAATGAACAATTTATTTAGATTAAAAGCTGTGAAATAGTTAATGATATTACTAAGTTCTTTAAACAGTTTTTCTCCGTAAACTTGGCACACAGCCTTAATCAATTCATTTTCACACTGGCACACAGACACCCTTTTCACATTTTATTTTTGAAGATCTAACCCTTGACTGTAATCCCCGAGCAATGTCCAATACCGCAGACACGGCTATTCGAATAGATTTGACACTCTGCAGAGGTTGTACACTTTACCCACAAGATACAACCTCTCACCACACAGGTGATTGCCCGTAACAAAGACTTTCAGGAACCTTTACCTTAACCAATGAACCTCCCCGGTATTGCCTTCACTATCACTCCCCTCACACAGAGCTGAAGTATAGGACAGGCCAACACCGTTGGATGGGCATCAAGCCGTAGCACAAGTACGCTCCCCCACACAGATACACCCCCGTGTACTGTCACCCCGAGGTTTCAGAGGAAAGATATTAGAAACCTAATCGACTAGGTCTGTCCCATATCAGACATGTGGTTGTACGGTGACTCGGTTCAAAGACTTGCAAGGTGAAGTCCTTAACTGACCAAGACAAGACTTCCATCACTCAACAATGGCACATAGCCCAATGTGGCACACAGACTCACAACACTCATCAACCCATTGCCACACAGGCCCACCTGGCATAAAGCCTCCTGCCACTTGCCCCAGTCTAAATCATTTTCCCACCCAGTTGATTATTGTGCAACACATGCTAACAATAACTCAACATCGGTACAGAACCACATAGGTCTCCGTACTTCGATTTCATCACGTGGCATCACCAGGCGGGAGCCACCTCTCCAGCGTGCGGCAAGGTGGGCCCCACCGCCCTGTGCACCTATAGGCGGGAGCAGCGACTCCATGTAGCTGCAAGGTGGGCCTGGCGGGAAAAAAAGGGAAAAAAGCCACGATCTGGGGTAGCGATACAGAGGGCTCAGGGGGCTATTTTCACAATTTTGTTGCTTCGATGGCTATATTTGAAAATACGAATGTGCAGGGAGCTAATATAGTAAAAATTTCAAAATGTTGTACGCATTATATACATTTTAAATAAAAAAGATTAATCAGTACAATAAATCCGTTTTTCAACGAGATATCAGCGGAGGGGCCTAAGTCAGAACGACAAGGTATTTGGGGTTCAATGTGAAATTTTCTTATCTCGACTATAGTAAACTGAGAGATAGGTCATCTCAATGATAGGTGGGGTTGATGAGGTGGCATGGGCAAACTGGACTTGGGAGGCAGCGAGGAACAATGAGCAAAGGGTCAAGATGCACTAGTTAGGGATAGATGTGTAGAAGGCGGTGAGGAAGTCACGACCATTCACTGGTGATGGAATCGGAGTTGGCGAGTCTATAAGGACGAGGATGCCGACTAGAGGGGGGTGAATAGACGGCATTTAAAAATTCTTCTACGAATCTCTACAATTAAAATCACCCCTAATTACTCTTATGCCAAAAACCTTAACAATAATTAATGCGGAAGCGATAAAATAAGATTTTGACATTAAAAGCCTAAATCAACTAGACTCACTAAGTGCACTAACTAATTAAGTCTCTAACAATAATTTGCAATCATAAAGACAAGCAATCAATCAATTTAATTCTATGAATATAAATTGCTTGAATATAAATAAAGAATAGAATGCAAGCACAAGAGACACGATACTTTTTACCGTGATGTTCGAAGACTTGCCGGTCTCTCCTAGTCCACGTTGAGGTTAGCCCAAACACATTGGACCGACTCCACATATTGAGCACCCACCTCGAATCCACTAATGGTAGCTCCTTTTCCCTCTTGGGTAGGCGAGCTCCAACCTTTGCAAACTTTGTCGGGGCTTCTCACAACCTCCGTTGAGAGCTCCCACGCACGACACTCTACGCCGTCTAAGAGACGGCAACCTCCGAGAGTAACAAGTCAAGCTCTCTAGCTTGAACTTCACTTAGTGCAACACATGCACTCCGGTGACCTCCTAAGTGCAATACATGCACTAGGATCTTCCTCAAGTGCAACACATACACAAAAGGCTCTCAATCTACTTCCTAATTGCAATATATGGAATTAGGGCTCACTCTTAGCTCAAAAACCAATTGAAAGAGTGCAACACATGCAATCAACTCCCACAAACTCTCCCAAAGTCAGCAACACCCAAATGCCAGCCCTTGGCATCCTTTTATAGCCCCCACACGAAAACTATCCGTCGGGGGCAAGATTGAGCAAAAACAGCATTTTTCGGTAATACCACCCTTATAAAGTTGGTAGTACCGGTCTCCAAGCCAACGACTAGAAAACTAGTCGTTGCGCAGGAAATCCGATAACCGCTTGAGCTGCAGTACCAGCCTCCACGGGCGGTACTACTGGCCTCAGTGCAACCTCCAGAACAGTCTCTCTAGAAAATAACTACCGTTGGCTTGGTGCCGGTACTACCGCACCTCCGGTAGTACCGCCCTTGAGCCCCGGTAGTGCCAGCCAAGGGTTGGACGCATGAAAGACCATGTGGAGGTCTATCCTTGTTAGTGATGAGTTATTGACTATGTTTGAGCTAGATTTGCTCTGGTTTGAGTTTGATTTGAATTGAATTTTCAAATTTGAAGCAATTGAGTTTAGTCTGCGGAGCGGTACTACTGGCCCCAAGAAGCGGTAGTGCTGGGCTTCAAGTGAATTTTTGGGATTTAAATTTTAAAATTGTGGGCAATGCTATGTAATGTGTTTCCTTATTTTTAATGATTGCAGGTCGACGAAGCTAGATCATGGTGAGACGAAGGATGATCGGGACTAGGCGAGGTGCGCTAGAGGTTCAGACGATCGGGGATCGCTGGAAGATGATCTCGGAGACGGAGTCGTCGCAAGCCGTGAATATAAGGAACGGACGAGATGCTAGCTAGGCGCTGCATGGATCAATGAGGGCCATTGGATCTTGGTCTAGTTGATATGTTAGCGGGTCTAGTTAGTACGCTTTGAAAACCGTGCAAAAAACCCATTTGCTTGTTGGGTTTTGGATTAACCTTTGCATGGCTATATGAGTGGGTCAATCCTAACCCTTGATGGTGTGCCTTAGGGTTTAGGACTCATCCAAGGGTGGAGGATGACCCAAGAGTAGTACAAATAGAGGGGTAGGGGAGGCTTCCCCTCTGAAGGTTTTAGAGGTTTTGATGCTCCTTTGAGCTTTGCCCACTTTGTTGTGAGGCTTTGTAAACCTCCATTCCAGAAATAAAAATCCATTCCTCTCAATTCTGAATTAATTTTCTGTATTTACATTCCGCACTTAAATTCAGTCTTTACATACTTGCAATTTACAATTATGCAATTTGGATTTGCCTCCCCTCCTTCTACATGCTTTTGGATCTTTTGCTGAGGATGAATGATTGATGGATGAGTCTTCTTTAGACCATATCCCAATCATCTAGGAAAGTCTTGAGTTCTTTCTCGAAAAAAACCTATTTTTGTTTTTGAGAAGATCAATCTTGGAAGAATAAGTTTTGGGTATTCTTGTCTTGTGTTCTAGCTTGTTATGACATATGAGGAGCCATCTAGGATCATCTTGATTATCAAGAACCCACAAGCTAGCTGAAAGCCAAATTTTTGTTCTTGAGCTCGTTCTTGTGCACCCTTCCGTAAGATTGAAAAAGGTCGGAACTTTGACGTCGATTCCTACAATCGTAGGTTGGAATAGGTTCCTGACATCCATAGAAAGATGTCCACAAATTTTCATTGAGTTTGGATCAGCGGATCAAAAGATTCATCAATTTTCCTTTTTGATCCCGTGCGAAATCACTGTTCATTCGCCTGTTTTTCCTATAGCTATAGTACTGGCCCTACCGCTATAGTAGAGGCAATCTAGTGGTGCAGACAACACGCTGACGTTCTTCAATTTGGGCGATCTCTGGGATGCATTCAGGGAATGCAGTGCATACGGCACCGCTGTACCAATTGTTCTTAACGGTTGTGGTGATGGCATTGTGCAGTATTACGTCCCTTACTTATTTGTAATTCAACTTTACGGTGGATTTAAGCGGCATTTTTGCTATCCGAAGGTAAGAAAAAATTATTGCACTTTGTGAAGTAACCGTGTTGCTTTGGGTGGCAATAACATTCCATCATTTGCTATAGCTTATGGATGTTCCGAAGAACAAAACATTTTTGCTGAGAATACTGAAGAACAAAATAGCTGCAAGCCTGCAACCACTGGTGACATTGTGTTCATAGTTAGCTCAGAAAAATCTCTGAAGAAGAGCAATGCTTCTTTAAGTTATAGCGTAGTTAATTCATTACTACAAAATTAAAGATACAGAAATAAGTTCTGTACAAATACATTTGCTAAACTCTTAAGGAGATAAATTGCATTGTGTCTTTGTTTTGATTGAAAGTACTAAACTCTTTTGAGTTATTATTTGCATTATTGATATAATGATATTGTTGTTGTATCAAGGTTGTAAGCTTGGAACCAAATCAAAGTTGACGATATTAGGCATAATGCTCAATTAGTTTTGTTGCGATGGCATCTATTTATGCGTCTATTATCCGTATATCTTTACCCGTTTCAGATCCGAATCCGTCACATATCCAACCTGTGTCCGTATCCCGAATTATCAAGATTCGTATCCGAATCCGGCTAGCTCGTATCCAGTTCTAAATCCAAGAAAAAAATATGGGTTAGGATATAAAAAGAGCAATATCCGCCTGTATCTGATCCATTTTCACCTCTATTAAAACAACATGACTAAAAAATAGTTTAATTCTCGATTACAGAAGTACCAAAAATATGACGCATGTCATTTACGGAGCTTTCGCTTCATAGAAAGAGCTATCATGCTCTAGGCGCCGGAGCGTGGAAGTTTCGATGTTTTCACCATCACGAGGGAGGATATTTTTACAATCCATTCACCGGGCGACAAATTTACCAAAAAAAATTCTTTGAAGCCAGAAAAGTGATAGTTCATGTCATCTTCAGGTTCGGATATTTTTGCTCTGATCCATCGTCCTGTGGAGCCGTGAGGCCCGCTCCATCCTTATCCTCTCCACCCTCTGGACCCGCGACTCCACCAACCTCCAGACTCATCATATCTCACGTCTCTCAAGTGTCAACGAATCATCCGAGGGCTCGGAGCGTTCGTTCTGCTCACCGCGTGGTCAAAAGCAGCAAGTCGTACCGGCACCGAAATTTCCGAAGGCCACTCCGGTTCTCTTCTTGCTACATCTAGTGCCGGCGACCTCTTTATGCTTCTAGATTTTACATCAGAATTCTTAATTAAAATTGCAAAATTTGTTCTACATGAGATGTAGCATTTTTCCATAAAGAAATCAAAAAGATATTTAAATTAGTTGCACATAATATGAACGGTTTTCTCGTAATATTATATGAAAGGTATTTTCTTCACGTTTGTGTGCGCCTATTTAATAAATGCTTTGGCCATAGTTTTGTCCAAAAAATTAACCAAAATTCTCAAATGTGGTTCTCTTCGCCGCACAGAGTTTAGTTTTGTATTCATCAAAGAAGAAGGGCATCACCAAAGAAATCCAAACTAAAATTTTACTAAATTACTCTCGGAAGGTTTACTCCTGTCATTTGTGGTGTAGGTGTAGCCTTGTATCCGTGCGTTGAATATGCACAAACGAAGAGCAGTAAAATTTAGATACATTAAGGATGCGTTTAGTTGGATGAACGAGTATGAATAGGATGGGATGGTACATGATAGATTTTAATATATCTGTTTGGTTGAGTGTATGGAACCATCTTGTACGGGACGAAGTGGTACAGATTCTAGGAATATTCTTCAAATATGCTGTACCATCCGGTACCTCCAAATTGGTTGAACCATCCTGTACCATCCCGTACCACTAGTGATAAAGTTTACCATACTAACCTCATTCATCCAACCAAACATCATTTCGTACCATCCCGTACCATTCCATCCAAGCAACCAAACAAAATCATGTATCATTCCATTCAGACAACCAAACACACTCTCCGTACCATCTTATCCAGGATTATTCCATCCATCCTGTATCATCTCATCCCGTTCATCCTCATTCACCTAACCAAACGCACTCTAAATGTTGGTCCTGTTCCACTATTCCACTACCATAAAACGTCTGCTACAAGTAATGGAAAAAAAATCATCTTTGTTACTTTGTACAGTGATGTGTTGCTCGTTGTACACTGTACAATAATATGATAATAATATTAATAGGCACAATAGAAGCGAGCTGAAAAGTTGCTCTAAAAATTCACCTTAAAGAGGGTAATGAGTAATCTACACTTGCGGTGTAACTTTGATCATTTTGATGTATAACAACGTCATATACAAATACGCAATATATTATATTATATAAGTTCATAAGTTTCGTATAGTAAATGATGTCTAAAATTCAACAATATGCTAAAATAATTGTTCTTAATACCTAGCAGAACAAAGAATTTTTTTTGTAAATAATATTATTTTAATCAAAATTTACAAAAATAATATGTCAAAATGAAAAATATGAAAATTGTAGCTCTTGACGAGATCTACAACTTTGGTATACAATTTTTTTTCATTTGAACCCATTTAGATAACCTTCTATCCCCCTTTTGACTATCTAAATGGATTCAAATTAAAAAAAATTGTATACCAAAGTTGTAGATCTCGTTAAAAGCTATAATTTTTATATAAAGTTTATCTCCATTGAAGATCATATAAAAAAGTTATGATTTTCGATAGAGATCTCTGCCCTACAACCAATTTTTTAAAAAAATCATAACTTTTTCATATGATCTTAGATGGATATAAACTTTATATAAAAATTATAGCTCTCGACGATACCTACAATTTTTGTATATAATTTTTTTTATTTGAATCATTTAGATGACCAAAAACTGGGTAGAATGTTCAGATCCGATTTTTAGATCTGAACCTTCTATCCCCTTTTTGGCCGTCTATATGGATTTAAATAAAACTATTTTGTATACCAAAGTTGTAGATCTCTTCAAGAGCTACAATTTATATAGAAAGTTCATTTCAATCCGAGATCATATGAAAAAGTTATGATTTTCTTTAGAAACTGGCTGTAGTAGGGGATCTCTGTCGCCAATTGAAATGAAATGGCGACACAGAGTCTTTTCATTTTGGTATATTATTTTTATAAATTTTGATTAAAATAATATTATTTAAAAAAATTTCGCAGAACAAAAGGGAGCATTTTAGCCATGATGGTTATTCTGGACGAAACGAGTGAAATAGCGAGCGAAATGTCCATTCCAATTTTTGTCTGAAAATGTGCGGACCTTTTTCTTTCGTAGTTGAACAACAAAACTCCACTTCTCCACTAGATATCCAGGTGGCAAGCTGTGATCCTTAGTCGGTAAAAGGACCGGCGGTACCCCTACCCTCGTCACTCCATGATTTAAGACAGGCACCCGGCTCCTTTCTGCTAAACTCAGACAGTGCAGGCTAGAAATAAATCAGTGCGGTGCTAGGAGTGGTAGCAATAGCAAGAAAGAGCTTCTGTCAGATCCCTCGACAAGATGCTGGAGAAGCTGTGGGACGACGTGGTGGCCGGACCTCGCCCGGAGACGGGCCTCGAGAAGCTCCGCAAGGCCGCTACCACACGACCTCTTGTCGTTAACAAAGGTAGTTTATGTTTGCAAAGCATGCAATACATACTACAGGTAGTCGTATGAGCTAAAGGTCGAGCACAGACCTACTCTTAACCCTTGAACTAGAAGGGTCTTTCGTTATGAGACAGAAGAAACTTAACAAAATTACAGAAGCAGAGGTAGCGAAATTACCTGAAAAAAAAGAGCATCTGAATTAACGGCTGTATAGGTTCTAATACCGTGTCACTAGTAATTACTTGGTGTTAAGTTGGTGGCGGTTTTGGTTTATTAACTGGTGGGGAATCTGAATGGTTTGAAGGTGTGGACGGAGTTGCTGGCGAGGCGAGCGGGAGTTACAAGCGGTCGCAGTCGATGCCGACGACTCCGACCACGCCGGTGACGCCGTCGTCGTCGACGACGCCGCGCGGCAATAACGTGTGGCGGAGCGTGTTCCACCCGGGGAGCAACATGGCCACCAAGAGCCTCGGTGCCAACCTCTTCGACCGCCCGCAGCCCAACTCCCCCACCGTCTACGACTGGTACGCATCACATATGACATATATATCTGGTCAACCTCATTTTGTTCTCCTCGGCAGGCTTAAGATCGTTAAGTAGTAGCTAGTCTTGAAATTAAATTAGCTAGGTCATTCTATCTTTTTATCAGAGTAACACTCGCCTGGTAATTGTGGTGAAGCAGAAAACATCGCTTTTCTAGTTTCTCCACCCCATTTTTTTTTAAATATGGCATCCTTTTGAGCGCACTGCAAAAATAGCTCTGTCTCCGACTGACGAAGCCATGGTACCCTACCATACCTTCCTAGGGCTCCTCCTGCGTTATCCGAAGCGTGCGCTGCTGCTCTCGCCAACTCGGGCGCTTGCGCTCTCAGAGCGTAGCAGCGTCTACACCACGCTCGGCACAGTAAAGGATAGGTGTGTCTGTCGCGCCTTTCGCGATGAGGAGTCTCTTTCGCGGGGAGGTGTAAGCTAAATCTGTAAATACATTTGCAGGAAACTAGATTTGCTAACAGATCAGGTAGAGGACTGGAAAAGTGATGATTTGGGTGAAGCATATCTTTTCCCCTGCTGAAAATGGCGAAGCAGAGTCTGGGATATCACTGCAAATTATAGACCATTAAAAACTTGGTTACTACTCTTATGACACTGGTTTTGTCAACAAGTGCAAATGGTGTTTGCATACAATAACTTCAGATCAATAGTAAATTTACGCTGGAAATCGCGATTAGCATGTAAGATTGTAGTACAGCAGTACTTATCGCTAATTAACAGGGGAGCCGCTGGGTGCGACAGGATTAGGTCACCTTTTAATATGGTTTGTTGAAACTTGAAACGGATAAGGATGACCATATTTAAAGCTCCTCTACCTTTTCTTAGTTGCAAACTGATAATATTTGTTTGCAGCCTAATAAACCGAGAAATAACATTGGCATATTTAATGTTCCGTGCCAGGCTTTACAGCGACGAAACCAGGAGCAACCACCGCTAAATCGGAGCCGTCTGATTGAAGTGCGAAGAAGATAGGGTGGTGAACAATCGTTGTGTTTGCCGTGTTTGCTGGTCTATTACGTTGCTGCCGGAGGCTACTTGTTAAAACGTTCTTGTTTTGTCTCAGCTTGCTACTTGTTACTTGGTCCAGTTCCTCCGTCACAGTCTGGCTGCTAAGTGCTAGCGACTATCTAGCGATGGGAACTATGCGTGTGTGTGTAACTGTGTACACGTTTCATATGTAAATACAGCTGGGCGCTGGTACGTGTCAATGTTTAATTACCTGCGGTAAGATAATAAAAGCTTGAGACATGATTTTCGGTTTTAATTTTTTTTTCACCATAATACAAAAATTTTTGGCTGTAGCAACAACAAAAAAAAAGAAAATCCCGAGAACAGCACCACTACTGTGCCAAAGATCTTATCTATGGACACATATACATGGATGATAAGTCCATGTTAGAAGTAACTTAAATCACTTAATAATTGCCGTGTCATAATCGGACATTGCCGTGCTGGGTTGGCTCATCGTGACTTGTAACAGCATTTGGGAATTGGGATAAATCTTTCAAGGGAGCAGCGAATGAGATAATCCGGGTTAAGATTCAGATCTCGCTATAATTGTACTACTTTGATAGTTACGTGTGGTGCAAACGATAAGGTTTGGGTTAGTTCAAGGTTATCCTCTTACAATAGCTTCCTCAAGGCGGGGAGAACTATGAGCGCCTACCCAACACCGAGCAGGTTGAACCATCCCCCCAGCCGAAGGCCATTCCGGTGGGGAGGTGGTCACCGCATCCCCCTTCCACGTGTCCCTGGAACGTGTCCTAGAGTTCGGATGAAGACGATCAACTTGTCCTGGTACCAAAGATCCGCCGGATTCTCCCACTGTTCCGCAAGCGCAGGCGGCACCAGAGGGCAAGTCCATGGCGGTCAGGAGTAAGGACCCAGGTCAGAGCGGGCTCGACCTGCTGGATGACAACCCAGATACAGATTAAAAAAACACTCCCTTTATGTGGTGTTTGGTTGGGTGGATGAAGGTGAATATGATATGATCATCCATGAATTTAGAGTCATCCATTTGTTTGGTTGAGTGGATGAATTGGATATGATCATCCAATTTTTTGAAATATTCTCTCAAAATGCTGGATAGAGCTATCTAAAAAAAGATCGAATGGGCTCATCCAGTTTGTTGCATAAAGAGGTATACTCGGTCAAATTCAAATTTCGCCGAAGTGTATTCAGTAAAATTCAAATTTCGGTCAAATTGTGTTCAAAAATTCATATTTTAGTCAAATTTTGTCCGAAAATTCAAATTTTGAAATTTTTTTGAAATTGTTTGTGGAGGTTCCTGACACATCAGTAATATTCTCATAAAAATTTTAGATGATTATCAAATCTGAGAAATTTTTACAAATTCAAATATTGCTATTGTCCTGATAAAACGCTGTCTGTCAAGTTTCAACCAATGAAAAATGGAACAAACCACGTTAGAATATTTTTAAATCTTTTGTGCATGGTTATGATGCATCACTAATGTTTTCGTAAAATTTTAGATCATGATCAAGCTTCGTTAAGTTTTAAAAATTTGGATAGTGCTAATGTCCTAATAAAAGCTTTACCGGCAAAGTTCAACCAAATAAAAAATGGTCCAAACCACGTTAGAAAATTTTTAAAATTTTTGTGGATGGTCCTGATGTATCATTAATATTTATATAAAATTTTCTTCTAAAATAATCTGAGAGTGCTACGTCGTGATAAAAGCTTCATGATGAATACATAGATTTGCTTTAATAATAAAAAAAGTTTAAAATTTTTGAAAAATTTACAGAAGGGTTCTAACGAAATTATTAAGATCTCATAAAATTTTGAATCATGATCACACTCTAGTGAATTTATAAAATTCATACAAGGGCACTATACCATTTATGTTCTTTCTGTTTTTGATTTTTGAAATATAACAAATGAGGTTCAATGCTTACATAGATTTGACTGAGCAAACAAAAAAAATTAAAAATTGTTGAACATTTTATAGAATGGTAATGAGACAATTATTAATCTCTCATAAAAATTTTGGATCATGATCACACTCGAGAAATTTTATAAAATTCTGACAAGGTTATTGTCCCAATTATGTTCATTCTTTTTTTTATTTTCTAAAGATAACAAATTAAGTTCAATTATTTTTAAAAACTTTCTATATGATCCTACACTACTAGATATAGTACCATAAATTTTCAGATTATGATCAAGCCTGTACAATTTTATAAAAATCTGACTGCTTCTGCCAAAATTTAAAAATATCTCAAAAATTCAATTTTTCAACAAATTTTCATGGAAGATCACTTTCTTAAGGGTTATTGGACCAAATTTGGTCGAATACAGCTATAAAAAGTCAAAAACCGGCCAAAAAAACCCGAAATTTTGGTGAAATCTCTTTGAAATTTTCAAGATTACTATAGCAATTTAAATTTTTTTACCTGGTCGGAATCCGAAATCTCGACGAGATTTCTGAGATTTCGACGGTTTTTTGAACTATGGTCTGAGGACCTTGGGGAGATTCACTCAGTTAGTAGCCTCAAGAAAACCCGGTTCTTGGAAGTTGAAAAGCAAAAGGATATCTCAGCAAGCGATCCTCACGAAGGGCTTTTGATTCTGCCTCGCTCAATCTGCTATCCACGCTACACCCAACATCACTCATCACGTCAAAAACTGATCAGAAGGAAATCCACCACAACGAAGGGCCGAATCATTTGCGTACAATTGAGGTCCGCAATCACTTCCCCTACATAGTGGGTTCGAGAACTTCGAGTTAAAGGCATGTACTTCTAGAGAAAAGGAAGAGTAACTGTTCATAACAGAACTCCAACCACCAGTCCAGATTCACATCGGCTCAGTCCCTTTCTTAAAGACCAAGCCAGGGGCAAATGCTTCTGATGTCTAGCTCCTGATCACTTTGTTGCAAGCTACTCTGCAAAGCTTCACGTCATAGAGCTCAGTGGTGTCCTTCACACCGTAGCAATAGAAGTTCCCCACCATCTCTACCCTCTCATTGCAGGTACGGCTATAGAGATTCCACCATCTATGGCCCACACTTTCAGCCAGGAGACCCAGATTGGAGGCTGGAAAATGTTCGGCACTACATTCCTCATTCCGCATGGTTTTCTAGCTCGGAGTGGGACTGCTGCAGGTACACGATCATGATGGTCACCCTTAGGGACCAAGAGACCACCATCCGTTAGATCCAGCGTATGCTCACACAGGGGCAGAGTCAGGCCTCGAGCCACCTGAGCTTGGGACTGAGGCCTGGCCCAAACATTCTATGTAATTTTTCTTTAACATTCTTATATTGGACCAATAATTTTTGGGCTAGCCCAGATCAATCCGAGGCTTAGACCTAGACTGGCTCCGTCCCTGTGCTCACATACCACTTTCGGATGAACAGGGAAGACTTCAACCAGGCCATTAATTTGCCCAAGAGTCACTTCGTGCGCTACATCTCAGTAGAGCTGCGGAATGCTGGCGGAGTCAAGATTCCTTGAAGAATGAATTGACATCATGGTGGTGCCTTGGACACGTTTCACTTGGACAGAAGCAGCAAAGGCCTGGTACAAGGCTCGGCTCTGCATTGAGGGGGTACCGCGCCATGCGTGGTCTATCCATGCAGTCAAGGTTACAAAAACCGGCGAAATTCAGCGAAATCTCGGATTTCGGACCCCAGCGAGTTTGCACAGACTGGCCGGATGAAAAAATCGGAAAAAAATTTGAAATTGCTACAGTAAATTTCGGAATTTTAAATTTTTCGGCGAGATTTCGGCAAAAACCGCCGAGATTTCGGAATTTTAAACCGAAATTTGATTTTTTTTTGCCGGATCTGACCGGAATTATATCAATAAGTTCTCAGGAAGTGATCTTCAATGATAATATTTCGAAAAAGTTGATTTTTTAGACTTTTTGGCATTTCTGCAGAAACACTCTCTGAATTTTAAAAAATTGAGAATTCATTTTCATGCTATGAGAAATTTATGAGAGTATCATAAGATATGTAGGATAATACATAAAATTTATGAAAATATTTTAACATCATTTGTTATGTTTTAAAAATAAAAATCAGAAATAGGATAAATGAGGCAGTGACAGTGCTAGAATTTTATAAATTTATGAATGTCTGATAATTACCTCAAATATTTATGGGAGCTTAAAAATTCTCTCATAACCCTGTTTTAAAAGTTTAAAAAAATTTCAACCAGTTTTGATGAGTCAATAAAAATTTTATGTGGTACAAGGACGTGATGTACATTTCGAAAATAGTGATGTACTACATACACATATTTTTGGTATTTTTTTGTGATTGATCATGATCTCAAAACTTTATCACAAGATCATTGATGCTTTCCAAATATGTACCAATTTTTTTTGTAATTTTTACATTGTTGAAACTATTGGAAAAAAACTATTATGAAGTAACACTTTCATGTTTTCTGTGATTATTTTATGTTTGATCATCTTCTCAAAATTTTATGACAGCATCATTGATGCATTGCAACTATGTTAAAAAATTTGGTAATTTTTACATGCTCCGAACTATGGAAAAAAAAGTTGCAAAGAAATGTCGTTGTGAAGATTCGAACTCGTGACCTCTTGTTTGATAGAGTTTAGCCTTACCACTGAGATATGTGTGCTCATGTGTTCTAGAGATGAGAAATAACTCATTTTATACATTGACAACTCACTGGTTTTAATACATCGTCAATCATTGAAGTTCATTCACAGCTCATTCCACCGAGAGGCTCTCTGCCATTTCACTTTCCCCTGCGCAACTCCCTTCTCCACCCCTCCCAGCGAGATTCATGGTTGACTCCATCCCAGCGGAAGAGATGTATAAGGCAACAGGTAAACAATGCAATTGTTTTCCATTCCACTTTTTAACCATGTATGTCCAAACCTGAGAATAATGTTAACCTTACTTCTAATTGGCCACATGAGGGAAGAGCCTCCCAGATTGGGCGGAGTGGAACATCGGAGACACGCACACAGGGAAGAGAAAGCGTGCTACCGACGCCGAGGATGACGACACTCTAGCAGGAGCTTTAGGCGGATTACAAAAGTTATCAGGCAGCCAGAGTGGTAAGAAAAAAAGAAAAGGCCGAATTGATGATGAGCCTATTGTCGGCAGTGAGGACGACACGGCAACACCTTCTGATAATGTGCAGTACCTCAGTAGTAGCTCAGCGACTACGACAGACTCTCCCGGCGATGACGGGACGGAAGCTGACTGGTACTCCCTCCGGCCCCGTCCACAGTCACAATCACCGGCAGGAGGATCGCATCAGAGGGGTACTGCCCCGAGAGGTGACTCCCAGCGGTAGACCCGCAGTAGCGGGAAGGGCACGTCACGTGGTGGGGGTGGACGCCAGGCAGCACAACCATAGGATGGTGCTCAATCATGGTGTAGCAGCGAGTCCTCCAGCCATTTGGGCATTCCAGTTGAGCATACCGGGTATAGTCAAATGCTGTACGGATGGGATCAGGGTGGGTACGGTTACAGACAGAGTTATGATGGATCGAGCATCTCTTTGCCATTTGACTACAATGATCCATATATCGATCCATACGCACGGCACTCATCTGCCAATGTCATGTACCTTCACCAGTCCGAGAAACCTGATACCTGGGAGTCTCATTACCAACATTGAAAGTCTGCCTGGCTACCACGAGACATGACCTGGGAGGAATACAAGCAACAACACGAGAGGAGGTACCACGAGATCATTGTCGACAACGCGGAGGTGGAATTTGCACCAGGGCGCTTTACTACTCGTAGGTATGTGATGCAAACATACATTCATTTAATTGTCATATGCAAATATGTGAAGACTTGTTGTGTGTATCGATTTTATTACATTCTTAATAATTGTCATGCCAATATACATTAATTGTTTCGAATTGTGACTCTCAATCTTCGAATTTCAATCAAAATGCTGCCAAAATTTCATACTTCATTCATACCCGAATTCCCCAATTTTTAAAAATTCCTCGAGCTTCAGTAACAACTGAAAATTTTATAGCAATATTATTCACATGTCAGAATCATGCTATTAAAATTTCAAATATTTATAACATACTTTGTCCCATTTTTCATTCAGTTCAAAATTGCCGGTGAGCGTTTCATTACGACAGTACCAATGTTTCAATTTTTTAAAAAATTACATGATTCAAAAAAATATGAAAGTTTTATGACAACATTAATAATACGTCAGAACTCTCCACAAAAAATTTCGAAATTTTTCTCCATCTTTTGGACCAATTTTCGGGCTTGTCAAACTGGCCGAAATTTCGCCAATTCTCGGCGAGATCTCGCCCAATCTCGCCGAAATTCGGTATTTACCGGTAGAAAAAAAACCGGATTCAAATTTTGAATTTGAATTTCCGGACGAGATTTGTCCGAAATTACCGAATTTCACCGAAATTTCGTTTTCCGGGCATGAACGGTATTTTATCCGAAACCGAAATCCGAAACCCTGCATGCAGTAACCCCCTGCTTGATGACGCCCGCATCACGATTGTGGATCTAGATGATCCGGCCACCGAAAACGAGATAGCATGCGTCTGTCTGAGGGTGTGGGCCTAAGATGTTGTTGCTTCCCTCAAATCCGGCATGATGTGCTTCGAGGAACCTTTCAGAAGAAGCTTCCCAATCACGGATTTTCCCAGAGCTAAGGATTTCGGGCCCTAGCGAGGAAAGGCCGCCGCTAAGGATGCTATTCTACATGGTGCTACTGCACCTTGACTAGGTCCTCAACTATGACCCTCTAGATGATGGCCCACCTTCCCTTGTAGGTGGCCTCAGTCCTGGACACAGCGACGTCAGCGATGAGATGTCGGGTATCTCCTCTGACGATGAATGGCCAAGATGCCATGTCTATGCCTCGCAGCTGGGAGTCATGGATGGATCATCATGGAGCACTACCTCGACGTGGCTCAGTCCACTATTGGCTACAATACAGGGCATACATAGATCTAGAGGTGGGTGCCGTGCCGGGCCGGTCTGGTATGGACTCATTGTGCTTCATACTTGAACCGTGTCGGGCCGCGATGGTCCGTCGTGCTCGTCGTGCTGGGCTGTGCCGGTCCAGCTCGCCTTCGGCGAGCCCAGGCACGGCCCATTTGCGCTTCGTGCTGTACCGGTTCAGGCCCGACCCATTTTCACTATTGCAACGAGAAGAAAGGAGCCGGAGATGCATAGAATTGAGGAAGTGAATGCAAATATTATGAGAAAAGGAACTAAAATTTATTTATTATTGAACAGTTACATAGAGCAAGAAGGATGTGCTCAATACAGGCGAGAGAGGGGGCAATGGGCGAGAAAGAGAGTGAGCGAGACAGACGAGATAGATTATGAGGGAGATTGAGAGAGACTGGTGAGAGAGAGCTGAGAGTGATTGAGAGGGACGAGCGAGAGAGAGCAGCTTCTTGCACCGTCTCTCAATCTCTCTCAGCTCTCTCTCCTGTTTTGTCCGTCTCTCTCAGGTGTCGGCGATAGCCGACAGGGGTGACGTTCATGCTACTGGGTGCATCTATGGCGATCATGCTCTGTGAGTCAGTGACTTTCATGCTAAGCTTCTTCCTCATGCCCTGGGTCATCGGGCCCAGTACAACATATTCTACAGTATCGTGCCGGGCCGTGCCGTGCCTGATTCTCGAGCCCGGCACGACTCGTGCTACAGTGTCGTACCGGCCCAGCATGGCCCACTTCGTGCCGGGTCGGGCTTCATGTCGAACCGTGATATCGTGCCTCGAACCGGCCCAAAAGAGCCTAGCCCAAGTGCTCACCTCTGCATAGATCGTCACTGGGTGACAATAGAGCGTGCAGGAGGAACTCAATTTGGGACATGCCACCGAGAGACAGTCACTTCCACCAACGTCATCAGCCCTGAAATGAAGGCCAGGGAGCTCATCACGAAGGGAGAGAGATCACCACGATGCAGTCGGTGATAGACACAGTCAAGCTAGGCTTTGAGCCATCTCGGACACTTTGGCCAGCTATTAGCACCCAAATTTAATAAGGCGTGATTAATTTATCAAGCTAAGTGAAGAACCAAAATGGTGATCAGGTGGGCTGAATGATCACAAATAAAAAAATTTCCCACTTAATGGATCCAACTAAAACTCACTTCAAACACTCAAGCGCAAACCAAAACCTCACTTAAAACACTTAAGCGCAAAAGAGAAAATCAATGAAAAACTTGCTCTGGGTACTACCACAGCATAGGAGGCGGTAGTGCTGGAGGTCGGTACTACCGCTAGATTTGGGCGGTAGTGCCGACTTCAAGAACAGAGGTCAAAATAGCATGATCTCAAAACTAAAATTGATGAATCTTTAGATCGGCTCGATCAATACCCATAAAACTTTGTATGCACCTTCTTATAAAGGTCAAGAACATATTCCGTCCTTCAATCCAAAGGATTGACGTCAAAGTTCCTACTGCCTTTGGCAACGCCTTCTACTATGTTTCTCTTTTATTAAGATTGATCACCATCAACCAAAGCTACACAGATTTTCAAAAAGAAAGACATCATCACTGAGTTGTGTTACTCGTAAAGTCAAGCATTTCCCACTTTGAGTGGATCTTCTCGATTTTTAATGGAAATATAGACTAATGTTACTGACAGATCAATTTATTACAGATGAAAACTTGGTCGGTTTTCACATGCGCCATCCTCTCAGCACACACTGCTATGGGACGCTAGCGCCGCCCCTTCCACCCTACATTGCACCACTGCCGTGGCATCCCCGCGTTTCTACACAAGCTACCATGGGTCGCCAGTGCTATCACCCTCCCTACGCCGCATGCCACTGCGACTCAGGAGGAGTGAAGAAGAGGAAGGAAGGTGGAGGTAGGGGATTCGGCCCGAGAAGGAGGGAAAAGAAGAAAGAAGGCAGAAGGAAAAGGAGAAAGAAGAAGGAAGTAAAAGAATAAAGAGGGAGAAATGAAAAGGAGAAAGAGGAAGGAGGGAAAAGAAGAAACAGAAGGAAAGAAGGGAAGAGAGGAGAAGAAAAGAAGGTAAGAAGGGAGAAGGAGGGAAGCCACCATTTTCGACGGCTCTACCAAATCGTCGGCTTGCAGATATAAGCTATTAGATAATGTTCCTCATGTTGTCACTGTAGTAGAGCAGTTTTGTGATCATACTAGCTCTGGATAGAGTAGATGGTAGCATCGGGGAGGTGAATTGTAGTGGTCAGGGATTGGCAATTTTGGGGCATCTACAGTCTATTTCATAGTATCGCCAAATTATGAAAAGTGTAAATATTTGTCTAAACTTTCATTATTGTACAAGAACATTGAATTTGGTCTAGTGGTTAAAAATTAATGGCTAAGAGAAGGCCCTTGTCTAGAATTTGGTCACCGTTGGTTGTAGTTGTGGTTTTGGGCTATTTAGGCTAGGGAGATGGCCGAATTAAATTATGCTCACATGCTTTTTTTGTAGTTTTCTGAAGTGGTATGGTTTACTACTTTTGGAGTTGTATAAAAAATAAATATGAAATTGACAAGTTTGATGTCATGTAGTTTAACAAAACAATCTTCATCATTGAAAATTTGGCCTTCAATGAAAAACCTTTGGCCAACTAAAAAGTTATAGGAAATTTTGTGTAGTTTTCGAAATCCATATGGATTCCTACATTGGGGCTCGTGAGTTAAGAGTTATGGTCATTCGACCATCGAGGCAGCGAAGAGGAACTTGTTTGGTGGAGCAAAAGTTAGGTCCGAGATTGTGCATAGGAGAGTTATTGTTATGTTTAATGTTACGGCACATTATTGAGTTGGGTTATCTACTGTAGGAGATGTAACTTTGGGTTTGGCATCAGCTACACATCACTCCATCTCACATGGTTAAAAAGACAAGTACATGGTAGAACAGTAGAAGGTTTGTTACTTTGATGTTTCATATTTATGATATATTTACCATGTTGTCCACCTGATTACTATTGTTAATGATATTGTCTAAATGATGATGGTTACTTGAGATTACATGATGATTTTATGATGGTTACTTGATGATTATATGATGATTTTATGATGGGTACTTGATGATTACATGAAGATGGATAATGGTTAATGGCACATGATAAATACTTAAAAAGAAATGTTGCATCATGTGCATTCATATCATGGAGATAGGTGGCCTGTGTGGGCATTCCTGGCCTACTTTGTGTGGGCATTCCAACAGGAGTGGGAAGAGAAAGAACTACTTCAGTAGGCACTCCATGGGAGTGGAGATAAGGTCTTCGCATGAAAGAGGGTGGGCTTGAGTAGACACCGACTAATGTTGTACTCCGCTATATCGGTATATGCTAAAGAGAAAAGATATGTGCATAAGCATTTGCATTACATTACATTGATGAAAGATATAATTAATATTGAATATTTGAGGAGAATAACATGAATGAGTTGATGGCTGTTGTTTTTGTTAATGTTTATTGTTTTATTATATACTTGCTGGGTCATGGTCCCATCCTTGTTTAATTATTGTTTCAGGTGACCAATGAAGATAACATGCATGGGTTGGGCGTAGCACACCTTTGTAACTTGCATTAGGGAGTTTCCAATAACTTTTAATTACACTTCATTCACCCTTAACCCTTAGTTTCCTCTTAGAACATTAATTAGTAAACTTGGGATTAGTCGCTGAATAATTATATAATAATAGATGCATGGAATTTAGTTATTAAGTATATGCATGTGCATCAAGATTTTGTTGACTTGCGTTATCTTGTATATTAGTTATTAAACTATCGTCATCGCTAAAGGTAAGTTGTTCCCGGACACCTGGTTCTGGACATTCTCGGGCGCATGGTCCCAAATGTTACCAAGCACGTGGACTTAGACATTCTTGGGCACATGGTTCCAAGTTCATTATTATTCATAACTCCTATTCTTATTGTTACGCCGTTTCTATGTGTTGTTTATTAACCATAAGGATTGTTTAGAGAAGTATTGCTGAAATTATTGGTAAAAAGATATTAATCTTAGTAGAAAGAGTTGGATGTTGTAGCATTCTAGTTACTTAGTACTAGGGTATTACATACCGATCATTTGTAAACTGAATGATATTGTTGTGAATTAATAGATTTGTGCCGACACCTTTTCTAAACTAAACAGGTTCATTAAGGCCCAAAGGCTAGCTAGGCCTATTAGTAAATTAGTATAGTTTAGTCTTGTATTGCTTATCTATGTCTTATGGTAGCTAGACCTTCTCTCTATAAATATATATAGGGGCACAAATAGGCTACTTTGTGTTGGGAAACCATGTGGCCCACGATGGCCCCTTAGGCAAAACCTAGGCGACTACTATATACAAGGAGGAGGGGGTCCCCTATTGTACATAAAATTGAAAAGCAATAAAGAGTTTTCTCGCCGTTCCTCCCTAATTTTGTGTTCATCTTTCTCCCTCTCTGTTCTCCACTTCATATCTGTTCGGGAACCCCGAACTATTCGATAGCGATGTTCCTTAACACGTTATCAGCACGAAGCTCTACCAGCGAACGCATTGAAAAGGTGAGAAAAGGTGAGGTTCGACGATTGAATCTAATCGTTTGTTGTTTCTATGCATGCATCTAACCCAAGCATTTGTACTGCGTTCGTCACGTGTACGACGGTTACGTGCAACACGGCTACGATACCGTTCTTGCTTCATATTACGAAAAAACCAATTAGTCGTGCATGCCCGAAGCACCACGTCGCCGCCTCGGCTTGCACGCTTGAAGCCGTCGCCGTCGCCGTCACCATGCGCGTCCGTACCACCACCGCCCTGGTCCCCATGCACGAACCACCGACTGGCCGTGCGCCACCTCGCCCGAAGCGAGCTCACCAACGTAGAAGCAGCGCCGCCGCCGCATGGTTCCCGCCGCGCCCGAAGCGCCGCGCCCGAGATGGCAGTCTTGCGCCTTGAAGTCGCTGGCTCTCCCCGCCGCGCATGAAGCGCCGCACTTCGGCTCCGCTACGCGCCACTCTTCTCCGCGCCGCCGGCCGGAAGCCGCCCGCCGCGCCCGCTCTTCTCCGCGCCACAGGCTCAAAGCCGCCGTCGTCGCGCGTCGCCCTTCTCCGTGCTGCTGCCACGCGCCACCCAGTCGAGCCGCACGGCCCATGTGGAAGAGGAATGGCGGCTAGGGGTGGGAACCCTAGCCGCCACACGTGTTATGGGCCGAAGGAAAAAAAGAGAAAAAAGAAGGAAAAATAGTAGAACATTTTGGAAAATTGCTAGAAAAATCCAGAAAATTTATTTGGCTCTGTTTTAATTTTCTAACACTATTCTCTGCATTTATGAATTTTTTATGACTTTTGAATTCGTTGCTTTGTTTAGTATACTGGAAATGTATGAGAATTTAATTTCTGCATTTTATGTTTTTTTAGATTACACGTAGTAATCTAATGACAGAATTTTGAAATCATGCAGATGTTCGGCATCATGAACCGTGAGTTTGAAGAACTGGCCCCGCACGGTCAGAACTACCTCACTTGGGCATCGGACTTGAAGATCGTTCTTGGGGACAAGAAGCTCCGTGCTGCGATCGGTCTAGGGTCCTCGAAGGACGCGCAACCTACCGTTGAGCAGAATGATCAAGCCTTGCACTTTCTCAGGCACTACCTCTCAGCCACTCTGAAGAATGAATACATGGCTGAGGAGAGTGCACTTGAGCTTTGGACTGCACTTCAGAAGCAGTTCGAGAAGCTCAAGTACACCATCTTGCCCCAAGCACAGCAAGATTGGGTCCGTCTGAGGTTTGCGGACTACAGAACAGTAGCCGAGTACAATTCTGCCTTGCACAGAATTTGTAACAATCTCTCCCTATGTGGCAAGAATATCACTAACGAGGAGAAGATTGAGAAGACTTTCTCCACTTTTCACCCAAATGCTATCCAGAGTGCCCTCAGCTATCGTCAGGATGCATACAAGGAGTATAGCAAACTGATTGATGTCATGCAAGTTGTGGAGTCACAAGACGATGTTCTACGCAAGAACTTCGTCTCACAACCACCTGGAAGGGGCATTGGCAAAGAAGTCAATGCCAATATCTATAAGGTGAAAAAGCCCACTCATAGAAAGAAGGGCAAGTAGGGTGGAAAAGAGAAGTACCAGGCCAAGGGAATGTCCAAAGCCCCAGTGAAGAAGGATGAGAAGACACACGCCAAGCCGTATGAACAGCAGAACCAAACGTGCTTTAGGTGTGGTACTTGGGGACACTGGTCAAAAATATGCTGGGAATCCAAGGAAGTGATCAACGCATATCAGGCCAAGAAGAAGGCAAAAGAAAACGCCTCAACAGAGGCGCACTTCGCCAAGATTGGTGATAACGATGCCATGGATGTGGATACCCCACTTGCCTCATCCTCACAAACTAGTCTGGACATCGATGCTATAGCCAAGCTCATGGCAAATGAAGAGAAAACTTCTGTCGATGACATAGAAGCAGAAGTCAATGCTTATTTTACAGATTCCGTTTAATGCATGAATCACATTATTTGTATTTTTTTAGATTATGGTTGTTAGTGAATTTCTTTTGAATAATGAATTGTAAGCTCTAGAAGAGCATACTTCTCTCATGAATAAATATGCAATTTATTCTTTATTCCAGCATTCTTTAATTTTCAAGCAATGTTTGAATTATTTTGCCATTGTGTGATTGGAGTTATATTTCTTTTATCTAGAAATCGTGTAGCGTCCAAATGGAAGAGATGCATTGTTGATAGTGGCACAACAAATACCATTTTAAGAGAGTCCAAATACTTCCAGTCGATCACGAAGAACGCTGGAAAGATTACTACGATCACAGGAAGCGATTCTTATATAATAGGCTCCGGAAGAGCCACAATTATATTGCCAATGGGTACAACTTTGGTAATTGAAGAAGCCCTTTTGTACCCTGAATCAACACGCACTCTCTTAAGTTTCAAAGACATCCGCGCCAATGGTTTTCATGTAGAAACCAATGAAGAAAATGGCAAAGAATACTTGTGCATTGTGAAGCACGCGGTATGTGGAAAAATGGTATTAGAAAAATGTCCCTCGTATGAATCTGGGTTGTACTACACGAAAATACATGCACCCGAAGTGTATACTTCCTTGAAGACTGTCTTTAGAAGCTCTGAGTTTTTTTCTTTATGCCATTGTAGGTTAGGTCATCCTGGTCTTAGAATGATGAGAAATATAGTGAACAACTCACAAAGTCATGGCATTAATATTAAGAATTTCCCGAATCATGAAGATTTTGTGTGCCCTGCATGTGCCACAGGGAAATTAATAACTAGACCCTCTGTCATGAAAGTGCAAAGTGAAATTGAAAGACCATGTGAGGTCTATCCTTGTGTGTGATGAGTAATTGATGAGTTTTGAGCTTGGCTTAATTTGAATTGAATTGGATTTGAAGCAATTTGAGTGTTGGTTGCTCTTCTTAGTGCTACCGGCCTAGGGGTAGTAGCACCGACCATTGAGAGCAATTATGATCGATTAATGATTTTGGGATAATCATTGAATATCTTTGTGGGCATTGCTATGTAAAAGGTTTTTCCTTGTCTTTGATGGTTGCAAGGCAACGGTGCTAGGTCATGGTGAGGCGGAGGATGACCGGGACTAGGCGAGGAGCGTCGGAGGTCCAGACGGTTGGGAGATCGTCGGAAGATGATCGGAGACGGAGTCCGGGCAAGTCAAGAGACAAGGAAAGGAGATGATGCTAGCTAGATGCCGCATAGATCAATGAGGGCCGTCGGATTGAGGTCTAGTTGATAGGTTAGCGGGTTTAGGTAGTATGCTTTGAAAACCGTGCAAGAAAACCAGGTATGTGTGTGGGTTTTGGGTTAGCCCTTGCATGACTATGTGTGTGGGTTAATCCTAGCCCTTAGATGAGTGCTCTAGGGTTGAGGGACTCATCCAAGGGTGTTAGGTGGCCCAAGAGTAGTATAAATATTGGTCGAGGGGTAGCCTCCTCCCTTAGAAGGTTTTTGAGGTTTTTGAATGCTCCTTTGAGCTTTGCCCACATGAAAGTGAGGCTTTGTAACCTCTCCTTCCAGAAATGAAAGTTTTATCCATCCAACTCTGAATTTATTTTGCGCATTTACATTATGTCTTTACTTTACGCAATTTAAATTCAGCATTTACTTTCCCGCAATTACATTCTCGCAATTTACTTTCACGCAATTTGGATTTGCCTCCCCTACTTCTAAATTCTATTGATCTTGGATGTTTTGAGTGTGTTCATATGGTTTTACATCTCTTTTGCACTCTTGGATTGAGTAGAGAACATCTTTTCTTTCAAGTTCCAACTTTGTTCAGAACTTGTTCTTTGTGCAGCATTTAGTATTTGATTTTTATAAAACTATAGAAAAATCCTTTTCAAGTGATTATTATTGGAGGAGGTGCGGGACTCTGATATCCACCAGCATAAAAATTTTGGAGTTCACTTGTTGCACCGTTTGGGCGCCATGAGGTGAAAACCGAGCCCCAAACTTTCTGCTCGGAGTTCTTGACTGACTGTGTTCTTCGAGTTTTCCTGTTTTTTCTGTAAGGATTTTTGAGGAAAAATTTGGTGAAGTTCTTCATGACTCTTCTTCTCATAGGGAGAAAAATTCTCAAAATTTTGTGAGCTGCAGAAACCCACCAACCTCCTGTTCAAATTGAGGACAATTTCTGAAAATTCTGCTTTTGCTTTTCTGAAAGTGACTTTTGTGATTTGAATTGATCTCCTTTCTAAAAGCAAGAGTTGGATTGATTCCTCTTTATCTTGGACACTAGACAACTAGGATTGTGACTCAAAAATACCCACATATTTTATGGTACTTATCCATGCAAGCTAGGGGTACACATAGTTGTCTAGTTTTTCGGGTTTTTCCCGATTTCCTTTGAGCGATCTTGTCGAGGTTTTTGTTGGAGTATTTTGGGGGAAAATTTATTTGCGACCATTCACCCCCCTCTGTTCTCCATCTTGATCCTTTAGAAATTCCTGCATTCCTAGAATGCATCCAGGGGATATTTGCAGCCCGATTCAACCCTTGTTAGGGCCGTTTCGGTACTTAATGGTGCTCATCGATGCTTCCTCAAAATGGTCGCATGTATGCTTATTGTCAACAAGAAACCATGCTTTTGCAAAACTGATCTCGCAGATCATAAGAATTAAGAATACTTTCCCTGATCATCGCGTGAAGTCCATTAGAATGGACAATGCTGACGAATTTACTTCAAAGGCATTTGATGATTATTGCACTACAACAGGGATAGTAGTTGAGCACTCCGTACCGCAGGTCCATACGCAGAATGGACTAGCTGAAGCACTAATAAAGAGAATTAAATTCATTGCCAGACCGCTTTTGCAGAGTTGTAACTTGCCCAACACTTGTTGGGGACACGCAGTAGCTCTCATCAATTTCAGACCTTCGGCCTACAACATCTATTCCCCTATGCATCTAGTGCACGGGGTCATCTCGAAAATCTCCATCTCAGAAAATTTGGTTGTATGGTATATGTTCCTAGACCACCCCCACAGCGGACTGCAATGGGCCCTCTCCGCAAGTCTGGGATATACGTTGGTTATGAGAGTGCATCCATAATCAGGTATTTGGAACCCATGACTGGAGACTTGCATACAACCCGATTCGCTGATTGCATATTTGACGATGATCATTTCCCGTCATTAGGGGGGAGGAAATCAACATTTGGATGAAAAATGCTGGGATATCATATGGCATTCCACTGGGATCCCCGCACATGACCCCGCACTAATGAAGCAAATCAAGAAGTCGAGAAGATAATTGATTTGCAGAATTTAGCAAATGAACTGCCTGATCATTTTTGTGATCTGAAAGACGTGGTTAAGTCGCATGTACCTGCAAGAAATGCACCAGAGAGGGTGGAAATACCAAAGAAAACAGAAGGTATCCCTCATCCTGTTCAGAGGCCTTAAAGAAAAAGAACAGGAAATCTGGCTCCTCGAACCCAAAGTACCCGGAGACGTCTAGAGAAAACTGGGCGAGAGGACTTACCAGAAACAATCATGAAAATGCCCCAAGGAAAGAAGGGGAGCCAGTTGAGACCTGACACTGGAAAGAAGCCGACGAAAAAGGCAATTCCAGACTTGAATCTTCCAATGCAGGAAGCCACTGAAAATAATGTGTGCGCACACATGGGCGATGAAAAGCTAAAGGAACTTGCCCCTGCAATGGGAAATAGTAGCGAAGAGCAAGTAGAAGTGCATGAAGCACCCCATGATGAAATGGCCATAAACTTTGTAATAACAGGAGAATCCCTGAATAGAGCAATAGCCAATGTCGATGCATGCTTTGCAAAGAAGATTGTCTCGATCATTGATCATGATCCCGAGCCTGCATCTCTCGCAGAGAGCAAGAAAAGGCTAGATTAGGAAGAATGGAAGAAGGCAATCACTGCGGAGTTAGTCTCTCTGAACAAGAGAGGTGTTTGGGCCTGTATGCCGCACACCTCCCCATATAAACCCTATAGGTCACAAATGGGTCTTTGTTCGGAAGAGAAATGAAAACAAAAAAATTGTAAGGTACAAGGCAAGGCTTGTAGCTCAAGGTTTCACTCAACGTCCTAGGGTTGATTATGAAGAAACCTATTCTCTGGTCATGGGAGGAATTACCTTTAGATATTTGATCTCAATGGCAGTCAACTTGAAGTTGAAAATGAAACTAATGGATGTTGTCACAACATATTTGTATGGAAATTTGGATTCGAAGATATACATGAAAGTACCGGGAGGTATTCCTATCCCGAACCAAGACAGAGAAAATAGAAACCAATACAGTGTGAAATTGGAGAAATCACTGTATGGGCTAAAACAGTCAGAAAGAATGTTGTCGGGGATTGGTCATTTTGACACGTGTCCAGGCCCCTCGGGGCTTTCGGTCGTCCTCCCCTGAGCTCAAAGAACTGTTCTCGAGCTCGGGCGAGGGTGGTCCCGAGCTCGGGAGACTATTCCCGAGTTCGGGCAATAGCTTCCCCAAACTGCTGCAAACCTCGACGACCTCGACCTCGGCACCCCCGGTCCAGACTTCAATGTAATAGATCTCCTCTTTTATGTATGGACGACCTCTATCCCCTGCGTGGGAACTAGGGTCAACCACTCTTGTTAGTCCCCCTGCGTGGGGACTAGAGGCTATCTGCCCCTGTCAGAATCCCCTGTGTGGGAACTAGGGTCAACCACTCCCCAACAGCTCCCGTCAGTCCCCCTGCGTGGGAACTGGGGTTAACTGCTCCCGTCAACTCACGAACGGCCACCTGACGTCAGCCTCGGGATCAGCGCTGGGAGCCTATAAAGCGCCCGACCGCCCCGGTCGGAAGGGCATCCGGTACCCAAAGAACCGCAACGGTAACAAGATCGCACAAGGCAACACTTTCACACTCTACCGTTCACCGCGCCACCCTCGACAGCGGGCTCCCCCTGTAGTTCTCTCCCGAGGAGCTCTTAGACATCTTTCGCCTACGGCAAGACCGAGTAGAGTCAGCATCAATTAGGGACTCAAACCAGTATAAACTTTGTGTCCCCTGTTTGCTCGTCCTTCTTCCTGGTGATGCACGTCTCCTAACCCCTCTTCCCGAACGAACGCGACTCTGGGCCTCGCCCCTTCGTGCGATCCTTCCCCCCTTCTTTTCCGGTCGACAGTCCCGATCGTCGACAGCTGGTGCCACCGTGGGGCTCGAGGTTTTGTTCGTCCAAAGTTCATTGCCTCAGCAGCGTCAGCACCTTCAGCTTCGCCATCGGCATGTCACGATCAGCAAGCCTGGGCTCGGACGCTGTCCCTGAGTGCCAAGGCTCCACCTCCATGCTCTCGTCCTCATTACAGCCTCACGAACGCCGGGTCTTTATGGCCGGTAGCCGCGAGGCGACTCCTGGGGCAGATGACGGTTGCCCGGAGACTCCGCGGGAGGCGCATCGACTCGCCCAGGTCGCCATCAACCAAGCCATCACCGCCATTCAGCGAGAAGAGCGTGGTATGGCCCGCTCTCCGTCCGAACATCTCAGTCCTTCCCATTCGGACGAGCCTGCCCGAGAGCGCTTGCGGGCCATCGCCCGGGTCATGGCTGACCCTGCGCGGACCGGCTCGGCCCTCTTTCGACGGTCCCTAGCCGAAGAGCTCAACAGGGCAACCGACGACGTCGCACCTCCGCGGCAAAAGGGACCCCTGGGCTCCGAATCTCGCCCCTTGGCGAGCAGCAGCGCCCTGCCGCACGATCACCGATCGTTTCGCCAGCGGGATAACAGTGATGTTCTCTCAAGCAGCGATGCTTCCGGAGGACTCTCCCCGGACATTCCGCCCAGGCGCCAGAAGGTCCGCGGCCGCCCGCGCCACCGCCCTAACGACACTCCTACCGACCGTCATGGTCGACGCGGGGTGCGCCGTCGGCTCGAGTTTCCCCTGTCGGCAGACGGCGACTCCGACGCCAGAAGCGGCCTCCCGGCCTACGGCTGCCCGGCCTACTCGGACGACCTCCGTCGAGTGCGCTGGCTGGCCCGGTTCAAGCCGGCAATATGGGAGCAGTTCGACGGGACCAAGAACCCCGCGGAATTTCTCTCCATATACTCCACCGCCATCTTGGTGGCTGGCGGGGACGAGGCCGCGATGGCTAACTATCTCCCCACCGTTCTGGATGGGGCCGCCCGCACCTGGCTCTTCAACCAGGCGTCCGGTGCCTTCTGGTCATGGCGCCAGTTGCAGAGCGCCCTCTACTCCAACTTCCAGAGCTGCTACGAGCGGCCTGGACTAGAAAGGGACCTAGACCGTGTTATCCAGGGAAAGGGCGAGCCCCTACGAGACTTCGTGCACCGGTTTACCCGAACACGAAACTCGATCCCCAACGTCTCTGATGAGACCGTCATCAAGGCCTTCAAGTTCGGTGTCCGCGACAGACGCCTCACGGAGGACCTCGAGATCGCTACAAAGCTCACTGTCAACAAATTGTTCCGCATGGTGGAACGATATGCAGACGCGGATGATGCCATCCGGCGAGGCGGGGCCATCCGGCGCTAAGGAAGGAGGTCCGGCCCCGCGCGACAAGAAGCGGGGGAAAGACCGCGGCGCCGGAGGTGGCCAGCTTCGCGTGGTCGTCGCGATCGACAACAGGCGCGAAGGGACGGAAGCACGCCAGCCCGACCGCCGAGGGCCTCGGCCTCAGCAAGCGCCGCAGCCCCAAAGAGGGTGGTCGGTCGGGCCCCTCGTGAGGACACCGACCACGGGCAACGAGGAACAGCCCGGCTTCGACGCCAACAAATTCTGCTTGTTCCACAAGATCCACGGCCACGATCTGCGAAGTTGCCGGACGTGGCTATTCAAGCTGGACGCCTTTTATAGGGGGGATGGAGAAATGCCCACGTTCCCAAAAGGCGACGAACGGCCCGGCGGGGTCGACGCAGGCCAGGCCCACGTGGGCCTCGACCTGGAGTTCCAGTAGGGCGACCGCCGTGTGGACATGACCTTCAGTGGCTCTTCAGCATACCGGTCCCGGCACGAGCTGAAGGACACCGCGCGCATCGTGTACCAAGCCACCGCCGGGAAGCCCGCCGACCAACCCTGCAGGTGGGATGGCGTTCCCATCACCTTCTCTCGGGATGATGCTCCCCCGGGGATGTCCCGAGACTTCAAGACCTCCCTGGTCGTTGCCCCGACCATAAGCAACACCGTCGTTGGCCGAGTCATGATTGACGGGGGTAGTTCCCTCAACCTGCTCTTGGTGAGCGCGTTGGACCGGATGCAGATACCCCGATCGAAAATCAAGAACATAGCGGTCCCCTTCTTCGGCATCGTACCAGGGTGCTCGATCACCCCGCTCGGGCAAGTGGTTCTCCCTATCACTTTCGGCGACTCGGTGAACTTCCGCACTGAGCTGATCACCTTCGAGGTCGTGGACGGCGATCTCCCCTACAACGCCATCCTCGGGCGGCCGGCCCTGATCAAGTTCATGGCCGCAAGTCATTACGGGCACCGGTGCATGAAGCTCCCGGGGCCCAAAGGCATCGTAACGGTCCGCGGTGACCTCAAGGCGGCGACGATCGCAAGCGAAAGGCCCCGCGCCGCCGCATTCTCGCCCCACCGGTCCCGAGACCGCCTCAAGAACGCCCGTCGGAAGGCGACCATCCAGCCAGGTGGCCCAACCAAGGCCGTGCAGCTCGAAGAGGGGAGCTCGGGCAAATACGTCTGCGTTTCCTCCCAGCTCGACCCGAAATAGGAAGACGAGATCGTCACCTTCCTCCGAATTAATAAAGGTATTTTTGCATGGGAACCGGCGGACATGCCAGGGGTCCCACGGGAGGTGATCGAGCACAAACTACAAACAAAGCCTGGCTGCAGGCCCGTACGCCAGAAGCTGCGGCGCTTCTCCCCTGAAAAAGTGGCGATAATCAGGGAGCACCTTGACAAGCTCCTCAAGGCTGGCTTCATTCGCGAGGTCAACTACTCCGAATGGCTGACCAACCCTGTAATTGTACAAGAGAAAGGCGGGAAATGACGAATGTGCGTCGATCACACAGGCTTAAACGCCGCGTGCCCCAAAGATAACTTCCCCCTTCCACACATAGATCAGATTGTGGATTCCACCGCCAATGCTGAAATGTTGAGTTTTCTCGACGCCTACTCCGGTTACCACCAGATCAAGCTCGCCGTGGGAGACGAAGACAAGACCACCTTCATCACGCCGTTCGGAACTTTCTGCTACAAGACCATGTTGTTCGGCCTCCGCAATGCGGGCGCGACGTTCCAGCGGCTGATGGTCAAGACCTTAGACCCGTAAATCGGCCAGAACCTCGAAGTCTACGTCGACGACATCATCGTCAAAAGTTCCTCTGAAGCCAACCACGTCAACGATCTGGCCGAGACCTTCGCCAATCCGAACAAGTTCGGCATCAAGCTCAACCCCGAGAAGTGTGTCTTCAGCACGACCTCTGGAAAGGTGCTCGGCTACATGATCGGGGGCTCGGGCGTGGGCCCGAACCCGAAAAAGATCGAGGCGATCGAGCAGATGGCCGCTCTGACCTCGGTAAAATAGGTCCAGAGCCTCATTGGTCGCATCATCGCCCTCAGCTTCTTCATCTCCCGGCTCGGCGAGCGAGGGCTACCCTTCTTCAAGATCCTGCGCAGGCACGGAGGCTTCGAGTGGACCCCCGAAGCTCAGCGATCTTTCGACGAGCTCAAGGCATACCTCTCGTGTCCTCCTCTGTTGACAACTCCGCAGCAGGGTGAGGTGCTATTGCTCTACCTCGCGGCCACGACCCAGGCCGTCAGCGTGGTCCTGGTAGCCGGCGGGCAGGGCGACAGCACCCGATCTACTACATCAGTGAAGTGCTCCGTGGGCCGAAGGAGCACTACCCCTTGGTCCAGAAGCTCCTCTACGCCCTCTTCATGGCCTCGTGGAAGCTTCGGCACAACTTCCAAGAACACGCGGTGGTTATCTCGAGCGGGCTCCCACTCGGGGAGATTGTCAAGAACCCAGAGGTCGGAGGCCGTGTCGCCAAGTGGGCCATGGAGTTGGCCGAGTTCGACCTCCGCTTCATGGCCCGCTCCACCATCAAATTGCAGGCGCTGGCCGACTTCGTGGTCGAGCAGACGACGGAACCTGCCCCTGAGCCTAAGGTCGAAGTCGAAGACCCTTGGACAATGTTCTTCGACGGTCAAGGTCGTTTGAACGCTCGGGGGCTGGCGTTCTCATCATCACCCCTCAGGGTGACCACCTGAGGTATGTGGTCCGCTTCAGCTTCCTCGCTACCAACAACGCGGCAGAATACGAGGCCCTCTTGGCTGGCCTACGAGCTTGCAAGTCCCTGGGCATCCGCTGCTTAATTGTCAAAGGGGACTCTCAGTTCGTCATCAATCAGTACAACAAAGACTACCAGTGCTCGGACCCATTGATGGCCAAGTACCTCGCCGAGGTGCGCAAGATGGAGAGATGGTTCCGAAACCTGAAGATCCAGCACGTACCAAGGAAGGACAATTCCACCGCCGACCTCCTGTCCAGGCTCGGATTGTCCGGCGATGAGCTCCCGCCGGACGTTATCCTCGAGACCTTGGCCGCGCCGTCCGTCGTCGACCAGGAAAACCCGGTGGCCTTCCTTGAAAGTGTTCCCTCGTGGATGGACCCAATCGTCAAGTTCCTCGACCAAGGGGAGCTCCCTGCCGCTCCGGTTGAGAGGAGTAGGCTCCAGCGCCGTGCAAGCTCGTACAGGTTCGTCGGCAGGTAGCTTTACCGTCGAGGAGTCCTGGGCGTTCTATCAAAGTGCATCACTCCTGAGGCGGGTAAGTACCTGCTCAATGACATACATTTCGGCCTATGCGGCGCTCACTCTTCTTTCAGGACCATGGTCGGGAAGGCGTTCCGGATGGGCTTTTACTGGCCGACGGTGCTCGAAGATGCTCAGGGCATCGTCCGTGCTTGCCAGGCCTGCCAATTTCACGCCCGAAAGGCCCGGCGGCCGGCCTACTTCCTGCAGACCATCCCCCTCGCCTGGCCATTCTCGATGTGGGGCCTCGACATCCTCGGTCCCTTCCTAAGGTCGGTCGGGGGGAAGAAGTTCCTGTTTGTCGCCATCGACACCTTTTCGAAGTGGATCGAGGCGAAGCCGGTCTCCGCTATCACAGCCAAGGCCGCGGTAAGGTTCTTCCGTTCCTTCGTGGTCACGAGGTATGGGGTCCCTTGCAGGATCATCACTGACAATGGGACACAGTTCACCAGCGAGCTGTTCCAAGAGTTTTGCACAGACATGGGGACCAAAATCTGCTATGCCTCGGTGGGCCACCCTCAGAGCAACGGAGCGGTCGAGCGTGCCAATGGACAGCTCGTCCAAGGCATCAAGAAGCGAAGCCACGAGCTCGGCCGCGATCGGCTCGGGCGGAGGAGCTTCCCACCGTCCTTTGGTCCGCTCGCACTGGCCCACCGCAACGGGGCGAGCCCTTTCTAGCTTGCCTCCGGGGCCGAGGCTGTCCTGCCACCCGAGGTCACGCCGCTTCGCGAGGCAAGCTCGGTTGACCAGTCGACTCGAGCAAGAGCGATCCTCGACCGCCTCGGCGGAGGAAGTAAGGTGTCGCGCACTGCTGCGCTCGGCGCGATACCTGTAAGATCTCCGTAGGCATGCCGCCCGAGCTATTCGATCCAGGGGCTTCCACGTTGGAGACCTGGTCCTGAGACGAATCCAGGACCGTTCCAACACCAACAAGTTGTCCCCGCTATGGGAAGGCCCCTACAGAGTCGTCTCAGCAAGTCGCGCAGGAGCTTACCGCTTAGCGGCCCCCGATGGCAGGGAGCTCACGAACTCGTGGAATGTAGACCAGCTTCGGAGGTTTTATGTCTAATGCTCCTCCTTCGTCTGTTTTGAGATAGAGTGATTCCCCTTGCCATTATGCTTGCCTCTTGTATCTCGAGCAAACGCGACCTGGCCGTGACCCGGACACTTCTCTCCGGGGGTCGAACGCGCAGTAAGCCGATCCTCATCGCGTTAAGCGGCTATTCCCCGTCGCAGGTCCGTCCCCCGCTTGCCTCGCCTGGCTCGCCAAACTCGAGATACTCGAGTTTCGGCCCTCGGGCCCCCTACTCAAGCCGCCGTGATAGTCCCGTGGTTCACCTCCGGGAGTCGGATTCGCGGTAAGCCGATTCTCATCGCAGTAAGCCGACCATTCCCCCCGTCACAGGGCACGGGCTCGGGACCATCACCGGTAAGGGCTCCGAGCTAAGGGGCTCGGCCTAGGTTTTCCTCACAATAAACTATGCTGCTTTTTCGTCTCTTATTTCCTCTTATGCTATCTCACATCTTGAGTAAGCATGTCCAAAGGTCGTCATGCGAGGATTGACACCAGGGGGTCAAGCGCACAGTGAGCTGACCTTCTCCCCCTGTCACCTCCTCGACTCCAAGACACAGGAGGTCCCGGCCTAATAGCTCACCTCCGGGGGTCGATTGCGCGGAGCGCCTGGATCTCTTAACCCTTATATCGCCGCACTCTGGTCTGGCCTAGGTATGCGCCCGTGATAAAGATCTCCTTTGCTTCCGACACTAACCTCCTTCAGTCTCCGGGGGGGCGTGACGTCCGGTCACGGTCCCAAGATGCAGGTTCTTCTGTGGAAGATCGCGCTATCTTGAAGGTCCCGAGGCTCCGTTGGCTTTTTTTCGGCCGAAAGTCCTCCTTTTTATCATAGAATGCCTCGAGCGACGTGACCTCGCGGTGTGGCCATAAGGGTAACCATAAGGTCACGCGGCAAGCTCGGCCTCGAGGCATCCATGCGTGTTTTGTTTTGTAGCGCCCAGGGTCGCGTTCTCTAGGTTTGCCTCAGGGATGAACACCCGAGCCTGGGCATTCCCAGGATCGGAGGCCGCAATAAGGCGATCGTTATCGGGATAAGCCAGCCATTCCCCCATGCTGCCAACCATTGAACGTTCTCAGAGGGCGCCCCGAGCCCGATGACATTTCCTGGGCTCGGAGGTCGCAGTTTTAAATTCACCACCGGGGATGACTCGGTCGCGATAAGCCGGCCTACGCACTAAGCCGACCTTCCCCCCGGGGCCAAGTGGCCAGGTTCGAATCTCTAAACCGCCCTCTGAGGGAGCCCCGCCGAGCTTGAAGCATTTTCGAGCTCGCCGGGCTGGACCCGAGTCCCAAACCTGGTTCGAAGACTGAGTAATCTCAGGCTAGCCAGTCCGAGTCATTCCCGAGCCTGAGTACTTCCAGGCATTCTCTAGGTTCGCCTCAGGGAGTCCGTATCCCGAGCTTGATGCATTCCCAGGCTCGGAGGCCGTAGTAAAACGATCCTTATCGGAGTAAGCCGGCTATTCCCCTGTGCGGCCGACCATTGAACGTCCTCAAGGGGCACCCCGAGCCTGACGACATTCCCAGGCCTGGAGGTCGCGATCTCTAAAATCACTGCTGGGGATGATCTCAGTCGCTATAAGCCACTTTGCCGCAATGAGCCGACTAATTCCCCTGTGACCAGGTTTTCAAGCCGACCAATCCGAGTCGTGCCCGAGACCGAGTACTTTCGGGCGAGGCCTCTGTCAATATAACCTCAATATGTTCCCAAGGGCAACCGGCTCGACCTAAGAGGCACAGGTAAGGTCTGCCTTCTTTTTCAATTTGGTATTTGCGCCTCGAGCAACGCAATCCCACGGCGTGACCATAAGGACTGCCTCCGGGAGGTCGATGCTACTGGTGTAAGCCGATTCTCATCGCTTCAGAGCTCCCTCCCGTCGTAGGTCAGGACCAGAGGTCACGTGGAGCAGAACTCGAGACGTCTATGCGTATATTTTTGCGTGTTCCTTTTTGCAGCGCCAGAGGTTGCTTTCTCTAGGTTCGCCTCGGGGATGATAACCCGAGCCTGGGCATTCCCAGGAACGGAGGTCGCAATAAGACGATCGTTATCGGGATAAGTCGGCCATTCCCCCGTGGTGCCGACCATTGAACGTTCTCAGAGGGCGCCCTGAGCCCGATGACATTTCCCGGGCTCGGAGGTCGCAGTTTTAAATTCACCACCGGGGATGACTCGGTCGCGATAAGCCAGCCTACGCACTAAGCCGACCTTTCCCCCGGGGCCAAGTGGCCAGGTTCGAATTTCTAAACCGCCCTCTGAGGGAGCCCTGATGAGGACATCACTTCTATGGATATAGCCACACCTGCAAATCCATGACCTACACATCAATCGGTCCCCGTTGCTGTAATACAAGGACCGATTACTCGAGCTCGCGCACGTCAACTCAATTACCAGGTGAATGCGTTCCTCGGGCTTCATGTGATTATTTTAATGGATGGAATGCTATTTAATTCTTGTGATGATGTCCTTTGCCTTAGGAACTTAGTGAGGAACCAACCAAGATGAAGGATAGAAGAGAAGTGCACGAGTTGGGTTCAGATTCGACTCCAGGACAGGGCTGACTTGTTTCGGCCACCACGGCTACATCCGGAATCGGTTTTGGGAGTACTTGTACTTCACTGAAAGCTTATCAAGTTTACTTTCCAACGGATCTATAATCACATCCAAACTCCTTCTGAGTCGACGGGAATCGTCCAATCAAGCAGCATCGTTTTTTCAGTCCGAGTCAAAAGTGGGCCTTTGGCCTTGTAACAAGGAAAGCCCACTTAAGGCTGCACCGTAGGGTTCCTAGACGCCTCTCCACAATATAAACAGCCTTCCGCTGCCATTAGACGGTAGGTTTTCTTTTAGATCAAAGATAGCAGTTGCTACTTCTTGTAATCGCGCATGTTGGCTAAACCGCCCGAATTACTTGTCATCGGAAACCCCTCTTTTGTGATTCTGAATGAACTCGTGGTTTCAATTCTAATTTCAGTTGCTTGTTCATCTTGTTCTTGCGTGTTCTTCGATTGCTTGCAGGGACAAAGGCCTTCGTGGTCACGTTGATCGTGCACCAGCAAGATCAATAACAACTTCGGGAGTCGGTGTAACGATTGCTAAGGCGCATCGTCTGGAGACGGTGTAGTCGGATCGCCAACGTCTTCTCCCACCGAATCGAAACTATCCCCCTCTCATCGAAAGGTCGGGACCTATCCTTCTATCACGTGGTATCAGAGCTCAAGGTTGATCGCTGAGAGATTTTTTTCCCCCATCCTTTATTTTACCTACAGTCCAGAAAACCATAAAAAAATAGGCGATTAGATCTCCATTGTCCAAAACAGTTTGTGCCCTTGCTTTTTCTACTTAGTTCTCGGCTTGTTGAATTTACGGTTGCTTCGGCGAGTCAAGTTGTTGGTCTTTAGTTTCAACCTTTAGAGTTTCGAGTTCGGGTCACGTTTTTGTCACAGTTGCGTTCATAATTTGAGTCGTATTCTGTTAGTAGATCAGATCGGAGTTGAGTTTGTCTTTGTCTAGTGTGGGAGATCAGATTGGGTCACCAATTTCCTTGCTTCGTTTACTAATCCGCGTGATTCTTTGTGTTTACCAAAGTAGATATCAGTTTCCAAATATAAAAAAAGAGGTCGGTGCAGATACAAGAGCCGCACCAAATCAAGGAGTTTTTTTTAAAAAAAGGCAAGTGCAGATAGAAAAAGCCGCACCAAATCAGAGAAGAAAAGGCAAGTGCAAATTTCAAAAGCCGCACTAGATCGTTTGCAAATCAAAGTTCAGAGAGAGAGAGAGTATCTTTTAATTACCTTTTTACCCCTGGTTTGCCTGAAAGTCATTTGTGTAGATTTCGATTCTAGGGTCTCCTGAGATCATCTAAGCGGGTTTTGAGACCCACCAAAAAAAAAGCTTGCTATTTTGGGCGTTTCGGTGACGACGTTTGTGTCTCAGCTCGCGTCTCTAGTACTGATTGGGACTAGGACCAAAGACGGTACCGTCAGAGAACGCTTATTCAATTTGCTGTGACTAACGTGGTGAAGGTTACCTCTTGTGCTATTTCAGCCACCTATAGCTCCACGATTGTCTCCTACTCTCGGTTGTTTGTCTTGTCGGTTGCCATCACCTCCTTGCTAAAGCTTGGTAAGAACAGGTAAGAACTTGTTTGAACAGGTTGAGAGTGAGCGAATTGACACTAGCACACCACTTATAGATAGGGATAATCTTGTTACTTTGTGTTAGCCATTTTTTCTGTTTTCTCTAACCATGGCAGGATCGGAAGCCGATAAAGGGGGACAACATTCACCTCGCACATGGGGGATCATAAAGCACTTCGAGCGCCAAATGAGGCTGCGCACCGATGCGCTTGATGAGGACGTTCGTGTTACCAATGACCACCTTGGTCAATTGGAGGTAGTTCAAATTGACACCAACACCAAAATCACCGCGTTGGAAGTTTCTGTGGGCGCAATCAACACCTCCCTTGCAGCATTCTTGCAGCGACTTGAGGAGAGGGATCGTGGACGCCCAACTGATGGACATGTGAGTAGCGTTGCAGGAGACAATGAACAGGACTATGCAGCGGACACCGCAGTTGAGGAAGAGGAGGATGATAGGCCACGACGACAGCTACACCGCAACCGTCATGGCATGGGTTTTCGACCACCACGACGACAGGTACGTGAACATGATGACTCCCTAGGATCAATCAAATTCAAAGATGCCACCTTTGATGGGAAATATGACCGATGCATACCTCACTTGGGAACTAGGTGTAGATCAGAAATTTGCTTGCTATGATTTTCCTGAACACAAAAGGGTTAGGGCTGCAACTAGTGAGTTTACTGATTTTGCCTCCGTTTGGTGGCGCAAGTATTATAGTAAGACCCCAAACAATGTGCCACAATCTTGGGATGCTTTAAAAAGGATCATGCGAGCTAGATTTGTTCCTTCATATCATGCACATGATTTATTACATAAGCTGCAGCATTTGAGACAAGGAGCAAATCTGTAGAAGAGTATTATCAGAAACTACAAATAGGCATGTTGCGTTGTGGGTTAGTGCAAGAAGAGGAAGCTACTATGGCTAGATTTATGGGAGGGCTGACCCGTGAAATTCAGGACATATTAGCTTACAAGGAATACAATTCTATCACTCGTTTATTCCATCTTGCTTGTAAAGCCGAAGGAAGTGCAGGGGCCGCGCAAGGACTAATGTTTCAGAGGTCGGACTACATCATGGCAACCACGCATTTCACCGCTGCCCCAAACCGCATCTTCACAAGGTACCACTAGCACCGCCACACACGCCCAACGAAACCAATGCCGCGAGCATCCGGCAACAAAGGGATCGGCACCAACACCCGCCAAGAGTGCTTCTTCCGTTGCATCCACGGGAAGAACGAGGGATATTCAGTGCTTACAATGCAAGGGATTTGGGCATGTGAGGAAAGATTGCCCAAGCAAACGTGTGCTGATTGTGCGGGATACTGGAAGTGGAGATGAGAAGGAAGAAGAACACATTGGTGCTGAAAATGCAGAACATTATGAGAGCCTTGTTGTGCGGCGCGTGTTGAGTGCCCAAATGGGGAAGGCCGAACGTAACCAATGACATAATTTGTTTCAAACCAAGTGTGTGGTCATGGCGCGCTCATGCCGCGTCATCATTGATGGGGGTAGTTGCAACAACTTAGCAAGTTCTGAGATGATTCAAAAGCTTGAGCTGAAAACAAGTCCACATCCACAGTCGTACCATACCCAATGGTTTAACGACAGCGGTAAGATAAAGGCAACACAATTGGTAAGAATGCACTTTGCCATTGGTTCATATCATGACTATATTGGCTGCGATGTTGTGCCTATGCAAGCATGTTCTATGTTGTTCTAGAGACCATGGCAAGACGATAAAGACACCTTGCATCATGGTAGAACTAATCAAGACTTTTTGTGCATAAAGAGAAGAAAATTGTATTACATCCTATGTCTCCTGAAGCCATATTGAGGGATGAACTTGCTAGAGCCAGCAAAGAAAAAAATCGAAAACATGAGAAGAGTGAAAATCAGATTGTAGCAAAGGAATTTGTACAACATAAAGAGGGCAAGACTAAATCTGTTCATGATAGGAAAGATGAGATTAAATCAAGGGTGCTTGTTTGCTTGCTTCCAAATCTGATTTAAATGAGTTGAATGATGGCTCAAGTTTGCTATTCTTTGGTTTGCAAAGAAGCTTTATTTTCATTTGAAGATACATCCTCTTTTTGCCTCTCTCACATTAATCTTTAGCAGAGAACTAGATATTTTTCCAAAGGAGGTGCCACGGACTACCACCAATCCGTGGAATTGAGCATCAAATTGACCTCATTCCCGGGCCTCCTTACCAAACCGTGCGCCATACGTAACCAATCCAAAGAAACTAAGGAGATACAACGCCAGTGCAAGAATTGCTTGAGAAAGGGTATGTGCGCGAATCTCTTAGTCCATGTGCTGTCCCAAGATTTTTAGTTCCTAAGAAAGATGGATCATGGCGCATGTGTGTGGATTGTAGAGCGATTAACAACATTACAATTAGATATCGTCATCCTATTCCTAGGTTAGATGATATGCTAGATGAATTGAGTGGCTCTCTTGTGTTCTCTAAGATTGATTTGCGTAGCGGATACCACCAGATTCGCATGAAATTGGGGGATGAATGGAAAACAGCTTTTAAAACAAAATTTGGATTGTATGAGTGGTTAGTAATGCCCTTTGGACTCACTAATGCACCCAACACTTTTATGAGATTAATGAATGAGATTCTGCGCCATTTCATTGGAAAATTTGTGGTGGTGTACTTTGATGATATTCTGATTTATAACAGAACTCTAGAACAACATCTTGATCATTTGCGTGCTGTTTTTCATGCTTTACGTGATGCTCGTTTATTTGGTAACCTTGAGAAGTGCACCTTTTGCACGGATCGAGTCTCTTTTCTTGGCTATGTTGTTACTCCGCAGGGGATTGAAGTTGATCAAGCCAAGGTTGAAGCAATACACAGCTGGCCGGTTCCAACAACGGTTACACAGGTGCGAAGTTTCTTAGGACTTGCTGGATCCTATCGTTGCTTTGTGAAGGATTTCAGCACCATCGCTGCACCATTACACGAGCTCACTAAGGAGTGCCATTTGCTTGGGGCAAAGCACAAGAGAACGCTTTCAGCATGTTGAAAGATAAGTTGACACATGCACCACTTCTCCGGCTGCCAGATTTCAATAAAACCTTTGAACTCGAATGTGATGCTAGTGGAATTGGGTTGGGAGGTGTGTTGTTGCAAGAAGGAAAACCTGTTGCTTATTTTAGTGAGAAACTGAGTGGGCCTAGTTTGAACTATTCCACTTATGATAAGGAGTTATATGCACTAGTTCGAACTTTGGAAACATGGCAACATTATTTATGGCCCAAGGAATTTGTAATACATTCTGATCATCAGTCACTAACACATATTCGAAGTCAAGGAAAACTAAACCGTAGGCATGCTAAGTGGGTTGAATTCATTGAATCTTTTCCTTATGTCATTAAACACAAAAGGGGAAAGGAGAATGTTATAGCTGATGCATTGTCTAGGCAATACGCTATGCTTTCCCAACTTGACTTCAAAATTTTTGGGCTAGAAACGATTAAAGGGCAATATGAGCATGATGCTGATTTTAAAGATGTGTTGCTCAATTGTAAAGAGGGAAAATGTGGAATAAATTTGTCCTCAATAATGGGTTTGTGTTTAGAGCTAACAAGCTATGCATTCCAAATAGCTCCGCTCGCTTGTTGTTGTTACAGAAGCGCATGGAGGTGGGTGATGGGACATTTGGTGTGAAAAAGACAGAGGACATACTTGCTAGCCATTTCTTCTCGCCAAAGATGAGGCGAGACGTGGAACGCTTCGTCGCCATTGCACAACATGTCGTAAAGCTAAGTCACGACTTAACCCACATGGTTTGTACATGCCCCTTCCTGTTCCTAGTGTGTCTTGGGAGGATATTTCTATGGACTTTGTTTTAGGGTTGCCTAGATCAAAGAAGGGGAGTGATAGCATCTTTGTTGTGGTGGATAGATTTTCTAAGATGGCACACTTCATACCTTGTCATAAGAGTGATGATGCTACCCATGTTGCTGATTTGTTTTTTCGTGAGATTGTTCGATTTCATGGTGTGCCAAACACAATAGTTTCAGATCGTGATGCTAAATTTCTTAGCCATTTTTGGAGAACTTTATGGGCTAAATTGGGGACTAAGCTACTGTTTTCTACTACTTGTCACCCCCAAACTGATGGGCAAACCGAAGTTGTCAATAGTGAAGAGGAACGCGGTATGCTACGCTAGCACAAAAAAAAATTCTACTGCGAAACCAGAAAGCTACTCGCAAGAAGGGGATCATAGATAAGATTACCACTAGACGCCAGCCATGAATCCTTCGCCGATGTAGTGGATCGCTCGCCGCATCGTTGCGGCCGATGTAGTGGATCGCCCTCGCCTTGCCGTGGATCGCCCTCCCACGCCGCAGGCGGCAGCAGGCCACCGCAGAGTCCACACGCCTAGAGATGGAACGCCGCGGCGTGGTGTGCAAGCACCGGTCGCTCGGCGAGGGCAACGAGAGGAGTAGGCTAGGTTTCGAGTGAATCACTCCTAAACCGTGGGAAAGCACACCTGCACCTCCTCCTCCTCCTTATATAGCCACGAGATGAAACCCTAAACTAGGGCCCATCAGTGCTAAGCCCACGAGGTTCATTAATTACGGATCCAATCCAAATTAATGCGTCCCACCATTAAGTGTGTGACCTGCAGGTTCACATACGCTTGGACATGGATTCGAAAACTTCTTTTCAATCCAATAGTTGGTAGTGGCTTCTTGCAAAGTATGCCAACTCCCAAACATACTATGATCAAATCGATGTAACCTATCAAAAGTACTCATGTAATAATCCCTTTGCCAAGTATATGAAGATTGATCTCAAGGCGAGAAGCATGTCATCCTTTGATGATTCAATCCATCTCTCGTATCCGTGATATATTAATAAGTTGTGATTGACTCTCAATCACGGCATGGCCATGCACTTCCTTAATCATATCACACGAGTGGCCTTGTCATATATCTCCGTTTCATTGGAGTGGCAAATTCCATCTTGATCACTTTCCTCTCGCACGCTTTCATAGTAAACATGAAAGCTACCTTTATAACTATCCGGTTAGGAAGTAGTGTTTGATAGCCCCAAGGAAAACTATTACACATGTAGGGAATATGACAATCTCAGTGTCTAAGGATCATACATCTACTAGGTATGAGATACACCGATGACACATAAGAATGAAACATTCTCGCAGTTGTCCCATTGCGGTCTATCTAACCCATGTTCTTCAACATGCGCCCACAATGTATAGATGATATCTCCATATCCCATGATCTATGAAGCATGATCATCGATCACTACATGTGCTGATCTATTCATCGTTGTCCTATCATGATGATATCCGATCGTAGATATTTATCGAATTACATCATTAAGTAAAGAGCTTCATAAGCAAGTCACATACTTGTTGATCAATACAATGATATACATTCATTGGACCAATAATCATATTATTATTCATAAACATAGTCATGTTACAATCATCTAAATGATTGCCTCAAGGGCATAACACTAACAAATAGAACTTTGTCTACCATGCTTAGGGCTGTTTTAAAACCAAACATTAAGATGTGGGAAGAATGCTTGCCTCACATTGAGTTTGCGTATAATCGTTCGCTGCATTCTACTACTAAGTTGTGCCCTTTTGAGACTGTGTATGGTTTTGTTCCTCGTGCTCCCATTGATTTATCGCCTATTCCGCCTTCTCGAGAAGTTGAATTTTGATGCTACACAACGTCTTTGAACTGATGTTAAAATTGCATGAGACAACGAAAGCGAACATTGAGTCTATGAATGAGAAATATAAACTTGCTGGTAGTAAAGGAAGGAAACATGTAACTTTTGAACCTGGAGATCTTGTTTGGTTGCATTTACGGAAGGGCCATTTTCCTCAATTAAGAAAGTCTAAGTTGATGCCTCGAGCTAATGGCCCTTTTAAAGTATTGGAAAAAAGTTAATGATAATGTATATAAGCTTGAGTTGCCTGCAGATTTTGGGGTCTTTCCCACATTTAACATTACAGATTTAAAGCCATACTTTGGAGAAGAGGACAAGTTTGAGTCGAGGACGACTCCAATGCAAGAAGGGGAGGATGATGAGGACATCACTTCTATGGATATAGCCACACCTGCAAATCCATCACCTACACATCAATCGGTCCCCGTTGCTATAATACAAGGACCGATTACTCGAGCTCGTGCACGTCAATACAATTACCAGGTGAATGCGTTCCTCAGGCTTCATACGAATATTTTAATGGATGGAATGCTATTTAATTCTTGTGATGATGTCCTTTGCCTTAGGAACTTGGGTGAGGAACCAACCAAGATGAAGGATAGAAGAGAAGTGCACGACTTTGGTTCAGATTCGACTCCAGGACAGGGCTGAATTGTTTTGGCCGCCACGGCTACATCCGGAATTGGTTTTGGGCGTTCTTGTACTTCACTGAAAGCTTATCAAGTCTACTTTCTAACGGATCTGGAATCACATCCAAACTCCTTATGAGTCGACAGGAATCGTCTAATCAAGTAGCGTTGTTTTTTTCAGTCCGAGTCAAAAGTGGGCCTTTGGCCTTGTAACAAGGAAAGCCCACTTAAGGCTGCACCCTAGGGTTCCTAGATGCCTCTCCACAATATAAACAGCCAGCCGCTGCCATTAGATGGTGGGTTTTCTTTTAGATCAAAGATAGCAGTTGCTACTTCTTGTAATCGCGCGTGTTGGCTAAACCGCCCGAATTACTTGTCATCGGAAACCCCTCTTTTGTGATTCTGAATGAACTCGTGGTTTCAATTCTAATTTCAGTTGCTTGTTCATCTTGTTCTTGCGTGTTCTTCGATTGCTTGCAGGGACAAAGGCCTTCGTGGTCACGTTGATCGTGCACCAGCAAGATCAATAACAACTTCGGGAGTCGGTGTAACGATTGCTAAGGCGCATCGTCTGGGGACGGTGTAGTCGGATCGCCAACGTCTTCTCCCACCGAATCGAAACTATCCCCCTCTCATCGAAAGGTTGGGACCTATCCTTCTATCAAGCCCCGCCGAGCTTGAAGCATTCCCGAGTTCGCCGGGCTGGACCCGAGGCCCAAATCTGGTCCAAAGACTGAGCAATCTCAGATCGACCAGTCCGAGTCGTGCCCGAGCCTGGGTGACCCCAGGCGAGGCCTCGGTTACATTTGACCTCGAGCATCCTTAGCTCGGTCAGTCTCCAGCCCGAGTCGTGCCCGAGCCTGGGTGACCCCAAGCGAGGCCTCGGTTACATCTGACCTCGAGCATCCTTAGCACAGTCAGTCTCCAGCCCGAGTCGTGCCCAAGCCTAGGTGACCCCAGGCGAGGCCTCGGCTACATCTGACCTCGAGCATCCTTAGCTCGGTCAGTCTCCAGCCCGAGTCGTGCCCGAGCCTGAGTGATTTCGGGCGAGGCCTCGGTCAAACCCGAAGCATCCCTAGCTCGGTCGACCTGATCTAAAGTGGTTCAAGCCGAAGGCAATAGCTCGCCCTTGAGGCCCCGCTGAATAATCCTGCTCCATACGTCTCGACGCGACGTTGCTCAGGATCTTTTATAAGAACGGGCTAAGCAAGCTTATAAAGGCAACGCGGGCAAACAAGCAAGCTAAGTCTTCTAAGGAACACGGCTTTATAAGTTTTGGCAAAAAGATACGTTGCCTTTACAAGGGGTACGAATCTTTCGACCCCGACATGTCTACTAACTTAATTTCCTAGTCCACAGACATGTCCCGAGCAAGTTTTTCCTGCTCAAGGTTGGAAACCCTCCTCCGCAGAGCCAGCACCTCGGCCTCCGCTTTGTCGACCCGATCGCGGTCGCTCTGAAGCTAGGCTAGGGCAGTCTTCCCAGCTTGAGTAACCCGGGCCAGCTTCTCCTCGAGCCCGGTGACCTTCGCCTCGGCCTCGACCGCCTTCGCCCCAACCTCGGTGGCCCTCATCTCCAGCTCGACCGTCCTCTCCTCGAGCGCGGCCGCCTTTGCCTTAGCTTCGGTCGCCCTGACTTTGAGCCTGGCCCCTCGGCCTCAAATTCGACGGAGGTCATCCCGGCGCGCAAAGCTCTTCGAGCTGCTCCCGAGAGCGATCGCCTCCTCGCTGCAGCCTCGCCAAGGCCATGATGGGCAAATCCGCCAGCCGCACCCGGAGCTCCTGAGCCTCTTTCTGCGCGGCTTCCGCCCTCGAGTTAGCGTCAGAGAGCTCGAGCTCGAGGAGCCGGACCATCGCCATCGCGCTCGAGCGGTTCTCATCAAGAGCCTCCTGCGCCTTCTGTCGGACTCGGGCGAGGGCCTCCTCCACCTTCTTCTGCTCCTCCTCGACGGCCCTGGAGAGCGTCGCGGCGTGGAGGTCCCTCACGACGTTCAGCTCACGCTCGACCTCTTGGGCCCTGCACTCCCGCTCGACCTCAATGGCCCGCGCGAGCTCAAGGGCCTGAGCCTCCCTCAAGCGCACGACCTTCTCACGCCCGCGCGCCACAGTGACTTCGACTTCGGCAGCGTCCCTCTGGTTGGCTTCGATCACGTCCCTAGAGGGCCTGGAAGCTGAGCACGTGCCCGGGCATGACCCCGTACCCCCGGGAGATTAGCTGCAGGACCTGCGGGGGCGAAGGAAAGGTCAACACCGCTCCGAGAAAAGAAAAAAGATAAGAAAGTGGGGAAGATCCGAGACAAATACACTTACCGCCGCTAGCCGGTCCTCCAGCGCCTGCAGATCGATGGCGCCATTAGGACCCCAAGGCAGGTCGCCCGCAACGGCTCCCTCGGCGGTCCCCATTGCCGCGGAAGCACCGGCGCCCCCTGAGATCCCGGCGCGACCCGCCTCAGCCGGGATGATGGCGGTCGAACCTCTAGGGATGGCGGCCGGCTCAGGGGCTCCTTGGTTGCCCTCGCCGACTGCAGCAGATACCCCGAGGCTGGCGCCCAGCTTGGGGGCTCCTTCGCCACCCTCGGCCATGCCAACCTCGGCCACGCCGCCCTCGACAGCGCCGTCCTCGGCCGTGCCGCCCCTGACAGCGCCGCCCTCGACCGCGCCGACCTCGGCCGCACTCTCCTAGATCACGTCGTCCTCCTCGAAAGTCTTGGGAAGCAGCACTCGCCGCGTCCTAGGCCACGGCGCGAGACAGAAATCGTCCTCATCCTCCTCCTCCTTAGCCTCTCCCTGGACCATGGGAAAGGTCGGTGCCCCTCGGACGCTTGAACACCGTGGCGGGCCAGGGTGATGGAAAATGTACGGGGGCCGTACCTAGTGCGACGACTCCGTGACGGCGGCAGGAGAGCTCCTCCCCCGGGTGCTTAGCGCCAGAGCTCGTTGCTTCGGCTGCGCATCCGGGGCCCGCGCGACGGCTGCCGCCTCCTGCTACTGACAGAGAAGCCAGGATCAGCGAAAGAAGAACCAAAGGAAAAGCATGGAGAAGCGAGCTCGAGCCTAGGTGCCCCGAGCTCAGGACATTCGACCTACCACGGTCCGATCACCCCACTCAACGTGGGGCTTCTTGGCGACCGGCTTCAGGGCATCAGGGGCTGGCCTCTTGCTCCCCTTCTTGCCCTTGCTCAGCCCAGGGAGCGGCAGCATCTGCTTCGCCGTGTCCCAGAGCTCCTTGGTCACTTGCACGGACTAACCACAGTTAGCGCTCGGGTCCGGACTCTCAGGGCCGAAATCAAGGCAAGAGCCATTACCTCGCTGCTCCGCCCCAAGATGTTCTTAGGGACGTTGCCACCGAGATCGTAGGCAGTGACGACCTTCCCAAAGATTTCCTGCATCCTCAAGTCAATCCAGGCCGCCTTCGGTGCTGCAAGAAGCCAAAAAGAAGAATGTTAAGAAGCAAAGGAACTTCGACGAAGCCCAAAAGATCTTGGGGTCATGCAATGCCCACCCTTGTGGCCTTCCCGGGTGGCGTCGTGCCTCCCGGTGATCTCGAAGAAAGGGTGCAGCCTCTTCCGAAGAGGAACACCGGTTCGCAGTAGTCGTGAACGACCGCCTGCCCCTTGAGACCGCACGTAGCGCAGATGTGGATGAGCGTGACCACCGCCTGGTCGGCCGTCGAGTCCTCGGGCTCCGAGGTCTCCCGCTTGCTGTCAACCGCGGCGCCGTTGTAGGCGAGGCCGCTCCCCTCGCCCTTCTTCAGGTAGAACCATTTCTCCGTCCACGGCCCGAGCGAGTATCGGGTCGGGATCTGGAGAAAGGAGCAAGGGAGTCCAGCCCGCAGCTGGAAGTAAAGACACCCGACGATGGGGTCCTTCACGGTGCGGGACAAGGAATAGAAGCGAAAGAACAACGAGGGGGTGAGAAGGATGCCCAAGAACCCCTCGCAAAGATGAGCAAAGATAGAAAGATGGAGAAGGGAGTTGGGTACCAAATTGACGAGCTCGATCTCGCACTGCGCAAGGACCGTAGCTAAGAAATCGCTCTCCGGGGTCCGCAGCCCAAAAAGCATATAGTGGTCCGTGCTCACGACCTCGTCGTCCCGAGGCTGCGGCACGTTCTCCCCGGCTGGAAGCCGCCAGGTGAACGGGTCCAGCAGCCCCAAGGTCTCCATCTCCTTCATCTGCTCCGTGGTAAGCGTGCACTTCCCAAACTTGGCCATGGAGTCGGGGAGGATACGAGATTGAGAGTAAAGGACAGAGGCGTCGACGTGAAGATGAGAGAAAGAAGAGGGCAGAGAGTACAAGCAGTGGGGAAGAAAGGCTTCGAGGAACGAGGCCTCCCGGTTTTAAAGGCGCCTCGACTGCCGACATTACTATCACCTCAAAAGGCGCGCCCGCAGTCGGCAAGCAGTAACCGAGGCATTGTGACCTTTCAAAACCCTCGCATGGACGCGTCTTTTCAAACGTCCACTAACCATCCCTCCGGCTTCCTCGTCCACGAAGACCGGGCGCTTCCGGGCCCCCTTCGTCCCCTCAAGGCGGAGAAAGCCCAAGCATCCCAGGCGTCATCAAGCCCACTCAAAGACAAAGCTTTAAAACTCAAACATTCCCAAGCTCGGCCAAAAGGGCGATCCCTCCTCGAAGACTTCAGACTTAAGAACGCCTAGAGTCTTAAACTTTTTCTTGAGCCTCGGGGGCTGGTTGTCGGGGATCGGTCATTCTGACACGTGTCCAGGCCCCCCCGGGGCTTTCGGCTGTCCTCCCCCGAGCTCAGAGGACTGTTCCTGAGCTCGGGCGAGGGTGGTCCCGAGCTCGAGAGACTATTCCCGAGTTCGGGCAAGAGCTTCCCCAAACTGTTGCAAACCTCGATGACCTCCGCACCCCCGGTCCAGACTTCAATGTAATAGATCTTCTCTTTTATGTATGGACGACCTCTATTCCCTGCGTGGAAACTAGGGTCAACCACTCTTGTCAGTCCCCCTATGTGGGGACTAGAGGCTATCTCGCCTCGCTGAATCCTGCGGGGAACTAGGGTCAACCACTCCCAACAGCCTCCGCCCCCCTGTGTGGGAATCAGGGTTAATCGCCTCGTCAACTCACGAACGGCCACCGATGTCACCTCGGATCGCCGGGAGCCTATAAGCGCCCGACCGCCTTGGCCTAAGGGCATCCAAGATTCAAAGAATCGCAACGGTAACAAGATCGCACAAGACCGAGTAGAGCTATTACCCACCTAGGGGCTCGAACCAAGATAAACTTTGTGTCCCCGCTTGCTCGCCCTTCTTCCGGTGCCGCACGCCTCCTAACCCCTCTTCCCGGACAAACGCGACTCTGGGCCTCGCCCCTTCGTGCGATCCTTCCCCCCTTCTTTTGCGGTCGACGTTCCCGATCGTCGATAAATGTGGTACAATCGCTTGAGCGACTTTCTCTGCAAGAAAGGCTACACGAACAATGAAGATTGTTCATGCGTGTTTATACAGCGATCCCCGAATGGATTCTGTATAATCTCCGTCTATGTAGATGACTTGAACATCATTGGGACGGATGATGAAATTGAAGAAGCATGATCATACTTGAAGTCTGATTTTGAAATGAAGGACTTGGGTAAAACCAAGTTTTGTTTAGGCTTGCAGCTTGAGCATGTCCAAGGAGGATTCTTGGTACACCAATCATCCTACACGCAGAAAGTGTTGAAAAGATTTGGTTTTGAAAAGGCATATCCTGCAAAGACTCCAATGGTCGAAAGGTCACTCCAAGCAGATCTAGACCCATACAGGCCTAGACAAGAGGGGGAGGAAGTCCTGGGAGCGGAATTCCCATATCTGAGTGCAGTTGGAGCGCTCATGTACCTTGCGAATAGCACCAGGCCGGACATTGCGTTCACCGTGAATTTGCTAGCTTCGATGCGATGCGTAACCCACCAAAAGGCATTGGAAAGGGATCAAGGACATCTTCCGTTACCTCCAAGGAAGCAAAGATCTTGGCTTGTTCTACATAAGAAACAATGAACTTAATTTGGTTGGCTATGCTGATGCTAGGTACTTATCAGACCCACATTCTGGCAAGTCCCAAACTGGGTATGTTTTCCTGTGTGGAGGAACAACAGCTTCTCAAAGTCGCCTAAATGCACTCTTGTCTCGATGTCGACAAACCACTCGGAAATCATTGCTTTGTATGAAGCCTGCTGTGAATGTGCATGGCTCTGAAGAATGGTTCACCACATCCAGAAGTCATGTGTCTTGAACATTGAGCAAACTCCCACGATCATTTATGAAGATAATGCACCTTGTGTTGCTCAAGTGCAGATTGGTTATGTGAAGAGCAATCTCACGAAGCATATCAACCCCAAGTTCTTCTATGCTCATGAATTGCATAAGATGAATGAGATCAAGATACTACATACTAAGTTGTGTGAAAATCTTGCAGACTTATTCACTAAATCACTCCCAGCATCTACCTTTGAAAGGTGCGTTAAAGGGATTGGGATGATGAGACTTAGAGAAGTACAGATTTCAGAGGGAGATATTTCACATATTCCCACATAAACCTTGAACATGAGGTTTGAGTACACAACATGAATCTCGAAGATTAGCAATTGAAGTTTGGGTGAATTGTACTCTTTTTCCTTAGCAAGTTTTTTATGAAATTTTCTTGCATAAGGTTTTAATGAGGCAATTCATGCAACGCAGTAAGCGTATGCTATGTACTCTTTCTCCAAGTATTTTTCCCACTGGGTTTTTCTGGAGTTTTAATGAGGCATATGCATCTCGCGTCAAAGGGCCCAAGGGGGAGTGTTGGAAAACCATGTGGCCCACGATGACCCCTTAGGCAAAACCTAGGCGACTACTATATAAAGAGGAGGGGGTCCCCTATTGTACAGGCAATTGAAAAGCAATAAAGAGTTCTTTCGCCGTTCCTCCTTAATTTTGTGTTCATCTTTCTCCCTCTCTGTTCTCCACTTCATATCTATTCGGGAACCCCGGACTATTCCATAGCGAGATTCCTTAACACTTTGTACATCCACCTTACCCTACAAATCAATAAACACAAAAAGATTGCCGGTACGAGGTGTATTTTCTGTGTTCTTGTACTTTGTATGCTTAATCATAGACAGCACGATCAGAAGTATAACATACATGTACTATATTCAAATTTCATAAGTCCCTTTCACACTCTGTACACCAATCTTATTTTTTAAAATAAAAAGGAAAATTTGTGTGAGCAATTCACTGTTACATGTAATGGAAAACATGTACTGTACATCGATTAGTCTCTACAGCAGTTATCCACATACTCCACGTGACAATCCCGGCAATCGAGAAAACATCAATATTATAAAATGCTGCATGTGAATTAAAAAGGCTATTCACCTCCATTATGTATGGACTTCCTAAATTTAAAAATTAAAATTGCGGGTGTCAGTTTCTTCTTCAAGTTTTATTTTACTTTACCATGTGACAAAGCACAATAGGTGAATCTTGTAATTGATAACCACTACTACGCACAAGCCTATTACAGACGGTTCACAAATCACATCAGAGATGGTTTTGTGAACCATCTGTATCAAACTGTCAGTGATGACTATACCTCATCACATACGGTTTGCTAACCATCAGGAAAAAAAGTCATCACAGACGGTTCCAATTTGGAATCGTCTATGATATAGGTGAATTGGAACTGTCTGTAATGACCCATACATCACAGACGGTTCTCCTTTAGAACTGTCTGTGATGTTGAATTTTCATTATTTAGTATTTTTGATTTATTGGCTAGCCTCAGGAAATATTAACCATGCTCTCTGAAACAAAAGACATTACAGAGCATCACCAACATATTATTATGTCATACATTTCAGAAATGAACTCGGATCACATATTAAAACATACAGCGCATCCATTTCAGAAATCAACTCAGATCACTCGTTACAACGTGTATGCGCATCCATTTTAGAAATCAACTCAGATATATTAACCAATTGAATTTAGAACTACAACTCACAATTTTACAGCACAAGGTTCACAAATTAATCCAAATGGTAACTAACAAATTCAGAACTCGTCAGGTGAGACTTGAGTGGCATTCGCCTTTTGGATTTACAACCTCACGCAATAAGAAGGCATGCACATCTATTTTAGAAATCAAGTCAGATATATTAATCAATTGAATTTAGAACTACAACTCACAATTTTACAGCACAAGGTTCATAGATTAATCCAAATGGTAACTAACAAATTTAGAACTCGTCAGGTGAGACTTGAGTGGCATTCGCCTTTTGGATTTACTACCTCACGCAACAAGAAGGCACAGAGTTGTTATCAAATAATCGAATACCTAGCAGGTCAGCCTGTTCCAACACAGATTCAACACATTGCCAAGCCCGTCGATGGGAAGAGTAAAGTCTTGCGTGTATATAAATTGATAAGTGGAAACAATTGTTGCAAGATTGACAAACCTTTATAACATTGGTCTTCTTTGAACCAATGAGGAGTTCCATGTGGCAAACGTAGAATCCACATAGGTTAGTGCCCTCTGGCTACTGGTGGTACTGCCAAAATATAATAGGTTAATTAGTTACGAAGGTATTATTATGGAGTGTGAAGGATTATTGCGTACTAGCGGATATTGAAAAGTTATAGTATGCTTCAGCTTCGCTGGGTCCTTCCTATGTGGCCCTCCACGAGCTTTGTAGACAGAGGACGACGCGTCAAGTAAATTTTTGATAGGCACCAAGTCATGGGTGCCGCCCTTTTTGAAATCAAGGTAAATTACCCGGTTCTGTCTTGGTATAATTACAAGTAAAACCCAGCAAAACCTACATAGGTATGTCGCTATGGTCATTCAACCTAACTTCAAGCGGCGTTATATAGTACAAATCAATAAGTATAGCAAGTTGAAGCACTTACCCCGGGTTGTAGGGTAAAAGTATGAATTTTTTGTCCCATTGAGCCAGCAATACTTTTTTCACGTACTCGTATACGACTTGTAAATTTTCGTCCATGGTTTGCTTGGACACCATGTGTTGGTCGAGAACAACCTGTGAACCCACCGGTTGTTCTCTTGCCTTTTCTTCCATGATCAAGTATCTATATATACAAAATCAAGGATAATATATATATGATATTTATCGGTACGACACAAATGTACACCGTGATTGCACACGCTTATGTTCAGCATCTCATGAGTGAGGCGTCGAGGGCATTGAGGTTGTACAGATCGAACAAGTCATTGAAGCCAACCACGAAGAAGCCATCCAAAAACCGGTGTAAGAAATGCTCTTCCTTGAAGTTGACCGAGATACTCGATGCTCATTGTGTCACCGGCCTGTTCGCTTGTTCTGTGCACCAATCTTGCAATCTAATGTAGGCTAATGTAAGCATCTCCTGGCGCTCTTTCGATACGAACGACTATCCTAGCTTGAATTGCCGCGCCAACGGGGCAAACGAAAAGTCATGGGCTGATGTGGTCCCTTTCGATTTGCCTTTGTCGTTGCCTTGCCGTCTACCAAATGTCGTCTTCACGGGAGACGACTTGGCAAGAACTGCAGTAACAGCCTGTGCCTGACGGGACATGGTAGCCGATTTGGTGGGCCCCTTTGGTGCCACACATGGCTCCAGTAGTGCTGGTAGCTCATACGCATCACGTGGCTCCGGTAGTGCTTGTAGCTTCGGTGCTGTGGGGCGGGCGTCGAAGGAGATGTCCTTCTTAGGCCACTTGATGAATGTGCCGATGGCATCCCCTAGTGTGGCCATCTCGTCACTTGGGGGAATCTCTAGCGTGACGACTTTGCAAATTTTGTGTACACCATCGACCTGGACCTTCGCGTAGCCCAGATCTACCTTGCGATCGTGCACCACCGACCCTAGACCGGATGGATACGTGTGCCCCCAAGCAACCTACAGGGGAACGGAGCCGTTGGCATGCCTCACTTGGAGATTGAATGGCATGGCCACCTACATGAGGGTACACAGTTAGATAACACATCAAACAGGTCTATCTAAGGAGCATTGCAGACATGTATATTACCCGGGTGTCGTCGGGAGAAAATCTGGCATCGTCCACGTCCGTCTCAAGGGTAGATGCGCAGCTGCTCCGATGGTTAGTTGGGTTGAACTGCGCCTGTGCTTCTTGGGCTTGCAAATTCTGTGCCTACCTCTCCACAGCCACCCTTTGCTCCATCCTTTCCTCAAAGCTTCTTAGCTGACTATCGAACTGTGCTCTCAGCCTTTCCTCAGCCCTTTCCTCAATCAAGGATACTAGCCGTTCCTCGCGCTCGGCTTTGCTTCTCTTCCTACTCCGGTACGTGTCAGAGTCTTGTGGGAATCTCATTTTCCAGGGAACGAAAAACACCTAGGCCTCGGGTGCGCCCGGGTGCTCCTTGTTTCCCAAGGTTGTTGAGAGTATATCTTTCTCTTTGTCTAAAGTGAAAGAGCCCTGGGAAGATTCCGTGCTCAACGATATTAGGCGTTGGGATACTTCCTTGTCTGCGGGGTTGGCAAAGGACACGCCGCTCGAAGACGTGGGACGTGACCTCGCTCTTACCCAGTTTCGGGTGCGCGGGTCCAAGATCAAGGCAAACGACAGCGCGACCTTCTTCCGGATTGCCTCGTCGTCCTGTCTCATCTATTGCGCTATCTTGCTTGCATAACCAGTGGAGTCGAGTCTGTGAGGGTGGGTCTTTTTTGAGTGGACGGTCTTGTGCGCCACACTAACTCTTTCGTCGTCTTCATCTCAACAAATTGTTCCCACACATCTTCAGTGATGAACCCGTACTTCTGGAACTGAGTCATTTTCTTAATCACGTAATTAGTGACGAGGACGCTCTTGAAGTTCTTCCACACCTTTTTCGCTACTAGCAATGCATACCGTCGCAGTACGTGCATGGCGTCTTGTGAGAGCTCGAATGACGCAAAAATTTCTGTCACCAGACTGTCGCACTCCTCACTTGTCAGCATCTTCCATGATGGATATGTGATGGAGACCCTTTCACGCTAAACGATCCCGCACAATGTTCGAAATGCTGCTGCGGCCTTAGGAGGTGCGGTAGGGATCCCATCCTGCGGATCGACTGCCGTGATGGTATATCGGCTCTAGGGCCTTTTACTAAGCTCTCTTGGACCGCGCCTCTATTTTCCTAGTTGGGCGCCTCATCAGATCCATTCAACGACGAGGAATGAGGGGACGCCATCTTGTAATGAAGATCATAGAAGAGGCAAGTTGGTAAATCAACAACTCATAGAGGGTCATAGAAGAGGAAAGAAAGTGAATTTAATAGTTGTTTAGTACATTTGTAATTGTATGATGCAAGGTTAAGAGAAGGTAAGTTAAGAGTTGTTTTGTACGTACAAGGTTAAGAGAAGGTAAGTTAAGACAAGCAAAGTTAAGAGAATCAATATTGCTTACAAGTGACAATATACAAAATAATTCATGATATTTTAGTTATAAGTTTTCAAGGGAACAAACAAACATTGAGAATTAATTCATGCAATATGGTTGTGCTTGTTATTAGCAAATACAATAATTGAACTAAGCGATGACATAATCAATATAATGAAAATTAGATAATCCAAAGATAGCAATAATGACATAATCAATAAGATAAAACATATTATGAAATTTATGCAATTCATGCAGTGAACCATGTCTAATACAACAGATTGATGATGAATTTGTTTTATATTGTTCTCAGACATGGGCTCGATTGAAGATTTTAAATCTTCAACCTCAATCACAAATGTGCTAAACAATTAATTAATTGAACAAGGCCTCGAACCCTTACCACCTTAACATGCACATTAAAGAATTGATAATCAAGCTTACTGTCAACATATTATATTCAGTTCAACATACATTCAAATCATCAGATTAAATATTTGCTAAGCGAATCATCAAATGAAGTTCAGATGAGTTAGCTAGCAATTTTACCAAGCAATTATTATATAGATCAACAGCAATATAACCAATCGAATCAGGCTCAAATATTCAGATCAGTAGCCAACTAATCAACTGAATAGAGCAATATAAAGATAATGAAGTAACACTGACAGTGAGCAATGGCAGATATTTAATACTGATCAGACTAAGCAAAACAATATAAAGTCTACTGGTTCAAGGCCTAGTTCACAAAATTAATTGTCATTATCATCAATTTACCCAATATCATCACAGAGCAATTCCCACAGGTAACAGAATATTGAGAGAGCAATCTGCATGTATACTCAACAAAACATGACCATGCAATCAATAGCCAACAATCCAACATTAGTGGTAAAAAAAGCAAGGTGGTGTTTACATGACACAAATAGAAAAGTTATAAAATGAAAAATAACAGTGTAGAAACAAATAATCATACAGGTGCAGCACTGTTTAATTAACTTGCATATCACAAGCCCCAATAGTATCATTTATGGATGTGTTTGTTAGAGATATATCAATTTCAATTGAAACTGGAAAGGAGAAGAATATATAAATACTAAATAGTAGGGAGTTTCTAATTGAAAAGGGGTTGTTAAAACTTGAAAGTAAAAACATTAGCTATAGCTAGGTATCCTCCCTACCTATACAGTCAATATCCATCAATAGCAAGAGAAGAGCAGTGGACAATCATATTGTAATGATAAAAAAAAGTGCAATCAAGATACAAGACTAAGCCTTTCATTAGTAAATAGCAATTCAAAAGTTTCCAGACAATAAAACATAACATAACATGCAGCAACAACTCAAAATTATCATCGGCTAGAAATGGGTTTGTAACCAATTAAATTGCTCTGCCTTCTCTTTTGTTCAAAAACCCAAAATTCTGCTACATATTCTTTTGACAAAAAAAGTAGATTTGGGCATAATCCTTAAGATGGGACTTATTTTAGCACATGATTGGTTATGTTTCTTGTACTTGTGCATAGTGAAAGACTCAAGGATTTCATAAGGCGAAACCCATTGCTTACCCTTGACTGGAATTGGTGCATCTGAATAGGTGTGTCATTTGTTTCAGACCTACAGCTATGAGACTAAGTGTCGGGACCCAAATATGCAAATCCGGACCCTCTGTGTATACTGCACTTGTCCAGGATCACGCTAGTGCACACAGGCTCAACATCGGTAAATATCACAATCATACACAGCGAAAACATTATTAAAGACATCATATATTAAATAATACTAGTTAAATGACCTTATGGTCAACTTATATGACTATGCCTCGCAAGGCTGAATAACAAATTAAACTGCAGCGAAATGAAAATATAGATAAACCTCCCAGTATACCACAGGCAACTCACAAGGCTAGCACCGTAAACATTCGTCTCTTCATTGTACTCCTCCTCCAGCATGGATGCAGACTCCTCAACTGGTGATGTTATTGTGGGCAAGGGTGAATACTTAAAGCACTCAAGAAGTTGTGCACAAAATGCAATTCTAATATATCTATATGCAAGGCTTATTCCAAAAAGAAAAGGCTATTATGGCCATTTTGCAATAAGCAACATTTATGAACAAATACAGTAAATAGATTATAAAGATTGTAAAACAAATAACTGTAATAGATAGATTCAACATTTCTCAAGTAAACCAAGTTCCCAACCCTAATTCAAGTTCCAACCTTCCATATGGCAATCCCACCATCCCAACCAAATTCTCATTTTGTAAATTATAACCCTTAACTGTAATTCCTGAGCTTTGCTCAATACCGCAAACACGGCTATTCGAATAGATTTTATACTCTGCAGAGGTTATGCACTTTACCCACACGACATGATATTCTCTTTGTGCCTGGCCATTAGCATACTTCCTTTGGTGTGCTGGCAGAGAAATCATGACAAGGCCTTTACAAATCTCTGCCTTAGCCCAGTACTGCCCGCTGAGGTTTCAACACTGATGGGTTAAACTACCACAACAGGGGCCCCCTCTTATGCCATGTGAGTTGTCCCGAAACCCAGGACTCACACCACCAATGGTAGTACCAAAGCTAAAACATTACTAATTAATCAGCTAGGCTGTCCCATTCCAGACATGTAGTTGCATGATTGACTCAAGTCAAAGGCTTGCAAGGTTAAGTCCTTAAGATGATCGAGGCAAGACTTCCACATATCCTCTGCCATACGGCCCACCTTGGCATACTGCCCCTTGCCACTTGCCCCAATCTAAATCATAATCACCCCAGTTGATTACCAAGCACCATGTGCCATCAATAATTCAACCTCGTTGCGTGACATCCATCGCCACATCAACTCAATCTCATCGTGAGACCACACATGACACACAAGTTCATAACATTGTTCCATATTCCATTAGTCAAGATTAAACATTAATGATTCATGTACATGTGATGACATGGCACGGCTAGGCAAACTATTACGGTCTAACCATCCCATGTTGATTTTATACTAACCAACTATAGTGAACCAATCTAGGGTGACAATAGATCATGGCATACAAATGACAAGGTAGGGTATAGATCAAATTGGCATAATAGCTAAATCCCAATTTAATTAACACATTTGTACATGTGAAATAACATGCAATAAGGTAATTTTGTAAACATGGGTTCAACATGATCAAAGCACAACTTTCCTTATAAAAGCCCTTATTCTTGCTCTGGACTTTGGTCTTGAGTCGACGAATCTTTCTCGGATGCGTCGCACAATTCAACGTCTATGCGAAACTAGAAAGAACAACAAATAAACACCAAAACAGAGAGAAAACAATCTCTAAAAATCAAATAAAATTCACCATTAAATAGATCTCAATTTTATAAATTTTTAGAAATTTGAATCACCTCAATCGGAGCTCGTATGAAGGAGAACGGGCTCGTAGAAGATTCAAAAATCTAAAAATCAGAAAAATTGGAAAATCAAATAATGCTCCAAATTATTTTTAAAATGAAAAACCATTTTATTACGTCATACTGATGTCAGCTCTGCCCGAACCAATCGCGTCGCGCCACGTCACCACGGTCCATGGGCTTGGTCCACGGTTTGGATCTGGTCCACTGTGGACCCAGTCCATGACTCCTCAATGCTCGAGCCCGCCACACGGCGATGCGCGATTGGCTGTAGCGAGTGGCTCGATCCAATCCGCAAAAGACAAATCGGATGGCCCCAGATCACGCGAGACGTGGCGACATGTCGGCCGATCGATCTAATCCAACGGTTCACCTTGATGGTTCAGTTCACTGCTGACGCGACGACGTGGCTCGATCCCAGACATTCGCTCCTGATCCGATGGTCAGCAAGCTTCAACCGGCGATGGCAGCACGGCAGCAATGTCTTCACCGGGCCTGGGGATGACAACCTTGGCGACGGTGACACGACGGCGGAACGGCGACGCAAACCCACAGATCCGACGGGTCTTAGAGCGGGGTCCTCAGATCTACCCTCAAAACCGACGAATGATCACCGGACGGCGACGAAATGCGGCTAAACCGACAGCGGCACAGCGGAAAACAACGATGAGCCCTTTTGTGCTAACCACGACGATTTTTGCAAAAGCGCTCTAACCAAACAATGCGGTGGCTAACGGCGAATCTTGGGTGACCCTCCATAGCTTTTATAGGGGCTCGGGAGGTGCGCAAACGGCGGACACGAACTTTGAATCCGGCGGCGACACGGCGGCGTGGTTCCGAGTTCTCCGCGGGCACGACGATCCACAGCCGTTCGACGACGATCCAATAGTCACGAAGATTGCTGATGCGGTACGATTAACAATAAAATAATATTAAAAGAAAATTTTGGAATGTTACACTATGTCAGATGATAAGGCCAGCGTTCTTGCAGTTTACCGCAAGGCAGCAGATCATTGTCTTAGTGTTAAGGCACTATTGTTTTTCAGTATATTCTCTAGGACTGCATGCCGACATTAACATATATAGATGATCCATTCTGAGCATAATCTTTTCTACTCTGACATTAATATGGGAAAGAATGGATGTTCCTCAACATATATTAGTTTAACCATTCCTATAAATATGCATTTTATTTATACTCAGACGCCAGATTTTTCGGTGAAATTCATGTGTTCCAAACAGGCCCTGAATTAAACTTGTGCATAGTGAAAAACAAGGATTTCATAAAGCGAAACCACTGCTTACCCTTGACTAGAACTGGTCAACATGCTCTCATCCATCTGAAAAAAGGGTATCTATAACCATGTGTTTCTTTGAGTAAACCAATCATGGGTGTGGATTGTGTTGAAATCGAACAACAACTTAAAGGATTTTAATGGCTGAATAACATCTTGAACAGCCTCAATTTAAGCCACTATACTCCACTTTCATACATCACATAAGCTAAAATAAACCACTAAATTAAAACTATGCAATAAGAAACGTCATTAAGATCCCAATTATCAAGCATTCAATCATTTTTTGTGAATCAAACCCATGTGAGTAAGCACTCAAATCATTTTTATTGAATAAAACCCATCTGAATAATTTGATATCCGCTAGAGTTTCATGCTAAATCTACAGACTAAGCTAATTTCAAAAGACGCAAAACCATTATAAGTCGCACTAAATGCAATTGACCAATATTACTGAACAAAATAAGCAAACTGAACATTAGTAGTTTAAGCTTCCAACCCTGGTTCCCCAATCCAAAAAACAAATACATATTTCATGCATCATGGCAGCACAGGTTCGATTAGTAAGTAATGCATAAGCGGGTGTTATGGTTACCCTGGCGCCAGAACTCGCAGGGCTTGGCATGTAGGAGTGAGGCGAGGTCGTCGTTGATGAGGTCGACGACGGCCTGCGACTCCTGGGCGTCGAGGCTGCCGAGCCCGATAGCGACCACTTCATCGTGCGGGTGAGGGCGAGGGCGAGGGAGTGAGGGCGACGACGACGGTGTGAGGGCTAGGGTTAGGATGTGAGGACGCGGTGGCGACGGCGAGGGCGTGATGGTGAGGGCAACAGGGAGTGTGAGGGTGTGGGCGACGTCGAGGGCGTGAGGGCGACGGTTTGAGGGCACGGAAAGGGCAAGCAGCAAGGGCTATGGCACGGCAAACAGGCTTATGCGCGACAAGGGTAACTCGGGCCAGGAAATGCTAGCCCATGGATCACAGACGATTTTCATATTGAACCGTCTATGATTCTACCCATCACAGATGGTTCAACACTAGAACCATCTGTGATGTGTACCATCACAGACGGTTCAATATTAGAACCATCTGTGATGACAAATTTTACCTTTTTTCGACTTGGTTTTTTAAGTAGATTATTTTAAAACTATTTTTTTAAGTAGTTTATTTTTAAGTTTTTTTTCAAGCCTATTTTTTAAAAATAGTTTTTTAAGCCTGTTTTTAAGTAGTTTTTTAAGCCTTTTGTTTTAAGTAGTTTTTAAGCATTTTGTTTTAAGTAGTTTTTAAGCCTATTTTTGTAAGTAGTTTTTTAAGTACATACATTTACAGTTAGTATGTACGTACGTACATCTCATTAATTATAAAACTATCTGCGATGAGTTAAACTTCATACAACTCATTTATTATTTACTTAAATTAGTGTCATTATTTATAATACATGCATCAATGAATTATTGTTAGTATGTATGTAGAACCCCAAATTAAAGAATGCAAGCTTAAGTTAGTGTCATTATTTATAATACATATATCTAATTATTTGTAATACATAAATCTTATTAATTGTAGTGCATATATCTTATTCTTTATAATACATACATATCATTAATTATAATGCTTGCATACATACATCTCACTAATTATATTTAATTATAATACATACATCTCATTAATTGTAACACATACGTACATCTCATTAATTATATTACGAACATACATCTCACTAATTATAACATGTAGATACATGTCATTAATTATAATACAGGAACACTTGAAATAAACATGACGACCTCATCATAACTCCACTTACTTATTCTTCTGTATAAAAATTAGCTCTTCACGATGATTGACACGGGTGTAGCTAGCTTCCTCAGGTTGATCTTCCTTAACCGTGACGCCAGTACCGATAGGAGGTAACTTGTCAAACTGATTGTATTCTTCCTCATGTACCACATTCTTAACTCCGACAATCATCCTCTTTCCCTGAAGAACCACGTGACGCTTCTTGTTAGACGGGTCAGTTACATAAAAGACTTGAACAACTTGGTTAGCATGAACAAATTGTCCGTCTTGTTATCCGACACGTTCGAAGTCCACAGTAGTGACACCGTACTTGTCAACCTTAACGTGATGTAGGTGAACCCAACGGAACCAAAATAAGAGAATCTTGAATAGTATGTAGTCGAGCTCCCAAATTTCCTCAATTAACCCATAGTACAAGCTTCTTGTCAACCGAGCGGTATTCAGTGCATCTATGTGAACACCACTGTTCTGGTTTGTGCTCATCATGTCCTGATATCTCGTGTAAAATGTGTATCCATTTAAGTTGTATCCTTTCCATGTTACAACTGTAAATGCTGGCCCTTTTGCCAACCATGTTAGCGTATCACCTGACGAGCTTCCAGTGATGGGTTGTCACTCCTTCAACCATCTGTTGAACTGAAGGTTATGTTATCTGATAATCCAAGACTCCTGCCGTGACGAATTCTCTTGCTGTAGCTAGTTCTTGTGCTTGTCGATATACAGGGCTACAACAGCCATGTGTTGCAAAACCGTGAAATGGGCTTTAGTGCACGTAGTTGGATCAGGAGTGATTGCTTTCCTTCCGATGGTCCTGATACCCTGGAGCCTCACTTCATGGCGGGATCGAGGCACACCTATCGGTTTGACCTGAGCCATGTAATCCACGCAGAATTTGATGACCTCTTCGGTTGCATAACCTTCGACAATGCTACCCTCTGGTCGAGATCGATTCCGTACGTAGGACTTGAAAATTCCCATGTACATCTCGAATGGGTACATGCTACATAGAAACATGGGCCCGCACATCTTTATCTCCCTCACAATGTGAACAATGAGATGGATCATGATATCGAAAAACAACGGAGGGAAATACATCTCAAGATTACATAGTCATTACCACCTCGGCCTGCAGAGCATCTAGTCCTTCGGAATCGATGACCATCTGAGCAATTATGATAAAGAAATAATACAGCATTGTGATTGTCTCTCGGACCTTGCTCGGTAAAATACTTCTAATTGCCACAGGGAGCATCTGTGTCATAAGCACATGACAATCATGAGACTTCATGCCAGTTAAACTCAAATCTTGTATTGAAACAAGTCTCTTCATGTTGGAGGAGTAACCGGACGAAACTTTCACACCATGCAAGCACTAGCACAGTTCAGTTTTCTGGGCCTTGGACAGAGTGTAACAAGTATGTTCACAGTACATTTGGCCTTTATCGGTCTCTTTCGGTGCTACCTCAGGTCTGATGCCCATATCGACCAAGTCAAACCGTGCGTTGATATCGTCCTTTGTTTTGCCCTTAATGTTCAGTAAGAGACCAATCAAGCTATCACAAACATTCTTCTCTATGTGCATCACGTTTATGCAGTGCCGAACTTCTAGGTGCTTCCAATAAGGTAGGTCCCAAAATATTAATCTCTTCTTCCACATGCTCTTCCCACTAGTTCTCGATTTACGTCCCTTTCCAAGCGCAACAACCAAGTTCTTAACCATATCATGAATTTCTGTCCCGCTTAAAGGCTTTGGAGCTAAACCGTCTTTAGTCGTTCCGTCGAATTGTTTCTTCATCTTGCGGTATGGGTGATTCCTCCGAAGGAACCTACGGTGACGCATGTACACGGTTTTGCGTGAGTGATTCAACCACACACTCTCGGTATCATCCAAGCAGTGAGTACAGGCTTTGGCTCCTTTTGTACTCTGCCCCAAAAGGTTAGCAAGGGCAAGATAATCTTTTATGGTGCAGAACAACAGGCAGTGCAAAGTGAAGTACGCTCGTTTGTAAGTATCCCATACCTGTACCCCAGCAGCCCACAACGTTTTTAGACCTTCCACCAATGGTGGTAGGTACACATAAATATCGTTCCCAGGATGCTTCGGGCCTTGGATGAGTATATACAGTAAAATGTACTTCCGCTTCATAGACAACCAAGGAGGAAGGTTGTAGATATAGAGATTCACGGGCAGAGTGCTATGACGGTTGCTAATGTTACTGAAAGGATTCATTCCGTCTGTACTCAATCCGAACCTTATATTCCTCGGAGCCGCTGCAAATTCTTCAAACTTCCTATAGATGTTTCTCCAATGGGTGGAATAAGTAGGGTACCTTATCATTCCATCGTTCTTACGCTCATCCGAGTACCACCGAAGCAGTTTTGCCTCTTTTGGGTTCACAAACAAACGCTTCAAACGGGGAATTACATGCAGATACCACGCCATCTTAGCAGGAGGTCCTTTCTTCACCTCGATGTCCTCGTCATCATCATCTGATCTATCTTTATGCTTGTACCGAGATGCGTTGCACACCGGACGTACATGCAACTTTGCGTGCTCTTTACGATAGAGGATACAGTCGTTCGGATAGGTATATATTCTTTCTACTTCCATTCCCAAGGGTCAAAAAACGTTCTTGGTTTTGTAGGTGGTTGTCGGCAACTTGTTTCCCTCTGGAAGCATGTCCGTTAACAGACCTAACAACACCATGAAACTCTTGTCGGACCAACCGTTGCTTGCCTTTAATTTCAGCAGTTCCAGCATAGATGACAACCTTGTGTATTTGGACTTGCAGCTCAGGAACAAAGGTTTCTCTGAGTCTTCCATCAAGCTCCGGAATTTTATATACTCCCGCTCATCACGGTTCCCTTCTGCATCCCGCAGTATCTGATCTAGATTGTCATTGTGAAACCTATCCTCATCGAAAGCACAATCAATATCATCCGAAGTATTGTTGACTTCGTCGACAATGTTATTACTACTTGCTTCCTACATAATCTGTTGTTCACCGTGATTGGAACCCCGTAGAATCAAGTGTACTTCGATCTGCGTTAGGTTTCAAAATATCCTCAGATTCTCGCAGCCAATGCATAGACAAGGCATAAATTTCACCCCCTTTGTTCAACATATCCTCCTCTGCAGCTCTTCTAAAAGCGGAGACGCCATTAATATACTCGGCGCTCACACGGTTCTCAATGTACATCCAGCTTCGGTCCATCTACCTTACGTAAATAACAATAGGTGTTGAATAATGAATTAAGTACACTAGGAGTACACATACACACATATTCTACATATAAGCTACATATAAACTTGCCAATTAACCTATATTGCTCCTTATATCACAAAGAACAAATGGATATATATACATATGTATGCTACATTTAAACTCAGCATCTTCAATTTTCTCTTTACATAGCTAGCTAGCTACATTTTGAGTATAATGCAATTAGAACCAATTACTTGTTTAGGTCAAAAAGAATAAATGGATCTACACCAAGCTATATCAAAACCATCCTCAATTCCCTTTTTACCAAGCTAGATGTATATACCTTGAATATAATGCTAATACAACCAATTATTCGCCTACATCACCTTCCTTTAAGTAACTATCTATATATTGAGTATAATGCAATTAGAACCAATTACTATTTTACACCACAGAGAGCAAATGGATGTACAGCAAGCTAGATCTAGAAACCATCTTCATTTCCCTCTTTACCAAGCTAGATCTTAAATGTAATGCAAATTTGAACAAATTACAAACCTTAGATGGCCTAGAGCAGAAGGATCTACAATCACACCTCCAAATCCAGGATCTCTTTCCACCAGATCGCCTCTCAATAGCAGCCACCTCAAAAATAGCTCGGGAAACCCTAAAAATATAAAGGAGGTTGGGCCCTCTGTTCTTATTTATTACAAATGGTTATCACAGACGGTTTTAGCCAAAAACCGTGTGTGATATGTCCGAGACTCATCAGTGACGGTTTTTATAAAAAAACAGTTAGTGATGAGGTATCTAATATAACCTCTTTTGTAGTAGTGAACAACCCTACTTATGTTAATATATTTTTGATACCCTGTATATCACACAATTCATTTCTCAACCACTGTATCGTCACATCAAATTAAATAGAAAGATTCCACACTAAAAATTGAATTCGAAGCTGCTCATCTGATGTGTATATAGCACTACTTGTTACACAAGTTGCCACACGTTCCAACTAATAATAGCGAATGCAAATTATGGATTCAAAGCATTGAGGCACTTTGTCCAACTTGCAATGGCCTTCGATAGAATTCATCTATCATCGGTGGAAGTTTGCTAGAATAACTGAAAGAAGAAATATAAAGTTAGACTTATTTTGAGGGCTGTTTGGTTTGATGCTCATAAGAGCCAATGTTTGGTAAGTTTCGGGATTGGTGCCAAAATTTTGGCAATATTCTTTTTTTTTTGGCTTTCTAGTTCATTGTTTGGTCAAAGTTGGCCAAAACATGGGCATCCAGTTTGGTCGCTCAGATTTTGGAAACACCAAAGTTTGGCTTGGTTTTCATGTGCCTCTTTTGGGCGCAACCCAAACAAGAATCTGACCGCACTATTTAGGACAATTAGGGGCTCTTTTAGTTTACTGACACACTTGCACACTTCAGTTAAACAAAGTTCAATTTTTGGAGGCTGGCATTTGGTACATCGCGATAATTCTGGCTTTGAGATATTTTCTGAGCCCCTCCGTAATGTTTCATAGATTTATTTCTTTTGCCAAAGTATGCTTATGTGATAGTGATTTGTTTCAAAAAAAATGTGATTGGCCATAATGTCACAAAAAATGTGGCAACGTGTGGTAAGCAACTAAATAGCCCACGAATAAAACTTCCACATTCAAGCTTTATCACACTTTTTTTCGATGGAAAAGGCCTTATCATATGTACTTAATGTTTCACTAGCTTATAGCCCGGAAAAAATGTGTTACTAACATGTAGTGAACTAAGAGGCCCTCCTGTCATATTCTTAATTACAAAGCACATGGGACGTCTTTCTAAACCGTAAAGTTTGGGGTGCACCTAAATAAAATGTTATCCTTTTCTTTTTCTTGATATTAAAAAGTTGAGTCATCTAAAAGCTGAAATTTGAACTATGAGATGAGGCCTTGTCTTATATGCTATAAAAAAGTACAAATTTTAGAGCACACAAAAAGTCTGATTTATGATCACCACCCACTACTCCGGGACTAAAAAATTGCTATACAATATATGAAAATTTCTTTTTAATAAAACATTTCATGTCTTACTTGACAAAATTCGTACAATAGAACGTAGATGGACAGTGTAAATATTTATCATTAGTCCATTTACTTTGATGGTGACTAATCTGAAACTACAGATACCGAAACGTACATTTTTTTAAAAAATAAATAAAAGAACACAAGTGGGTTGTGGGTTCATACTTCCGATCAAAGAATACAATCCTCCGATCGAGACCAACAAACTCGCCCATTTTATTAAAAAAAAGAAAAGAGGATACAAGAACACAAAGTACTGATCAACATGAACATCTCGAAGCAATTTAAGAACATAAACGTAGTCACAGAAATTGCTCGAAGGGGGCAGAATCAATGCAAGGACAACTGATGCACCTGTAGTTAGTGGGATCATCGATCAATCGGTGGCCGACCGGAGGAGGCGCGCAACCTCGTCGGCGGCCAGGACGCACGTCGAGATCCAGCCGTCGAGCAGCACCCACACGTTAGCCACTATGCACACCACCATCTCCAACGGCATCGCCATTGGCAAGATTGCAACCTCGCAAACTGAACTAACTTACACATACAGATGTATGTATTCGCATCGCATGCTCTGGATTTTTGGTAATGGAATAAGTAGAGGAGGTGGATACAGAGAGACAGGGGACAGGACGGCTTACGGAAGCTCATATGAACAATATGACATGATCCACATAATTAACAGATACCAGCTCAAGCCGACGACCGATGACTGAATAATTGCCAAGTTTGGTAGACAGGAGGATAGACATTTTTCTAATTTGGTAGGATTTCACATCAACGGCGGCAGGTCGGGACAGGTCAGCGGAGGATCAACCTGATTACGACAACAGGGAGGAATAGTTTTCTTTTTCTTTTGGGATTCCTAATATGAAGAATAATCGGATGACAAACACTCCGCACATGCCACTCCAGTTCTTTTGAGGGCAATCATTTTAGAACGCACCTTCGAAAAGATAGTATCTAATTGTGTGCTAACCATTGACTTTCTGAGCTATTTATCCCTCCGTTCTTTTGCAAGTGGAAGTCTAAGAGTTTGTGTAAATGATTAATGCACTGTAGGCGTGGGATTACATATAATTACAACATGAAAGACCGTATGATTGAGATATCCAGCTCAATAAGGTTGAAGAGCTGAAATAAGTCCTCCAAGGTCACAGGAAAGTAGCTGTCTTCGTGGTGGAAATGAGTCTATGAGAATTCGATCATGAAACCTGAAGGACCATTTGTCCTGGTCTCGTTGGTCTTCTGCATGTACTATTTTATGCAAAGCCTGGCATGCAATTCATAGTTTGCCCCGGACCAGGTGGGGGATAATGGTTTTCCTAATGTGAATGTCAAGAGTCGTTGGGGCTTCGGTGCATCCTCGTAATGCTACTTCCTCATCAATTTAATCTTCTATGACCTTGACTAATGCCGACGTGGCTTATTTACATCCTTGTGGCTAGGAGGCGACTAAGTGCTCCTTGTAGGAGACATCTCCATGTCAAGGATGATGTCATTCTTAGGCCATTGCACGAGCGTGTGGATGGTAATCTCTAGTGTTGTGACCTCATCGTTCGGTGGCTTCTTCGGTGGGATGCCCTTGAAAGTTTTGTGGACATTATCCACCTAAGCCTTTTCAAAACTAGCCACCAGATGGGCACTGTGCACCATTGTCCCTGTCGAGCGTGTAAATGCCAACCCACGGCCAGCCTTGACTGGAAAGGAGCTAGCAATGTGCAGCTAAATCCTATAGGAGGCAGGTTCTTGTAAAACAGTGCACCATTAAGGTGACCATAGGATGCAGGACCAGATGACAAGATACATTATCACAAGGCAAACCGGATATTAACTACAGATAATCAATGGGATGTTGGACATCGAACACCTCCAGCAATAGTGTGTACTCGAAAATACTGTGGTGGAGACCGGGATTGAATTGAGAAATGTCCCCTGTAGCCTTACTAAGTTGCTCAAGCCTTGCCTATATTTGAGATACCTAATGCTTGAGTTCAATTGTATGCTGGTTCATATCCGATTGCATCTCCAATCGGAGCTCCTCTTTGATCTGTTCATGCAAGGATATCTTCTTCCTTCTTCTCGCATTCAGGTTGTTAGGGAAACCAGCTTCCCTCCAAGGCACAGTAACACCTAGCCCTCACACACGATTAGGGTGTTCCTTATTTCCCAACGCTGTTGAAAGAACATCCCTATCCCTAACAGCTTGGAAGGATCGTTAGGACTGCTCCAAGCTCAAATTCTCCTGCAATAGGTTATTTAATTAATATTCAAAGCCGAGCGTGTGACAGGAAGAGTACCTACCAGGGTAGATATTCTTACTAGTTGTTTGATGATAGTCTCATCAGCAGGGTTAACAAATGACATGGTCCCAGATGATGTCATCTCTTTCTCGCCAATACCCAATTGTAGGTTTGCTCATCCGTTATCCCTAGAAAGGGAATGGAACCTGACGAGCGTGTGGCCTCATCCATCCTGTTTCCTCCATAAAGCAATCTTCCCCATGTATCCACTGGTGCCTAGATAATGTGGTTGGGTGTTCTGCACTTGGATAGCTTTGTTTCTCACACTAAGTACCTCAAACTCTGGCGTGCTCATGATTACAAATTGCTCCTATGCCACTAGAGTCATGAAAGGGTACTTATCGAGAGGACTCTCCATCTTGTTTGTATCATTAGTGACAAGGGTGCTCTTGAAGGTCTTCCAGGCCTTACCCATTGACAGCAAAGCCCTATAAGCGCACGTGGCACTGTAGCTCCTCAGGGATGATGAAGGTCGCCTTCAATTCTTCCCATAGTCTCATCCCGTGTCACCACCTTCTAGCTAGGGATAGTGATCGACACCCACTCCCTTGCAAATATGATGCATGTGGTGCATAATGTAGCCGTTGTGTTCTTTGGAGCTTTGTAATGCCAATCGGACTAAACTCTTCAATGACATGCTTCCTTCCCCTAGAGGGAACCTTACATGTCTATCGGCCTCAAGGCGTTCAACTTTTTTGTTGGGTCACAGTTGATTGGTCGACATCGATGGGTGTTAGGTCGAGGATGTCGACTAGAGGGGGGTGAATAGGCATCATTTAAAAAAATCTTCTACGATTAATTGCTTGCCTAAGTACCCCTATGACAAAACCTTAACAATAAATAATGCAGAAGCGATAAACTAAGGTTTTGATAATTAAGACCTAAATCAACTAGGCTCACTAAGTGCACTAAGTAATTATGTCTCTACTTAAGAATAAGCAATCCTAAAGACGATTAAGTAATTTAATTCTAGGAATGTAAATTGCAACAATATAAATAAGGAATTGTATATGAGCCCAAAGGGACACACCAATATTTTACTGTGGTGTTCGGAGACTTGCCGGTCTCCCCAAATCCATGTTAAAGTAAGCCCAAACCAATTTGGATGAGCTCTATGAATTGAGCACCTACCTCGATTCCACTAGTGGTAGCGCTTTCCCCCTCCAGGTAGGTAAGCTCTGACCTTCACAAATTCGTCGAGGTTTCTGACAACCTCTGTTAAGAAGCTCACCGCGCACGACGCCTCCACACGTTGTCTAGGTGTCAACACACACACACCAAGAGTAACAAGTCAAGTCCTTTAACTTGAACTCCACTAAGTACAACACATGCACAATGGTGATCATCAAGTGCAACACATGTACAAGAGGCTCTCAATTCTCTTCTAATTGCAACACATGTAATTAGAAGCTCACTCTTAGCTCAAGAAGCAATAGAGCGAGAACAACACATGCAACACCTCCCACAAGACACAATAAGTCCAACAACCAGCCAATTCCACCCCAAGACTCCCTTTTATAGCCTCCAAGCCAAAACTAGCCGTTAGGGGGCAAATTGGACAAAAATCGGCAAATCCGGTACTACTGCCCCATTTAGGGCCGGTTGTACCGGCCTCCAGGCCAACGGCTAGAAAACTAGCCATTACGCAGAAAACTCGGTACTACCGCTCACACCTTCTGTAGCACCAGCCACAAGCTCCGACCAAAAACACCTTCTCTAAAATAAAGCTACCGACAACTAGGTCCCAGTACTACCGACCACCGGTAGTACCGCTCAAACCTCTGGTAGTACCAGCCTTAAGAAAATCACAGAGATGGTACTCTTCTGAAAAATAACCACCAGCCTTAAGTACGACAGTACCGACCCTGCGGTACTACCGGCCTCAGCGGCGGTAGTACCAGCCTGGCGGTACTACCGGCCTCACAACTGCAGCAGCTCCGAAATTTCCAATAACACAAGATTTTACACAAAAAAAAATCTTTTCTTTTCGAATCAAACACCAATAAGGATTGATTCTTTGAGCCATGTGATGATCAACACATGATCAAGTTAATTTGCAAAACATATTTGCAAACCCTATTCACGTACTCCACGCATTTAACATTTCAACTTATTTGCAAATAAACCAAGAACCTATGAGATCAATTCTCTTAGCCATGTGTTGGGAGCAAATTTCCAAATCTGAACCCTTTGTGTATAACATGTGCTAGTCCAGGAAAAGTTATCACACACAGTGGAAACAATGATGACAACACATCCATATCACAAAGCATATAATATTAATTAAGCAAAAAGGTATTAGCGTTATGGCCAATTATTACAGATAAGCAGCCTCATGGCTTGAGTTCAATAAAGAAGCAGCGGAAACGAAATAACAATAGTAGGATAAGCCCATCCATTTGCCCAACAACCAATCGACTAGGGTTCGCGTCCTAGCAATCCGTATCACCTTCGTCGTAACCACAAGCAAAGAACTTGTAGTCACCTTTAGCTTCTGCAAAGAAAATAGGAATGTTGCAAGGATGAGCACAAAATGTACTCCACAAGTCCTAAAAATATAATGCATGTTAACTATATGCAAGGCCAAACAATTAAAGTCATATTATGGCTCTTTTAGCATAAAGCAAGTTTAACTTTAAATACGAATAGTAATTTCACAAAGCATCATTTAACTAAATTTAGTTGAATAATAATTGAATTTGATATGACAACAAAAGCAAGTTCTAACTACCTAACTGGCTTCATCTACCAAACCACAACCCGAGAGGTCCATCTACTCATGGATTCCCAAACTATCATTTTTATTTAAAACAAAACCATAAAATCTACAATGTGCAAGCGTACCTCGCCTACCCTTGACTGTGGGCAGGGCTACTTAAGTAGTTTTAACTCTCAGAGTGTGTACAGCTTTACCCACAAGACATGATCATCTCTTATTGCCAAGCTATTAACACAATTCTTTTGGTGTGTTGGCAGAAAGATCATAACAAGGCCTTTACAATGTACAACACCGCTATTAATTTTGCCCACTATGGTTTCACAGCCGAAGGGTTCGAGCTACCTAGTCGGAAGCCCCCTCTTGCGCCTGTCATCATCTGGCACCCACCAACTGGCGAAGCTAATAACGAGATGCACAAACTAATTAGCCAGGTCGTACACATATAGACTTGTGGTTGTATAGTAGAGCTTGGTCCATGATAACACACGCTTCTATCCTTAATTGACTAGGGTGGAATATTCACATCCCAAGGTCTCGTGCTTCTGCACCCGCCAAACATCCATCCGCCCTGATCTAAACCATATTTTTCACTTTATTTCATTTAAATAACAACAGCAACACCAATTGTCGCAACTTCATAAATAAGTTTAAACAATGTTTGATATGATTCCCATAATGGCATAATACCGAAACGCTTAAGCTGGACTAAGCAATTCTACCGTCCCATGCTACTCTACTGGATATCACCAAATAAAATAGCTAAATATCATCTAGGGTGACAAAGGTTCGACATGACTAATACCAATGAGGTTATAATAAATTTTGGAATTTAACTGTACCCTAAAACTATATTTAAAGTACATTGCATAAAAGTAAGCAAGCATAATATAAAACAACATAAGCATTTTATAAAAATTGGGATCAACATGTTCAAGGAAGATTTGCCTTCGCTGCCTCCTGCTGGTTCTACCTCTGTTTGTTGATTCGATGAGCTTCGACTGCGCCGTCTACACTTCAAACGAGAACAAATAAATAAAATAAATTCAAAGAAAATTCAAAAATTGAAAAGAATGGTACTAGAAGATAGATTGTGAATTTAGAAGAATTTAGGAATTTGAAGCACTGGAATCGGAGCTCGAACGAAGGAGAAAGGGCTCCTGGAAGATTCCCAGATCAAAAATCAGAAAAATCAAAAGGGCTCACACATGGCATACTATGATTGGCTGGAATTTCAATTTTTCTGGAAAATAGGAAAAATGAAAAGAAATGCCAACTGATACATGGGACCCACGAGTTAGAGACTCGGTCCACGGTAAACCGGGTTCACCGAGGGGATGGCAAGGCGATGTGGCAGTCGGCTGAGGTGGCGTGCCACGCGGCGGTTAGGGCAGACGCGGCAGCTATGCGGCGCTGATGTGGCTGCCACATGGCGGGCGACGCTGACCAGGCAGGGGCGCGAGGCCTTAACATATCTTCGAGGATCTGATTTACTCATTTAGTTTGTCCATCAGTTTGAGGGTGATAAGCCATGCTGAAATTCAAGTTGTTACCCAATGCTTCTTGCAACTTTTGCCAGAATCTTGAAGTGGATTGAGTGCCTCGATTTAAAACAATCCTCTTTGGCACACCATGCAAATACACAATCCTTGACATATACATCTCTTCAAGTTTATCTACCTGGTTGGTTGTTCTCACAGGAATGAAATGTGCAACTTTTGTCAATCGATCCACTACAACCCATATTGAGTCATGACCTAATTTGGTTCTCGGAAATCCTGTAATGAAATCCATTCCAATTTCTTCCCATTTCATTCAGGTACCTTTAACGGTTGCAGCAATCCAGCGGGTATTTGATGTTTAGTTTTAACTTGCTGGCATACATCACACATAGCTATGTATTATGCAATTTCCTTTCTCATTCCTGGCCACTAATATATACCTCAAAGATCATGATACATCTTGGTATTGCCTAGATGAATTGAGTATGCTGACTCATGTGCCTCCTTTAATATCAACTACTTGATTTCTTTTTGATTCGGCAAAATATACTTTTTCCAAGCCAAACTGTTCCTTCTTCATCCTCTGAAAATTGTGGTGCTTTACCTTCCTTTATTCTGTCCTTGATCTTAGCTGTTTCTTTATCTCACTTTTGCATCTTTTTGATCTGATTCTCAAAGGTTGGTTGAATCTCGAAAGCAGCGATGGAACCTTCCTCCACTAGTTCCAAATTCAAACGTTGAAACTCCTTGTGAAGAGCAGGTTGTCCTTCTTGAATCATCAAATTATTGCAGTAGCCCTTCCGGCTTAAGGCATCAGCAACTACATTAGCTTTATCAGGACGGTAATGTATTTCCACATCATAATCCTTGATTAACTCTAACCATCTCCTTTGTCTTAGGTTGAGGTCTACTTGAGTGAAGATATACTTCAAACTCTTGTGGTCTGTGAAAATCTTGCATCGATTCCTGATGAGATAATGCCTCCACAACTTCAGTGCATGCACAACTGCAGCCATTTCCATGTCATGGGTTGGATAGTTTCCCTCATCTGGATGCAATTGCCGTGAGGCGTATGCAGCTACTTTGCCTTCTTGCATCAGGACACATCTAAGTCCTTGTCTTGAAGCATCACAAAAAATCTCAAAGTTTTTTCGAATATCTGGCAAAATGAGCACTAGAGCTGTAGTCAGTCTTTTCTTTAATTCTTTGCTTACAAGCTTCAGACCATTCAAAATTCTTTTCTTTCTTTAGCAACTGGGTAAGCGGTCTTGCAATCTTCGAGAATCCTTCTATGAATCTTCGGTAGTTGTCGAAGGTTAGAATTCGACAATAAACTTGTGATTACGGGTACCTTCGGTTTAGCAAAGTCAAGTACAAAGATAGCGGCACACGATGTATACAGGTTCGGGCCCCGGGATGGAGTAATACCCTACGTCCTATGTGGATGATGTAAGTATCGGGTGTATCGAGTACAGAGCAAGTTGTCTAGCCCTAGTTACAATGAAGATTGGATCTAAGCAATGGCTAAACTATGGCTGGAGGTTGACAAAGTATGGTCCGTCGGCTCCTGGTTGCTCTGCGTCTTGTCAAAAGCTCTCACTCGGCTATTTTTTCTCTCTGTCTCACCTTTCCCTTGAGGATGCCTATCCCCGGCCTTATATAGTCGGGGTAGCCCTGCCTTAATTTGAGTTATAGTATGCTTGGAATACTAGATCATAGTTGACGAAGAGTCCATTGTTGCGTCGATCTTCACAGCATATACAAACTTTCCTGGATATCAGACGTATTCGAGTCGGTTTCCTCGTAACTGGAACATGATCGAGTCCTTCCTAATATGGAATTTCCTTCTCCATGTATACCCTACCCCATAGAATCGGGCCCGTGATATCCAGAGTCTCCAGATGCTTGCTTGAGCATATATGGTATAGTCTTTGTGTTTCCGACGCATACTCATACCCCATATTTAGATATTCGACACTAGTATCCCGCTAAACCTAGGAAACTTCTGATGTCGGTGTAACATCAAAAGATTTTCTATTATATTTAATTTAATTTATTTAGGTTTTTATTGTAATTTTGCTGATTTTTATGGGTTTTGTTAAAGCCTTTTTTTTGCCATTTTCAGATTTATAAAAAAGAATTTATGCAGAATTATATTGGGTTCCACATATTCAATAGTATTTTTGAGAATTTTTCCAGGATTTTTAGAGCTTTTCTTATATTTTTACCAAACCCGTTTTCCTCTCACCTCTTTTAAAACCGAAAATGATAGGTGGGACCGACCCCACCTGTCAGGCCTTTCTTCAAGCTCCAGACCAAGTCCAGAGAGCTCGGTTCTCTGTCCTCCATTAAAACCGAAAATTGAGCTTCAATTTCTCCGCGATTTCTTCCCATTTCTTTCCAAATTTGTGCCAAATCAATCACCGGATCATCCTATTTCCATTCCAGGCCATTTCCTCCCCAAATCCCGTGCCCAAATTCCGTGTTATCCCATTTGGCCAACCGTGCATCTCGCACCGGTTTCCTATCCCCCGGCCCTCCCCAACCCTATTTAAGGCGAGCGCCGTGTGCCTCTCCCTTCATTCAACTCATTCCTCCTCTCCGTTCACTCCCTCATGTCCTAGTTTGCCCGGAATAGCAAAGCCAACATGCGTGAACCGAATGTTGGCCGGCATCCTCGCAAGCTCCCCGGTGGCTCAGAGCTCCAACTAAAGAACCGTCCGCATCACGTGGTGCGCAACTATCCTCTCTCCATTTCCCTTAATCAATTCGAAGTTTTCCACGACGAGTGCGACAAAATTTGCGTTTTTCCGTCACCGGTTGATTGCCATTTCTTGCCGCCTTGCCTCGCCATCCATGTCTCCCTGCAGTAGCCATGGCAGCCATTGAGTTCATCGCGTTGCAAGCTTTCCCATGCTCCCCTTGGTCCGGTCTTTGCCCTAGCCCTTTGGCCCTTTTGCCTTGGCTTCTTGCCCTGTCTTAGCTTCCTCAGTTGGTGGCTCTCGGGTGAAACTGTAGCGACGCGCAGGGAGAAGTTCCAGACTTAGCAAGGCTAGGAAGAGAGAGAAGAAAGAAAGAAATAAAAAGAGAAAAATAGGGGGGAGGGGGGATCTAGAAAAAACTAAAATTTGAAATCTAATTTTTGACACTGTAAATTTTGTTTTTCTGTAAGAAAATTTATTTTAAGAATTCAAAAATATTCTTTCTTTATCATTTTACGCGATTATAAATTTTCTGGGAGCTCGTTTTCGCCTGTTCGAACTCCGATTTGCACCGTTTTTTTTCTAAATTGATCTAAAATTCTAATTTTCTCTTTTATGCTGGTTTGGTATTTTAGTTGAATTTGGATGTTTTTCGCGTATAGATTACGGAGAGCCGGAGGAGTTTGCGACTGACGATCTTGAGCATCAAATCTTCGACCAAGGTAAGTTACACATCCTTGAACATGTTGATCCCATAATTTAAAATTTATATTTTGATTTAAATTATTGCATGCATAGTTTTATCAATGTAATTTAAATCCCAGTTTTAAATGATTAGTTACTCCTAATTGTTATGATCTCAATTAACTTTGAAATATTCATACCTTGTTACCTTAGAAAAAAATATCACTGATTGATACATTATTGTAGTATTAACTAGTGCTATATAGCGAATGGCTTAGACATTCTTAGATATGAATTTATGACTTTTTGGGGATTTATGCCAAACCAAGATTTATGTTGAAAATTATTTCTTGGTGTTGGTGCACCATGGAATGTTATGAAAGATGATGTTATTCAAAAGAAAGTGAAAATATGATTTGGACCGGGAGAGAATGGTTGTCTGGTGGGTGCATGAGGCACGAGGGTTGTGGATTAAGAACTGGTCTGTGAGTTGCTGAATGTAAAGCGCCGTGCTTCCACAAGTCTGTAATGGGACAGACCTGGCTGTCTGTTTAGCGACATCTCATTGTTGGTTGTGCCATTAGAGGAATGTAGGGATGGTTAGTCTGTTACATGGCGCAAGAGAGGGCTTCTGGACTGGGCGGTTTTAACCCTACCAGCGGTGGAACCTTAGCGGGTATAACTACATGAGATGGAGCTTTACCAAAGGAAGTGTGTAGCTTGCAAAAGGAGATAATCATGTCTTGTGGGTAAAGTTGTACAATCTCTGCATAGTGTAAAACTATTCGATTAGCCGCGCACGCGGTCATGGGCATGCCGAGCAAGCCTTTCACTGACTAGACTTTGGATTTCAAAATGTTTTCAGAAAAATGTTTTATGAGTGGAGAGAGTTCACATGGGAAAATTTGGGATGAAACTCCAGGTATGAGCCCATGTTGAAAATTGGATTAAAACATTAACTTCCGGGGTCCGATAGTCGGGCACGGACTTGGGTTGCCTCCAGTCAAGTAGACGTTTCACTTTTTTGAGGTCTACTGAGACACTTCCAGCAGAAATTACATGTCCTAAGAAAGCAACTTCCTTCAACCAAAACTCACATTTACTGAACTTGGCATACAATTGGTGATTTATGAGCTTTTCTAATACCATCCTCAAATAACTTTATGTTCTGCTTCCTCTCTGGAAAAGACAAGAATATCGTCTAAGTACTCCGTAAACACTGTATTCATCAGATTCATAAAATAAGCTAGTACATTTGTCAAACCAAAAGACATAACTGTGAACTCATATAGTCCATATCGGGTAGCAAAAGCTGTCTTCGGAATATCCTTTGACCTTATTTTCAACTCATGGTATCCAGATCGAAGATTGATCTTAGAAAAAATATAAGCTCCTTTCAACTGGTCAGATAGGTCATCAATTCTGGGCAACAGACACTTGTTCTTGATTGTGACTTCATTCAGGGCTCTATAGTCCATGCACAAGCGCAAACTATTATCTTTCTTATTAACAAAAAGTACTGGCGCTCCCCAAGGTGACGAACTTGGGCGGACGAATCCTTTTTCTTGCAACTCCTCAATCTATTTCTTCATCTCGGCGAGTTCATTGGCTGGTATGAAATAGGGTCTCTTAGTAATAGAAGCTGTACCAGGGACTAGCTCGATGATGAACTCTACATCCCGATCAGGCGGCATACCTGGCAATTCTTCAGGAAATACATCTGGATATTCTTGCACCACAGGCATACTCTCCAAAGTTGTTTCCTCCAATCTATTCAACGTGCATTACTCACTTGAGGACTCATCAGGCATATACTCCACTCGAATGCCTTCTGAATCAGTGAGATTGATGGCTCTACTGGTACAATATATTTGACCTTTATACTTGGTTAACCAGTCCATCCATAGGATAACATCTATTCCTTTTGAATCCAGGATGATAAGATTCGCTAAGAATTCTACCCCATTGATTTTTATAGTTGCACTTGGGCATATTGAACTAGTTCTCGACTCTTTTCCAGGTGATTGAACTATCATAGGGCTTTTAAGGGTAAAGGTTTCCCAACCAAATTGTTCAACAAAATTCTTTGATATAAAGAATGCGATGCTCCAAAATCAAATAATACTGAGGCAAGTATTAAGTTTACAAGAAACTTATCCAAAACCACATCTAGTGCCTCCTAAGATTGCGAGCTCTTGGTGTCTGCGGTGCTCCACATCCTTGTCCTTGTGTAGGAGCTCTGGCGGAATTGGATCCCAAGTTGAACGGCACTGGGGTCACTGGCTGACGCTCCTGCGAGCAGTTGCTGGCATAATTTCCCATCTGATGGATGTGGAAACATTGAATTCCTGCAACATTTGAATTCCCTTTCTGAGGTTGAGCACTGGCGTTGTTATGGAATCCTTGAGCTATTGGGCGTGGTCTAGAATTAGGGGTGCGGTGTGCTCATTGAACAGGTGTCCTATTAGCCTACTGAGGTTGGAAACGCTGTTGAGAACCACTCGGTCCCGCTGGGCCTAGAATGCCATCCTTCTCTTCCGGGACTCCCGCTATTGACATTGGGCATTCTCTTGTACTAGTGCTTTGTTCACCATGTGCTGAAAGTTTGGAAAATCCAAAGCAACTAGCTGTATCTTGATGTTAGGATCAAGTCCCTCCATGAACCTCCATATATTGGCACTTTCAGTTGCCACATCTTTCGGTGCATACCTTACAGCTGGGTGAACCGATTAAGATACTTAGAAATACTCTGGTTTCCCTGATGTAGCTTGCGAAACTCTCTTTTCTTCATCTCAATAATGCCTGCAGGCACATGTGTGTGGAATATATGAAACCAGGTGTCTTCATAACTGGCCAAGCATCGCCTGAGGGGAAGACAAGGGCCAGGTGGAAGGCCCAGAGGATAAGCTCCGCGCCAAGCCTTGCTGCCGTGCGAAAGGGGATACATCCTGGAGGCAGTTGAACATATATTTAAATATAAAAGATACGATTGTAATCTGAGTTGTTAGCAGGGTAGGGTAAATATGTAAACTCTATCCTGTAACAGATTTGTATCCAATAACCGATCGGAATCCCTTAACCGATCGGGACTCTGTAAACCACCCCACCCCCACTATATAAGGGAGAGGGCAGGCAACAGCAGAGACATCGAACAATCGAGCACACGAGCAATCTTAGATCCAAGAGATCCAAAGAATCTCAGCACACAGGATTAGGGTATTACCTCCTCCGTCGAGGTCCTGAACCTATCTAAACCCTTGTCTTGTGTGACCTTCGAGTTTGAGATCTAGCGCCTGCCCCATAAATTCATTGCCGACTACAAAAGTCGACAGTTGGCGCGCCAGGTAGGGGAATCATCGCCACCTTTGCCTCCGGCAATGCTTTCCGCTTTGGAAGGCTAGATGGCAGCAATCAGCGGAATCATCGCCACCTTCGCCTCCGGCAAGGCTTTCCGCTTTGGAAGCCTGGACTTCGTCGCAGATGCACGCGAAGAACTTGTTTGCCTGGATCTAATCCAGATCCAATCTGGTAAAGATCAGGCCGACCCAACTCAGGTATGCCATTTTGTCTCATCCAGCAAAACAGTCGGCGTCACGTGGAGTTGCTACGATCTTCGCGGCATCTACGCAATAGAAGAGCAGAAGACCGATCTCCAACGTCAGCAAGAGATTCAAGAAGCTGCGGAGGAAGATCGCCTTCTTCGTAAGGGTAAGGAGGCGCAAACGCGATCGCTTCGATCTTGCGGCCGCAATGTTCGCGAGGACATCCTACAATCCAGGTTGGGAGACCAAGCTGTCTTCCATATTCCGCTCCAGAACGTCGTCGCCTCCAAGACGCTTCTCGACACGCTGGACCCAATGATTGCATCGAACAGCCCGACAGCCCCGATCGTGGTCCAGATCAAGGCCATGGTGACGGCGGCAGCAATTTAGCAAAATTAGGAAAAACCGATAGGAGAAGCTTGTTCGCGCTCCCACGCAGCTACTCACGTCGCTAGCAGTCGGACTGCAACCAGTCGGAGTATCGGCAGTCGGCGCACCACGCAACCAGTCGGAGACGTCCGCCGGAACCTCAAACGCGACCTTCGCCAAGACATCACCGCTAGACGACAAGAGTGGGATGAGGAAGAACGACGATGGCGCCACGACGACTACGAACGTTTTGGCACCGGTCCCGATCGACGAAGCGATCAAAGGTACGATGACTATAATGACCGTAGAGACCATCATCGCCGGGGGCGGGACGACAACGACGACTGCTGAGACATGGGCTCACCGCGCTGAACTCCACTACAACGCGTTGATGACAATCGCCGAGCCAGAGGCTCGCCACACTGGACTCCCCCTCATCATGACAACAGGTCCATCGACAGGATCCAAGCGTTCACTTCTCTGCTTCGCCGAGTAGTGTGGCCCGAGGGTTTCAACCCCAAGGGTATCGTAAAGTTTGACGGGGAACGAGATCCGAAAGCTTGGCTGCAGGTCTGTGCCCTGGCGTTCAAAGCGGCTGGAGGCAATCAAAATGTTATGGCAAATTATTTGCCAATCAATCTCACCCCTTCAACTCAAGCATGGCTCACAGGAGTTCCTGCGAACTCGGTGAACTCCTTGAGCGATCTCTGCGATCAATTTATTGCTAACTTTCAGGGAACCTATGAGAGGCCTAGAACCCCATGGGACCTATATCAGCTTCACCAGAAGAAAGACGAGGCGCTGAGAGATTTCATTCGGCGTTTCATGCAGAAGAATAACACCATCAGGGATGTATCCGATGCAGTGGTGGTAGCAGCCTTGGTCAGCGATCCTGATCTGATCCAGAAGATGTCCAGGAAACCACCGGCCTCTGTAAAGGAGATGTTTGCATTGGTCGATCACTATGCCATGGCCTCCGATGCCCTGGCCGAGCGCCAAGAAGATCGTTCGCAATAGAAGAACAAAGGCGATAAGGCCGAGTCCTCCAAGCACAAAGACAGAAAGCGGAAAGGCGAGGAGCTAGTTGCGGTAGCAGAACGGAACCGGCCCTGAGCCACACGGAGGGAGGCGCCCGATTACAGTACCGTCATGGAGGCGATCTGTCCTTTCCACCCTGAAGGTAAGCACGCCACTAAAGACTGCTTTACTCTGAAGCATTTTGCGCACGAAAGCAACAAGCAGTCGGCTCTAGCGAAGGAAGAGGCAGCCAAGAAGAAGGACCCTCCTAGCAAGGACGATTATCAGGAACCCAAGCACGAGTTGAACTACATATATGGGGGCTCCACCGGATACGAGTCCAAGCGGAAGCAAAAGCTTACCGCTCAAGAGATCAATGCGGTGGAACCGGCAACCCCCCAGTATCTAAAGTGGTCCGAAGTCCCGATCGCACGGATCACCCCAATCGAGTTCTACATCTGTGTAAGTACCCTCTAGTGCTCGACCCTTTTATTCACAGTGTAAAGCTCAAGAAAGTCTTGATTGATGGAGGGAGTGGGCTCAATGTCCTGTTCGCCAAGACCTTCGACGACATGAACGTCCCCCGCTCTGAGCTAAGGCCGAGCTCACAACCATTCCACGAGATGATCCCAGGGGCGTCCTCATTTCCTCTCGGGCAGATTTCTTTGCCTGTCACCTTCGGTACCAAAGACAACTACCGGACCGAGTATGTAAATTTTGAGGTAGCAGATTTCGAGACAGCGTATCACGCTATCTTGGAAAGACCCAGTCTGGCCCAGTTCATGGCCGTCCTGCATTACACCTATTTGATGATGAAGATGCCAGGACCCAGAAGCGTCATCACGATTCGCAGCGAGATCAAGCGATCTTTGGAATACGACCGAGAGAACTGCGAACTTGCCGAGCTGCAGGAGGCAACTGCCGAGGGAAAGAATATCCAGGCGGAGGTTGCCACATTGCAGGAAGAAGGCGACATCCCGTCCAAGAAGCAGGCCACGTCTGGGATAAAGCCTGGCGAAGGAACCAAGAGAATTATCCTCGACCCATCCGACTTGTCCAAAACGACGCTGATCGGGATAGGGCTCGGGGATAAATAGGAAGACGCACTCGTCACCTTCCTCCAGGCTAACAAGGACATATTTTCCTAGAAACCATCCGATATGCCGGGTGTACCTAAGGAGGTGATCGAGCATTCTCTACACGTCGATGAAAAGGCAAAGCCAGTCAAGCAAAGACTCCAGCGGTTCGCTCCAGATCGTCGGAACGCCATCAAGCAGGAGATCACCAAGCTATTAGCTGCAGGTTTTATCAAAGAAGTGTATCATCCAGATTGGTTGGCAAACCCTGTACTAGTTCAAAAGAAGAATAAAACTTGGCGCATGCGTGTTGATTATACTGATCTCAACAAGGCATGTCCGAAGGATCCCTTCGGGCTACCTCGAATTGATCAGGTGGTTGACTCAACCGCCGGTTGCGAGATCCTGAGTTTCCTCGTTGCCTACTCAGGGTATCACCAGATTCGCCTAAAGGCGGAAGATCACATCAAGACTTCATTCATCACGCCCTTTGGGGCCTTTTGCTAAACCACGATGTCGTTCGGGTTAAAAAATGCTGGTACAACTTATCAGCGCGCAACTCGGACGCAATGCGGGACATATGTGGAAGATGTCGTGGTAAAGACTCGGGAGACGAAGGACCTTATCGCCGACCTAACCGAGACGTTCGAGAGTCTAAGGGCCTTCAGCATGAAGCTTAATCCCGAGAAGTGTGTTTTCGGAGTATCTTCGAAAAAACTGCTCGGGTTTATCGTCTCCCAACGGGGCATTGAGGCCAATACAGAGAAGATCAAGGCCATATCAAATATGGAACCGCCGACTTGCCAAAAGGACGTCCAGAAGCTTTACAGCTTGCATGGTCACACTCAGCAGGTTTATTTCTCGACTGGGTATGCGAGGTATGCCATTCATTAAACTCCTCAAGAAGCAGGACAAGTTGCAATGGACGCCTGAGGCACAGCAAGCGTTTGAAGATTTGAAGACCTTCTTAACGACACCCCCAGTCTTGGTTTCACTGATGCCGGAGGAACCTCTGTTACTCTACATCGCGACAACAACTTGCGTAGTCAGCGCTGCGATCGTCAGGCCGTGTGCAAAAGATCCAACACCCGGTCTACTTCGTCAACGAGGTCCTGAGTGAATCTAAGGTGCGGTATCCACAAGTGCAAAAATTATTATACGCCGTACTTCTCACATCTCGCAAACTCAAGCACTACTTCCAAGAGCATACTATTTCGGTGGTCACCTCCTTCCCAATAGGAGATATACTTCGTAACCAGGAGGCCACTGGGAGAATTGCAAAGTGGGTAGTCGAGCTTGGAGCCTTTGATATCCTATTCAAGCCTCGCATGGCCATCAAGTCGCAAGCGCTCGCTGACTTTTCTGCAGAGTGGACAGAACTTCAAAACCCGGCGGTCGCCAAGGAACCCGAGTATTGGACGATGTACTTCGATAGTTCCCTCATGAACAGCGGCACGGGGGCTGGTATAGTGCTCATATCACCAAGTGGAGAATGGTTAAGGTACGTTCTTCAAATACTTTTTCCCGCATCAAACAACGCCACCGAGTATGAGGCACTCATCCATGGGCTCCATATCGCCATATCTCTCGGTATCCGACGTTTGGCAGTTCGCGGAGACTCAATGCTCGTGGTCAATCAAGTGCATAAAGAATGGTCCAGCACCGAAGACAACATGGCTGCCTATTGCCATGAGGTACGCAAGCTAGAAGGCAACTTCGACGGCTTGGAACTTGTTCATGTTCTCCGTCGGGACAATGAAGCGGTCGGCGAGCTAGCGAAAATGGGATCCGACCGGACCACAGTGCCCGTGGGAGTATTCGTCGAAGAAATTCATAAGCCCTCAATAAGCACTCGGTCAAAGTCGGACATCCCGGTGGAGAAGAACGTAGAGGCAGAAGTCCTGACCATTACCCCTGATTGGACAGCTCCGTATTTGGACTATCTGATGAAGGACGAGCTACCCAAAGACCGCATGCTGGCCGAGCGAATAATGCGCCGAAGCAAGAGCTATGTGGTAATCAGGGGAGAACTCTATCGCAAGAGCTCTTCTGTTGTACTACGACGGTGCATATCAGAACAAGAAGGAAGATATCTTCTCAAGGAAATCCACCCAGGAATTTGTGGAAATCACGCGGCGTCAACAACACTAGTCAGTAAGGCTTATCGTTAGGGATTTTTCTGGCCGACTGTTGTCACTGATGCAGAGGACATCGTTCGGACATGCGAAGGATGTCAGTTCTTTGCACGACAAGTGAACAAACCAGCACAGGAACTATAGACCATTACAATCACCTGGCCGTTTGCGGTCTGGGGCTTGACATGGTGGGACCGATGAAGAAGGCTCAAGGTGGTTATACTCATCTCTTCGTGGCCGTCGATAAATTCACCAAATGGATTGAGGCCAAGCCGGTCGCCACAATCACAGCCACAAAGGCCAAAGAGTTCTTCCATGAAATCATGGTTAGGTTCGGCGTACCAAACCGAATCATCATGGATAACGGCACCCAATTCAGAGGTGGCATATTTCAAGACTGGTGCTGCGAACTCGACATAAAAATTTGCTTCGCATCAGTAGCACACCCCCGAAGTAATGGGCAGATCGAGCGAGCCAATGGCATGGTGTTACAAGGACTAAAGGCAAGGATTTTCGATCGTCTCAAACCATATGCCACTCGGTGGGTCAAAGAATTGCCTTCGGTACTCTAGGGGCTGCGAACCAGCCCCAGCAGAGCAACCGGGCAGTCACCTTTCTTCCTGGTGTATGGCTCAGAGGCGATCCTCCCCACCGAGCTGGAATTCGGATCCCTGCGGGTTCGGAGCTATGAATAAGTCTCTTCGGAAGAAAGCCGGCTAGAAGACCTCGATCAACTGGAGGAAGCCAGGGACATCGCAACAATTCAGTCGGCAAGATACCTTCAGGGCTTACGTCGCTATCACGGTCGCAATGTAAGGAGCCGTGCATTCTCTAAAGGAGATCTGGTCCTTAGAAAGAATCAGAAATGCGAGCATAAGCTCTCCCCAAACTGGGAAGGCCCTTACATCATCGATGAGGTGATACGCCCTGGGGCTTACAGGCTCAAGCATGAAGACGGCACAATTATCAACAACACCTGGAACATAGAGCAGCTACGTCATTTTTTCGCTTAAACTTTTTAATTCAATTGTTTCTTTATGAATAAATATTTGCTCTTAAATTTGTTCTCATATAATCTTCTCGAAAATTATGCATCTGAGTGCTTTGCTCCTACAAATTTTAAGACTCTGAGACATGCGTCATGAACCATGCCTTAGAGCTTGGGGGCTGAACTAGTCGGACATGATATCTAAGATGTCAAAACCACTCGGATGGCATCATTAAGCATAATAGCATATTTAAAAAAAACTCGCAAGATCAAGGAAACACTTTTATATATTTGATTCATAGGTCCAAAGTTTCCGCGATAGCCGAAGAAGCATCCTTGACTTCATCCCAGAGTTCGATGGCCCGATCATCATCCACATTGCAGGCATAGCCATCCTTAATAGCTTCAAGATCCACTCGGGGATAAAGCGACTTGGTGATCGCCAGAGCCTGGCAAGCACCGTTGATCATCGTTTCCTTCATGAGTCTCTTAAGCTCCTTGGGGGCTTCCTCCAACTGGGAGATTACATGGTCCCTGCTGTGTGGCCTCTCGCCTCCGGGATGAAGAAACCTCAGCAACGGCTCATAGGCCTCTCGAAGCTTGGAGCAAGACGTTTCAAGGGACTCAACCCTCTCGTTATAAGCAACGTATTGCGCCCGCGTCTTGAACTTGTAGTCTGAAACTGATTACCAAGAAATGACAAGAAGGCAACGAAGACAAAGGAGGGCCAAGCTGCAGAGCATACCTTCTAACTCCTTCTCCGACTTCAATTTGGAGGCCTCCGAGACCTTGAGTTGTTCCTGAAGCTTTACAACAATGGAATCCCGAGCTGACACAAAGACAAGGAGGTCAAAAGACCAGATGATTAAACGAGAACACAGGATGGTCTAGGAAATATCTACCTCGAAGGGAGCCGACAACGTCTAGCTTCTCCTGCTGCAAGGACTCCTTCTCCTCCCGCAGGGCTTGGACCTCTGACCGGAGACTCTGCAGCTCAGCTGTATGCTTAGCCTTGATCTGCTCTAACTCGGCCAGATATTCTTGCCGCGCTCTGACCTCCAGGAGCATTTTTTGGAGGTATTCGGATTTCCTTGCAGAGCGTTCTCCCAATTTATGTAACCATCACAGGGAAATGTGAGAACATGCTAACCAGAACAAGAGAAAAAGTGATCAGAGTAGTAAAAGTATTACCTGGGCCAGGTGAGTGCAAGTGGCGGCATGACTGAAAAAGTCATTCCTTTCCTTCTCCTCCTCCGAGTCGTCTAGGGACTTCAAGCCGTCTTCCTCATCAACCCATGCGGTTTGCATTATGAGTTGGGGGCGAGCAGGAGCCGGCGGAACTCGGGAAATCTCTTCAACCTCGGGGATGGATTTGTGATGTGCCTTGAGCGACAGGCCCGGCGTCAAGCACGGGCGTCGACGGCGGCGGCGTGGATCGGGCGCCCCTGTCTCAGCGAGGCGGTTGTGGCCCCCCTCAATCGGGTCGAGTGCCCGGGGCTAAGGCCCCTAAGGGGCCCCGGATGGCATCTCAACAGGAACGTCGTAAGAAGGATTCTATAAGAAGAAAGATCAGTAAATAAGCTGGCAAAATGCGTTGAATAAGAGTCTATGGGGCTTCAAACCTGTCGGACTTCTTTATTCTCATTGGGGGCTTCTTTCGGGTGGCAGAGCCACTCCTAGAGGGACCACTCGGGGCGCTACCAACAAGAACCCTGGGCCCTTCCCGATTGACTGAGTCTCTCGAAATTGGACTCGGCTATACCACGGGCTCGTGGGGAAGGGGACCCGAAGGGACTGGGGCTCGTGCTAGTGGTTCCTGAATCTTGGGACCACCAGTCGGGCGCCGGGGCTTCGCGGGGTCCTTGGCAATCGCTTTCTTCCCATTCTTGGTGGCGGGGTCTCCGGTCGGGGAGCCCGCAGGTCGTTTAAAGGGAGCGCTCTTATGAACGGACATCTCCGGGAGAGGCGTGTCGCTGAAAAAAGCCAATCGATCCTAGAAAGGAGTGTTAAAATAGTTAAGAGTCATTAAGAGGCGAATGTGGAAATCTATCAGCTAAACTTTCTCACCTCAGGAGGAGGGTTTGATGCAGTGAAGGACTTTGGACATTTGGTGGTGGATATCTCAACGCTCGGGATGAAAAAGTCGCCTACCCGAGCATATACCTGCTCCTTCAATATTACTTCGGGCAGTTCCTGGGTCGAATCGTCCTTTCCTTCGAACGCGTATCCCAGGTGGACTCGCTCCTTCAAAGGTTATACCCGCGAGCAACGAAATGAAGAGCCAGACCAACTCCCGTGAGACCATCTTTTTTTAATTTCTCAATCAGTGCCAAAAGATCATGCACTTGGTCCATGTCGACAGCATTGGGAGCAGATACCCAGGAAAGGGACACCTTAGGCCGGCGCCCGACGAAAGAGGGGAGAGTAGGATTAGGATTGGCGCAATAGAACCACTCCTGGTGCCAGCCTTTATTGGAAGTTTTGAAAGGAATAGCAAACTAGTTTTTCTTTAACCCCTCTCGCAGCTGAAATTCGGCTCCCCCAATTACCTTGGGGTCGCTCTTTGAGGGATAAGGTTTCAAAAGGTAAAAATGGCGAAAGAGATTGAAATGGGGGCGGATGCCCAAGAAAGCCTCACAGAGGTGGACGAAGAGGGAGATTTGCAGGATGGAATTGGGATTCAAGTTCACCAATTCAATGCCGTAGAAGAAGAGAAGACCGCGGAGAAAGGCGCAGGCAGGAAGGCCCAGCCCGCGTTGGAAGAAAGATTCAAAAACCACAACTTCTTCAGAACAAGGAGTAGGGATGGATTCACCTGCGCCCGGTCGAGCGGAAATTAAGGTCAAGGCTAGAAGAACTCCGTCCTCCACCATGGATTGCAACCGCTCTTCCGTCGTTATGGAGGTGGTCTAATCTTGGGACAAAGGCATCGCGGAGGCGTCCTTGGAAGATTGAGAAGACATTCTCGGAGGAGAGATCAACTACGACGCAAGAATGCAAGCATAGCAGCAGTTAACCCTAGCGGCGGAGAAGTTGGAGAGACAAGGAAGCAGAAGAGGCAGGAGTTTGCAATGGGAAAAATGAACCATCAGTTTACTCTTAAAGGGGGAAAAATTAGGTTTTTGCCAAATCGGCGGGAAAAAGATTAACCCTACTCTACGCTTCGTAACGATTTGCTAGCCCGGCGTCCTGACATACAGAGGCAGTCGTGGTTTGACCAAGTCATATTTGCGACACGTTGCTCCCCACGATGGGATGTTTAACAACTTATCGAATTAAGCGAGACGTGGGTGTCCTCCAGTCTGGATTAAAAATATCTTCTTGTGATATGCCCTATGTTGGGTCTCTAGGTGGTTACCGCATGACGGAATCATATATCACGGGTTGAGCCTAATAAGGCACGGTTCCAGTGGTATGCCCCAAGATGGGTCGATAAGCTGTGCGTCGTAATAAACGAGTACGGATACCGTTCGGATAAACCTTGATATGTCCCAAGATGGACCAGAGCTATATCCTACATCAGTCGGATATAGGTATCACTCAGCCATGAGCCAAGAAAATCTTGATATGTCCCAAGATGGACCAGAGCTATATCCTACACTAGTTGGATATAGGTATCACTCGGCCAAGAGCGACGTAAATATGATACGCTCCATGTCGAGCCTAAGCTATATCCTATAGCAGTCGGATAAGGGTATCACTCAGCCAAGAGCTATGTAAGTCCTGATATGCTCCAAGTAGAGCCTAAGCTATATCCTACAGCAGTCAGATACAGGTATCACTCGGCCAAGAGCCACGCGAATATGACATGTCCCAAGTCGGACCAGAACTATATCCTACAGCAGTCGGATATAGGTGTCACTCGGCCAAGAGTCGCGCAAATCCTAATATGTCCCAAGTTGGACCTAAGGTATATCCTACAACGATTCGATATGAATATCACCCGATCAAAGGGCCATGCAAGCTTCAATATACCCCAAGCTGGGTCTAAGCTATGTCAAACAACAATCATGGAAACACTTGAAAAGGTATTTCTTTATTATATATAAAGTCCCCCCAGGCATTATGCATGGGAAAATATTACATTTACAGGAGTCCTATACTTCTCCACGGCGCACACGACCGAGCGCCTCCACGAGAGCTTCCCTGGCCCTGTAAAGGGCAGGGAAAATCTCGAGGAAGGCGTTGACGGTGACGCGGTCGTGGGTAACGGCCTCTTCCTCAGCCAATTCGGCCATGACGAAGTCGAAGAATGCCCACTCCTCGGCGAGCTCGGGGTCCTAGCCGTCCATGAAGATCCCTCGGGAGAAGGTAGAGCTCGGAGCCAGAAGATGGAGAACTAAGCGTGACAGAATAAATTCCAGAAGCATTGGTTCGCCTTTTATAGCTAATACGATAAGGATGAAGTAAATGCGAAGAAGCAATGACATCAGAAGCCGAGGAAACTTGGAGTTAATATAGTTTCAGAATCCAAAGAGGTTTTTCGAAATTGGTTTGATGTAGGAAGTCAATACGACCTCGAAGACTGCCCGACATTATTCCTTGAAGAAGACTGCCCGGCATCAAATCTTCAAATGAGGTACGGGTCCGGTCCATGAAGCTACCCATAACAAGTCTGTCAGATGGAAGATTATATTCAGTTGGAACAAAGAAAAACCAAGGGATATATTCGAGTCCTTCATAATCCCCTTGCTGCAAGAAGAAGTATTAAAATCGAAGAAAAAACCAGTCGGAGGTTTATGCTGGAAGCTGAGAACATTGATTCAAAGTTGAGACCCAGATGGAGACATAGCAATCGGATCATGAATCACTCGGGGGCTACTATGGAATATATGAAACCAGGTGTCTTCATAACCGACCCAGCATCGCCTGAGGGGAAGACAAGGGCCGGGTGGAAGGCCTAGAGGATAAGCTCCGTGCCAAGCCTTGCTGCCATGCGAAAGGGGATACATCCTGGAGGCAGTTGAACATATATTTAGATATAAAAGATACGATTGTAATCCGAGTTGTTAGCAGGGTAGGATAAAGATGTAAACCCTATCCTGTAACAGATTTGTATCCAATAACCGATCGGAATCCCTTAACCGATCGGGACTCTGTAAACCGCCCCACCCCCACTATATAAGGGAGAGGGCGGGCAACAACAGAGACATCGAGCAATCGAGCAATCTTAGATCTAAGATATCCAAAGAATCCCAGCACATATGATTAGGGTATTACCTCCTCCTTCGAGGGCCTAAACCTGTCTAAACCCTTGTATTGTGTGACCTTCGCGTTTGAGATCTAGCGCATGTCCCATAAATTCATTGGCGACTACAAAAGTCGACAATGTGCAGTATGGAAAGCTTTAGAGAATTCCTCCCAAGTGATCCCTTAAGCATTTTGATTGGCAACACAGAAGTTATCCCACCAGGTTGCAGCTACACCTTTTAGCTGATGGCTCGCGTAGAGAAATTTCTCATGGTTATCACATTGAGCTAACTGGAGCTTCTTCTCCACATCCTTCAGCCAATCGTCTGCCTCCAAGGGTTCACTTGCTCCCGTGAAGGTAGGCGGTCTAGTTCTCATAAACTCCCCAAGTTTAGACTGGGTCGGCATCACTGGTACTGCGGCTGGTGCTGGCCGTGGATTATTCACTATGTTCTGAGCAAGGGCTTGCAACAACTGAAGCTGCATTGCCATCATTTGCTGAATGTATGCCGTTGGGAGTTGGAATGGTGGCGGCGGCGGTGGCACATGCTACTCCGACTATTCTTGCTGATCTTGCTGTTCTTGTGGCTCTACTTGGCCACATCCACAACCTCCTCTGCGACCAGCTCCACGACCTCTTCCTTGGTTCTCCATCTGAAGCGACGGTCATGGATAGGTTAGCAGTAGATGAGAGGGAAAGAGCAAAGATAAGAAGACTAGGGAGGTAGCCATTCCAGACAAGACAAACAATTAAAGCTCCACTTTGAAGTGTGGCTGCAACATAATGCCTGGGGCAAGTGTACAACACACCCAACACACAAGCAACAAATATCCTAATACACTCTGACTATACGTTATTAAGCGAAAAAGGGATGATACGCTCCAATACTACTGAGCACTATTAACTTATCCGATATAGGAGTCCTTTCGAGCACTCTTTTGACAACTTGATCTTTCCAGCAGCCCCTCCACTGGTTTTGAAAAGAACAAGGATCATCATCTTCCTTGATTTGGATTCTTGCAGAAAACCCAAGGCCTTGATAAGTTTCAAGAGATAAGATCAAATTAAAATTTTAAAATAATATTTCAACACAGGAAAGGAGTGAGAACCTAAGAATAAGATGAGATGAGATAATTTTTTTCATAGCAATTCATTGGTTTGATTTAGAAAATAATTTTGAAGTTCTTGCTAAGAAGACCATACTAACTAGGGATGCGACCTCCAGTCGATATGGCTCTGATACCACCTCTGTCGGGACCGGATTTCCAAATTCGAACCCCCTATGTTAACCTGTGCTAGTCCAGAAAAAGCTAGCACACATAGTGAAAACAGTGATGACAACACATCCATCTCATGAATTATATAATATTAATTAAGCAAAAAGGTATTAGCCTTACGGCCAATTATTATAGATAAGCAGCCTCATGGCTTGAGTTCAACAAAGAAGTAGCGGAAATGAAATAATAGCTGTAGGATAAGAACATCCATTTGCCCAACAGGCAATTGATGGGGTTCGCGTCCTAGCAAGCCGGATCACTTTCGTCGTAACCGCAAGCAAAGAACTCGTAGTCACCTTTAGCTTCTGCACATTCGTCTGTGGAAAGTGGGGATGTTACAAGGGTGAGCACAAAATGTACTCCGCAAGTCTTAGAAACATAATGCATGTTAACTACATGCAAGGGCCAAACAATTAAAGGCATATTACGGCTCTTTTAGCATAAAGCAAGTAAGCATGCATAATTTAAAACATCATAAGCATTTTATAAAATTTGGGATCAACATGTTCCAGGAAGACTGGCCTTTGCTGCCTCTTATTGGTTCTACCTCTGTCTGTTGATTCGACTGCGTCGTCTACACGCGAAATGAGAAGAAATAAATAAAATAAATTCAAAGAAAATTCAAAAATTGAAAAGAATGGTACTGAAAGATAGATCTTGAATTTAGATGAATTTATAAATTTGAATCACTGGAATCAAAGCTCGAACGAAGGAGAAAAGACTCCTGGAAGATTCCTAGATCAAAAATCAGAAAAATCAAAAAGGGCTGACACGTGGCATGCTGTGATTGGCTGGAATTTTAGATTTTCTAGAAAATAGGAAAACGGAAAAGAAATAACGACTGACACGTGGTGCCCATGAGTCAGAGACTTTGTCCACGGTAAACCGGGTTCACCGAGGGGATGGCAAGGCGATGTGGTAGATCGGCTGAGGTGGCGTAACACTCGGCGGCTAGGGCAGACGCGGCAGCTACGCGGCATTGACGCGGCTGCCACACGGCGAGCGACGTGGTGTGGTGCTGAAGCCAAGGCGGTGCTTACCTGGCAGGGGCACGAGGCGACGCAGCTGCCACGTTGTGGGTGACGCGGCGCTGATGGGGTGGCCATGCGGCACGGACGCAGGTGCCAGCACGGCCCAGCTGGCGTGGAGCGACGGCAACACAGTGGCGGCGGCGCAGCACCGTAGGCGAGGAAGACGAAGCGAATGAGCGGGCAAAACGCGACGCGACCAAAATCGACGACGGAGGCTCGCCGACAGGGAAAAAAGACGGCGGAGAAGCGCACGGAGCCGATGGCGCAAGAAGGTGGCTAGGGTTAGGAATTTGGCGGCGCACGGGCGACGAAACTCGGAGAAAAGGAAAGAGGGGATGGCGGCGGCTTTTATAGGCACAGATCCCTAAGAAATCTGTAGCAGATTCGGTGCAGTCTGCGAGAAAATCACGGCGGCGGTAAGGGATTCGGGCAGCGGTGAGATCCGGCCAGAGACGAAGGGCGCCAGTCACTGACAGGAGGGCCCCACGCGTCAGTGGACGCGGGCGCGAGGCGAGCCGCGCAGGCTGGGCCGGGAGAGGGAGTAGCGAAGCGGGCTGGCGCAACGATGAAATGGGCCAGGAAGTTGCGGAAGAGAAGCAGGCCGCGCAAAAGAAATGGCCCGCGCGGAAAAAGAGAAAAGAAAAAGATTATTCTTTTAATAAAATCTAGAAAATTAGGAAAATAAAAAATAAATACCAAATAAATTAGGAAAAATCGCAGAAAATTCTCAAAAAATACTTTTTAGCATTTAGAACTCAAATAAATTATTTTGAACTCATTTAGACTTATACTTCTGATTCAAATGATTTGCTTGCGCTAAAGAAAATTTTTAAATTCACCAAAATTTTAAAAAGGATAAAAATATGGAATGTTACACCTTGTGATGATTAACACATGATCAAGTCAATTTACAAAATACATTTGCAAACCCTATTCACATGGTCTAGGATCGAAACCCATAACCTTCAGCTCATTTGAGCAACACATTTGCAAATAACAACTCCAACCACTTAAAAACTGTCTGTGATATTCTTGTATATTACTAACAGTTTATGAAGAGACTGTCTGTGATAGCTCCTAGCAATATATAATACAAAGCCCCGAGCCACTTAGTGATTTTTAGGGTTTTGGGATCTATCTTTGAGGTGGCTATGGCTATAATGCGATGTGGTGAAAGGAAACAATTGATTTCGAAGGGTGAATGTAGATCCCTTTGATTTTGGTGATATAATGTAAGTAATTGGTTCTAATTGCATTATATTCAATATATATCTTGGTAAAGAGAGAATTTAAAGATTGTTTAGATCTAGCTTGTAGATCTATGTGTTCTTAGTGATCTAAGGTTAGTAATTTGTTCTAATTGCATTATATTCAAGATCTAGGTAGTTTGGTAAAGGGAGAATTTGAAGATTGTTTAGATCTAGCTTGTAGATCTATTTGTTCTTTGTGATCTAAGGGTAGTAATTGGTTCTAATTGCATTATATTTGAGATCTAGTTAGTTTGGTGAAGAGAGAATTTGAAGATTGTGTTTGGATCTAGCTTGTAGATCTATTTGTTCTTTGTGATCTAAGGTAGTAATTAGTTATATAATTGCATTATATTCAAAATGTAGCTAGTAGTGCATAATTTAAGAATGTGTGCATGTGCATACCTAGTGTGCTTCAATATTTAACACTAATTGTTATATGTGTAGCGTAGATGGACCGAAGCTAGATGTACATTGAGAACCGTGTGAGTGCTGAGTACATTAATGGCTTCTCCACTTTTAGAAGAGATGAAAAGGAGGATATGTTCAATAAGAGGGTGCAATTTATGTCTTGTTCGTGCCTTGATTGTGAGAATCTAAGGATGTTTCAAAAATCAACGCAGATTGAAGCACACTTGATTCTAAGGGATTTCAAAATGGGGTATACATGTTCGATTAGTAATGGTGAAGAGCAAACTAAGCAGAAGCAGGTAATATGAACATCTGAAAACGTTGTGGGTTCCTAGGGTACATGTATGGGATGCGTACAAACGAGAGAACTTCACTTTGCATTGCCTGTTGTTCTGCACCATAAATGATTACCTTACCCTTGCTAACCTATTGGGCTAGAGTACAAAAGGAGCCAAAGACTGCACACACTACTTCGATGATACTAAGAGTGTGTGACTAAATCATTTGAGCAAAACCGTGTACATGCGTCACCATTGATTCCTTCAGAGGAATCACCCATACCGCAAGATGAAAGAACAATTCGACGGAAGGAACGAAGACGGTTCAGCTCCAAGGCCTTTAAGTGGGAGATATTTTCATAACATGGTTAAGATTTGGATGTTGCTCATGGAAAGGGATATAAATCGAGGACCCATGAGAAGAGCATGTGGAAGAAGAGATCAATATTTTGTGACCTACCTTATTGGGAGCACCTAGAGTTCATCACTACATCGACATCATGCATGTTGAGAAGAATGTCTATGATAGATTGATTGGTCTCTTACTAAACATTAAGGGTAAAACAAAGGATGGTATCAACGCATGGCTTGACTTGGTCGATATGGGCATAAGACCTGAGTTAGCATCGAAAGAGGCTGATAAAGGATGAACATACCGTGAATCTACATGTTACACTCTGTTAAAGGCCGAGATAACTGAACTGTCTAGTGCTTGCATGATGTGAAAGTTCCATCCAGTTACTCCTCCAACATGAAGAGACTTTTTTCGATGCATTATCCAGTTACTAGCATAAAGTCTCATGATTGTCATGTGCTGATGGCATAGATGCTCCCTATCGCAATTAGAAGTATTTTGCTAATCAAGGTCCAAGAGACAATCATGAGGCTATGTTATTCCTTTAACACAATTGCTCAGAAGGTCATTGATCCCGAAGGAATAGATGCTCTGCAAGCAGAGGTGGTGATGACTCTATGTAATCTAGAGATGTATTTCCCTCTGTTGTTTTTCGATATCATGGTCCATCTGATTGTTCACCTTGTGAGGAGGAAAACGATGTGTGGGCCCGTGTTCCTACGTAGCATGTACCCGTTCGAGGGGTATATGGGAATTCTCAAGTCCTACGTACGGAATCGATCTCGGTCGAAGGGTAGCATTGTCGAAGGTTATGCAATTGAAGAGGTCATCGAATTCTGCATCGATTATTCGGCTCAGGTTGAACCAATAAGTGTGCCGCAATCTCACCATGAGGTGAGGCTCCAAGGTATCGAGACCATCAGAAGGAAAGCTCACGCCTGATCCGGTTGCATTTACTCAAGCCCATTCCACTGTTTTGCAACACATAGTTGTAGTGTCCCTGTATATTGCGAGCACAAATACTAGCTACGGCAACAGAATTCGACGCGGTAGGAGTCTTGGATCACAAGACAACACAAACTCCATTTCAACCAATGGTTGAAGGAGCGACCCATCATTGATAGCAAGTCAGGTGATCATACACTGACATGGTTGGCAAAATGGCCATCATTTATAGTTATGACATGGAAAGGATACGACTTAAATAGGTACACATTTTACACTAGAGATCAGGATATGAAGAGCACAAACTAGAATAGCAGTATCCACATAGATGTGTTCTATACCACTGGGTCGACGAGGAGCTCTTACTATGTGTTCATAGAGGAGATTTGGGAGCTTGACTACATACTATTCGAGATCCCCTTATTTCGGTGCTGTTTGGTCCACTTCCAACAGGTGAAGGTTGAAAAGTACGGCATCACTACTGTGGATCTTGAATGTGTTAGATTCAAGATGAACCATTCGTACTCACTAACCAAGTTGTTCAAGTCTTCTATGTAACCGACCCATCTAACAAGAAGCGCCACATAGTTCTTCAAGGAAAATAGAGGATTGTTGTAGTTGAGAATATAGTAGATGAGGAAGAATACAATCAATTTGGCGAGTTGCCTCCTATTGAAAATGACCTAACAGTCGAGGAAGTACCTCCTCAAGAAGCAAGCAAAAGAATAAGTAAGTAGAGTTATGAAGGGTCCGTCATGTCTTACAGTCGATCTACTTGAAGGGCTAAGTTGTTTGAGAATTTAGGGCAAATAGGGTTTCTAACACAATGCACGGTTATCTAGTCTGTTACTTTAGTAGGTTATTTAGGGCAAATAGAGTTTCTAAAACAACCCACAGTTATCTTGTCTGCTGAACTTTTTCCCTTGTAAATGCGAAAAGTAAATTTAGAATTGAGAAGAATGGATTAAACTTTCATTTCTAGAATGGAAGTTTACAAAGCCACATAACAAAGTGGGCAAGCTCAAAGGAGCACAAAACCTCAAAAACCATCAAGAGGAGGAAGGCTACCCCTACCCCTCTATTTATACTACTCTTGAGTCATCCTCCACCCTTGGATGAGTTCCTTCTACCCTAAGGAATACCATCAAGGGCTAGGGATGACTCACTCATACATGGGCTAACCCGAAACCCACTAACACAACGGGTTTTGAATGCTTCTCAAAGCATACTAACTAGACCCGCTACTCTATCATCTAGACCGCGATCCAACGACCCTCCTTGATCCGAGCAGCTCCTAACTAGCATTTCATCCATTCCTTGTCAAATAGCTTTGCATCGACTCTGTCTCCGACCATCTTCGACGATCCTCGACCATCTGGACCTCCGGCTCACCTCACCTAGTTCCGATCATCCTTCCCCTCACCATGATCGAGCACCGATGTCCTGCAACCATCAAAAACAAGGAAACACATCACATAACATTGCCCACATTGATATGCAATAATCTCACGCAATTTGAAAATTCAAATCTCAAAATCGCTCATAAGGTCGCCACTACCACCCCTTGAGGCCGGTAGTACCGCTCGGTCGGCACTACTGCTCTAGCATGGCCGGTAGTGCTGCTTGCCTAAAATCCTAGCGAAGACCCTCTCTGGAATATAACTACCACTTCTCAGGCTGATTGTGCCGCTGCCTGGCTGGCAGTACCGCTCCCACATGGCCGATACTGCTGCCCATGGAAGACACAACTCAAATGCACCAAATTGAATATCCAGTTTAAATCAAATTCAAACCAGAGCAAACCAAGCTCAAATTTAGTCAAATACTCATCACAAACATTGGGTAGACCTCCACATGGTCTTTCACAAATAGTGCTAAATTAAGGAATAGTAGTGTAGTTTCTAAATAGCCTCTAACACCTTTTGAATTAGAGCTCAACTTGATGAAAATCATGAACATGGATCTCTATACAGTAGTTTAGCCCTTGATTTAAAATTTCTTGGAAGGTACCTTATGCTTACCCCATGAGACACATCTTACATTACAAATCCACACTATTTCATGACAATGAGATCTTACATTTTAATGAATCCAAATAATTTTTGCCTCTTGAATTCGAAATTATAAATATAAGGATACATAATTTTAGCCTCTTGAATTTGAAAATATCATTTAGCAAGATTATAATTTTAGCCTCTAGAATTCGAGAAATAAAAGTTGTAAATACATAAGAAGAGCCAAATCACGAACAAAGAACTAATGAAACCATCATGCACAAAGTGATAACTCTGACAAACTAAACCACCCTATTCTCCTTTGGTAAGTTTAATTTGGTTTTAACATCTGATTTTATTTTGCCCTTATTAACAATTTGTTGTTTGCTATTTGCCGTGATTCTTGTTATATAACGCGTAGACGCCGATGCTTCAGAATCCATCAACGACGACCTCACCTATGATCCGACTACATACCGGACGTCGAACAGCAAGGAAAGCACCCTCCTTTGATCATGTTGATCCCATTATTTTACGGTGTTTCTACCGTTTTATCAAACTATATATGCATGCGTGTATGTTTGTATTCAACTTGCTATGTTGCAAGTACCAGTAGTTACTTTCTGTTGAATGCATTCCCTTACCTTGACACTTGATTACCTGCTATTGTAACCCTAGCTTATGGAGTAGACATTACTTAGTGTCATTATGGGTAATTGCGAAATATCACATGTACAAGCTTAGACAAGCTTACTAGGAACGTCTTTTAAATGTTAGGGCATATTTCTATCCAGTCTTGAGCAATTTGTAAAGGTACAGAGTTGAGTTATGGTCTCTATGTATTTTGGTAAAAATCCAACCCAACATTTATGATTTAGACGCGGGCGAGTTACTACTTAAACTTAAGGTGTGAGGTGGGACCTCGTGCATAGTTAGGGGAGATTCGCGCCCGGGTCAGTTAAGGACCGAGCGTGACACTATCACCTAAGTGAATTGGTGCAATCACATGTGCTAGTATGGGATAGCCTTAGCTTAGTAGATTAGCTAAAGTTTAATCTTGCATTTTGGTAGGCCAAAATAGTAAGGGCACTCCAGGGTACGGTGTCACTCGTAGGTGCTCCCTTCACCAAGGTGTTGGGGCTAAAGCATTCCAATACAACGTGTATGCCTTGCCTTTGGGAGAGGACACGATGGGGCGTAAACCATCATTAGTACTATATGTGCGGGTCCAGATCTCCGGACCAACGCAAGGGTTTTTCATCACTAGGGCTGGTGCAAGGCTAGGCTTTAGCTAGTTGAACGGTTTCGTCACAATCTAGCAAATCAGGTACTGAAGGTATCGCGAAGCATGGTTGACATGATTGCTAGAATGTGTCATGTGGGTAAAGTGTACACTCTCTGCAGAGATTTGAATCTAATTAATTAGCCATGCTCACGGTCATGAGCAACTCAGGGAAATAATGTCAAGTATAGCTTTGTTTTTGCGAATTTTTTGGAAAAGGGTGTTGTGACGGGTTGGAAAACTTGTGAGTGAAGATTGGCTGTGATTTACTCTCTGTTCATGGCCAAGGAGGGCTATGAATTAATGATACTGAACTTATTGTTATTACCTTCATATCAAATGCTCTTTTAAATTCCATTACCATTTGATAAACCGCTCACATGTAAATAAAATCTGCTTTATGCTAAAATTGAGACTTAGTGTAGTGGCTTGTTTCCCTTGATCTAACCCTGTATGTATTGTATTTCCATACACTAAAGTCTTGCGAGTACAGATGTGTACTCACCGTTGCTTAATCTATAATATATAGACAAAGGTACGAAAGAAATCCCTGATGATTCATACTTTGCATCGGGGTTCGATGACTACTTGGATGGATGAACTAGGGCTCTTCGAAGTCGATTGGTTGCCTATGGGTTTATGAATGGGTAATCCTCCTATGTGTAATATTTGGCCGGTCAGCCACATACTTGTAATATCAAGTAGTTGTAATAGCTTCTAGTCTAAGTTTAAGCTATGTCAAATGTCTAGTCATGTATGTATGTGTAATGATACATCTCGAATGCGGGATATGTGGGCGCTAAGCGTTGATCTTGGGAACTAGCGCCGAACACATATCTTGATACCTGAAATTGCTCTCAACAATCTAACACGTGGACTCATGTGACCGTCATTCCTTGCCTATTACGACGCACACCCCTCGGTGGGTGTGGGTGATACCAAGGTTCTGAGACGGCCAGCGTGCGTTACGCTCGGAAGGGTTGGTTTGAATCCCAGTACTGTTATTCAGAAAAGAATCGATACTCTCTTGGTCATGTAAGTATGTACGGTGCTACTAGGTGGTTCATATTTGTTTGACTGAGGGCCATCTGGTTAATACTCCGTACATGGGACTATTGGTGGCAGTGAGCATACACTTAAGTGGAGTATGGGTGTCACCTCTAAGTCCAACGCACGTGTGAGGTTCGTTTCATATTTCTAGGTGCCCACATTGAATTAGACAATTTCAATAGTAATCTTGGCCTTGAACTTGATAGCTTTGATTTGATGCTTCATTGACTATGAGATTGATGTTCATATGATTATCACTGTATATCACTCTCTGTGAGCTTGATTATTATCACAGAATATATAGTTTCATGTTCATATGATTATCACCAAATATCTTGACTAGCTTGTGACTGTAGTTCTGCTATGTAGTCTCTGTTTCATGTGAATAAGCAAAATTTGGTACTTAATGCTTTATGGTGCATAATTTTGTTCAAGGCCTAATTTGCTTAGAAAATTGTCCAATTCGACTAGTGATTAATTGACCCTAGTGTAGTGGAGGTAGAAGATTAATCTGTAGTAGCCTTACACCATGTGGCGAGGAGGTTAAAGGTCTAACCTTAGCAGCTGACACCTAAGAGCACTTTGTCATTTGAAGTACAAGCTTAAATACTCTATACTTTATAGTCTTTGGGACCTTACATGTGGGGAGGATGTGATTCAATGACGATTGGGCTAGAGAGACTATTTGTGACAACACTGGTTTAGTTTTTATAATCTGCAATACATTTCTTTCAACTCCATCAGAGGTCACAATCATTTCCTAAGTGGTCCTTAGAGGTCAAGACTACTCCCAAACTAGTCTAGACCACTCCATTAGACGTTACGACCACTACCCAAGTGGTCCTTAGAGATTAGGACCACTCCCACAGTGGACTAGACCACTCCATTAGAGGTTACGACCACTTCCCAAGTGGTCCATAGAGGTAGGTCATGACCACTCCCAAAGTGGTCATCTAGACTACTCCATGAGTGGTCACGACCACTCCCTTACAGGTCCTTATAGGTCATGATCACTCCCCAAGAGGTCATGACCACTCCCATGCGAGCATGGCCGTCTCCTCAACTCCGACCCATGGTCTGTGGCGTGCTTGGAGTCTCTCATCTTGGAAATATAGTGTTGATAATGACAGCCATCTAACCTGATCGTAGATAAAATTTAATTCTCTTAAATCGAAATGTAAATTACTTTATTTCCTCTTCTATGTCTATGAATAGTTGATTTATCAACTTGCCTGATCTTTAAGACCTAACATAGTCTAGTTGAAAAGATGATGACGTCCCCTCATTCCTCGTGTCGAGACCCGAATATGCAAATCCAGACCCTCTATGTATAATGCACAAGTTCAGGATCATGCTAGTGCACACAGGCTCAACATAGATGAATATCATAATCAAACACAGCGGAATCATAATTAATCCACGCAAGGCTGGACTAAGAATAATTAATTAAATTGAAGCGGATTGAAAACATAATTAACCCCTCAATATACCACAGGTTATTGATAAGGCTCGCACCCTAAACATTTGTCTCTTCTGGATAATCCTCCTCTAAACACTACCACAAAAGGACTCATATTAGACTCCTCATCAGTGACGGTTTTCAAAAACCGTCTACGATGAGGTGTCATTACAGACAGTTTTTTGCAAAAACAATCTGTGATGAGTCTCGAGCACATCAGAGACAGTTTTTGGCTAAAACCATCTGTGATGAGGGGGCACAACACAAACGGTTTTTGGCTAAAACCATCTGTGATGAGGGGTACATCACATACGGTTTTAGCCAAAAACAGTCTATCATGAGGGGGCACAACACAGACGTTTTTTGGCTAAAACCATCTGTGATGAGGGGCACATCACAGACGGTTTTAGCCAAAAATCGTCTAGGATGATTAGCACTACAGACAGTTCAATCTTAGAACCATCTGGGATCTACTAGCTAAAGAGCCATCCACGTCTTCGTTCCACACGCAAGAGTCCCAGCGCAAACCCTAGCGTCCTTCGCCTGTGCCTCCATGTAAAAGTCGCCTCTGCCTATGCCTACGCCTCCACCTCCCTCTGGCCGCCTCCCTCGAGCCGCCTTTGTCTGCGCCTTCGCCCCCCTCGAGCCGCCTCCCTCGAGCCGCCTGTGCCTGCGCCTCCGCCTACCTCGGGCCACCTCCTCCGTCTCCCTTGGGTACGACTACGATCTTTTAACCATCGTCTCGTCCGACGACCTCGGCGGCGTTGGTGGCACGTATGTGAATTTCTACCCCCATATTTACTCTTTGTATGTCCAATCGCAACTTTTGATCTGTGAGAATATTTGTTCAGAATTTGGATTCCGTGTTTGTAGCCAACAAGCTTTTGCTATTAACATCCTATAGATTGAATGTTTTACCGAGTCTTGTTTCATATCCATGATTCATGAAAATGGGCCAACCAAGAATAGAGCATGTTATTGTTTTAGATGCAGTTGCCTTCAAGACCAGAGAAGATTGCAATAGTTGGAGGTGGTTATGTTGATTTGGAGTTTGCTGGCATTTTCAATGACCAAATACAAAGGTTAATATCATGACTATGTTGTTTCCACTTCTCTTAATCAAATTTTTGCATCTGTAAAATTTCTAGATACATGCATCCTTATAGAAACCATATACTTGTAGAATTTGGGATTGGAAGAGGTTGGGGTCAAAATGGATAAGCATGGGGCAATTATGGTATGTGTCCTATATAGACTTCAATTTTCTCCACTATTGGTGATCATTTAGTGATATTTGGAACTCTGATGCTAGGTTGATGAATATTTCTTGCCAGGAGTTGGCATCAAGATTAAAGATTGAAATAGCTGACAAGTTGCCATGCTCTTGAATTGTTTCTCATCAAAAGGAAGATCAAGGGCCCTTCATGGTTATCGATTTCTAAATTTGTTACGTGTCCATCTACTCAGCGGGTATATCATCAACTTGACTCTGTCCTGTTTCATATCAAGTTATTTAATATTCTATTAGTTCCTGCTTATTGTTGCAATTCTCTAGTAATCTGTTGTTTGAGCCACTACAAGAACTGCTCTCATATGCCTGCAAACTGTTCTTCATTAGTTGCAAATTGTGATTTTTTATTTCCCTCCGATTTCACAGGTTTCTAAATTTAGCTAAGTGTCTCATTTACCATGACATGGATAGCCGAAATTTAGCTACACCATAAGTATTTAGCTAAGTATTCAAATTTACCACGATTTACCATGACCTGGATAGCCAAAATTAGCTAAGTGTCCAATTTTACCATGACTTGCATAGCCCAAAATTAGCTAAGTGTCCAATTTTACCATGACTTGCATAGCCCAAAATTAGCTAAGTGTCCAAAATTGGCTATCAAAGTCATGGTAAATTAGCTAAGTGCCCAAAATTAGCTTTTGTATAGTAGTGAAAGCTAGTGTAGACTCCTCAACTGGTGATTTGTAGTACTTACAGCACTCAACAAGTTGTACATAGAATGCAATTCTATTATACCTATATGCAAGACTTATTCCAAATGAATGGCTGATATATTTATTTCGCAATAAAGCAGTATTTATAAAGAATACAATAAATAGATTGAAATAACTAAAAACAAATAATAGTAACAAGTAACATTCAGATATTTCTCCAAGAAAACTGACTCACAGCACTAAATCATGTTCCAAACTTTCCAATGGCATCCAACCTCCCTTTCCAAGTTTTCAATTACAAAATCTAACCCTAGAATGTAATTCTCAAGCATTGCTCAATACCGCGAGCACAGCTATCCGACTATGTTTTACACTCTACAGAGGTTATGCACTTTACCCACACAACATGATCGTCTCTTTTTGCAACGTCATTAGCACACTTTCTTTGGTGTGCCTCAGAGAGATCATGACAAAGCCTTTACAAAGCTCTGTCTTAACCCAGTACTACCCGCTAAGGTTTCAACACTGATGGGTTATAACCACCACAACAGGGCCCCCCTCTTGCACCATGTGAGTTGAACAATATAACTCAGGACTCACACCACCACTAGTAGTACATCCCATTCCAGACATGTGGTTGCATGTTTGACTCAGATCAAAGGTTTGCAAGGTTAAGTCTTTAGATTGACCAAGGCAAGACTTCCACAATCCCTCTGCCGTTCTGGCCTACCTTGGCACACGACCTCTTGCTACTTGCCCCAATCTAAATTATTTACTACCCGAGTTGATTGCCACGCACTATGTGCTATCAACAAGTCAACATCGTTGCATGACAACCCCATCACTACAACTCAACGTCATTGCATGACAACACTTGACACACCAATTCATTAAACATGTTCCATATTCTATTAATCAAGATTAATTTTATATTCCAAAAGACATGAGTTATACATGGCATGGCTAAGCATAGTAAGCACGGTGTAACTAACCCATGTTGGCATCTAAAGCAACCAGCTAGTAATGAACCATCCTAGGGTGACAATTAATCATGGCATACAAATGACAAGGTAGGGTATAATCCAATTGGGTTGAATAATTAGATCCAAACTAATTTGAAATCATTTGTACACATGAAATAACATGCATTAATTTAAATCAATATAGCAATTTTGTAAAACTGGGTTCAACATGATCAAATCACAGTTTGCCTTGGGAAAACTCTTATTGCTGCTCTGGACCTTGCTCCTGGTTCAACGATTCCTCCTCAGACGCTCCAAGCAATTCAACGTCTACGTCTATCAAGGGAAAATTCCAAATAAACACCCAAATATAGAACAAACAAACTCTAAAAATCAAATAAACTTACCATTAAATATATCTCAATTTCACAAATTTTAGAAACTTGAATCGCCTCAAGTGGAGCTCGTATGAAGAAGAACATGCTCTTAAACCTTTTGAAAAATAGGAAAAATCAGAAAATATTAATACTTAATTTTTCTTGAATTAAATCTATACTAAAAAAATCTAATTACCACATCACCATGACGTCAGCACCGATTCGGACCAATCGAAAACCAACATGTGGCTGGCGCATGGCTCGGTCCATGAACCTTGCTGGTCCACCGTGGACTTGCCGCACTATTCCGTGAACCCGTTGACGCAATTGCCAATGTCATGCTGACGCTAGCGAGCACCTACTGCACAATGTGGTGGTGTCACGCGGCAGAACAGGATTGTGTTGGGACCCGAATATGCAAATTCGAACCCTATGTGTATATCGCACTAGTATAGGATCACGCTAGTGCACACATGCTCAACATAGATGAATATCACAATCATACACAGTGGAAACATAATAAAAGACTTCATATATTAATTATTAACCTATTGACTGACTTTATTATCGACCTTGCATGAATATGCCACACAAGGCTAAACTGTGAATAACAAATTAAACTGCAGTGGAATGAAAATGTAGATAAACCCCTCATTATACCACAGGCAACTGACAAGGCTCGCACGCTAGACGTTCGTCTCTTCCTTATACTCCTCCAAAGCTGATGTAGACTCTTCCTAAATTGGTGATTTGTTGTTGGCAAGGGTGAGTACTTAAAGCACTAAGCAAGTTGTACACAGAATGCAATTCTAATATACTATATGCAAGGCTTATTCCAATAGAATGGATGATATGGCTATTTTGCAATTAAGCAGTATTTATAAAAAAATACAATAAATAGATTGAAAAGACAGTAAAACGAATAACAATAAATAATAACTTTCAAGTATTTCTCAAATAAACATGGCTTCCAGCTCTAAATCATATTTCCAACTTTCCAATGGAATCCAGCTTCCCTTTCTAAGTTTTCATTTTACCAAATCTAACCCTTGGCTGTAATTCCCAAGCATTGCTCAATATCGCGAACACGGCTATCCGAATATATTTTACACTCTACAGAAGTTATGCGCTTTACCCACATTACATGATCATCTCATTTTGCTTAGATATTAGCACAATTCCTTTGGTGTGCCGGCAAAGAAATCATGACAAAGCTTTTACAAAGTTTTGGCTTAACACAGTACTACTCGCCAAGGTTTCAGCACTGATGGGTATGTTTACCACACTCAGGGCTCCACTCTTGTGCCATGTGAGTTAACCCACATAGTCACGACTCACACCACCATTGGTAGTATCAAAGCTAAGATATTGCAAATTAATTAGCTAGGTTCGTCCCATTTCAGACATGTGGTTGCATGTTTGCCTCAGGTCAAATGCTTGCAAGGTTAAGTCCTTAGGTTGACTTAGGCAAGACTTCCACAAACTATCTGCCATTTTGGTCCACCTTGGCATAATGCCCCTTGCCACTTGTCTAATCTAAATTATTTACCACTTTAGTTGATTACTATGCACCATGTACCATCAACAAGTCAATATCGTTGCAGGACAACCCCGTCACTACAACTCAACATCATTGTGTGACAACACCTGACACACCTTCTCATAAACATGATCCATATTCTATTAGTAAAGATTTATTTTGATATTTCAAAAGACATGTGTCAAATGTGGCATGGCTAAGCATAGTAAACACAGTCTAACCAACCCATGTTGATTTCTAATATTAACCAACTAGTTATGAACCATCTTAGGATGACAAATAATCATGGCATACAAATGATGAGGTAGGGTATAATCTAAATGGGTAGATTAAATAGATCCAAAAATAATTAAAATCAATTGTAGTGAAATAACATGCAATAATTTAAATCAATATAGCAATTTTGTAAAACTGGGTTCAACATGATCAAAGCACAACTTTCCTTGCAAAAGCTCTTGTTCTTGCTCTAGACCTTGCTCTTGGTTCAACGATTCTCCCTCAGATGCTCCGAGCACTTCAACGTCTAAGCGTAACGAGAGAAAATACCAAATAAACACCAAAACAGAGAGCAAACAACCTCCAGGAAGCAAATAAAATTCACAATTAAATAGATCTCAATCTTAAAATTTTTCAGAAATTTGAATCGCCTCAATCGAAGCTCGTATGAAGAAGAACAGGCTCTCGAAAGATTTAAAAATCATAAAAATTAGAAAATAATAAATTACTATTTCCCCGAATTAAACTTATACGGGAAATCCTGATTTATTGTGTCATCACTGACGTCACAAGACACGACCAATCTCTAGCCAACACGTGGCATGGCCTTGGACCTGGTCCATGGTTGAGCCTAGTCCACCACAGACTCGGTCCTCATGATAGAACTGATCCATGGTCAAAGCTTATGCAGATGATGACGCAAGCGGTGATGCAGCGCACACGTGGTGGCAATGTGGAAATGAGGCGATTTCTACGTCGGCCTCATCTGCTTGGTAACGAAACACAGCGGCGCTACGCTTGAGAGGAGGATGAAGGCCACAGAATCGGCATTACCTCACTGGTTTTGGCTCAGAAAGACACTAAGCTGAACAAAACGGAAACGAGGATCTCGATGTTGACTTCAAAAGTGACCAAAGCTTGGTGGACATCAAGATCTACCAAAAAAAGGGTGGTGACACTTCAAGCAACAACAGCGAGCCCATGCAACAAGATGAGCGCATCTCAGATGACGTTTTCTAGGGTTAAAGATGCAGCTCAGAGTGGGGAGTGCAGCACGAAATCTCGAGCAACTTATAAAGCCTCGACATCCATGATCCACATGGCGGAAGAATCCCTATCGGGAACGATGATAGAGAGAGACTGGGACACAGCGATGCAGAGACAAGATCCTAGAGCCGTCCAGGTGTCCTGATGTCCGGCCGAGATGAACAAGGGTTCGATTCAATCCAGACGCATAGGAGATTGATGGCCGTGATCGATTAGGTTTCCTATTGGACACGATCAACCCCAGACATCCGATCAAATCCAACGATCAGCCACGCTAGGGTTTCATGACCACACCAGACGTCCAATCGGGATCCTACGACCACGGATCTAGAGTAACAACGCAATGGGCCGACTGGCCAAACTGGACCTAGCACTAAATTCCTAAATGGAAGTGGGACGACATTAGTATGGATTTTATAACTGGACTACCTAGAACCAGGAAAGGACATGATTCCATATGGGTTATCATTGATCGGTTAACCAAAGTAGCTCACTTTATACCGGTTAAGACCACTCATTCTGGAGATAAGCTCGCTGAGCTATATTTGGAAAACATTGTGCGACTGCATGGTGTCCCAAGGACTATCTTATCCGATCGAGGTACTCAGTTTACCTCTCGTTTCTGGGAAAGTCTGCACAATTTCTTGGGAACTAAGTTGAATTTCAGTACAGCCTATCATCCTCAAACTAATGGGCAAACTGAAAGAACAAACCAAATCTTGGAGGACATGCTAAGAGCTAGTGTGCTATCGTATAGCACCAATTGGGAGAAAAGTTTGGCATTTGCTAAATTCCCCTGCAATAACAGTTATCAAGCTAGCCTTCAAATGTCACAATTTGAGGCGCTCTATGGAAGAAGATGCAGAACTCCTCTCTTTTGGTCTGAAGTAGGTGAAAGAAAATTCTTTGGACCAAATATCATTCAAGAAGCCCAAGAACAAGTAGATATGATCAGAAGTCATTTAAAAGAAGCTCAATCTCGCCAGAAAAGTTACACCGACAATCATTGACGTGACCTTAGCTTTGAAATAGGATATCATGTCTATTTGAAGGTCTCACCTCTTCGTGGAGTCTGACGTTTTCAAGTTCGTGGAAAGCTAGCTCATCGGTATATTGGATCCTATCAAATTCTGAAAAAAAGAGAGATGGCATATAACTTGGAACTGCCACCACAATTATCTGATGTTCATATTGTCTTCCATGTATCCCAGCTGAGGAAATGTCTTCATGTCCCAACTGAACTCACTCACTTAGAAGACATTAACCTACAACCAGATCTATCCTATCGAGAACATCCGATCCGTATCTTAGAAGAAGCGAAACGCCATACCAGAAATCAGTCTCACAAGATGTTAAAGGTCCAATGGAGTAACCATACGGAAGATGAAGCCATACGGGAACATGAAGATCTCCTTCGAAAAGAATTTTCAGACTTCTTCTATGACCTCGCCAAATCTCGAGGATGATATTTCTGTAAGGGGGGTAGGTTTGTAAAATCCTAAAAATTTAAGAATAAGAAATCAATTAAAAGATTTAAATTAAATTTTATTTTGCATTTTCCTGGATTTTTTGAATTTATCATGGATTTTCTTGATTTTCTTTTATTATTGCTTTAAAGGAGAATTCCTTTTAATAATCATTCAAACATTGGATAAGTAATAAGAAAGGAAATGTAAAATATCAACATAAGAAAAACATCTGTAAAATCTTTGGAGCTATCTAGAACTCTAAAATTTTAATTTAAAAGTCAAATCAATTTATTAAAAGATGAAATGAAAGGCAAATTAATATATCTTGATGTGGAGGTCTACCCAGGTTTGTGATGAGTATTTTGACTAAACTTGAGCTTGGTATGCTTTGGTTTGAGTTTGATTTGAATTGGAATTGAAATTTGAAGCAATTTGTGTCTTCTCTGTTTTCCTGGTGCTACCGGCCATGGAAGCACGGTGCTACCGAGTGAGCGGTAGCACCAGCCCAAATGGCTGGTGCAAAAACTGGCCGGGAGGTGATACCAGGCGAATGGTAGCACCGGCCCTGGGAGCGGTGCGCAAATTCCAGAGGAGGTGTTTTTTCGGTTGGGTGTCCAGCGGTGCTACCGACCTGAGGGCGGTAGCACTGATCCACTATGGGCGGTGCTACCAGCCTGAGGGTGGTAGCACCGGCCAGGATGAACAAAGATGAATTTCGATTTGTGAACTTTGATGAATCTCTTGCATATCTTTGTGGGCAATGCCATGTGAGGAGTTTCCCTATTTTTGATGGTTGCAGGACAACCATGCTAGGTCATGGTGAGGCGGAGGATGACTAGGACTAGGCGAGGAGCGTCGGAGGTCCAAACGGTCGGAGATCGCCGGAAGATGATCGGAGACGGAGTCCGTGCAAGCCAAGAAGACAAGGAACGGATGAGATGCTAGCTGGATGCTACTTGAATCGATGAGGGTCGTCGGATCACGGTCTAGTTGATAGGATAGCAGGTCTAGGTAGTACAAAACCCGTTTGTTGGTGAGTTTTGGGTTAGCCCTTGCATGGCTGTGTGAGTGGGTCAATCCTAGCCCTTGATGGAGTGCTCTAGGGTCTAGAGGCTCATCCAAGGGTGGTAGGTGGCCCAAGTGTAGTATAAATAGAGGGAGAGGGGTAGCCTTCTCCTCTTTGAAGGTTTTTGAGGTTTTGTGCTCCTTTGAGCTGTGCCCACTTGAATTTGGGGCTTTGTAAACCTCTCCTTTCAGAAATGAAAATGTTTTCATCTATGTTAAATTTCCTTTACGCATTTAATTTCCGCAATTTAAATTCTGCATTTACTTTCTTGCAATTTACATATATGCAATTTGGATTTACCTCACCTCCTTCTACATGCTTACGATTCTTATTCCGAGGATGTTGATTGTTGGATAAATCTCTTCTTAGATCATATCCCATTCATCTAGGCAATCCATGCGTTTTCTTGCAAAAATCGGATTTTGCGTTCTTGAGTGAATGATCATGTGAATTGCATTTCTTCAAGTTTCTACTTGTTCTTTTGCTTGTTGTGACATGTGGATGGTTATTCAAGATCATCTTGATCATCAAAACCCGACGAGCAAGTCTTGAATCAAGTTCTTTCGATTTGCTCAAAACTTGGTGTGTTCTTCCTTCCTAGGCAAAAAGGTCAGAACTTTGACGTCAATCCTTGTGATTGAAGGTTGGAATAAGTTCCTGACATCCTGAGAATCTTATCTACCAAGTTTCGTGAGTTTTTATCCAGCTGATCAAAATATTCCTCGAAATTTCCTTTTAAGTCCTATTGATTTTTCACACTGTTCTAAGCTATTGTTGAGCCCGGTGCTACCGCCCCTCGTGCTGTGCTACCAGACTCCGGTGCTGCCGGGCTTCCAGCAGTAGCACCGGCCAAACAACACATTTGGTTCATTTTAATCGACTCTTTTTGTGTATTTTCTTCGCGGGCTTGTTTGGGTTATTTCTAGGGGGAAGTTTTTAAGTTGCGACCATTCACCCCCCTCTGTTCACCATCTCGATCTTTCACACAGACATCATCTCAAGCTGAAATTTTAACAGTATGATCTACCTTATCTCAAGTACACGTAGTAAAATTCCCATTAATTTACAGACAAGATAGCTAACAGATTCATCAAACTTGATTCATCTCAGCTTGTTGTAAAATCTGGAGTACTCCTCCTCTCTCGCTACCTTGCGGGCCCGTCCACTGTGCGACCCCACCTGTCAGCCCTAGCCGTTGTCTTCTTCCTCCTCTCTCAGCCGAAGCTCGCTGAGCGAGAGATCGCCGCTGTAGCTTCGCCACCGCTGCAACCTTGCGCCTCCTGAGGTAACTGCGTCATCATTAGCTTGCCACGTATCGTCCTTGCCCGGATTTCCCACGAGCCACCCATACCATCCTGTTGAGCGCCGCAAAACCCCCACCGAGTTCACATGACCTGTTCGAGCTTCTCTACAGCAATTCTGGGGCTATAAAGCCGGCATAAGGTCACAGAAGTGCGCGCGTCATTTCCCCTCTCCTCTTTTTCACTTTCATCCACTGAGCAATGCCAATTTCCTCATTTCCTCTCTGTGGCCGAAAAACCCTAGAATCGGATTGAGCTCAAATTGAGGCGATATATGCTATCTTTATCAAATTCCTTCTAGCTATAGCATCAATGACTCGTAAGCATCAAAAATCCCCATTTTGTTTCAGGTCTCATCAGCTACAAACCCACCGCCACTGTTGCCCTTCTTCTCCATCTCAAGTAATCGATGGCAGAGCGAACCAACTAATCCCCGAGGTTAGCGACAGGTAAAATGGAACGCCTAGGTCCCGTAGGTGCTATAGGTTGAACTAATTCCATCAGAGATGTTCTCTGTCACTGGCACAGCTCGCCGCCTCATCCACCGCCACATAGCCTCAGTGGCAAGGTGGTTCAGCTGGTCACCGACAGGAATGAGTACCGCCATCAGGTGCGCAAGGACGCCCAGGTGCTACTTGTGCCTTCGACCAGACCGGAAAGCCACCGGATCCTCGCCGGCGATGACCTCTAGCTCGTGCCCTGTTCTGGCTTGCTAACGGGTGGACCCAAGCGATTAGTGACCGGGTAGGGTTTGAACGGAAAAGATCTAGCGCATATGGCGAAAGACGCTTTCAGTACTCTGAAACGTATTTTGCTATATCTGTTTATTTCCAAAACCGAATCACTTCAAATAGCTATAACTTTTGAAATATGAATCCAAATAAGATGTAGCCAACTTCTATATTCATCTAAAATCAAGAACTTCTAGAATATGTAAAAATATTTTGAAAAACTTCTTTGGAGAAATTTGAAGTTCAGAACTAAAGAAAAGGCATAAAAATAGATTGTATGTATAAATTTTGCAAATAAACTTAGATTTTTATGGAACAAATTTTGTTATGATCTTCATTTTGTGAGCAACCCCAATATGTAAAAATATTTAAAAATCTAGTTTGTTCTAGGTCTTTTCTGTTGAAAGTTAGCATCAATATGTTGAACATTCAATAATGAATAGCTAATAGAAAAGAATTTTAGAAAGTTATTAAATTCCTGTTCAGCATGATGGCAGTAGGCCTTGAACATATAGAAATAATTAGAAAGTAATAATTTGAATATGTTTCATGCATATAAGCCATATTCTAGTGCAAAGATCATATGTAAGTATATTTGTTCATATAGGAATGTGCATACATCTAATAGAAAGTATGTAAGGACTCATTTGATAAATCAAACTATTAAGTACTCATGATGGATTAGCCATAGGAAGCATGTTAATAAATGTAGTTCAAAAATCTATAGATATATTGCTTTGCATCTGAATCCTATTAACAACATAGTGCTTTATGCTCTTATTGTATCACTAATCTTTCTTCTACAAATAATTTTAACATCTAGAATACGAAATAATAAATATGAAAATACATAATTTCAGCTTCCCTAATTCATTAAAAATTGGATGAATAATAAGAGACAAGAAAACCTTGATATAACTCAATGCAAAAAGTAACAACAATAAGCGCATAAACCTGAATCATAATCTTAACAATAATAATCACCTTTGTTTTCATAAGCAAGCTTTTATTTGGATTTTCTGTTTGTCTTCTTTTTTCCCTTATTTCGGTTTACTATTTTATGGTATGTATCCTATTGAACGACGAGTAGACTCCGACGAGCCCGAGATTGTCAACGACGACATAGCAGACGATCCAGATTTTATACCGAACAACGATCAGTAAGGCCAGCACCCCCTTGATCATTTTGTTCCTACTATTTCAAATAAGTACTTTTCAATGCCTTGCAAAACTAATATGCATGCGCGTACTTTACATAAAAATGCTATACTGGGATGACGGTAGATATACCTGTTATTTTCTGGAACTTCCTGCTAAGTATGGACATGCAAACCTTGATAACAATAGAATAGGGCTAGATAATATATAATGTCAATTTGGGTATATTCGATTATTAACCATGCTTAGCCATATGATTTGGGGATATTCAGATTGAACTCATTCTTGAGAATTCTAAAACTGTTGGATATGACTTTGAAGATGATTGGTATTTTGGCTAAAAACTCAAAAATAAAACTATAGTTTGATGCGAGCAATTATTGGTAGTAGCCGGTTGTGCAGATGGATTTGCATGTAGTGTAGGGGGAGATTATTGCTCGTGTCGAATTAAGGACCGAACTATGGGTTGTTTTCAATCCAAGATAATCGTACAACCACGAGTGCTAGTATGGAACAGCCTTAACCAATTAAGTTTAGATCTGGCTTTGCACATTGTTAGGCGGGAGATAGTATAAGCACTCCTTTCTAGGTTTGCTTGTGAGGGGCTTCCACACTGCGGTGTGGGTAAATGCATGTCGGTACAACGTTGTACGCCTTGTTATGAGAAGAAACTGTTTCTTGCAAAGATGGACTGCCAATGCTATTGATCTATATACAGAGATGGACTGTCATGCTTTACTTATTTATGTTTCTTGTTCCATAACAAGGGCTTCACATCACCGGGCTGGTGCAAAGTTAGGTCTAGATAATGTAACGGTTATGTTATGATCTCCTTGCCAACACACCAAAGGAAGTGTGTCAACTAGCCTGGCAAAAGAGGTTGATCATTTCTTGTGGGTAAAGCTGTACACCTCTGTAGAGTGTAAATCTAATTGATTAGCCGTGCTTACGGTTAAAGGCACTTGGTAACGTCATAACATGGTTAGAGTTTTAGTAATTTCCAAAATGATTTGGTGGGAAATTGTGTTTTGGGAATGTACTACATGTCAGGGGATGACATGGAAATGGTTTGAACCAGTTAGGAAGACTGCGTTATAATGTTTAATACCCTGTTATTACTTTGTTATTTCAATTACTCCTCTTTTACAATTATCGATTTCAGTCTATTGTACGATTATGCTTTCATTTTGCCAATGCAAAATAAGTGGAGAGACTTCTCCTTTGATATAACCTGCATGTTATTATACTTGCATTTGTGAAACACTACAAGTCTTGTTGAGTACACAATGTACTCAATCTTGCTGTAATTGTTGTTTTAGGTGATGAGACAGAATTCCTCGATGAGAATTATGATAACGCAAGATACAGGGAGTTCAACGATGATGTTTTCTAGGGTTTTCACCTGGTGTGTTGCTTAAGGGATTATGGGTATACTACAAGATAAATAAAGTTTCTACCGCAAGTTTCGAGTTTTTGGCTTGTAATAATATTATGTAATTTCAAGACGCCTTAGCGTATGTAATATTATTGTGTGTGGATGTGATTTCAATTTGTAATCTGTGCGTGCTAGCCACTGATCATGGGACTAGTACAGTATGCACAGGGAACCCATTATTGATGTTTATTATAAAAAATGAGGGCCTTACAGATTGGTATCAGAGCCATACAGACTGTAGGAAAACCTTAGTTAGCATGGCCGTTAGTTTAAGAATGTTTAAAAAATTTGACAAGATCATAAAATTTGTGCTTTGCCATTTTATGAACATATGTATATTGTTATTATCTTTTCCCCATCTTAAAATTATCCAATACTGAACCCTTACCTATGCTGAATTAAAAAAATTCTAATTCCTTTCTTATTAGACAGATGGATTACGTGCCTTGCCATGAGACTGCTAACTGGGAGGAAGTTGGAATCATGGGGGAGTTGGCCAAGATGATGGACCTTGCCAAATACCATGAGAATCCCTGATATGTCGTGTTCTATGTTCCTCTCAGTCCTACCACAGTGGAGTATGCAGCACGAGTTCACATCCCAGCTTGGGCTTCCTTTGACGAAGGCGAGCGATACTTTGATGTCATGGGTCTTCTGTGTTCGATGCCATGAGCGAAGCTGCCTACACAACTATTGTTCGTCTCCATCATGCTTTGCCGGAATTAAGCACAGCTTACCGTCTGTACCCGTCTCGCCCACCATCAGGGGAGGCAGTCTACCTAGATCCTTCTAGTATTCGTCATGAGAAGCTTCGTGGATTGGTGGAATTTCATAATTCAGTTGATGCACACCATTGTCAGCTGGCACGGGAGGTGGTGGAGTACCGTCGTCGAGTGGGATACCTCGAGGGAGTGATTGCCCCATTCGTGAACATGGGGTTTATCTCCCGTTCAGCTCTGGGTGATGGCCTACCTCCAATGACAGCACCAATGCCACCTTCAGTTGGTGCAGCCGCTACCACTACGCCTACAGCAGCACCCCCACTCGTCGCCGCACTGCTCGCATGTTTGTGGGTGGGAGCCGTCCTCGTCTTGTCCATCGCGGTGTTGACCCTGGACCTTCCACATCTCGTCGCCCTAAGTCGAGGCAGTTGTATCGCCGTCGAGACACCTTTCCTACTACAGTGGGATGCTCTTCAGAAAAGCTTCCACCGCTGAAGGATGATGACCTTGACATGGCATTTGCCAGTTGGTTGGAGACTAGTGAGTAGGGATAGCTTAGATATCATAGGAATAAGTAGTCACCCTATGTAAAATACCTAGTAGGGTGATCTTTGGTATTGTACTGATATGGATGTAAAATATCATATACAAATGAAAACTTTTGGTTATGAGAATTCTCTGTGTTTCTTGGATTGCATTCGTGATTATTTAGCATAAAAGTTAAAATTTTCACGACATTGCAGACCTTATAAAATTGCTATAATAAAGAGTAAAAATATATCTATATCTTAGATTTGTAACACACAGTTCAAAAAAATATGTTGGGAGAAAAATAGTTATTGTAATTCTTTCCTTTTAATTTACATTGTTGTCTTATTATATTGTTACTAATCATCTCTTTTCTTAAATAATTTCAGATGGCCAAAAATGTAATTTGGACTAACATTGCAAGAGAATTGGCAGAAAATTTAGGGCATGAAAAGCATACACCTATCTTTGATATTAAGCAAACACAATTTGGATATAAAGTTCATGATCATGCCACCACAAAATTGAAGGCCAAAAACTGCACCATAATGTGAAACATCACAATGATACCAAGCATGGAGCAATCCAGGAGGCAGGGCGTAAACTGTTGAGGCAGATTTGTAGGGCGCATAATATTAATATGAGTGCCTATATAAATACATATGAAGCTTATATGGGATCCCAAAATTTAGCAAATAAACCAAGACGTCGAACTGACAACCGGTGTGAATATTTGCATCAATTCCAGCCAGTTGGAGAGCAAAACCCTTCACCTATACCCTCTAGTTCGGAGAGTAGTTGTGACTTAGGTTCACCACTAGTTTGTCCAGTAGTTCGAGGTGTGTGAATTATATTTAGCAATTCTGATTAGGGAAAAATAGAATCTTATGTATGGAAAAAACTATAGAAATATGAGTCAATCAGTTTGTAATATATATATATATATATATATATGCATATAAGGTGATTTTGGTATTTTAAGATCTTTGTTGTAAGGTTTTCTTTTGTGTTATCTTATGGAAATCTCTAGCAAATATATAGCTTTTGAAGTGAAGATTTTCGATGAGATGATCCTTGAAGCAGAAATTAATATATCATATGTGTTGCTTGAGATGTTACATGTAAAATCAATTAATATGTATTCAATGCTCATCTATGCTATTAAAACAATTCTAGTCATAATTGCAGGGTGCCGGTAACACGGTCTCTTAGTCATCTTCTGGAAAGTGAAGCCACTCCTAAAACTCAATCTCAAAGGGACGTAATTCCAACCCCAACACAACGCAATCCAATGCATCCTTAGCAAGAGCTTCATCATCCCATCCTGCTAATTGCAATAATCCTTCTCCTCGTCCTCAAAGTCAGCAAAACCCAATTCCAGAAGAACTACTACGTAAACCCCCAACAATGGCTCAAGTGCTTGCTATGATAGAGCAGAACCGTCAAACAAACACTTTACTTCTTCAGCAAATGGTCCAAAACACTACCAATATTGGTGCAGCCATTACTAAAGGTGGTAATGGAAACACTCATTATTCCAAGTTAAGCGAGTTTCTTAAGACTCGACCTCCCACCTTTTCCACTTCGACTGACCCTTTGGAAGCCGATGACTGGCTCCATTCTGTTGAGAGCAAGTTGGCCATTGCTCAATGCAATGACCATGAGAAGGTACTCTATGCATCCTATCAGCTGCAAAGAGCTGCAGCGGCTTGGTGGGACAATCATTAGGCCGTAGTGCCTCAGGGTCAAACTATTTCTTCGGAAGCTTTCAAGGAAGCTTTTCGAAAAACTCGTATAACAATTAGTTTGATGGAATTTAAGAAGTGAGAATTTCTGGACCTTCGTCAAGGCAGTATGACAGTGGTGGAATATCTCCATCGCTTCAATTATTTGTCCAGATATGCCCCTTCTAAAATTACCACAGAAGAAAGGAAAGTTGAGCGCTTCAGGGACCATCTGAATGATGAGATAAAATGGACCCTTGTGGCTCACGACATCCACGACTTCCAAACTCTAGTGGATAAAGCCCTTCAAGTGGAGCAAGGCACTCAAACAATTGCAGAGTCGCATAAGCGAAAGTGGATGGCTCGAAAGAATAGCAATGTTAATTCTTTCAAACCACGACCCGGGCAAGCATCCAATTTCAAATCTTCTGTTCCACCACATCAGCAGTGACGCGAAGGTCAAGCTCCTCGACCTCAAGCCCCTCGCCAACAACCACCTGTTCGCTCTTCTAGTAATGTTGGCAAGCGGTCTTCGGGTGCCCAGAACCCGGCGGCCAATATGACCTGCTTCCACTGCAGTGAACATGGGCATTATGCCAGTAATTGCCCAAAGAAAAAATCAGCTCGTCCACAGTCCCAGGGAGCACAGCAATGACCCCCAGGTCACCCACAAGGATCTGGAGGACCACAACTTGTCAGGACAATCCCTAGTAATGCTCAAGGACCTACTCGCGGTCGCTTATATCATGTGACCGCTGAGGAGGCAAACGAGGCACCTGACGTGGTGATAGGTACGTTGTTGGTCCACTCAGTTCTGACTTTGGTGTTATTTGATTCTAGAGCTTCACATTCTTTCATTTCCAAGAAATTTATTGATCAAAATAAAATTCATGTTGATCTTTTGTCTTCTGATATGATAATTTTTTCTCCTGGAGCCAAAATTAGAACCACCAGTCTATGTCCTAGAGTTAGTATTGAAATAAGTGAAGTATTATTTTATGATGATCTCATCATCATTGAAACTCAAGGCTTAGATATAATTCTTGGTATGGATTGGCTATCCAAGCATAAGAGTTGTATACTGAAAAATATAATTATGACATCATCATGACGTCAACACCGATCTGGACCAATCGAAAATCAACACGTGGCCAGCACATGGACTCGGTCCACAAACCTTGTTGCTCCACCATGGACACGGCGCACTATTCCCTGAACCCAATGACGCAAGTACCAGCGTCATGTGGCGACGTCATGCTGACGCCAACGAATGCGGTGGTGACACATGGTAGAACAGGATGGTGACACGCAGTGTGCACCAGATGGCCCTAGACAGATCCAACGGCTATGACGAAAAACATGCAGCAGACAGAGGTGATGTCTACGTGGCGCAAATCCTACAGTTCGCGTAAGATCCGACAGATGAGACACGATGAGGAACGATAGTAATGGCGCGGTGGCACAACTCACTGGAACTAGGGATGATGACCATGCTTGCGGCACTGCGATGACTCTCCAGAGACCAAAGAAGGAGGGTCTGGAGCGGCTTGACACGATGTCCTCGGATCTGGGATTGAACACGACACACACAGCTTAACGGTGATGGAAAACAACAAAAACCATGACAGCGGCTTCGGTAAACTATGGCGAGCTTGGGCGACGGCTTGAGATCATTTCTGGCGATGTTAGCTAGGGCAAAAAGGGTGATGGCTCACGGGGATTCTTGGGATAGGATTAGCATAGCTTTATAGGGCCTCGCTTATGTGCAAACCTCAGAGACCCGAACTGGAACGGTGGTGGAGTCCGAGCTCGTGACGGCGGCAGTCACGCGGAGACGAAGGTATTCGAGCCGTACACACATCGAACATTTGACGGTCATCTCGCGCATGACACGGCATGATCCAATCCATCCACACGGCACAATTCAACTTTCCAAACTTTAAAATACTTTTCATATTGAACATATTTCAAAAACAATAAATAAATACCAAAAAATTAAAAAATTTAGTAAATCCACTAAAACCATATTAAATCCAAATAAGCTAAAAATTGTGGTTTTACACCTCATCGCCGAATGGATCTAATGAGCCGAACATAGGAAAACTGAGGCGCAGTTCAAGCGGGCTAAGTAAAAGGCCCCACAGTTGATATACCATCATGGCGGTCGATCTGCGAGATAGGGCCCCTACTGCGCCTCGAAAGGCAGCGGCAGCATTCTGGACATTGTGAGGGATTGTTGGACAGGAACATGACCCCATCACCTACCCATCCTGGAAGCCACTGATAGATGAGGAGCGCGATAGCCTGGTGATAGAAATTTTTGCATCGTTTGAGCTCCCAGGAGACGCCGTGCATGCATTATAATGGTATGCGTTACTAGTAGCAGAAAAAACATGGAAGAACTTCAAGAGCATCCTTGTTAGTAATTACCTAAATAAGGAAATGACTCCGTTCTAGAAATATGAGTTCATCACTGAAGACATGTGGGAATGATTTGTTGAGATGAAGACAATTGAAGAATTCATGCAACAAACTAAAGCGCATATGACCGTTTGGGCAAGAAACCTAATCACATAGCCTCGGCACCACTGGGTACATGGGTAAGATAGCGTAATGGAGGAGGGAGGACGAGGAGGCGTCCCCACCATTTGCATTGATAGTTGACTAGCGTGCTCGAAACTGGCTAAGAGCGAGGTCGCGTACCACACCTTTTGGCACCGTGTCCTTTACAAACCCCATAGACGAGTAAGTGTGCGAATGACTGGTAAGATATCGAACTATCAAGTTTGTAATTATTCCATAACTTCATAAGTGAAATAACAAGTCAGGATCTTGCAGGTAGCGTTGAGTACACAATCTTCCGATAGCTCTTTTTTGCCAGACAAGGAGGAAGATGTACTCTCCACGGGCTTGGAAAACAAGGAACAACCTAGTCGCATGTGAGGCCAAGGGGTTTTTGTTCCCTGAAAAATAGGATTCCCAGACGACTCCGACAAATACCAGAGTAGGAAGAGAGCCAAAGCTGAGCATGAGGAACGACTTGTAAAAAAGATTAAGGAAACCCTGAGAGATGAATTCAATAATCAGATTAGAGGCCTCAAGGAAAGGCTCAATAATCAGCTTAGAGGACCCGTGCAAGCCCTAGACGTATGTGCACAATTCAACCCCACTACCTGGAAGAGTAGCTGTGCGTCCGTCGCTCACACACATGAAGATGATGGCAAATTTCCTGTCTGTGACATCAAGGTACTAATATATATCTCTTAAATGCTCCATAAATATAGTTGTTGGATGTTTTAGCAAGTTGTGTACTGTTATGTAGGAGGCCACGCGATGCAATCTCCAAGTAAGGCTTGCCAATGGCTCTATTCCCCTTCAAGCTGCTTGGGGCTCGCGTATCCATCCAATCAAAGGGTGCTAGCCCACGGTACCCCGGTAGTGACGGGTTTCACGTAGGTCAATGTGGACGGTGTACATGACATTTTCAACGCTGTCGCGCTACAGATGCACCCAAATGATGATATCATGACACTAGGGATGCCATGGCACATACATCCAGTGGCCCAGTAGTGACATCTTCTTGGATGCCCATCCTATAGCATAGGAATAACCCGCACTCAGCCACCTGTACTACCAGAGTCACCTGCTGCACCTCAGTAAGCCACCAAATCGGCTACCGTGCCCCATGCATCACTGGCCTTTAAGGAGGATCGTGCCCACTCGCCTCCTATGAAGACTCCCTATAGTAGTGTCGGCGTTTCGAGCACCGGCAAGTAAATTTGTAAGTCAAAGGGGCCACGCGTTCCCTGTCCCTGAATGGTTAGACTCGAGAGCCCAAGGTGTATACTGGTTCGGGCCGAATGTCCCTACTCCAGTTCGTTCGGTGGTGTTGTATTGCCTTAGGTGCAGATGGCTGCACAACGTTTTACAAATGAGAGCAGAGAGTTTGAGCACAAGAGTGTTCGCAAAGACATAGCGAAAAGGGGAGACTCTATTTTACTCGCCTCTTCTTGCTCTCCCTCTCCTTTCTCCCTCCTCTCTCCTAGAGGCCCCTGCCTCCCTTTATACAGCCGGAGGGGGCAGGTTACATGGGAAGTTGGGAGAGGGAAATTGCTTCGGCGATGGGTCGTCGCCCGGTTTGCCTGTTGGGTCGGTAGTCTGGTGGGCGAGGCGGTTCAGGCTTGCGTCGGAAATGGCGCACCTGTCTTCTGTGAACCTGACGATGGTTGACGTTACAGTGCGTAACGTTGGTACTGCCTCGGGAGGGAGTGTGCCTTCGTATTGTACGTGACTGGTTGATGGGACTGGAAGCTTGACTTCAGCAGCCATTTATGCCATCTTGGAAAAGAGCCACCTACTCCCGTACAATCACTTCAATTGTCCCCGTCCGTAGGGCACGTGGCCGTAGACTGGCAGAGGTTTTGACACGTGGCCCTTGGCAGAGGTTGCCTTAATTTGGTCGGAGTCGGAGGATCCCGACCCGCCGCGGGGGTTGGGAGCCTTACTTGGTCGGGGACGCTAGTCCTGATCGGTCGGGGAGGGAGCATCCTTTGTGGTCCCACGGGTCCTGTGGTCGGTAATGGGTTTGAGGTAGCCTGCCTATTACCTTGGGCCGTTGGGGTACCCCTGGTATGAGTATTCGTCAGTAGCCCCCGAACCCCCGAGCGAGTTCGTCAGATACGGTTGGGGGTTGATCTTGGTTTGTGAAAGGTAACCGGGCCCGACTGGTCGGTCCGACCGACTGGGTCGGCGGGTCTTCGCCAGGTGTGCCCTAACGCATCCGACGGCTGCCCCGGAGGTTGGTCGGGGGCATTCGAACCGCCGAAAGCTTTTAATTGCTTCGCTGCGCGCGTCGCGTATGGCTTGGCGCGCCTTGACCGTACGCCTTCTTGGCCGCCTCGGGTTCTGGTGAAGGGCGCTTCGTTTTCCTATGCTCGCATTTACTTTGAAGACGTTTGATCTCCCTCCGTCTGGGTATATAGGGGTACCACCGTTTACCAGAACAATTGTCCCTCAGATCAAAGTCCTCTTTCGTAATCCTCGAAATGGCTTCGAGGCATCCACTGATCTTCAACTTTGGCGATGATGTCGAGGTAGAGGAAGAAGATCCTATGGCCGAGTTCTGGGCTGAGTGCGACCAGGCGATGGCTGAGCTCGGGGAGGAGGAAGAAACCGTAGCCCGGGGTATCGCCGCCGTCGACGCGCTGCTCGAGGCTGTTCCAAGGCTCAAGGTGGTAAGGAGGGCCCTCCTGGAGGCGATGGCACGAGCACGTCGGTGGCTGCGCCGCGGCGGCACGAAACCGATCTGCCGATTGCGCCGCGGCGCAGCGGCGGCTCACAGACTCCGTGAAGTGCGTCGCCATTGGTGAGTGCATTGACGCCGCATTGATGCTCAAGATATGATACTTGGGGCATAAATAGCTCCACCATATCTTGTAGCTCTGCGTAGCTTTTGAGCCTACCGGGCGCTTCATGTAACATTGTGTAAAGTTTGAGCCTGTTGGCCTATAACGAAATCTCCTTTTCCTTTACAAATATCTTTGCGATGAGCATGCTTCGGTTGTTCCTTAACTCGGTCCTCAAGAATCGGCAATCGGCAGGTGATAGCTTCTTTCTGGGCGCGAGCAGTCGGACGTGCGAACTCATGAATGCTTGTTTAGGGGGTGTTCGAGTGCACGCTAGACGGTGCCTCGGTCGGCAGGGACGACCGGATGCCTCTTCGCGAGGTTCTGGTACCCAAGTGCTCGTTTAACGTCGTAGCTAGACCGTGCCTTGGTCGGCAGGGACGACCGAATGCCTCTTCGCGAGGTTCTGGTACCCAAGTGCTCGTTTAACGTCGTAGCTAGACCGTGCCTAGGTCGGCAGGGACGACCCGATGCCTCTTCGCGAGGTTCTGGTACCCAAGTGCTCGTTTAACGTCGTAGCTAGACCGTGCCTTGGTCGGCAGGGATGACTGGATGCCTCTTCGTGAGGTTCGGGTACCCAAGTGCTCGTTTAACGTCGTAGCTAGACCGTGCCTTGGTCGACAGGGATGACGGGATGCCTCTTCGAGAGGTTCGGGTGTCCGAGTGCTCGTTTAACGTCGTAGCTAGACCGTGCCTTGGTCGGCAGGGACGATCAGATGCCTCTTCGCGAGGTTCGGGTATCCGAGTGCTCGTTTAACGTCGTAGCTAGACCGTGCCTTGGTCGGTAGGGACACCAGATGCCTCTTCGTGAGGTTCAGGTGTCCGAGTGCTCGTTTAACGTCGTAGCTAGACCGTGCCTTGGTCGGCAGGGACGACCAGATGCCTCTTCGTGAGGTTCGGGTGTCCGAGTGCTCGTTTAACGTCGTAGCTAGACCGTGCCTTGGTCGGCAGGGACGACCGGATGCCTCTTCGTGAGGTTCGGGTGTCCGAGTGGCTCGTTTTACGTCGTGCTGGACGTGGCTCGTTTTACGTCGTAGCTAGACGTGGCTCATTTTACGTCGTAGCTGGACGTGGCTCGTTTTACGTCGTAGCTGGACGTGGCTCGTTTTATGTCGTAGCTGGACGTGGGGCATCCATCCCGTGTCCTCGTCCGGCGAGGGTAGCTGCGAGAGGAGTGGCCGCCGTCTATCCCACACGTATACCCGTCGCATGTGGGACACGGAGGTGGCGACGTTTACTCCGTTGGTTTGAACGCCGTGCTCGTGGAGCTAATAATGGGTGGTCCGAGGGTCCCGGAGGTCCCTCCCAAGGGGACCCTTCCGAGCGGACGGTCCCAGAGTAGGGTGTCCAGGCCCGCTGTGGGGCGACCCATAAAAACCTTTCTTTACTCGATCCCGTATCGGACCCTGGGTCGTCCGCCGACCCAGAGCACAGCTCGCTGTCGCCCATCGATGAGCTCCCGGGAGAGTGTGAAGTGTGGTCTCGAACGCGAGTTGAGGCGATCGGGTCATTAGCCGACCTAACCGAAGGCCCACTGGGGGCTCACCTCATACTCGCCCCTTGCTCGAATTTCACTGGAGCGGCCTTATGTCCATCTGGTGGGATAGGCTTTTAGAACCCACAGCTTTCGGCTGGGCCCCCGGCGCGAGCCATCGAGCTCTTGCCGTTTTGGGACCGCAGCGGCCCAGTGCCGGCCTCGCCGCGCGCCCGGCAACCGTCCCCGCCTAAAGGCGGAGGCAGAGAGGTCTCGGGATCTGCGGCCCGAGGCGGTGTCTTCGGCCTCGCTGTCTTGTCGAATTAAATGCAGAGTGGAATTGGAAACTGGGCATTACCAGGTGCCTGACGCGGCAGACGAGGACGTGCGCGACGCCGTTCGGCGGGGCGCTCGCTCGGCGCCGCTTAGTCGACGCCTTCGCTCGGCAGTTAACACGGCGGATGAGGATGTGCGTGACGTTTCGCTCGAGGAGGCGTCTGTTCGGCTGGCGCCCGCTTGGCCCTTATAAATAGGGTGAGGGGGTGCTCGAGCAAATCTCTCGCATTTGCTTCCTCGTCTTCCTGCGCTTGCCTGAGACAAGAAGAAAGACCGCGAGAGCAAGAGAAAGAAGAAACTCCAACTTCTCCCTTTCTCACCTTCTCCCCGTTCTCTCAGAGATGTCGTGGCCAGCGTGCTCCATCTAGGCCAGCCGTGCGCTCGGGCTGGTGAAGAAAGGATTCTTGCCTCCGCAGGAGGTCTCGAGTGGAGAGTGCGTGCAGGGCCGCCTTCCCAGCAGGGGGTCGGCGAGTCGTCGTACCGCCTCGCTTCTGGCGAGCGGGTTCGAGCTCCCGCCGCACCCATTGCGTGCGTGGGCTTCTTCTTCATTACGAGGCAGAGGTGCACCACCTTAACCCCAACGGGGTTCTTCATATCGCCATCTTCATCACGCTCTGTGAAGCTTTTCTGGGGATCGAGCCCCATTGGGCTTTATGGAGGCATTTCTTCCAGGCCCGACTGAGGAAAGACAAAACCTCGCATTTAATCGGTGCTGTTGGGCGTGGCTTTCGGCTGCGCACGGGCGCGCAATGATTATGTTGATCTGAAGCTGCCCTCGTCCAACCGGGGGTGGCACTCCGAGTGGCTTTATGCCAAGAACTTGGGGGACAGCGCTCCCGGCTACTCCGGTCGGCTCTCGGAGATGAAGCCCTCGTGGGGCTGGGGCGCCGAGCGGAAGGAAAAGAACCGGGTGGAGGTGATAACGGACCAGATCGAGGCCCAGAAGAAGCGGGGCCTTACAGGCGACGTTATTATGCGCGCGTTCATGAAGATGCGCGTGTAGCCTCTCATGGATCGGCCTTTCCCCATGTTCAAATTTGAGGGGCCGATCGACCCGGCGAGGATGATGGCGGAGGAACTTCCCTCGTCGGAGGTCCGGGCGCGGGTATCCGCCGTTACGGGTGGATGCGCGACTGAGGCGGCGGGCAGCCACCCCGAGCCATTTTCGGCCCGGAATCTGCCGAACCTGGTAATTTGAGTGTAGCTTTCTTTCTCCTTTTTTCTTTTCTCCCTCGGCGTTGGCGCTCTGCCTGATCGTGGTCTTTACGTTCCCCAGGGGCTTGCCGGGATGGTCTCCCGGGCACTGCTGCCAGGGGAGAAGGAGCTCAGGGCTGAGGCCCGCGCGAAGTCTGCGCAAATTGAGGCCGCGCGCAAGAAACGCAAAGAGGAGAAGAGGAAGTGGCGGGAGAAGGAACGCGCTGCAAGAGTCGCGCGCGGCGAGGACGCATCGGAGACCACTTCCGCGGTGTCGACCTCTACCAACAGTAGCGGAAACTGGGGCGGACACCCATACCACGGGTATCTGTCCGATTCGCCGGCCGGGGGCAACCCGGTCGGAGGTTCGGCGGGGGGCGAGCACATTGGCGCGGCCGACGCTGTGCCCCAAGTGGAGATGTCCCCGGTGGAATCATCCTCGGGGAAGCGGAAGGCCGACTCACCCCCGCAAGGAGGACCGACGAAGAGGGCGCAGCTGCTGCGCGTCCGATCAGCGCAGTAAGTGTCCCCTCTTTGACTGGTAACGGTAGGGTAGTGTGAGCAAATTATTGATTGTTGGTGGCGCGCAGTGTTTACTCAGGGGCGGTCGCAACTGCAACCCTGAGCATAGCATTAGCGCGACCGACCGAGGAAGGCGGAGCGCAGGTCGGTGAGGCCCTGGTCGGTCCGACCGGGGACGAAGTTCCACGGGCGGTAGCATCGGAGTTGCCGGTGGAAGCGAGCGATGGTTCCGGGCGGTGGTCGGGCGGAGGCGAGGCGGCTCGACCATCCTCGGCGAGCCGGATCTTCCTCCCTCGGTCGAGGGAGGTCAGGTGGAATTGCCGCCGCCGCCGCCAGGGAGCCCGCCAGCAGATGCGGCCCAGCTTCCCGAAGCAATGGTGACTCGGCCACCCGGGGACCAGCCGGAGGAGGCGATCCAAGAGTCCGAGCCGATCCTCCCGGAGTCGCAGGGGGAGGTGACGAGTGGCCTCCCCCTGGTGCAAGCCGCTGGGGCCGGCCCAAGCGGCTCGGATCTGCCGCCCCCGCTGATGCTGACTTGGTCAGTGGGCGGCCAATCCGGCGGGCCGACCATCTCGATGGACGACCCGGCGGAGGGCCGCGAATGGGCTGTCCTCGGGGCGGCATTAAGTCGCCGCGGAGGAGACCAAGCGGATCGGGAGGAGGCTGGTCGCGCCTTCGAGAGCTCCGGCAAGGCGCTGGACGCGGTTGCCGAAAAGATTCTTCCGGTTAGCTTGGTAAGTCGTCGGGGCCTGGATCTCATAACCTTCGGCAGATTCGTCGTGAGCTAACGGAGTGTTGCACCTTGTAGCGCTTGTGTGCCTGCTCGGGGGACAAGTCGCGGTTCATCATGGGCGTGCACGGCTATAAATTAGACACCGAAGAGGCGCGTGACCGGCTTGGCCCTAAGTTGCGCAACGCCCAGGAGGCCCTGGGCCATGAGCAAAAGGCAGCGGAGGAAGCCCGCCAGGAGCTGGCTCAGTCTGGCCGGTCCTTGCTCAAGGAGCGCCAAACGAGCCAGTCTTTGGCCGTGCAGGTGGCAGAGCTCGAATCCCTCTTGGCGAAGCGGCGGCGCCAAGAGACGGCCGTGGCGGGAGGCGACCGCGCGGTCGGGCGGCCAACCTTCAGTTGAGTTGGTCGAGCTCGAGAGGCGTCGAGCTAGCCTGCAGCCGCGCCTTGCGCCGCCAATGAGATCTGGCCGAGTCGATCGCCGATCTCGCGACACAGGAGAGCTCTGCGGCGGTAAAAGCTCGATTCTTATGTCGATTCCGTATCGGCGGTTTGCGGGCGCGTTTCGACTTCGACCCGATCTGCGAGTTGCGAAGAACCTTGGTGGCGCCGTGGAGGCGCGGAAGGACGCCTGCGAGGCCGTGTGACGAGGCGGTCACGGCGCGGGACGTGGCGCAGGCGGCGCTGAAGGAAACCGAGGGTAGCCGAGCCGTGCTGGCCGCAGAGCTGGAGGCCCTTCGCGGGGTCGGCCAAGATGTCTGCGACCGGGTTTTTGGAACCGTGGCGAGTCCGAGCGCGCTCGCCACCGTGCTGGCTCGAGTGCCGGGGCACGTCGAGAGCGCGGTGATCGTGGCCGCGGCACTCGGGGCTTCATCAGCGTTGGTCAACATCATCTCCCATTACGACGGCATCGACCTCGCGGTGGTGAGCAGCGGTGTCGCCGGGAATCGGACCGACGACGAGATCGACAGGCTCGAGCTCCAAGTCGAGCCGCACGCTCGAGAGATTGCCAGCCACATCTCGCCGCGGAGTGCCCTCCAACAAGAATAAGAAGTTAGATACATCCCCCTTTTATTGTAAAGACTATTGTTCGTAAATAATCTTGAGACTTAGCAAGTTCCAGCATGCCTCTTGCCCTCGTTTACGTTATGGTGCGCGCTTGACCGACCATAGCCTAAGGACCGCTGGGGTCGCTTATGCGTAAGTCAGGTCATTTTTTGGAAGGGCAAAAAGGATGGGAACTTTGGTTGTGCAGCATTCTCACGCACTTGTGAGGGATAGGAGTGTTCCCGACCGGCCAAAGATCGCTCCGCTCGAGCACTTCCTTCTTCCGCTAAGTGCTACATCGCAACCATAGCCGCTGGGGCGTAGGCCGTAGTACTTGGGTCGAGAGGGTTACCGCTCGGGAAGGACCTCGTGGCCAGTCGGGTCACCGACCCGCATGAGGCGTGAGTTAGCTGTGTTTGCGCGGGAGAGGAGTGTTCCTGACCGACCAAGGGCCGCACCGCTTGGGCACTTCCTTCTTCCGCGAAGTGCTACTTCGCAACCATAGCCGCTGGGGCGTAGGCCGTAGCACTTGGGTCGAGAGGGTTACCGCTCCGGAAGGACCTCGTGGTCGATCGGGTCACCTACCCGATGAGCGCTGACCGGAAGCGGCTCAACGCAGGGGCATGCGGGCAGCCCGAGCATCGCACGGCGACCGGGTGCTTGGAAGGAAGGGTAAAGACGATGCAAGAAATAAGAAAAGAACTTAGGGATAGAATCGCCTTAACTTTTCTATGTTCCATGCATTGGGAAGGACGTGACCATCCGCGTCCTTGAGTCGAAAGGTGCCGGGTCGAAGAACCTCCACGACGGTGAAGGGGCCTTCCTGAGCGGCGAGCTTGTGCTCGTCTTTGCTTTGGTGCGGACCGTGCGAGGACCAGGTCGCCGGCGCTGAAGGATCGCCCTCGAACCTGACGGCTGTGGTAACGTCACAGAGCTTGTTGATATTTGGCTGATCGCAGAATGGCCACATCGTGCGCCTCGCCGAGCTGGTCGATGGCGTCTTGTTGCGAGGCGAGCCCCCGAGCCTCGTCGAAGGCTTGTAGTCTTGGGGCGCCATATTCCAACTCGGTTGGCAGGACAGCTTCAGCACCGAACACCATGAAGAACGGTGTAAACCAGGTAGCCCGAGTTGGCGTGGTCCGCGAGCTCCAGAGGGCGGGGTAGCTCGGCCACCCATCGCCCGCGAAATGCTCCGATCGGCCCGAAGATCCGCGGCAGGCCCTTGGAGGATCATGCCGTTCGCGCGTTCGACACGGCGTTAGTCGCGGATGGGCCACGGCTGCCCAATCGACGCGGATGTTGAAGTCGTCGCAGAACTCGAGGAATTCCTTCCGCGTGAACTGCGTCCCGTTGTCGGTGATGATAGAGTTAGGGACTCCAAACCGAAAGACGATGTCGCGGAAGAAGGTGGCTGCCTGCATCGGCGTGGCGCTCACAACCGGCAGCCTCTATCCACTTGGTGAACTTGTCCACGCGACAAGGAGATGAGTAAAGCCCCCGGGCACTTTCTTGAAGGGCCTGACCAGATCGAGTCCCCATACTGCAAACGGCCATGTGATGGGAATCGTTTGTAAGGCCTGAGCTGGCAGATGTGTCTGCCGGGCGAAGAATTGGCATCCTTCACAGGTGCGTACAATCTGCTCGGCGTCGGACACGGCGGTCGGCCAGTAGAAACCTTGTCGAAAGGCTTTCCCTACCAGGGACCGGGGCGCGGCATGGTGACTGCAGACCCCGCCATGAATATCAAGCAGCAGTTGTTTCCCTTGGTCGGCTAGGATGCACCTCTGAAGGACTCCGGAGGGACTCCTTTTGTAAAGTGCGGCCCGACGGGGCGAAGATTTCGCCCGACGGGCGGCGCCGAACCTCGGTCGGGCGGAGGAAGCGACCGTCCGTCGGACGGTCGGTGAAGGCTTCCTCGGTCGGATTCGATCGTTAACACGCTCTTTATCGACTGGCGGATCGCCCGACCGTATGGTGATCGGGTAGCGCGCCCGCGGGTTGGAAGACCGCTTCGATCCACCGGTCCATCCGGACGAGAAGGCGTGGAAGGTCGCAGACGAAGATCCTGGGGATCGCTCTCTTGGAGGCAAGATTGGCTAGGTGTCGGCCTCACTTTGTTGTAGCGTCTGTAGCTATGGTGGAGCTTGAAACCTTTGAATCGTTCCTCGAGCTTGCGCACTTCTCGGCGATATCGCGCCATCCGGTGTCTCGGGCTCCGCGACCTTCATGACACTGTCGACGACAAGCTTCGAGTCCCGTGGGCGTAAGTCGGTGGCGCCGAGGTCGGCAGCGATCCGGAGACCGTTGGCGAGCCTCGTGCTCGGCGATGTTGTTAGTCGCATCAAAGAGCGGCGATCACGTATTGAAGTCCATTCCCGGCGGGAAACAATAACAACTCTGCGCGCCATTCTTGGTGTAGGACCCATCCAGTACATCGTCCGATGCTCGGGTCTTGGCGCGGTGGCGCTGAGCTTGATCCACTCGGCGAGGTTGGCGAGGCCTATGACTTGACCGCCGTTCGAGGAACGTATGATATCGCGTGACCATTAAGCTCGGCGCCCACTTGGCTATCCTTCTGGCGTCGCGGTTGTGGGCGATCTCGCCGAGTGGCGATGTGGTCACCACGGTGATGGGGTGCTGGTCGAAGTAATGGACCAGCTTCCTTTTTGCGATGAGCATCTGCGTCTGGCCGGCTTACGCACTCTGCGGTACCGAGCCTTGGACTCGAAAAGCACCTCGCTGATGAAGTAGACTGGCCGTTGTACCTTGAGTTCACGGCCCTCTTCCGCTCGTTCCACCACGAGGGCCGCACTGACGACTTGGGCAGTGGCTGCGATGTAGAACCGGGGGTGAGGACAAGAAGGCCTTCAAGCAGGTGAGGGCGTCCTGAGCCTCCTGGGTCCAGCTAAAGCGGTCGGATTTCTTGAGCAGCCGGTAGAGCGGCATTCCGCGCTCGCCAAGGCGAGACACGAAACGGCTCAAGGCTGCAAGGCATCCGGTTAGCCTCTGGACCCCTTTGAGGTTGCCAACCGGGCCCATCCATGCGATCGCCGAGATCTTCTCCTGATTGGCCTCGATGACGCGCTCGGAGACGATGAAGCCGAGGAGTTTCCCCTTGGGGACCCCGAAGACACATTTCTCGGGGTTGAGCTTTATGCGGAACCGCCAGAGATTCGTGAAAGTCTCTCCTAGGTCGACAATGAGGTCGTCGGCCTTCTTGGTCTTCACGACGATGTCGTCGACGTACGCCTCAATGTTGCGGCCGATCTGGTCGTTGAAACACGTTTGCATACATCGCTGGTATGTAGCGCCCGCGTTTTTTAGACCGAACGGCATTGTTATGTAGCAGAACGAGCCAAACGGAGTGATGAAGGAGGTCGCGAGCTAGTCGGACTCCTTCAGCGCTATCTGGTGGTAGCCCGAGTAGGCATCCAGAAAGGAGAGCCACTCGCACCCTGCGGTGGAGTCTATGTCTTGGTCGATGCGGGGCAAGGGGAACGGGTCCTTGGGACACGCCTTGTTGAGACTCGTATAGTCAATGCGCATTCTCCATTGCCCACTCTTCTTCTTTATAAGTACAGGGTTGGCGAGCCACTCGGGGTGGTGCACCTCTTTTACAAACCCTGCAGCCAAAAGCTTGGCAATCTCCTCCCCTATGATCCTGCGCTTCTCTTCGTCGAAGCGGCGCAGGTGTTGGGCGATCGGCTTTGAGCCCGGTCGGATGCTCAAGGAGTGCTCGACGACCTCCCTGGGAATTCCTGGCATGTCGGAGGACTTCCATGCAAAGACATCGTTATTGGAGCGGAGGAAGTCGACGAGCACGCTTTCCTATTTGGCGGGGAGCGTGGCTCCAACCCTCACGGTCTTGGTCAGATCACCGGGTTCGACCGCAACCTTCTTCGTGTCCTCGGTGGACTTGAAGGATCCCGCCCCCGACTTGCTGGACTCAGGGGCGGACTCGGAGGCTTCCCTCCGAAGGTTGGCGAGCTCGGCGGACGCGATGACCGCCGATGCTAACTCGCAACTGCTTCGCTCGCAGTTGTAAGCAAGCTGGAAGGACGAAGCCACAGTGATGACTCCTCGCGGCCCGGGCATCTTTAGCTTGAGATAGGTGTAGCTGGGGACCGCCATGAACTTGGCATAGCACGGCCTCCCCTGGATGGCGTGGTAAGATCCGGGAAAATCCACGACCTCGAAGGTGAGGTCTCGGTGCGGAAATTTTCCGGTCCTCCAAAGGTGACGGCGGTCGACTGCCCGGCGGTTGGGCTGGCGGCCGAGGATAACGCTGTGGAAGGCGCCTTGCTCGGTCGGAGACCCGGCGAGACCCCATGGCGTCGGCGTCTCAACATAAAGGATGTTGAGACCATCGCCACCGTCCATTAGCACCTTTGTGGCGCTTCTTCCCACAATGGGGTCGACCACAGCGGGTATCTCCGGTGCGGGGCGTGGTCGGGTGGTCGATCCGATCGAAGGTGATCGGGGACTCCGACCACCGAAGATATTGGGGGACGGCTGGTGTGGCGGTATGAACCTCGCGGTAGGCGAGCTTGAGCCGACGCTTGTTGACGTAGCATGCCGGTCCGCCAAAGATCATGAGGCAGCCGTCGGGTTCTGGGAACTCGTCGTCCGCCATCTTCTCCGCGGCCCGTGGGGCCGGGGTCGGTTTCTTTCCTTTGCCCCGCGGCGTCGTGGGTGTGCCGGAGAGGAAACGCCTTAGGACCTCGCAGTCCCGGTACTTGTGTTTGACGGGGAATCCGTGGAGTGGGCACGGGCTGTCCATCAATTTTTCGAAGTGGTCGGGAACAACGGCCGGCCGCGCCTGCTGCTTGGCAGGGCGGTCGACGGCCGCGACCACTTGGGCCTCGCGGACTTGCTTCCCGTGCCGCTTCCGTTTGTCGGAGCGGTCGGAAGGGGACCTGGCTCGGACCCCGGGTTCTTCCTTAGTCTTTCCATCTTCGAAGATGGCCCCCACAGCCTCCTCGCCAGAGGCGTGGTTGGTGGCGATGTTCAGAAGGTCCTTGGTGGTTCTGGGCTTGACGCAGCCCAGTTTGTGCACCAAGGCCTTGCAGGAGGTGCCGTAAATGAACGCCCCCACAACGTCGGCGTCGGAGATGTCGGGGAGCTCGTTGCATTGACGGGAGAATCGCCGGATGTACTCCCGGAGAGTTTCTCCCGGCTGCTGCTTGCAGCTCTTCAGGTCCCAGGAGTTTCCAGGGCGCTTATAAGTGCCCTGGAAGTTACCGACAAAAAGGGTCTTCAGGTCAGCCCAGTTCCTGATGGTCTTTGCGGGCAAGTACTCGACCAGGCTCGAGCCGAGTCCTTAAGGTAGATAGGGAGGTATTGGATGATGAAGAGGTCATCCGTCGCTCCTCCCGCCCAACATGCGAGCCGGTAGTCTTCGAGCCATACGCCGGGGTTCGTGGTCCCGGTGTATTTGGCTATGTTGGTCGGTGCCCTGAATCTGGCGGGGAAATCTGCGTGGCGGGTCCCTTGACAGAAAGCTCGTGGTCCCGGACCATTGGGGCTTGGGCTGCGATTGTGGCGGCGTCCGCTGTCCGCAACACGCGAGTGGGCGGCTTCGTCCACCGCTTTTCTTCACGCCTCGAGGGTGGCGCGGACGTCGTAGTCGTCTCCGAGGCGCTGGCGCACCGGGGTGCGCGAGGCCTGGGGTTGTTCTTGATGTGCCGCCACCTTTGCCGGACCCAGCCGGGCCCGAGGGGTGGTGCGGGTTCGGCGCCCAGAGGTGGCGCCAGAATGGTGAGGGCCGGAGGCTTGCATGTCTTGTCTGGCGACGCTCCACCGACCGGAGATTACGTGCGTGGCTTTGGCCTCGGGTCGTCCGGCTCGGAAGGCCTCGGGCGAAGATCGCACCGCGACCACGTTACGCTTGCGTGGGAAGAAGCGAGGGCCATCGATTCCTCCACCGCTTGTGGCGCGCGGCGTCGCGCGCTGCGCGCCGCCAAATAACGATGGGGGCTCGGGCTCATCTGCTCCAGTCGACACGGAGCTTATCGAGCTTCGGCCCTTCGATCCTTGACTCTTTCTGCTGCCGAGAAACTTCGGCGCGCGAGCTTGAGCGCGTTCAGTGGCGTTAGCGCTAGTATTCCTCCTCCTGCGCCTCGGTGTCTTTGGATGGGAGCCCCGTAGCGCGGGGTTCGGTCAAGTTGGCCGTGCCGCCATGTTGCACTCACGAGTGTCGTCTGCGGGGTTTGCTCGTGTTGGGCTGGAGTCGTGGTGGAAGAATCTTCCGGCGGCTCGTGGACAAGGCGGCATATAGCGGCCATAGCCACGGCTCGTGAGCTCGTGGGAGGCGGCGTGGTCGTCCTCCCGAGCCCTCAGTGCCACCGCCAAAGACGGCGGGCGCTCGTTGGCTCGGCACGAGGCTGCGGGGCCTCAAGCCGAGGCGGCGCGGTTGTCGGAGATGGAGCCACGGCTTCGGCCACGGTCTCTCCGACGGCGGCGGATCGAGCGCGAGCTCACCCGTTGGAGTGGCGATAAAGTCGAGGGAGCCGAAGCGGATTCGTCCCCCCGACGTAGACACGCCATCGCCGGTGAAGAAAGCCATCAGGGAGATGAAAAGGGAATCCGGAGATGTCGATGAAGACGCACGAAGCCCCTACCTGGCGCGCCAACTTTCGGCGTTTCGAGCACCGGCAAGTAAATTTGTAAGTCAAAGGGGCCACGCGTTCCCTGTCCCTGAATGGTTAGACTCGAGAGCCCAAGGTGTATACTGATTCGGGCCGAATGTCCCTACTCCAGTTCGTTCGGTGGTGTTGTATTGCCTTAGGTGCAGATGGCTGCACAACGTTTTACAAATGAGAGCAGAGAGTTTGAGCACAAGAGTGTTCGCAAAGACCTAGCGAAAAGGGGAGACTCTACTTTACTCGCCTCTTCTTGCTCTCCCTCTCCTTTCTCCCTCCTCTCTCCCAGAGGCCCCTGCCTCCCTTTATACAGCCGGAGGGGGCAGGTTACATGGGAAGTTGGGAGAGGAAAATTGCTTCGGCGATGGGTCGTCGCCCGGTTTGCCCACGCTGGGTCGGTAGTCCTGGTGGGCAGGGCAGTTAGCTGCTGCGTCGGGAAATGGCGCACCTGCCTTCTATGAACCTGACGATGGTTGACGTTGCAGTGCGTAACGTTGGTACTGCCTCGGGAGGGAGCGTGCCTTCGTATTATGCGTGGTCGTTGATGGGATGGAAGCTTGATGCAGCAGACCATTTATGCCATCTTGGGAAAGAGCCACTGCTCCGTACAATCACTTCAATTGTCCCGTCCGCGAGGCACGTGGCCGTGGTCGCGGAGGCTTTGACACGTGGCCCTTGGCGGAGGTTGCCTTAATTTGGTCGGAGTCGGAGGATCCCGACCCGCCGCGGGGGTCGGGAGCCTTACTTGGTCGGGGATGCTAGTCCTGATCGGTCGGGGAGGGAGCGTCCTTTGTGGTCCCACGGGTCCTGTGGTCGGTAATGGGCTTGAGGTAGCCTGCTTGTTACCCTGGGCCGTTAGGGTACCCCTGGTATGAGTATTCGTCAAGTAGAAATCAAGACAAGGGCAACTCGAAGCAGATCACGATGGCCCTCGACTATCCGATTGACCCGTTGGCCCGGTCATATAGGCTAGGAGAGTCTTTAGTAACGGGAGAGCACTTAAAAACCTTACTTTGGCTTGTATTAGATTGCATGATTGGTACATAGAACAAGCCAATAAACCAGTATCAGAACGTATAACGAGTATCATGGTCAGCTTCAAGCATGAGTATCTGTTCAACCGGTCATCGAGGGCTTCTTCTTGGTCGATTTTCGCGACTTGTTCGATCTCTTAAACCTCAACGCCCTCAACGCCGTGCTCTTGAGATGCTGGACATTGAAAGTATGTGCAATCACAGTCTACATTCGTGTAAATAATACCGATAAATGTCATACGACTCCTTGTTTTTGTATATATAGATACATGATCCATAAAGTGAGAAAGAATAAATAACCAGTGGGTTTGCTCGACGCACACATAGTGTCAGGACCCGGATTTGCAAATCCGAAACCCTCTGTGTATACTGCACTAGTCCAGGATCACGCTAGTGCACACAGTGGAAACATAGATGAAATACCATTCCATACAACGAATTAACTAGGAAGAAGCAAATTATTATTAAGTAAAGCAAACGACCTTATGGTCAATGTTTACACCATTATGCCTTAAGGGCTTAAGAAACAAATACTATTGCAGCGGAAAAGATAACTTGAACCATTCGACATGCCACAGGCAATCGTCTGGGGAACGCCTTCCTAATCCACGTAGTCTTCATAGAATTCCTCCTCATGATATTCATTATCTCCTTCAGCAACTGATCAACAAGGGCATAAAGCCGTGAGTACAAAGGTACTCAGCAAGCCGTAGGGAAATGATGCAATATATTTATGCACGGCTTGACAAGGATGGCTATATAGTTCATTTGCAGAAAGCAATAACTTGAATTGAAATACAATAAATAGATTGAAAGCATATTTATGAAAAGAAAAATAAATAACGGTAGATCAAAGATAGACAACAAAACAACGTGAACTCCCGTTCACATCCCAACAATTCCACATTCCACATTTTATGAAACACTCTATACCCGTGTGAAATTCCGGGCTTTGTCCATGACCATGACGCGCTATTCGAATAGTTTTACACTCTGCGGAGGTTGTACAACTTTACCCACAAGACATGACCATCTCTTTGCGCAATCGACAATAACACACTTCCTTTGGTGTGTCGCGAGAGATATCATGACAAAGCCTTTACAATGCACTTGTCTAAACTCGCATCGCTCGCTAAGGTTTCGCCTTTAGGGCCCCTCTTGCGCCTTGCGAATCTACCCGTCCATCCGGAACCCACACCACCAACCGGCGTACTCAAGGCTAGACATCACAAATTAATCACCTAGGTCTGTCCCATTCCGGACATGTGGTAGTACAGTTAGGCCAGTTCAATGGCGCACAAGATTAAGTCCTTAAGTTGTCTCAGGCAAGACATCCACATCCCAATGTGCTAGAAAGCACCCCCTTTACTGCACGATCACTTGCCCGAGGGAAAACAATTCGTTCAACCAAGACCAATGGCAACCCCCTCCATGGTACAAGTTTTACAACAGTGGCTACCGGCCACGATTCAATATCTCATTAAGTCAAGATTAACATTATTCAACATGTGACATGAATCCCAACGTATACGTAAGCATGTCTAAGCATAGCTACGATAACCCAATGTTGGTATAATGATTATGTCCAACTAGTAATGTCCCAACCTAGGTTTAACAATGGATACATGGCATACAACGAATCAAGGTGGCATAATGTCAACTAGGCATACATCTGCTCCCATTAAATAAACATTGATACGTAAATAGCATGCAAGTGTAAAAAAAAATTACTTTGCAAACATAGGATCAATATGATCAAAGGTTACGACTTGCCTTGCTGGTCTAGTGCTGAACCTTGGTCTTCGAAGTCTTCGTTTGCTCCCTCGGAATTAGCGTCTAGCGGAAAAGAAAGCAACGAAACCAAATAAATACAAAACAGAGACTCAAACAAGCTCAAAACTGAAAATAAATGGCTCTGGAAGATAGATCTTGATTTTAGAAAAATTTAGAAACTTGAATCGCCTCAATCGGAGTTCGTATGAGTGAGAACGGGCCTCCGAAAGATTAAATTCAGAGAAAATACAGAAAATCAGAAAATCGGAATTTCTGGATTTATTTTTGTACTGGAAAAGGATTTATTGCGCAACGCTGACGTCAGCCGGCTCACGGTGGACTCGGTCCACGGCGCGGGCTCGGTCCACGGTGCGCCCGGCGCACGGTTGACGTCGGCGCTTGCGTCGATGACCGCGCGGCTTTAGGGTGGCGTCGGCGGGCGGCGACGCAATGGCCACGCGGCGCGCGCATCAACGGCGACGAAATCCGGCGGCGGAACCATGGCGTCGGCGGCGAGACGTGGAACGATCCGGGGCCCACCGAGGATTGACGGCCGGGGTTCCTCGGCGAGGAGCAACGGCGATCTTGGCGGCGCGAACTCACCGGACGAGAAGAAGATCGGCCCGACGGCGAGATGGCGGCGGATCGGACCTGCGTGTGGATCCGGAAGAGGGCGGCGCGGGAACTCAATGAGACCCACGGCTGCGGCGGAGAGACACCGGCGGCGAGGAAGCGAGCGGTGAAAGGCTCGAGCGCGGCGGAGAAACTCCGGCGAGCAAGAACTCGGCGGATCGCGCGGCTCGGGCGAAGAAAGGGGCAAAAGGCGGCGGCGCGAGGAACCTCGGGAGGGTTGCGGCCGGGCTTTATAGCCTCGAGGAACGCGCAAGGGACGCGGCACGGGCGCCAGCGTGGCGAGCGGACTTCGGCGGCGGCGGCTAGGGTTTCGCTGCGGCCGATGGCGTGGCGCAATCCTAGCCCTCCACGCGCGAGCGCCGACGGACGGCCATACGGCGCGGCCGGGCGGCAGCCGAAGCGGCGGCGAAGAGGTGGGGCCAAGCGAAGCGGTAGCCGGCCGAGCGGGCGGGGAAATGGGTTGGGCCACGATGGTTTCGGCCCGAGCTTTTTAGAAATTAAAAACATTTTCAGATTTAAGAAAAACCCAGAAATTCAAATAAATGCAAATAAATTCAAATAAATAGCAAATAAATTCAGAAAAATCCCCAAAAATACAGAAAAATTCCTTGGAGCACAAGGAACCCAACTAAAACTGAAATTCCTGATTTTGATGAATAGTTTAGTCAAATTAAATCCTTTCATTTATGGAAAATTCAAATTAAGCTAGAGTTAGTTCAAGAAAATGCAAATGGTTTATTTTTGAATTCAAACATTCCAAAACTTCAAATTTTGGGATGTTACAAACCTCCCCCCCCCTTAAATGGAATCTCGACCCCGAGATTCTGGCTGGCTAGGGAAAAGGTGGGGAAACTCGGACTTCAGATCCTCTTCTCGCTCCCAAGTAGCTTCCTCTTCTGAATGGTGGCTCCACTGGACCTTGCAAAAACGAATGATCTTGCTTCACGTGATACGCTCTGCTATATCCAAAATTTTCACGGGTTGCTCCTTGTAGGTAAGATCCTCTTGCAAATCAATGGCTTCCAATGGCATCTGTTCCTCTGCCACACGTAGATATTTCTTCAACTGCGATACATGGAACACATCATGGATTCCGGCAAAAGACTGAGGCAATTCTAACTTGTAGGCAACCTCTCCTCTTCGTTCCAAGATTTTGAACGGTCCCACATATCTTGGGGCAAGCTTTCCTTTTACGTGAAATCTCTTAACTCCTTTGAGAGGGGTGACTCTGAGATAAACATAATCATTGGGCTCGAAACTCAAATCTCTTCGACGATTATCTGCATAACTCTTCTGTCTGCTTTGAGCTATCTTCAATCTGTCTCGAATTAATTGGACTTGCTCTTCGGCTTCTTGCAGTATGGCAGGGCCAAACACTTGTCTCTCCCCAGTCTCTTTCCAGTTGAGAGGGGTTCTGCACTTTCTTCCATACAAGGCTTCAAAAGGCGACATTTGTAGACTGGCTTGATAACTATTGTTGTACGAAAACTCGGCATAGGGCAAACACTTGTCCCACTTGGCACCATAAGTTAAGGCACAAGCTCTTAACATATCCTCAAGAATCTGATTCACACGTTCAGTCTGTCCATCCGTTTGAGGGTGATAGGCAGTACTGAATCTGAGATGAGTTCCCATGGCTTCGTGCAGACTCTGCCAAAAATGAGAGGTAAACTGGGTTCCTCTATCAGACACTATCTTCTTAGGCACTCCGTGAAGACTGACGATCCTTGACATATATAATTCTGCTAATTTATCTCCTGCATAGGTAGTCTTAACTGGAATGAAGTGAGCTACCTTAGTCAATCGATCAACTATCACCCAGATCGAGTCATAACCTGCTTGGGTCTTAGGAAATCCGGTAATGAAATCCATACCAATTTCTTCCCACTTCCACTCTGGAATCTTCAATGGTCGCGATAATCCTGCTGGCCTCGATGCTCTGCCTTGACCTTCCGGACATCACAAAGTGCAACATATTCTGCAATCTCACGCTTCATACTAGGCCACCAATACCTTTCCTTGAGGTCTTGATACATCTTGGTACTTCGGGATGAATGGAGTATAAAGTCTCATGCGCTTCCTTGAGAATCAACTCCTTAAGCTCTTTACGATCCGTGCATAAATCGCTTCTCATACCAAATAGTACCTTGTTCATCTTGAGAGAAACACGAGGCTTTTCCTTTCTTCATATTGCTCTTAATCTCCTTAATGTCGGTATCATCTACCTGTGCTTCTCGAATCTGATCTTCCAACGTAGGGCGTACTTCCAAAGTAGCTAAATACCCCTCCTGAATCAATTCCAAACTAAGCTTCTGAAATTCCTTATAGAGGGCTGGCTGACTTTCCTTAATCATCAGAGTATTGCAGTAGCTCTTTCTACTCAAATCATCGGCTACGACATTGGCCTTGCCTGGATGATAATGAATCCCAATGTCATAGTCCTTAATCAATTCCAACCATCTTCTTTGTCTCATATTGAGGTCAGCTTGGGTAAAGATATACTTCAAACTCTTGTGATCAGTATAAACTTCACAACGATTACCAATGAGATAGTGACACCAAATCTTTAAAGCATGCACTACGGCTGCTAATTCCAAATCATGGGTAGGATAGTTAACTTCATGTGGCCTTAGTTGTCGCGAGGCATACGCTACAACCTTCTTATCTTGCATTAGCACACAATCGAGTCCTTGTCGGGATGCGTCACAGAATATCTCAAAATCCTTCCTATTATCTGGCAGGATGAGCACTGGGGCAGTGGTCAAACATTTCTTTAGTTCTTGAAAACTTTGCTCACACTCTGGTGTCCAGACAAATTTCTTCTCCTTCTTTAAGAGTTGAGTGAGCGGTCTGGCTTTTCTCGAAAACCCTTCTATGAAACGGCGATAATATCCCGCCATTCCAAGAAAACTTCGGATTTGGGGTACCATCTTAGGTGACTCCCAACTTAGCACATCTCGTACCTTTCCAGGGTCAACAGCGACTCCTTCTCCTGATATGACATGTCCTAGGAAAGCAACTTCTTTCATCCAGAACTCACATTTACTAAACTTTGCATAAAGCTGATTCTCTCTTAGCTTCGTTAAAATTTGGCGCAAGTGATCCTCATGTTCTTCCTCACTTTTGGAGTAGATTAAAATGTCATCAATGAAAACAACAACAAACTTATCCAAATATTCCATGAATACCTTATTCATCAAGGTCATGAAGTAGGCAGGGGCATTAGTCAATCCAAAAGACATCACGGTATACTCATACTGTCCATACCGAGTAACAAAAGCTGTTTTGGGTATATCCTCTTGACGAATCTTCAACTGGTGGTATCCTGATCTTAAGTCAATCTTCGAGAACACTCCGGCTCCTTGAAGTTGGTCAAACAAATCATCGATTCTTGGCAGAGGGTACTTATTCTTGATGGTGACCTCATTGAGTGAGCGATAATCTACACACATTCTCTGAGTTCCATCTTTCTTTTCAACTAGAAGAACCGGCGCTCCCCATGGCGAAGAACTTGGTCGAACAAAACCTTGATCTTGCAGCTCTTTAATCTGTCTCTTTACTTCGGCTAACTCATTAGCAGGCATCCTATAAGGTCTCTTGGAAATGGGTGGCGTTCCAGGAACTAGTTCTATCAAGAACTCTATATCTCGATCCGGTGGCATCCCAGGCAACTCATCCGGAAACACATCAGGAAATTCGCTGGCGACTGGCACATCTTCCAAACTTATTCCTTTGGCACTGCAAACTCTAATCCCTTCGGACTGATCTGAATCGGCTTGAACTTTTAACTTGGTTCCATCTGGACTGGTTAGGGTGATCTCTCTATTCCCACAATCCAAAACTGCTTGGTTCTTGGAGAGCCAATCCATTCCTAGGATCACATCTAGGGACTTGGTGTCTAGGACAATAAGGTTGGCTAGAAATTCTACCCTTCCAATTAATATCTTAACTTCAGGGCAGCCTTGGTTCGTACTCAAATCGTAACCGTGAGATTGCACTAATAAAATAGTCTTAAGAGGCATTGTCTTTAATTGATGCTTTGCGGCAAAACTTGAGAAACAAGCGAATGCGTAGCTCGAATCAAACAAAACCATGGCGGATCTTTGAGTTGACTAGGAGCTTACCTAGTATGGCGTCAGTGCGGTCGGGCATCCTCGGTGGTGGCGTGATTCACACGGCCTCTTCCAAAGGCGGCGGAGTCTGGTGGCTTGATTGGGAGTGCAGGGCACTCCGTCGATCCCGGGTGGGGTCTTGGCTGGCGTAGATCCCAAATTGAAGCGGACTGGCGTCACAGCTTGCTTCCTGGGGCAATTATTGGCATAGTGACCGAGTTCATGACAGTTGAAACAGGTGACTCCTGCAGCTGGATTACTGTTCCTCTGAGGTGGATTCTTTGTTGGTCTTGAGGTTGCGATTGCTGGAGGAGGAGTGGGCGAGTCTTTGGTGCGGTGTTCTAAATGCATTCGGAGGAGTGAAACGAGCAGGCTGTTGAGCATTGGTTCTGACTCTCTGCTGGTGACTCTGATGGGCTCCATGCTGCATCATCTTTCTCTTACGGGATTCTTCCAATTCCCGACGAGATTCCTCAATAAGCATAGCTTTATCTACAAGGTGCTGAAAATCTGCATAGTCATTGCCAATGACTTGCACCTTTAGTCCTGGATTGAGTCCACGCTTGAACTTCTTCTGGCGAGCATCATCTGTAGCTACATCCTCTGGAGCGTAGCGAGCGAGTTGAGTGAACTTATTGAGGTATTCACTCACTGACATCCCTTCTTGCTTAAGCTCTCGAAATTCATTCTTCTTCATCTCCACTTTTCCATCAGGGATATGAGAGTGGCGGAAAGCAGTGGAAAACTCTGCCCAAGTGATAGTCTGAGGATCATCATGGGCGGCACTATAGTTCTCCCACCATTCAGCGGCGGTGCCCTCCAGCTGATGAGCGGCATAGAGAACCTTCTCACGATTGGTGCACTGGGCAATTTCAAGCTTCTTCTCAATGGAGCGGATCCAATCATCGGCGTCCAATGGTTCTGAAGAGTTGGAGAAAGTTGGCGGACGAGTCCTCATAAATTCTGCTAGCTTGGACTGGAGACGAGCTTGAGGAGGTGCAGCAGCAGCTTGGTTTTGTTGGTTCAACAGATTTGCTAGGGCAACTGCAGTCTGGTTCTGCTGATTCATCATGTTGTTCATGTTCTGCATCATTGTATTCATTAGCCGAGTCGAGCTGCGAAAAATGTCCCATGTTACGTGCATCACTTCTTGGCGGTGGCGGTGGTGCATTGGGGTTGGAGTTGGTGTTGGCAGCGCACTGCATCCATTGGAGAACTGCGACCGGCTCGAGCAGTGTCAACCATCGAGATGCAGCACAAGGGTTTGATAGGTAAGAGGAAGCGGCAGAGACAAGTGGTAAGATCATCTAGGGGAGAAGGTAATACCCAGGGACAAAAGGATACAACCGAAAGGCTTCAAATTAAAGGGGCAAATAAAGCTTTTTCAATTAAAGGTATGGTTGTAACATCGTGCTTGGGGCAAGTGTACAACATACCAGACACTCAAGCAAAGAAAATCTTAGTATACGCGGACTAAACGTAACTAAACTGGAAGGGAAAGACATGCTCAAACACTGCTGAGCACCAAAAACCTATCTTATATGGTAGGCTTCTCGGATATGTCTTTGATGGCTTGATCATCATCTTCCTTGATTTGATTCCTTGCAGAAGTCTCGAGGCTTTGAGAAGTTTCATAAGATAAGATCAATTTAAATTTCGAAACCATATTTCAGCAAAGGAAAGGAATAAGAACCTAAGAATAAGACGAGAGGAGACGAAAACTATTAAGTACGAATTTTGTTGGTTTGATTTAGATAATAATTTTGAAGACCATGCTAACTAGGATAGCGACCTACGATCGATATGGCTCGATACCATCTCTGTCGGGACCGGTTTGCAAATCCAAACCCTCTGTGTATCTTGCACTAGTCGAGGATCACGCTAGTGCACACAAGTGGAAACATAGATGAAATACCATTCCATACAACGAATTAACTAGGAAGAAGCAAATTATTATTAAGTAAAGCAAGCGACCTTATGGTCAATGTTTACACCATTATGCCTTAAGGGCTTAAGAAACAAATACTATTGCAATGGAAAAGATAACTTGAACCATTCGACATGCCACGTGCAATCGTCTGGGAACGCCTTCCTAATCCACGTAGTCTTCATAGAATTCCTCCTCATGATATTCATTATCTCCTTGACAAGAATCGATCAACAAGGGCATAAAGCCGTGAGTACAAAGGTACTCGACAAGCCGTAGGGAAATGATGCAATATATTTATGCGGCTTGACAAGGATGGCTATATAGTTCATTTGCGAAAAGCAATAACTTGAATTGAAATACAATAAATAGATTGAAAGCATATTTATGAAAAGATAAATAAATAATCGTAGATCAAAGATAGAAAACAAAACAACGATGAACTCCCGTTCACATCCCAACAATTCCACATTCCACATTTTATGAAACACTCTATACCCGTGTGAAATTCCGGGCTTTGTCCATGACCATGACGCGCTATTCGAATAGTTTTACACTCTGCAGAGGTTGTACAACTTTACCCACAAGACATGACCATCTCTTTGCGCAATCGACAATAACACACTGCCTTTGGTGTGTCGCAGAGATATCATGACAAAGCCTTTACAATGCACTGTCTAAACTCGGTACTGCCCGCTAAGGTTTCGCCCTTTAGGGCCCCCTCTTGCGCCTTGCGAATCTACCCGTCCATCCCGGAACCCACACCCCCAACTGGCAGTACTCAAGGCTAGACATCACAAATTAATCAGCTAGGTCTGTCCCATTCCAGACATGTGGTAGTACGGTTAGGCCCAGTTCAATGGCGCACAAGATTAAGTCCTTAAGTTGTCTCAGGCAAGACATCCACATCCCAATGTGCTAGAAAGCACCCCTTTACTGCACGATCACTTGCCCGAGGGAAAACAATTCGTTCAACCAAGACCAATGGCAACCCCCTCCATGGTACAACAAGTTTTACAACAGTGGCTACCGGCCACGATTCAATATCTCATTAAGTCAAGATTAACATTATTCAACATGTGACATGAATCCCAACGTATACGTAAGCATGTCTAAGCATAGCTACAATAACCCAATGTTGGTATAATGATTATGTCCAACTAGTAATGTCCCAACCTAGGTTTAACAATGGATACATGGCATACAACGAATCAAGGTGGCATAATGTCAACTAGGCATACATCTACTCCCATTAAATAAACATTGATACGTAAATAGCATGCAAGTGTAAAAAAAATTACTTTGCAAACATAGGATCAATATGATCAAAGGTTACGACTTGCCTTGCTGATCTAGTGCTGAACCTTGGTCTTCGAAGTCTTCGTTTGCTCCCTCGGAATTAGCGTCTACCGGAAAAGAAAGCAACGAAACCAAATAAATACAAAACAGAGACTCAAACAAGCTCAAAACTGAAAATAAATGGCTCTGGAAGATAGATCTTGATTTTAGAAAAATTTAGAAACTTGAATCGCCTCAATCGGAGTTCGTATGAGTGAGAACGGGCCTCGAAAGATTAAATTCAGAGAAAATACACAAAATCGAAAATCGGAATTTCGGATTTATTTTGTATCTTGAAAAAGGATTTATTGCGCAACGCCGACGTCACCGGCTCACGGTGGACTCGGTCCACGGCGCTGAGCTCGGTCCACCGTCGCGCGGCGCGGTTGACGTCGGCGCTTGCGTCGATGACACGCGACTTTAGGGTGGCGTCGGCGACGCCTTGTATGAGCCACGCGGCCCAGCGCATCCAACGGCGGCGCAAATCCGGCAGCGAGAGGAACCAAGGCGTCGGCGGCGGAGACGTGGAACGATCCGGGGCGCCACCGAGGATTGACGGCCGGGTTCCTCGGCGAGAACGCGCGCGGCGGCGCGAACTCACCGGACTTCGAGAAGAAGATCGACCGACGGTGAGATGGCGACGGATCGGACGCAGCGGTGTGGATCCGGAAGAGGGCGACGCGGGAACTCAATGAGACCCACGGCTGCGGCGGAGAGACACCGCGGCGAAGAAACGCAGCGGCGAAAGGCTCGGCACGGCGGAGAAACTCCGCGAGCAAGAACTCGGCGGATCGGCGGCTCGGGCGGAAAAGAGGGGGCAAAAGGTGCGATGGCGAGGAACCTCGGGAGGGTTGCGGCTGGGCTTTATAGCCTCGAGGAGCGCGCAAAGGCGGCGCGCACGGACGCCTGGTGGCGTGGGCGAGCGGACTCGGCGGCGGCGGCGGCTAGGGTTTCGCTGCGGCCGATGACGTGGCGCAATCCTAGCCCTCCACGCGCGAGGCGCCGATCGGACGGCCATACGGCGCAGTGTGAAGCGAGCCAAGCGAGCGGCGAGGAGGGTGGGCCAATCACCGGGCCGAGGCGAAGCGGGCGGGAAATGGGTTGGACCACAGAGGTTTCGGCCGAAGGCTTTTAGAAATTAAAACATTTTCGATTTAAGAAAAACCCAGAAATTCAAATAAATGCAAATAAATTCAAATAAATAGCAAATAAATTCAGAAAAATCCCCAAAAATACAGAAAAATTCCTTGGAGCACAAGGAACCCAACTAAAACTGAAATTCCTGATTTTGATGAATAGTTTAGTCAAATTAAATCCTTTCATTTATGGAAAATTCAAATTAAGCTAGAGTTAGTTCAAGAAAATGCAAATGGTTTATTTTTGAATTCAAACATTCCAAAACTTCAAATTTTGGGATGTTACACATAGTCTCGAAACAAACAATGGATGAAAATTTAAAAGTTGTCTAGGAATACGTGGAACAAGCATTAGTGGTTCAAAAAGATAGACTACATACTTTTTCCACACAACATGGGGTAATTGCTTCACTACTTGCTATACTTTGATTTATACTATACACGCAACTAAAAGTTAGGTTGAATGACCATGGCGACATACCTCTATAGGTTAACCTAGGTTCTAATTGTATTTCAACCAAGAAAGAATCGGGTTATGTATCTTGATTCTTTATAGAGTGGCAGCCACGACTTGAATCCTATCGCGAAGTTACTCAACAGGTAATCATGTTTCCTCTATAGATAACTCTCCTGTAGGTTGTTTAAGGTGTACGTTGCTCCTAGAATGGCGAGGCTAACTTTTTAGAATCACGTAGCTCGTTCGAGTGTACAAAGCTCGTGGAGGGCCTTCTAACAAGGATGGGGTAAAGTTGAAGCACGATTATAAGTTTTCGGTACTCGCTAGTACATAATACTCCTATACCACACTCCGTAATAATGTATCTGAAAATAACCAATTCTTTATTTGCAGTGCCACCAGTAGGGAATGGGAAATAACCTATGTGGATTTAATGTTTTCCACAACATGCAACTCCTCCTCGGTAGAAACAGGACCGATCATGTTACAACTACGTTGCAATAGACCGATCTGATCGAAATTTGAGGACAACTCTGTTCCTTCTTGTTGAGTTAGGTCATAAATCCAAAAGGTGAGTTCGACTTTGCCTAACTTGAGGAGTTGTGTTATATCTGAATTACCACTTCGGTTATTTTGTAAAACTTGCACTGTGAATTTGTTAATTGTACTTGTGCATTCAATTGCTAATATATATCAGTTGATTTTTAATATGGATATGATGTATATGGTATAATATGTAATCTGAGTAGATTTCTGAAATGGATGTGTTATGGTGCAGTGCTTGTGTTGTGATGTAATCTGAGTTAATTTCTGAAATGCATGTAATTTGCTTGTGATGTATCTCTGTTATCTGCTTATTTCAAAGGGTATGGCTAGTATTTTCTGAGGCTAGGCAATAAACATAAAATATTTTATTAATACAAAATACACATCAGAGACGGTTCCTAATTGGAACCGTTTGTGATATGCTAACATCACAAACAATTCCCAATGAGAAACTGTTTCTGATGTTAGTATGTCACAAACGGTTTCAAATGAGGAACCGTCTGTGATATTAGAATATCATCATATGGTTCCAATTAAGAACCTTCTATGATAACCTACACATCAGAGACGGTTTATAATTGAAACGTTTGGAAACCGTCTATGATGTGACGTTACATCACTGACATATACTTACAGACCGTTCAGAAAACCGACTGTGACGTTATAATGTGTAATAGTAATACACAGTGCAATACATGCCAAATACACAGTGCAATTAATATTAACTTACTGACTCAGCGCAACAATATATGTGAAAATCAGCACAGTTTAGCCACAAACTTGTATGTGATGCTTGGTGAGGCAAGGGGATGTGGACTAGACAACAGAGGTTGATTATAACTCGTCGAAAGAAGTGGGGGACTAAGAATAGAATGGGGAATTTAGGAAATAGATAGGTTTATGAATTCCCCTATAAAATAATTTATGAAAATTGCAGCTACATATAGAGTCTCATGTATTCATCCATGCGGGTGTATTGAACATCAGGGTAGAGCTGGGATGCTTCTGCTCCATCATCCCCAATTTCAAAGTTGGTTAAACAACCCTCGTAGAAAATATGGTAGAAATGTCCCACTGCTACTTGATTAGCGTAGTCCATATCTGCATGCATCAGTCACAATTTGCTCAATTACGTTATGGGCAAAACGTTATTACTGCACCCAGCACCATGTTTTTGATAAAAAAAATCAATTCATTCCATCAATTTCTATTTTGCCAATGTCATCCTTGATTAACCTTAATTATTGACAAATTAGTCCATGGTACTCCATATAATATGATTTAGATGTCGTTTTAACTATATGAACAAACAAGGAGGAAACTAACATATTCATCTCTCTAACACCTCCACCATTAGGCAATTAAGATTATTCTTTAGAAAAGCCAAAATGACAAATATTTGCAAACTAATGCTATGTTGCCAAAACATCAGGTAAATTATACTTAAGGGACTATTTATTAGCAAACTTTGATAACCATTGCTAGTACATTTTTTAGAACTAATCACTGACAGTACCCACTCGGTAATATTGATAATATTTTTTGCCTTTTAGTATCTCCAAGATTATATTTAATATTTACATAACAATATATTTGTAAAATATATAATAAAAATTATGACATGTATTATAATCATATATAATCAATGAAAACATCTCTAAAAGGATATTATTATTTGAATATTAAAAAAGTTACATGCTTTTAGTACCAATAATTTGTAACCAGACGGAGTATTATTGATTTTTTTTAAATAATATTTTTTAATAAAAAATTACAGAAATAATATGTCAAATTAAAAAATTACAAATTTACACTCCTGTCGCCATTTCAATTGGCGACAGGTCTCTGTCGCCAATTGAAATGGCGACAGAGACTCTATCATCAATGGTTATAGAGAGCTGTCGCCAACGATCGTAACTCTCTGTTGCCATTTCAATTGGCGACAGAGACCTGTCACCAATTTTTGTAAAATTTTAATTCGATATATTATTTCAGTAAATTGTTTTTAAAAAATATTATTAAAAAAATAATTCGTATTAGTTTACTCTGAGCCGCATAGATGTTGAGGTCCAAGTCACAAAATCTTCATCTAATCAAAGATTATGAATTTTTCAGTAAAGTTGCTTTGATTAGTAGTGGAAATAAACTTTTCACTTTAAGCAGATCATGACGAAGTTTCGTTGGATGTAATATATCTATGCCAGGTGGGAAGGCCTTTTAAGTAAAGTAGATTAGGATTAATACAGCCTGTTGGGTTCATAATTCATGGTTGTGTTACATGGAAAGTAATGCGTTAATAACTAAGTTGGAATCGATAACTACAACATACAATTCTTCATTTATTTTCATTATTTTTAATTTTAGATTCAATAAATACATAACATTTTTCCGTGCTCCAATTGAAACGTTTGGGACTGAACTTTATTCAGATCTATATTGACTTTTTCACATTTTTAGTGTTAATAATGAAGAAATATCTATAACACCTTGAATTGTGTTTTTTAGGTCAACATTCAAATTTGCATTAATCCTTTTCCTACCTTTCATTGAAGTCAAGAATTCATCATCAGGAACGAAGATCTTCTCAAGAACTTGTCCTGAGAGTTTTTCCCATCTAGAAATCAACTCATTTTGAGAAAGGATGTTTTCTTGTGGTCTTAGGTATATTGTCTTGTTCAAGGTCCGAGGATCATCAATGGACTTGATTGTGTAAGTTCCAATATCATGCTCATCCACAAATATCGCTGCATATACCATTAGAGCACTATCATCAGAAGTGGAAAAATGTAAGTTTCAATAAATGTATTATGTTTGTTCTAGAAAATGTATTACATTGATATGTTATTTTGGAGTAAATATGCATTCAACTTTCTCTTACTATTCATAATTAAATTTGGGAAAAATGAAAATAAAATGTTGCAGGTTCAAAAATGAAGCACTTACTGGGGAATACCCTGTTTTCTTGAGGGGAAAAAATGAAGATAGTAGTTATGAAAAATATCCCAAGGATGAAAAACTTTATATAGTAGTTATAGAAAAATACCCGAAAGTTGAATTTTTTTAAATCTAAATAAATATTTTTAGGATAGCACCAAATCTACTCAATATTTCCAAAGATGACACTAATTTATCTGTAAAGCTATGCAGTGAGCATTCAGTTATAATTTTAGGAGGTAAACAAAATTAATTTCTTTCTTTTTTTTATTGGGTACAAAGACACACAACATAGGCTCCCACACACACCACACAAACACACACGCGTGTTTGTTCTATACATGTTAGGAGTTTTGTGAACGCACACATGTGTATGTACCCTGTTCTAATTGTTCTAATTTTATTTAAATGGTGAGGCTCGCGGTTGATCCAAAGATCTAACACGCGACCTGGTCTCGAGCGCACCGGCTTAAGACCAAACGAGCTAGCGCTCGTCCTCAATTAATATCTTTCTTTGAAACAAGTTGATTCTTCCAAGTTAAATTTATGTTAGACTCCAAGATAAATATACAACTCGGAAAAACAATACAGCTAATGTTTACCTTTGACGTTTCCATCCCCGTATATGTGAACTTTCTCTTTGGGCGGGAGAAGGGTACCCATTTGACAGAGGTTAGGACAAAAGTAAGCAGCAAAACAATTAGCAGAAACATAGGTGTGGGGAATATTTGCTTCTTCTATCGCCTTTCTTATCTCCATCTTCTCATCAAATGTAACCCTTCCTGGTTCAAGAGCATGCGCCATCCTCCCTGGGTCCATACCGAATTCTGATGGTAGGAAACGCTGCAATCAACGTTGTAAAATTGTTATTATTCGTAGCATTTTAGGGTTTATATTCTTGTCCATCAATTTTACTGTCAAAAATATGGTAAAATGTTGTCGAATATCTACAATTCTGTAAAAAAAAGACAAAATTTCAGAGAACATTTATTTATATATTCATGAGTATGCAAGTATTTTATGATCATGTTTTTGGCAATAATTTTGATTTATTCTCCTTCTTGCTTAATGAATTAGCAAGAATTCGCAAAGCTCTCCTCTTCTTAAAAAAATAGTGGAAAATAAATAAAAGAAGAACTCGAAAAGAACTACCATTTGTTTAATAAACAGACCCCAGCCAACCAAAAAACTCAGTTGGAATTGTGCTGAGGTAAGCACACAAGAAGAGAGTAGGCACGTGAATACTTGACACAACCTTGGACATTAACTTGCAGCTGAAATCTATTTATGTAAAAGTTTAATTCAGTACATGCTTGAGTTAACAAACCTTGATGTTTCCGGCTTCTTTGATAGCCTCCACCAGCTTGAGCTGCAGCAGGAGGTTGTGGCTTCGCATGTGAACCCCAGACATGGCCGACACGACCACGTCCACCTGCCTCACCGCGGCCACGAGGCTCCGGTGGTCGTTGAGCGATGCCTCGACGAGGTGGGCTCCCTCCGCCTTGAACGACAGCAGCATCTGGAGCTTTTCGATGTCGAGGCCGATCTCCGGCCGCAGCAGGACGTAGGTCGGGTGGCCATGAGCCAAGCTTGCCTTCACGATCCTTCGGCCGATGTAGCCTGTGCCACCTACTATAAGAACCCTGCTCTTCTCCATGCCTAGCACAACGATGACTAACTTCAGCTTCTATGGGTTGCAGAGTAGTCCAATTAACGCGCTAGGGAAGGCCGTGCAGCTTCGCTAGTCCCAAGGTCACCAACAGTCACTGTGGAATCCATCAGCTTTCGTCGCTTTCTTTTTTTTTTTAAAGGACACAATGACACACACTTACACCTTACGCGTGTAAGTCCCATTAAATACAAACATGTGTACCTATTTTAATTTGGTTAGCATCCGTATTAAATCTGAGATTCCAACATGGGCAGACAGCACCGCACATGGCGTGCTCACCAACTGAGCTTCCAACCGAAGTTCAGTCCTCCGTCGCTTTCTTATTTGATTCGACAGGATCACACGCAAGGATTCAAATTTTATTTTCGGTAAAATACCGTCTAAAACCGGAATTCAAAATTTTGGTGAAATTCGGATATTTCGGATAAATCTCGTTTGAAATTCAAAAATCAAAATTCAAATCCGGTTCATTTTCTACCGAGAAAAAACGAAATTCGCCGAAAAATACCGAAATTTCGGTCTTTTTGCAGCGAAAAAAGTGGGTCAAACGATGTCAGAAAATTTTGAAATTTTTTTTTAGAGACCTGACACATTGATGATATTGCCATAAAAATTTCAGATTATTCTGAAGTCTGTGAAATTTTTAAAAATTCAAACATTGCTACTGTCCTGATAAAACGCTGACTCGTAATTTTGAACCGAATGCAAAATGGTTCAAACCACGTTATAAAACTTTGAATTTTTTTTTGCATGGTTACGATGCATAACTAATATTCTCATAAAATTTTCAGATGATGATCAAGCTTCATAAATTTTTAAAAATTCGAACAGTACTATTGCCTGTTAAAAGGCTTTCCCGCAAACTTGAACAAAATGAAAAATTATCTAAACCACGTTAAAAAAATTTTGTGGATGGTCCTGATGTAACATTAGTATTTCTGTAAAAGTTTTAGATGACGATCATTCATAAATAATTTTTGAAAATTCAGACAGTGCTACGTCCTCCTCATAAAAGTCTGATGATCAATACATAGATTTGATTTAGCAATAAAAAAAGGATTAAATTTTTTTAAAATTTTACATAAGGGTGATATGGAAATGATTAATATCTCACAAAAATTTTGAATCATGATCACACTCAAGTGAATTTATAAAATTCTTGCAAGGCACAATACCATTTAGGTTCTTTCTCTTTTTTATTTTTGAAATATAATATAACAAACGAAGTTCAATGCTTATATAGATTTGATTGACCAAGCAAAAAAAATTAAATTTTTTGAAAAATTTATATAATGGTACTGAGTCAATTATTAATCTCTCAAAAAAATTTAGATCATAATCACACACTAGAAAATTTATAAAATTCTGACAATATAACTGTCCCAATTATGTTCATTATGTTTTTGATTTTTTAAAGATAACAAATAAAGTTAAATTATTTTGAAATTTTTTATGTATGATCCTAAACTACTAAATATAGTACCATAAAATTTTCAGCTCATTATCAGGCATATACAATTTTATAAACATCTGAAAGTGTTTCTGCCAAAAATTTAACCAACATAAATTTTCACAGGAGATGACTTTACTAAGGGTTATTGGATCAAATCCGGTCAAATCCGGCCCTAAAAGTTTCAAAATCGGCAAAAAATACGAAATTTGGCGAAATTTCGTCCAGAAAAACCGAAATTTTGGGTTACGGAAACAATTTCAAATTTTTTTTTAAAAAAAATTTGGTCGGTAATTTAGATTTCGAGGTGGTCCGAAATCCGAAATTTCGGCATGATTTCGTCAAAATTCGGTAAGATTTGGAACCTGATCACACGATCATTATCATCTGAAGCTTTCTTATTTGATTCGACACGATCGTTATCATTTGATGTGGGCTAAAGAATAACGTAGAAGAAAATTAGTACCTTTATTTTTAAGAAGAATCTAAATGTTGTGAGTTGTGACCACTGACCAACCTTGATATCTTGTCTAGGATGCAGGATTGGACTGCAAACCCGGCCGGGCATCAATTTTAGCCTTCTGCCTAGCTGACCTCATGCATCGAGCTTCGATGATGCACCTTTGAACGACGGGACGGAGAAGAGGCGTGTAAGGAAACCACTGGTTATTATATCAGAAGATATATAGGTGTGATCAGGTTAATAAAATCGATTCCGAAAAAATCAGACGAAATTTGAATTTCGAAAATTGAAAATATCGAGCCGAAAATTGGTCGACAATCATAAAAAATCGTAGAGCTTTAAAATCAAAATTTTTGAAAAGAAAAATATAAAATCGACTGTTTTCATGGAAAATTGGTCGATTTCCGTGGAAAATCGACATACGAGTTGAACTTTTTGGCGAACGTATTTTTGAGCGATTTTCACTGATTTTGGCCCGGTTTACGTCGTATAAATTTTTTTTGAATTGGACCGGTACGACCGAAAATCACGATTTTTGTCAATTTTCGTTAATTTTGCGAACCCTGGGTGTGGCACTTAAAATAGTATATTCTCGTACTAGTTTATACTAATATATTATTTTGTATTTAATATAATAATATATATTTAACTATATGTATAATAAATTTCACTTATAATATTACTCAAATACATAGTAGCACCATCAAATATAACATGTAATTCAAATAACGATATTATCAATTCTACCGGTATAATTGATATTGTATGGTATCAAAATCGGTATGATCGGTATTGTCCGGTATCGAGACCGGTATGATGGATAGAACTAGTTTGTACCGTTTTAGGTGATGAAATAGTGCATACCAGCTTTGCCGGCTTGTACAACAAGTAGTGTCCTGGGTGGGATTAGGCCAGTCAAAGAGCCGAGCTCGGTAAAAGCTCGAGCCAAACTCGATCGAGCTTGATTTGAGGTTCGAGTCTAGAGCTAGACTAAAGCTCGACTCAAATAAGTATGATAAGAGTTAACATATAGTAATATTTAACAAGTAATTTATAAATTTATCAGACTTGCAAGCTATTCGAACTTCACTTGACAAAGGTTGCAAACTCGAGATCGACTTGTTTAGAGCTCAAATGAGCTCGAGTCAAGCCTAGAGTCGACTGATCTCGAGCTTTCAAGCTTTTTTAGAGACCTAGGTGGGATGCCTCATCACTTGTGGCTGCAGTAAAAAGTTATAAAATTATAATGTTTATGTCGACTTTTGTAGTCGGCAATGAATTTATGGGGTAGGCGCCCGATCTCAAACTCGAAGGTCACACAAGACAAGGGATTTAGACAGGTTCAGACTCTCGCGGAGGAGATAATACCCTAATCCTGTGTGCTGGGATTATGCAGATTTCTTGGACCTAAGATTGCTCAAAGCGCTATGTGCTCGGGCGTCTGAGATGTTTTATGCTCGTGGCTTGATGCCCATGTTGTTGCCCCCTCTCCCTTATATAGTGGGGTGAGGCGGCTTACAGAGTCCCAATCGGTTAAGAGATTCCGATCGGTTACAAGATTCTAGTCGGTTATAGGACAGAGTTTACATCTTTATTCTATCCTTCTAACGACTCGGATTACAACTGTATCTATCATATATAAATATAAATTCAACTTTCCTTTAGGGCATATCCCTTTCCGTACGGTTATGAAGCCTGACGTGGAGAGTATCCTCTGGGCCTTCATCTTGGGCCTGTCCTGAGGACCCCCTGGAACCTATATTCCACAGCAGCCCTCGAGTGCTTCATGATCCGACTGCTTTACTCAGGGCTCCCTGCCTGAAATCCCGACTGGTTTCCTTATCCAATCGAAAAATCTTCTTTTTACAATAGGTGAATTATGAAGAACTCGATCATAAATTCCATCCTTTGCTTTTCTCAAGTGCAAATCTTTTACCGGGCAGATTTTATTGCGAGCAGCCTCACGGACTTCTTATCCCATCACCAACGTGGATTTGATACTTTTCCCGCCCGAAGTCTTTAATTTTCATCGTTTTGACAGTCATTTGGCTATCTTCGAGGTCGCCTCGTTTTCCTGTGCCAACTTGTTCAGTCGAAAAAAAAACTCTTCGTCTTCTGAAGTCGCATTAACACCAAATCTCTTCAGCTTTCGACGCTTAATATCCCGGCGCTTGCTTCGATTTCGTCTGAATTGACTATAAAAAGGCGCTCCAATGCTTGGAAATGTGTCTCTTGCTTTCTATCTTCCATCTTTTTGCTTTTAGCTTAAACCTTCATCATGCCACGGTGGTATCATCAAGCGAAGGCGGACCCCAAGCTAGTCAAGCGTTGGGAGGAGTTTGATCGAGCCTTCGAAGCGCTGCTGGAGGAAGAGGCGAAGCTGCGTGACCGCGAGGCAATTAACACTCTCCTCGAGGTTGTGCCCGTCCTTAGCAAGGCTAGGGAACCCCTTGTCGAGATGCTGGGCCAGGTGCGCCGCAGGGAAGCATAATCCTCCTTTCGGCTGTGGATTGGACCCGTTATACGGCGTCCTGGGTTTTGTCCGCTGCGAGACGTAGTTTAGGGTCAACACGAAGTTCGTCTGACTCTGCGTAGTCCCAAGTCGTGCGGCTTTCATCGCCGTCTCAAGGTTAGACGACGTTCAACTCAGACTTTCGACGGACGTAGCTTAGCGCCAATTCGGAGTGTATCGTGGGCCTGGCCAAGTGGTCCTGTGTCCGGCTGCTGCAAAACATAGTCCGTAATTCAGTTTGTGTCATGTCGAGGTTCTTCTTGGCTCATGGCCAAAGGATACCCATGTCCTAAGAATACGGCCAGGCTCTCTTTAGAGCGTATCATGATTTCATATGGCTCTTGGCCGAGTGATATCTTTTCCCGACTGATATCGGAAGCGGCTTAGGCTCTCTTGGAGCGTATCACGTTTAGACGACTCATGGCCGAGTGATACCCTTTCCCGACTGATGTCAGGTTCAGCTTAGGCTCTCTTGGAGCATATTACTTTTGACGGCTCTTGGCCGAGTGATACCCTTTCCCGACTGATGTCGGACCCGGCTTAAGCTCTCTTGGAGCGTATCACATTTAGATCCGAAGGGCGTCTGTACTTGTTTAAAACGACGCACAGCATTCTCGACCCTCGTGGAGCATGGTCATGGATCTGTGCCCGTTTGGGCTCAATCCTGCGGTACATGATTCCGTCATGCGGTAACCACCCGAAGGCCCAACGTGGGGCGTACCGCAAGAAGATAAGTTTTTATTCAAGTTGGAAACTTTCCACATCCCGTTCAATACGGTAAGTGGGATCCAAGCCGGTCAAATCATGTCAAACCCCGTAAGTCGAGGCGACAGGCCTGCAAATCATTTATGAGGAATCTGAAAGGGTGAGACGTTTTGCAGCCTTTTCCCGCCGATTCGGCAGAGACCTTATTGTTCTCTCTTTTAAAACTAGGTCGTCCGACGCCCGACAGTTCATCTTTCCGCCGAGCTTTTTCTCCTTTCACCTTCTCGCCTCCCTGAACTCTCCGCCACCAAGGTTAACGTTCGCTGTTCTTGCCTTCTCGAGTCGCTATCAATCTTTCTGCAAGAATGTCTTCCTCTACTCCTTCTCCGCCTTCACCACAAGTTTGGACGACCTCGACAACAACCGAGGAGAAGCTGAAATCCATGGTAGATGACGGGATCTTGCCAGATTTGGCCCTGATCTCCTCACGCCCGGCCGCCGGTGAATCCGTCCCGACTCCTCGCTCCGAGGAGGTGGTGGTCTTCGAATTCTTTTTCCACCACGGCTTGGTCTTTCGATCAATTCTTTCCTTCGCGGCCTTCTTTTCTTTTATGAAATCGAATTGGTGAATCTAAAACCCCAATTCTATCCTTCAAATTTCCCTCTTTGTCCACCTTTGTGAAGCTTTTCTGGGCATTAGCCCCCATTTCGACCTATTTCGTTACCTTTATCTCCTAAAGCCCTATCCCTCCAAAAATGACCCCAAGGTTATCGGGGGCGCTGGATTCCAGCTACGGGAAGGGCTAAAGAAGGATTACTTTGCCATTCCTGTCAAGACCTCCAACAAGGGCTGGCATAGGGAATGGTTTTACTGTGCCAACCTCGAGTCATCTTTGCCTCCGTTCACTGGGCGCCGTCCCAAAATGTCTATTTCCTGGGGTTCTACTCCTGATTCTTCCGACATGGATCAAGTGTCTGAACTCTTGGCATTGATCGGAAAGCTGAAGGATAGCGGGCTTACAGGAGTGGGTTTGGCCCTCCACTTCATCGCCCGCCGGGTCCAGCCCCAGAAGGAGCGAGTTCATCTGGGATTAAACATAGGGGAAAAATGACCCGACCCGGGAACGGCCCGACGACTTGCCAAGGGAGAAGTTATGCACCAGGGCTGGAGAACTCTTTATCCCGAGCGTCGACATATTATCTGTCAAGTGCCCGAAATCCTTCAACATCTCACGCCCCCCTCCTGCGGTAGGCAAATTTTATTGGGAATTTTACGTTTCCTTGTTCTCTGAAGTTTTGCTAACTCTTGACTTTCATCTTCAGGATCGCATCGCGTTCTTAAGTGTTCCTCCCCTTCCGGAAATGCCTCCTCGCCCAAGCTGTTCTCCGAAGCGCCGGGCGCGGTCTCCAGCAGGGAGCCTCGCTGTGAAAAAGGGGAAGAAAATATTGTTCGATGACCTCGTGGCCCCCCGATGCCCGGTCGGCGGTCCCAAAATCCAAGATCCATCCGCGCGAGCTCCAGCGCCTTCTGCTCCTCTTGCTGGTGAGCCAATGGCTCCGACGCGTCCCGAACCGAAGGACTCGGGTTTTCAAGAGAAGCCCGGGGCACAAGTCGGCGGTGGTCGGAGTGGTTCTTCCGGGGGTGGGCCAGCTATTCGCAAGAAGCCCCTGATAAAAATGAGGAAGTCCAACAGGTCTGTTACTCTGTTGACTCCTTTATTCTTCGGTCTTGCTGACGATTCTTCTTCACAGGAACCCTTCGCTCGATACGCTCGTCGGGTCTCTGCCCGGGGGCCCTGCTAAGGTTGGACCCACCGGAATTCATACTTCGACAGGGGAAACTACTTCTGAGGGTGCCGAAGTGACTCCTAGTCCTTCGGTGCCGTCTCCTGCCGCTTTGCCCCCGCAATGCATCCGTTGCTCTAAGCCGGCCTCTGCTCGTCCCCTGAGGTTGAAGAGATTCACCGAGTCCCGCCAGCCCCTGCTCGCCCCCGGCTAATAACAGATACCGTCTTTGCCGATGACGAGGGTTTGAAACTTTTGGATGACCCGGAGGAGGAGCAAAAAGAGAGGGACGATTTTTTCATCCATGCCAAGGCTTGTGCGCATGCCGCCCAGGTGAGCATTCCTCCAAGACCGTTGTGTCCTCCTTCGCCCCTTACGCCACGCGTTTACCTTTTGCTATGATGATTATAGAAAATAGGGGAGTGCTTTGAGCGAAAGTCCGAGTACCTTCAAAGGATGCTCCCTGAAATCCGGACACGCCAGGAGTATCTGGCCGACCTAGAACGCATCAAAGCCGAGTATGCGGCCGAGCTGTGATCCCTTCGGTCCGAGCTCCAGACATCGCGAACGGAACAAAACGCTCTGCGCCAGGAGAATCTGGATATCACCGGCTCCCTCCGAGGTAGCTATCTCTTGGGTTGTTTCATGTTTTTTGCTTAGTCGACTATCTTGCCGATCTCTTGTGTTTGCTTCAGCTCGGGACTCGGCTTTCGCGAAGCTCGAAGGAAAACTTAAAGCCGCGGAGGATTCCCGAGCGAAGCTGGAGAAGTATTTTAAAGGTGTAGCTGTCAACTAGTCTTTGCTTGATCCTTTACTATCCGTCTCTAATGCTTTGCCTTGCAGATTATAAGGTCAAAACTCAGGCGCAGTACACCATCTTCGGCGAGAGAGTTAAAGCTCTCGAAGCTTCTGTACAGCTCGGGGCCTTCTAGCCCCTGCTGAGTTCGCTTCATCCGGATGGCGAGAGGCCACTCAGCGAGGTGAAGTCGTCGTCCGGCTAAAGGAAGCCACAGGGGCCCTCAAGAACTCTTTGAAGGAAGCAATGCCAACGGTGCCAGCCAGACCCTGGCGATCACCAAGTCCCTCTATCCCCGAGTGGATCTTGAGGCCCTTAGGGAAGGCTACGCTCGCGATGTTGACGAAGGTCGGGCTGCCGAGCTTTGGGAGGAAGTCAGGGATACTTCTTTGTCGATTGTAGAGACTCTTGACCTTTAAAGGCATAAAAAGTGTTTCCTGTTTCTCCTTCATGAAAGTATACATCTTCGAGTGGTTTGACCGGTGACCTTTGTTCATCTGACTCTAGCCCCCAGGCTCTGGGATATGATTCATGGATCTTGTCCCTGAGTCTTAACATAAGAGCGAAGCACTCGAATTCATGATTATAAAGAGGTTATATGAAAACGACTTTTTCAATCGAACTTTTATTCACAAAGGAAAAAAGAAGTACAAAAACTTAAGTGAAAAAGCGACGTAGCTGTTCTATATTCCAAGTATTGCTGATTGTCGATCCATCTTCTCGCTTAAGTTTATAAGCTCTGGGACGAATTATTTCATCGATGATGTAAGGGCCCTCCCAACTTGGGGAGAGTTTATGTTCGCTTTTTTGATTCCTCCTTAGGACTAGATCTCCTTTGGAGAACGCGCGGCTCTTTACATTGCGCCCATGATAACGTCGTAAGCCTTGGAGGTATTTCGTCGAATGAATTGTTGCGATATCCCTGGCTTCTTCTAGTCTGTCGAAGTCTTCTAGCCGGCTGTCTTCTGAAGCGATCTCTTCATAACTCCGAACCCGCGGGGATCCGAATTCTAACTCGGTTGGTAAGACCGCTTCTGTGCCATATACCAGAAAGAAAGGTGACTGCCCGGTTGCTCTGCTGGGGGTAGTTCGTAGCCCCCATAGTACTGAAGGCAGTTTTTTGACCCACCGAGTAGCATATGGTTGGAGTCGATCGAAAATTCTTGCTTTTATGCCTTGGAGCACCATGCCATTAGCTCGCTCAACCTGTCCATTACTTCGGGGGTGCGCGACTGATGCAAAGCAAATTTTTATGCCCAGCTCCTCACACCAATCTTGAAATACTTCGCCTCTGAACTGAGTGCCATTATCCGTAATGATTCAGTTGGGCACGCCAAATCTAACCACGATCTCGTGAAAGAATTCTCTGGCCTTTGCCGCCGTAATGGTGGCGACTGGTTTGGCCTCAAAACATTTGGTGAATTTATCAATGGCAACGAAGAGATGAGTATAGCCTCCTTGAGCCTTTTTCAAAGGTCCCACCATGTCGAGCCCCCAGACAGCAAATGGCCATGTAATCGGGATAGTCTGTAATTCTGCGCTGGCTTGTTCATTTGACGTGCGAAAAACTGACATCCTTCGCATGTCCGGACGATGTCCTCCGCATCTGTGATGGCAGTCAGCCAAAAGAACCCTTGGCGATAGGCTTTTCCGACCAGGTCAATGGCGCGCATGGTTCCCACAAATTCCAGTGGATTTCTTTGAGCGGTCTTTCCTTTTGTTCCGATATGCATCGTCGCAGTATGCGAGAGGAGCTTTTACGATAAAGCTCCTTTCCAACGACTACATAACTCTTGCTTCGGCGCATGATCCGCTCTGCTTGGACGCGATACTCAGGTAGCTTGTCTTCTGTCAGGTAGTCCAGGTATGGAGATGTCCAATCTGGGGTAATAATCAAGACCTCTGCCTCTTCCCCTTTTTCTACTGGATAGTCTGCTTTTGGCCGAGCGCTAATCGTAGGTTTATGAATTTCTTCTACAAATATTCCCACGGGTACCTTGGACCGGTAGGATCCCATCTTCGCCAATTCGTCAGCTGCTTCGTTGTCCCGTCGAAGCACGTGAACGAGCTCGAGTCCATCAAAGTTGCTTTCTAGCTTGCGCACTTCTTGGCAATATGCTGCCATGTTGTCCTCGATGCAAGACCATTCCTTCTGCACTTGATTGACCACGAGCATTGAATCTCCATGAACCGCCCGATCGTCGAATGCCGAGAGATATGGCGATCTGGTCCGTGAATGAGTGCCTCATACTCGGCGGCGTTGTTGGATGCAGGGAAAAATATTTGGAGGACATACCTCAATCTTTCTCCACTTGGTGATATGAGCACTATACCACCTCCGCGCGAGAGCATGAGGGAACCGTCAAAGTACATCGTCAATACTGAGATCTTTAGTAATCGCGGATGCTGCAATTACATCCACTCGGTAGTAAAGTCACGAGTGCTTGGGATTTGATGGCCGTCGGGGCTTGAATTGAATGTCAAAAGCCCCGAGTTCAACTGCCCATTTGGCAATTCTCCCAGCGGCCTCTTGGTTGTGAAGTATGTCTCCGATCGGGAAGGAGGTGACTACCGAAATGACATGCTCTTGGAAGTAGTGTTTAAGCTTGCGAGATGTAAGGAGTATGGCATATAGTAGCTTCTGCACTTGTGGATACTGTACCTTGGATTCACTTAGGACTTCACTGACGAAGTATACCGGGTGCTGGACTCTGTGCACCTGAGCCGTTTCCTCCCTCTCTACGATGATCACAGCGCTGGCTACATGTGCCGTTGCCGCGATATAAAGCAATAGGGGTACTTCTAGCATTGGCGAGACTAACACAAGAGGTATCGTTAGGAAGGTCTTTAGATCTTCAAGTGCTTGTTGCGCTTCCGACGTCCACTGGAACTTATCTTGTTTCTTGAGTAGTTTGAAGAAAGGCATACCTCGCATACCCGGTCGGGAGATGAACCTGCTTAGAGCGGCCATACACCCTGTAAGCTTCGGGCGCCTTTTGGCTAGTTGGTGGTTCCATATTTGATATGGCCTTGACTTTCTCGGGTTGGCTTCCATGCCTCGTTGTGACCACGATGAATCCGGCGCGTTTTCGAAGATACTCCGAAGACACACTTCTCAGGATTCAGCTTCATGTTGAAAGCTCTTAAACTTTCGAAAGTCTCGGCTAAGTTGATGATAAGATCTTTCCTTTCTCGAGTTTTTACGACAACGTCATCCACATACGCCTCCACTTGCGCCCGAGCTGGGCGTGAAAACACCGCTGTATCGCACGCTGATAAGTCGCGCCAGCGTTTTTTAGCCCGAATGCCATCGTGGTGTAACAGTAAGCTCCAAAAGGCATGATGAACGAGGTCTTGATATGATCTTCCTCCTTTAGGCGAATCTGGTGATAGCCCGAATATGCGTCAAGAAAACTCAAAATTTCACAACCCGCGGTCGAGTCAACCACCTGATCGATTTGAAGAGGAACGCGGTATGCTACGCTAGCACAAAAAAAAATCTACCGTGTAACCAGAAAGCTACTCGCAAGAAGGGGATCATAGATAAGATTACCACTAGACGCGCAGTTGCGGAATCCTTCGCGCGTCGATATAGTGGATCGTCCTCGCCGCAGTCGTTGCGTCGATGTAGTGGATCGTCCTCGCCTTGCCGTGGATCGTCCTCCCACGCCGCAGTCGCAGCGGCGTCACCGATGAGTCCACACGTCCGAGATGGAACGCCGCGTCGTGTGCAAGCACACGGTCGCTCGGCAAGGGCGTGAGAGGAGTAGGCTAGGGTTTGAGTGAATCACTCCTAAACCGTGGGAAAGCACACCTGCGCCTCCCTCCTCCCCTCCTTATATAGCCACGAGATGAAACCCTAAACTAGGGCCCATCGTGCTAAGCCCACGAGGTTCATTAATTACGGATCCAATCCAAATTAATGCGTCCCAGCCCATTAAGTGTGTGACCTGCAGGTTCACGTGCGTTTGGGCGTGGATTCGAAAACTCCTTTTCAATCCAATAGTTGGTAGTGGCTTCTTGCAAAGTATGCCAACTCCCAAACATACTATGATCAAATCGGACGTAACCTATCAAAAGTACTCATGTAATAATCCCTTTGCCAAGTATATGAAGATTGATCTCAAGGCGAAGCATGTCATCCTTTGATGATTCAATCCATCTCTCGTATCCGTGATATATTAATAAGTTGTGATTGACTCCTCAATCACGGCATGGCCATGCACTTCCTTAATCATATCACACGAGTGGCCTTGTCATATATCTCCGTTTCATTGGAGTGGCAAATTCTATCTTAACTGCTCACTTCCCTCTGCACGTTTCATAGTAAACATGAAAGCTACCTTTATAACTATCCGGTTAGGAAGTAGTGTTTGATAGCCCCAAGGAAAACTATTACACATGTAGGGAATATGACAATCTCAGTCTAAGGATCATACATCTACTAGGTATGAGATACACGATGACACATAAGAATGAAACATTCTCGCAGTGTCCCATTGCGGGTCTATCTAACCCATGTTCTTCAACATGCGTCCACAATGTATTGATGATATCTCCATATCCCATGATCTATGAAGCATGATCATCGATCACTACATGTGCTGATCTATTCATCGTTGTCCTATACGATGATATCCGATCAGAGATATTTATCGAATTACATCATTAAGTAAAGAGCTTCATAAGCAAGTCACATACTTGTTGATCAATACAATGATATACATTCATTGGACCAATAATCATATTATTATTCATAAACATAGTCATGTTACAATCATTTAAATGATTGCCTCAAGAGCATAACACTAACACGATTCGGGGCAGCCCAAAGGGGTCCTTCGGGCACGCCTTGTTGAGATCAGTATAATCAACGCACATGCGCCAAGTTTTATTCTTCTTTTGATCTAATACAGGATTCGCTAACCAATCCGGATGATACACTTCTTTAATAAAACCTGCGGCTAGGAGTTTCATGATTTCCTGTTTTATGGCATCCCGACAATCCGGAGCGAACCGCCGAAGCCTTTGTTTGACGGGTTTTGACTTCTCATCAACATGGAGAGAGTGCTCGATCACCTCCCTTAGTACACTTGGCATATCTGATGGTTTTTAGGCAAAAATGTCCTTGTTAGCTTGGAGGAAGGTGACGAGCGCGCTTTCCTATTTGTCCTCGAGCCCTGTCCCGATCACGGTTGTTTTAGACGTGTCAGACGGGTCAAGAATGATCCTTTTGGTTCCCTCGCCAGGCTTAATTCCCGAGGTGGCCTGCTTTTTTGACGGTACTTCTCCTTCATCTTGGAGCGTGGCAGCCTCAGCCTAGATGTTTTTTGCCTGGGTACCTGCTTCCTGCAATTCGGCAAGTTCATGATTCTCCCGGTCGCATTGCGATGATTACTTGATGTCGACACGTAGTGCGATGACTCCTTTGGGTCCCGGCATCTTCAACACCGAGTAGGTGTAATGAGGTATGACCATGAATCTAGCTAGACCAGGCCTTCCCAAGATGGCATGATACGCCGTCTCGAAATTGGCTACCTCAAAATTGATGAATTCGGTCCGAAAATTATCTTTGGTTCCGAACGTAATGGGTAAAGAAATCTGTCCGAGGGGGAACGAGGACGCCACGGGGATTACTCCGTGGAAAGGTTGGGTGCTTGGCCTCAGCTCGGAACGGGGGATGCTCATGTCGTCGAAAGTCCTGGCGAACAGGACGTTGAGCCCACTTCCGCCATCGATCAGAACCCTCTTGAGCTTCACGCTGCGCTGGCCGGTCAAGTGCGAGGAAACTTACCGGATGTGGGACCCGGCTGGGGTGATCTCTACGGTCAAAGGTGATCGGGACCTCGGACCATTTTAGATATTGAGGAGTCGCCGGTTCCATCTGCGTTGATTTCCGGCGGTAAGTTTTGCTTCGCTTGGACTCGTATCGATTGAGCCCCGTAGATGTAGTTCGGTTCTGCTCGGGCTCCGGAAATCTTCTTCATCAGGAGCTCCTTCTTCTTTGCGAGCAACTTCGCCTTAGGTGGGGCTGGTTGCCATTGACTTTCAGCATAACGCGGCAGAGTGAAGCAGTCCTTGGCCGCATGTTTTCCCTTGGGGTGGAAAGGACAGATCGCTTCCATGACGGTGTTGTGGTCGGGTGCCTCTCTCCGAGCGGCTCGGGGCCGATTATGCTCGGCTACCGCGACCAGCTCCTCGCCCTTGCGCTTCCTATCCTTGTGTTTAGAGGACTCGGGCTTATCGCCCTTGCTCTTTTGTGGGGGATGATCTTCTTATCGCTCGGCCAGAGCATCTGAAGCCGTGGCGTAGCGGTCGGCTAATGCAAATATTTCTTTTACGGAGGTCGGGGGCTTCCTGGACATTTTTTTAATAAGATCAGGATCGCTTACCCCTTTCTGGAAGGCCGCCAAAACCACCGCCTCTGACACGTCTCTGACGGTGTTCTTCTTCTGCATGAAGCTCCGGATGAAGTCTCTCAACGTTTCATCCTTCTTTTGGTGCAGTTGATACAGGTCCCACGGAGTACCGGGCCTCTCATAGGTTCTCTGAAAGTTGGCGATGAATTGCTCGCACAGGTTACTCCAGGAGTCTACCGAGTTGGCAGGGAGGCCCGTGAGCCATGCTTGTGTCGAGGGGCTGAGATTGACCGGCAAATAGTTCGCCATGACGGTCTAATTTCCCCCTGCGGCCTTGACTGCCAGGGCATAGACCTGCAACCAAGCTTCTGGGTCTCGTTGCCCGTCGAACTTTACAATGCCTTTGGGGTTGAACCCCTCGGGCCAAACCACTCGGCCTTGGGGAGTAAACTTCGGATCCCATCGATGGATCTTTCATCTTGTAGGGGGCTCGGCGTGGCGATCTTCTAACTTGGTGATGACCGTTAAAATGTCGGGGTGAGGTTGGTAGCGGCGAGTCATTGACTTCGGCGTTCGTCGTCCTCCCCCGGCGATGATGAACTCGTGATCATCGCGGTCACCATACATTCGATCGTTCGCCCGATCGTGGCGATCTTGAACGCTTCGTAGTCGTCGCGGCGTCGTGTCTTTCTTCCTCGTTCCGTTCTCGTCGCTTTGGCCGTGATGTCTGGCGAAGGTCGCGATCAGGATCATCGAGTGTCTCGATGGCGGTGCATGGCGTCGATCGCCAGCGTTCGGCCGGTTGCGATCCATTGTTGGCGGCGAGTGGCTGCGTGGGGCGCGAGTGCGCCTCTCAACCGGCTTCTCGATTTTCTTTGGATAGCCGCCGCCGTCACCATGGCCTTGATGTGAGCCACAATTGGGGCGCGGGATGTCTCGATGCAATCATCGGGTCGGTAGCGTCGAGGCGTCTTGAGCGGCGGCGTTTTGCATCGGTGTGCGAAGACTGGTGATCTCCCAACTTAGATTGCAGGATGTCCTCCCGGACATTGCGACCCAAAGATCGGAGAGTCCGCGTTTGGACCTCCTTACCCTTACGTCGGCGATCTTCTTCCGTGACATCACGTTCTTCTTGATGGAGATCGGTCTTCTGTCTTTCAATTGAGAAAATGCCGCGAAAATCGCAGCCGCTCCTAATGGAGCCGACTGGTTTTCCAGGTAAGTCAGAGTAATGTACCTGAGATGGTTCGCCCTTGATTCTGCCAGATTGGATCTTGTTTTTATCCAGGTTGACAAGCTCTCCATGCATATTGGCGGCGAAATCCGAGCTTAGGCGGAAAGCTTGGCCGGAGATGAAGGTGGCGATAAATCCGCCGGTTGATGCCATCGAGTCTGTGGGAACAGATTGAAGTGCTTCCCCTACCTGGCGCGCCAACTATCGACTTTTGTAGTCGGCAATGAATTTATGGGGTAGGCGCCCGATCTCAAACTCGAAGGTCACAAGACAGGGGATTTAGACAGGTTCAGGCTCTCGCGGAGGAGATAATACCCTAATCCTGTGTGCTGGGATTATGCAGATTTCTTGGACCTAAGATTGCTCAAAGCGCTATATGCTCTGGGCGATACGAGATGTTTTATGCTCTGTGGCTTGATGCCTATGTTGTTGCCCGCCCTCTCCCTTATATAGTGGGGGTGAGGCGGCTTACAGAGTTCCAATCGGTTAAGAGATTCCTATCGGTTACAAGATTCTAGTCGGTTATAGGACAGAGTTTAAATCTTTATTCTATCCTTCTAACGACTCGGATTACAACTGTATCTATCATATATAAACATAAATTCAACTTTCCTTTAGGGTATATCCCTTTCCGTACGGTTATGAAGCCTGACGTGGAGAGTATCCTCTGGGCCTTCATCTTGGGCCTGTCCTGAGGACCCCCTGGAACATATATTCCACAGTTTATAAAAGTATTTTTCGTGACAAATTTACTCGTATCATTCTAGTGTAACACACAGCAACTCATGTATCTAGAATATTACCAAAATGAACTTGTTCGCTAAGATTAACACATTTTACCAACAATTTTGGCACTTCAGTAGGTACTTCTCATAGACACTAAACAACATTTGGGAATTAAGCACCAAATTGACTTGATTCCAGGTGCGTCCCTTCCAAACCAACCTTTATATTGCATCAATCCGGAGGAGGCAAAAGAGATTCAATGCCAAATACAAGAACTACCTGAGAAAAGTTATGTACGCGAAAGCTTGAGCCCTTATGTTGTTCCTATCATTCTCGTTTCTAAAAAGATGGTTTATGAAGAATGTGTGTTCATTGTCGTTTGATTAACAATATTACTATTCGATATCGTCATCTTATTTCTAGGTTAGATGATAATGCTTTATGTACTTAGTGGTGTTGTTGTAACGACCCCTATTTTTGCATAAAATGCGAAAATGAGAATCTCACGTGCATGCAGTACTAGTCTCATGATAAGTGGCTAATACGCACATTTACAACAATTGGAATCACAACCATACATAGTGATATTAAAGTGGAAGCTATTTATACAAAGTATTTTACAATTCAGAGTATATAAATATAGAACATAAGAAGCAAAGTCTTGTAGTGTGCCCATCCAACCTGCAGGCAACTCACAAGGCATAAATCCCTAGAAAGATCACATTATTGAAATTCCCGCAACTTGCAACGATAAATAACCTTCGGAGCCTCGCTTTATTTTCCACCTAAAACAATAGATTAAGCAAAGATCACATTATTGAAATTCCCGCAACTTGCAACGATAAATAACCTTCGGAGCCTCGCTTTATTTTCCACCTAAAATAATAGATTAAGCAAGGTTGAGTACTTTCGTACTCATCAAGACTTAAGGTGGTATTTGGAAATGCAGTAATGCAGGTTAAATCAAAGATAGCTTCTACGGTTAATTTGTAGAAAGAAATATTGAATTTGTAAATCAAGTTGTCATTTGCAAACGGAATTTGTAAGAGCAAATTTGACTGATAAGAAATAAGTAAAGCATAAGTAATACTCACAGTCCTTCGCGAGCATTGAATCATCCAATCCTACCATAACATATCTCAACACAGTTTTTCCCAACATGTGGCAAATCAAATAAAACCAAGCGTTTTAAAAATAATAAAACATCTACCTTAATGTCAGTTCACCAAGTTTCCCATAACCGCGGGCACGGCTAATCGATTAGATTTTCACTCTACAGATGTGTACAGCTTTACCCACAAGACATGACTAACTCTTTGTGCAATCGATACTTCCTTTGGTGTGCCGTAGAGGGTCATGACATAACCGTTACATTACATATGATGTAAAGAAGGGTGCCCGATCTTTCGATGAGGTAGATAAATATCGATTTGGTGGAATTGACCCTCACGATCCGACTACAACTGCACGACGTCATTTGCGCCTTATCAATCGCTTAACCAACTCCAAATGGTTATTGACTTTGCCGAAGGCGCGGTCAACCTGAACACGAAGTTCAATCCCAGTGAGCAATCGAAGAACTAGCAAGAATAAGATGAAAAGCAATCTGAATAGCAAAGGTGGGATTTCTATTAAGCTGTCTTTACAGGTGGTTGACCGACACAACTAAAGAACATAAGTTAATTTGCACAAGGGCTAAACCTAAACTCAATGAAATCTGAGTTCCTTTGGAGGCCGGCCTTGGTATAAAAAGAAGTGGGGGGAGGGCTGTTCAGCCAAGCCTTGGTTGCTGGCCGAAAATCAGTCATTCCCTCATATTCCTTTCAATCTTTATCTAGGCCTCCTTCCTATTATTCTTGTCTCTAAATAAAAGACTCTATTACATGGCAAGGGCCACTCTATAGGTGACAAAGCACCTCCTCTCCTTGCTGCCAAAATCCCGTGGAGAATCATCGTGTCCATTCACCCATCAGCGAGCTTGGACCTTCATTCCTTAAAAGAATAAAACAATCCGTTACAGGTAGCATCATATAGTTCTTGAAGTCATTAGATGTACCCAGAAATGAAAATACCTGATAATTCAGTTAACGTGCATGAGCTCTTGTGATCGGTCCTTGTATAGGTTGAGGAGTTGTGGCAGTAGGTGTTGTGACCGTACCCGAAGAAGTGATGTCCTCATCATCCTCCCCTTCTTGCATTTGAGTTGTCCTTGACTCGAGCTCATCTTCTTCTCCCAAGTAGGGCTTCAAGTCCGCCACGTTAAATGTAGGACTAACCCCAAAATCTACAGGTAAATCAAGCTCATATGCATTATCATTAATATTTGCAAGTACCTTGAATGGTAACCAAACAAGATCACCCAGTTCAAAAGTAACATGCTTCCTTCCCTGACTACCGGCAATTTTAGACTTAGCATTCATGTGCTCGATGTTGTCTTTAGTTAGCTCATGTATTTTCAAATCAACTCAGCCCGTTGTTTAGCATCCAAATTTACTCTCTCGAAAGAAGGAATGGGTAACAAATCAATTGGTGCACGAGCGACAAAGCCATACACAATCTGAAACGGACACATCTTCGTAGTAGAATGTACGGATCGATTATAAGCAAATTCAATATGAGGCAAACATTCTTCCCACATTTTTAAATTCTTTTTCAAAACAGCCCTAAGCATGGTAGATAAAGTTCTATTAACCACTTCAGTTTGGCCATCGGTTTGGGGATGACAGGTAGTGCTAAACATTAATTTAGTCCCCAATTTATTCCACAAAGATCGCCAAAAGTGACTAAGGAATTTTGCGTCACGATATGAAATTATTGTATTAGGCACACCATGCAAGCGAACAATTTAACGAAAGAATAAGTCAGCAACGTTGGAAGCATCATCGCTCTTGTGACATGGTACAAAGTGTGCCATCTTAGAAAATCTATCAACGACCACAAATATACTATCCCTCCTCTTCTTAGTTCTAGGCAATCCTAAAACAAAATCCATCGAAATATCCTCCCATGGAATGCTAGGAACAAGAAGAGGCATGTATAAACCATGAGGATTAAGTCGTGATTTAGCTCGTTGACATGTAGAGCAACGAGCAACGAATCGCTCAACGTCCTGGCGCATCTTCGGCCAAAATAAATGATCTGCAAGTATATCCTCCGTCTTCTTCACGCCGAAGTGTCCCATCAAACCACCGCCGTGCGCCTCCTGCAATAACAAAAGTCGAACAGAGCTAGCGGGAATGCATAGCTTGTTAGCGTGGAACAAAAATCCATCATTGATAACATACTTGTTCCATGTTCTCCCTTGTTTGCAATTTAACAATATATCCCTGAAATCAGCATCATGCACATACTGTTCTTTGAGAGTTTCCAAATCAAAATTTTTGAAGTCAAGTTGTGAAAGCATAGTGTATCGACGAGACAAGGCATTAGCAATTATATTTTCTTTTCCTTTCTTGTGCTTAATGATATAAGGAAAAGATTCAATGAATCCCACCCATTTAGCATGTCTACGGTTCAGATTCGATTGACTTCTAATATGCTTAAGTGAGTAAATGACAAATTCTTTAGGCCATAAATAATGTTGCCAAGTTTGAAGGGTTCGAACTAAAGCATATAATTCTTTGTCATAAGTCGAATAGTTCAAAGTAGGTCCACTTAATTTCTCATTGAAATAAGCTACCGGTTTGCCTTCTTGTAATAATACACCACCCAAACCAATTCCACTAGCATCGCATTCTAGCTCAAACATCTTAGTGAAATCAGGAAGTTGAAGCAATGGGGCGTGTGTCAACTTATCTTTTAAAATCATGAAGGATTCTTCTTGAGCAGATCCCCAAGCAAATGGAACGCCTTTCTTTGTGAGCTCGTTCAGTGGAGCAGCGATGGTGCTGAAGTCACGAACGAATCGCCAATAGAAACCAGCGAGTCCAAGGAAACTTCTTACTTGCATGACCATGTTAGGAGTCGGCCAACTCTGAATTGCCTCTATCTTGGCGTGATCAACTTCGATGACCCGTGGAGTAACAACATAGCCAAGAAACGAGACTCGATCGATGCAGAAGTTGCACTTCTCAAGGTTACCAAACAAATGTGCATTACGTAGAACATCAAAAACAGCACGTAAATGGTCCAAATGTTCTTCCAATGATTTACTGTAGACCAATATATCATCAAAGTAAACTACCACAAATTTGCCAATGAAAGCTTGCAAGACTTCGTTCATTAGTCTCATGAAAGTGCTAGGAGCGTTAGTTAAACCAAACGGCATGACTAACCACTCATATAAACCGAACTTAGTTTTGAACGCTGTTTTCCACTCATCTCCTAACTTCATGCGAATTTGATGGTACCCACTACGCAAATCAACTTTAGAGAAAACCATAGCGCCACTTAATTCGTCGAGCATATCATCTAGCCTAGGAATAGGATGATGATATAGAATTGTAATATTATTAATGGCTCAACAATCAACACACATGCGTCATGAACCATCTTTCTTAGTACTAAAATTACCGGAACAACACATGAGCTAAGAGATTCACGCACATACCCTTTATCAAGCAGCTCTTGAACTTGTCGCTGAATCTCCTTCGTCTCTTCAGGGTTAGTACGGTATGGCACACGGTTGGGCAGTGAAGCACCGGGGATGAGGTCAATTTGGTGTTCTATCCCTCGAATTGGTGGCAATCCCGGCGGTTCTTCTTTCGGAAAGACATCTGAATACTCCTGCAAAATGTGAGTGACAGCAGGAGGCAAAGAAGAAGGTATGTCTTCGAGCGAAAACAAGGTCTTCGTGCAAACAAGAGCATAAAAAATAGAATCAGGAGTTTCTAATGCATCCAAATCAGTTTTAGTAGCTAGCAAAACTGACCCGTTCAATTTAATTTCATTCGTATCAGCCCGAGGTTTTCCTTTAGTTTGCTGCACGAATTCTTTAGCCACAATTTTGTTCTCACTTGTAGAAGGCTGCTGATTCTTCCCTCTACTAACTCTAGCAAGTTCATCTTTAACGATTTGTTCAGGACTCATATGATGCAACATAATTTTCTTTCCTTTAAACATGAGAGAGTATTGGTTGGTCCTACCATGATGCACACAATCGGTATCATATTGCCAAGGTTGTCCTAGTAACATTGAACAAGCTTTTATAGGAACAACATCTCAATCAACATAATCATGGTATGAACCCATAGCAAAATGTACCCTCACCGTACGAGTTACCTTTAATTTACCGCTGTTGTTGAACCATTTAATATGGTACAGGTAGGGATGAGGTCTGGTCAACAAAGCAAGCTTCTCCACCATATCCATACTTGCCAAATTGTTGCAACTCCCCCATCAACAATGATTTGGAACAGATTATGGCGCTGATTTTGCTCGGTGTGAGGAACTTGAGCACTAAGTACGCGTTGTACTATATTGCTCAAATACTTGTCTGCGTCTTCAGCTCCAACATGTTCCACATCGTGTTCAGGTTCATTGTTTAGCCCTGCAGGATCAGTTGCAAGCATAGCATATGTTTCATCATCGAGATCACTAGCAGAAGAGTACTCACCATCGTCGCGTATAGTCAAAACTCTCTTGCTAGGACAGTCCCGCATCATGTGTCCATAGCCTTTGCATCGGTGGCATTGTACATCCTTGGTTCGTCCTGTCGAAGCAACCGATGAAGAACTTTTTGCGGGAGCTTGCTGTACTGATTTGGTTGTTTCGGAAACTCGTGGTGCTATATTTGATGTAGTGGGGCGCTGTTTGTTGTTGGAGGATGAAGGTGCAAACGAATGAGTGAACGGTATAGCGGGGGTGTGCGGCGTCCATGACCCCGTACGACCTGCAGAAAAGCTAACTTGTGTACCTCGTGTTGCGGCCCTGCACTTCACGTTCAGCTTTGCAAGCAAGGTGGAATAACCTAGTAATGAAGTTGTAATCTTTATAATCAAGAATGTCTTGTATTTCACGATTCAACCCTCCCAAAAACCTAGCCATAGATGCCTCCTCATTCTCTAATACCCCACAACGCAACATACCAATCTGTAACTCTTGATAGTACTCTTCCACAGAATTGTTACCTTGTTGTAAGCGTTGCATCCTATTTAACAATTTGCGAGCATAATACGATGGAACAAACCTATGCCTCATAAGCAATTTCAAAGCTTCCCAAGTGGTGGGTTGTTAGCAGCATGATTACGGCAACGTTCTCTCCACCAAACAGAAACGAAATCGGTAAATTCACTAGTAGAAGCCCTAACCCGTCCCTCCTCAGGAAAATCATGGCATTCAAATTTTTGATCAACTAGCAACTCCCAAGTGAGAAAACCATCAGGATCATATTTCCCATTGAAAGGGGGCACAGTGAACTTAATCTTAGCATGAGAATGGTCACGGTCACATACCTCACGACGCGGGGGATCTCGCCTCATACCTTGTCGGTTGAAGCGCAACTGTCGGTGAACACGGTCATTGTTGTGGCCAGTAGCATGATCATCCTCGGTGTCACCAGCATAGTGCTCATAGTTGTTAACGTCATCGTAGTCTATGTCAGCACCCGAGGCCACGGTTTCAGTTTGGTGCTGATGGGGGGCGCCAGCGTTGTTGGCAGCCGTTGCAGGAGGTGCTGGGAAAAATGGAGCAGCAAGAGGAATGCGTCGAGCATGATGAGCTCGGATGGCGGGCATCTGTTGGGAAGCAATAGGAGCTGCTGGGCGTGCACCTACAAGTCCATCAAGATGAGCCAGAATTTTGGTAAGGGTAGTGTTAGTAGTTTCTTGTGCTATCTCGACGGCCTTGAGTCTATCTTCATGGGACTCCTCAAGTTGAGCCAGTCGTTCATTGGTTAGCCGCACATCCTCGGTAAGTTCATCTATCGTAAGCGTCATAAGACGTTCGAAATGCGAAATGATCCCTTTGGTGCGTGGAGAGTGGTTCAACGAAGACACATTATTACCTGACATTGTTAGTGGAAAATAAGCAGCAAATCACAAGTATAGAGTCCCTATCAACTACTAGGATGTGGTGACAAGTCGCTCAACTCTCAAGCTTTGAATCAAATTCTTACCAGTTCTCACCCAACAAGCAGGGGGTGAGCTGCCAACGGCGGTGTCAAAAGTCTCTCTGGAGATTGAGTAAAGCGATTGCCAGGTGGAACAAAAAGCCTGCACGGTGTAGAAGTGGTGGAGCTAGGACAAGTTTTCAATATGTAGCAAGGATTAGCAATATTTCAAATTAGCAATGCACATTGAAAATTCATTCAAAGTACTAGTCAATGTTGCTAATCCTAGCCCAAACCGACGAAAAGCTAATCAATGGCAGAAAGGTTCAAAACAGAGGGCTGCGGTAGAGAAAGGCAGCGATCTACCGGGAGTTTAAAACCTTGAATTGGCAAACCGCTGCGAGGCAGTGATGTACACAAACCCAAGACACAACAGCAAAAATTCCAGTTGAAACAGAGAAGGTCGAAATTTTTTGAACTTCCAGGTGTGTTTTGAGGCCCTAAACAATGTTTTTTGGGGTCGAACAAATTTTTCAGAGCCTCGGGAACGAAATTAGAGCTGGACTTATCAATTTTCATATGTAACTTTTTGTTCCGATCGTTTTGAGTACTCGAACAGCCCAATCAGAAGTCGTATGCAAAAGTTATGGCTATTTTCGTATAGGGTGTCCGGAAGGTTTCCAAATCCACTTCAAAAAGATGATGAATCCAAATCCAGAGAGGGGAGGGTTATACCTTCTTATCCAATCCAAAACAAAGCAAATCAAGGCTGGACTTTCCTTCTCTCTGGGACTTTTCCAAACCGAAACAAAACAATCTATACCTTCCTTATCTCCTGAAACCGAACCCAAACTAGGGAAAGTGATCTTCTCTTCTCGATTCTTTTCTCTGTTTTTTTCTTCTCTTCTTCTTTTTTTACGTCGAATCCTGACCTTTCCTTTTTCCTGGCCGAAACAACTAAAGAAGGTGATCTTCTCTGTTGGAAAACATAAACTCGAGGGTTGGCTACCACGGCATGGAGGTAGTGCTGAAGAATACACAAGGAGTCAAGAACAAACTGAAGTGAATTACCGAAAAGATGAGTACTAGAGAAGGATGAACTAGTCACCGGCTAGAACTCGAAATCAGCAACTAGACTTGACAAAGCAACCGAAAATTCAAAGCACAAATACTGAAAGGAAAAATTGCACAGCTCAGATTGGTTTGGACAGCGGATGATCTACTACTATTTTTTTGTGGCCTTTTCTGGACTTTAGGGATGAATCAATCTACTACTAATGAAAGCTGGAAATCTCTCATCGAGCAACCCGAAGCTCTGATACCACCTGATGTAAAGAAGGGTGCCCGATCTTTCGATGAGGTAGATAAATATCGATTTGGTGGAATTGACCCTCACGAACAGAAGTTTGCACAAGGGCTAAACCTAAACTCAATGAAATCCGACTTCCTTTGGAGGCCGGCCTTGGTATAAAAAGAAGTAGGGGGGGAGGGCTTTTCGGCCAAGCCTTGGTTGCTGGCCGAAAATCAGGCATTCCCTCCTATTCCTTTCCATCTTTAGCTAGGCCTCTTTCCTGTTATTCTTGTCTCTAAATAAAAGACTCTATTACATGGCAAGGGCCACTCTATAGGTGACGTAGCACCTCCTCTCCTTGCTGCCAAAATCACGTGGAGATCATCGTGACCATTCACCCATCAGCGAGCTTGTACCTTCATTCCTTAAAAAATAAAACAATCCATTACAGGCAGTATCGTATAGTTCTTGAAGTCATTAGATGTACCAAGAAACGAAAGTACCTAATAATTCAGTTTACGTGCACAAGCTCGCGTGATCGGTCCTTGTATAGGTTGAGGAGTTGTGGCAGTAGGTGCTGTGGCCGTACCCGAAGAAGTGATGTCTTCATCATTATGGATGCAACGCCTTACAACTTTTGATAATGAATTTTACATGAGGGTTTAAAGCATCATAAGTCGACACGCGTCATTATACAATTTAAATAGCCTTATGGCTTGACACAGGACACAGGCCATATGAAAATTACATGCATCACATACACATAGGCCATACTATTTCACATAATTTCCTGCAAAAATGAGTTAAACAAAAATAATCCTACGACTCCGGGACTCCGGGGTCTGAGGTGCAGCGCCCTTGGAAAAAAAATTCTAGAGGCATGTCTTCTCTCAAAGGAAAACACCCTTAAAATTTCCATGGATCAACCAGCTTGATCCAATCTGATCTAATCTGATTGGCTTGGTCCCATATGTTTACGTTTCAGAAACCCTGATGGCGGTAACCGATCGGTAAGGGTAACGTCGTACTATGAACGGACTAACCCAAAATAAGATTGAATCGGTTTGCACTTTCCATGGATCAACCAGATTGACCCAATCTGACTCAATCTGATTGGCTTGATCTCATATGGTTACATTTCAGAAACCCTGATGGCTGTAACCCGATCGGTAAGGGTAACGTCGTACTATGAACGGACTCACCCAAATCAAGATTGAGTCGGTTTGCACTTTCCTCAAACCCTAAACCGATCGATCTCATCGATGACTGCCGTCACCAATTCATCACATGAACCGGCTGAACATGTAATAGATCCAATCTACTAACCTCACACATCATATGTGCAACATCCAGATCACAAATCTATACGAGATGGCTCTGATACCATTGAAGAGAAACGCGGTATGCTACGCTAGCACAAAAAAATCTACCGCATAACCAGAAAGCTACTCACAAGAAGGGGATCATAGATTAGATTACCACTAGACGCCCAGATGCGGAATCCTTCACGCGTCGATGTAGTGGATCGTCCTTGCCGCAGTCGTTGCGTCGATGGAGTGGTTCGTCCTCGCCTCGCTGTGGATCGTCCTCCCACGCCACAGTCGCAGCAGCGTCACCGCAGTAGTCCACACATCCGGGGATGGAATGTTGTGCGTCGGTGTGCAAGCACCTGGTCGCTCGGCAGGGGTAGCGAGAGGAGGAGGCTAGGGTTTCGGGTGAAACACTTCTAAACCGTGGAAAGCACACCCTGCGCCCACCCTCCTCCACTCCTTATATAGCCACGAGATGAAACCCTAAACCAGGGCCCATAATTACAGATCCAATCCAAATTAATGCATCCCAGCCCATTAAGTGTGTGACCCTGCAGGTTCATGTACGTTTGGATATAGATTCGGAAAACTCCTTTTCAATCCAATAGTTGGTAGCGGCTCCCTGCAAAGCATGCCAACTCCCAAACATACTATGATCAAATCGGACAGAACCTATCAAAAGTACTCATGTAATAATCCCTTTGCCAAGTATATGAAGATTGAACTCAAGGCGAGAAGCATGTCATCCTTTGATGATTTAATCCATCTCTCGTATCCGTGATATATTAATAAGTTGTGATTGACTCCTAAATCACGGCATGCCCATGCACTTCCTTAATCATATCACACGAGTGGCCTTGTCATATATCTCCATTTCATTGGAGTGGCAAATTCCATCTTGACTGCTCACTTCCCTCTGCATGTTTCATAGTAAACATGAAAGCTACCTTTATAACTATCCAATTAGGAAGTAGTGTTTGATATCCCCAAGGAAAACTATTACACATGTAGGGAATATGACAATCTCAGGTCTAAGGATCATACATCTACTATGTATAAGATACACTGATGACACATAAGAATGTAACATTCTCGTAGTGTCCCATGGTGGGTCTATCTAACCCATGTTCTTCAACATGCGTCCACAATGTATAGATGATATCTCCATATCCCATGATCTATGAAGCATGATCATCGATCACTACATGTGCTGATCTATTCATCGTTGTCCTATACGGGTATATCCGATCAAAGATATTTATCGAATTACATCAATAAGTAAAGAGCTTCATAAGCAAGTCACATATTTGTTGATCAATACAATGATATACATTCATTGGACCAATAATCATATTATTATTCATAAACATAGTCATGTTACAATCTTCTAAATGATTGCCTCAAGGGCATAACACTAACACATGGCTCTCGAGACCGGTCAAGATCTATGAAAAAGCAAAACCAGCTCTGATACCAATTGAAAGATTGAAATGGCGATCAGAGGGGGGTGAATGATCCCAAATAAAATTTTCCCCCACTCAAAGTACTCCAAACAATCTCGCAATAAAAATCTGAAACACCCAAAAATTTTCTTTCAAACTGGTGCTTCTCAAATTCGCACAACCTCCAAAACCCGAACAACTAGACAACTATGTGTACCCCTAGCTTACATGGTTGAGAACCATGAACTATGTTAGGGATGTTTTAATCACAATCTTCATTGTCAAGTGTCCAAACAAAAAGGAATCAATTCAAAGACTTCTTTTCTAAAAGAAATAAAGCTAAAAACAACAAAGTCTCTTTTCAGAAAAGTAAAAGTAGATTCTCCAGGAATTGCCCTCACTTGGAGCAGGTGGTTGGTGAGTTTCTGTTGCTCTAAACTTTTTGGGAATTTTGTTTTCCTGTGAGAAGTTGAGTCGTGAAACAGTCCACCAAAAATCACATTAAAAAGCTTTGTATAATAGACATGAAAAATCAAGTATTACAGTCAGTTAGGAACTTCTAGAGATGGATATATGAATCATATACCTTCTCTAATAAGAATCACTCAAAAAGGATTTTTCTCGATTTTTCTAAAAATCAAAGACTGACTTCTGTGCGAAGAACAAGTTCTAGACAGAATAACAACTTGATAGAAAACTTGATCTTTAGTGTATCCTAGGGTGCAAGAGAAGTGTAAAACCATATAAACACCCTCCAGACATCTTAGAACAACAGCATTTAGAAGAAGGGGAGGCAGATCCAAATTGCGAGAATGTAGATGCGGGAAAGTAAATGCTGAATTTAAATTGCGTAAAGTAAAGACATAATGTAAATGCGCAATTTAAATTTACAATAAGGTAATGAAAATTTTTGTATTTTCTGGATAGAAGGTTTACAAAGCCTCACTTGATGTAGGCAAAGCTCAAAGAAGCAATTCAAACCTTCAAGGGGGGAAGGCTACCCCTCCACCCCTATTTATACAACTCTTGGGCCACCTAACACCCTTGGATGAGTCTCTAAACCCTAGAGCATCCATCAAGGGCTAGGATTAACCGACTCAACCAGCCATGCAAGGGTTCACACACCCACAACACAAATGGATTTTCTTGCACGGTTCTCAAAGCACACTAACTAGACCCGCTAACCTATCAACTAGATCAAGATCCAATGGTCTTCATTGATCCACGCAGCATCTAGCTAGCATCTCATCCGTTCCTTGTCTTCACGGCTTGCCACGACTCCGTCTTCGATCATCTTCCGGCGATCACCAACCGTCTAGACCTCCGATGCTCCTCGCCTAGTCCCAGTCATCCTTCGTCTCACCATGATCTAGCATCATCGACCTGCAACCATCAAAAATAAGGAAACTCCTTACATAGCAATGCCCACAAAGATACGCAAGAAATTCATCAAAGTCCACACTTTGAAATTCATCTTTGTTCGTTCTGGCCGGTGCTACTGCCCTCAGGCCGGTAGCACCGCCCATGGTGGACCGGTGCTATCGCACTCATGCTGGTAGCACTGCACTGCACAAACATCAGAGAACACCCCTCTCTAGAATTTTCACACCGCTCCAAAGTTCGGTTCTACCGCTCACCCGATAGCACCAGGCATCCATGTCCGGTAGCATTGCCCGGCCAAAAACCCGAAATAATGCCCTCTTTAGAAATATCGCACCGGCCATTTGGTCCGGTGCTACCGCTCGCCGGTAGCACCGCGCTACCATGGCCGGTAGCACCGGAAAAACAGAGAAGACCTCAAATTGCTTACATTTGAAATTCATTTCAAATCAAACTCAAACAAGAGCAAACCAAGCTCAAAATTAGTCGAATACTCATCACAAATCTGGGTAGACCTCCACATGGTCCTTCACCTACACTACGTGCAAATCCATCTGCACAACCGGCTATTGCCAATAATCACCAGCGTCAAAACCATAGTTTTACTTTGGGTTTTTAATCCAAAATACCAGTAATTAACAGTGTCATAACCAACCTTTTTAAATTCTCAAGAAACAATTTTAACTGATCATCTACGTCATTGCTAATTAAGCATGGCTAAGCATGGTTAATATGTAATCGCATATACCCAAGTTGACATCATGTAGTGTCTAACTCTATTCTATCGTTATCAAGGTTCACACGTCAGTATTTATTAAGGAAGTTCCAAGAGATAACAGGTATATCTACTAATACCACAAAATAGTGAATTTAAAGAAAATAAGCGCATGCATGAAGCAGTTTGATAAACAAAATGAAAATTAAATGCTGGAATCAATATGATCAAAGGGGTGCTTGGCTTACTTATTTGTTATATATGACGGAGTTGTAGTCGTGGCTGGCGTTGTCGATGACGGAGTTAGTGACATCGAGTTCTACACGCCGTTCAATGGAAATATAGCAAATAACAATCTTTAATAAGGGCAAAAAGAAGACAGATAGAGAACCAAATAAAAACTTATTATAGAATATAGGTGTGGTTAGGGTCTGGGTTGAATGATTTCATGATCTTGCTTTTAGTTGATTATGTATATAGTTATATATATACTTATCTCTTTAGGTTAGATGATAACATGATTCCTTCTATAGACTATTTATTCTTATTTTATGAATTTGAGAGGATAAAATTATGTATTTTAATATGTATAGTTTCGAATTTTAGATATTAAAATTATTTGGATTAGCAATGAGATTAATACAGCATTATCACAAGGTATCAAATTCTTAACAGGATTCAGATGCAAAGAAATATTATACTAGGTTTAAATCCATGTTTAGGTTAGTTAGATCTTTTAAGAATTTTTAGCAAACTAGCATTTCATGATTCATGTCTTTACTTTATCATGTTATATATACTACTACTAATACTACTACTATATAACATACATGCATTTATCTTTTGCACTATGATCAAGATCAAATCATGTAACAGATTCAAGTCAAGATTAATTCTTAAATAGTTATGCATATGCAGGCATCCTACATATGGAAATCAATTTTTATTTATTTTTGATTTCCTTAACATAAATCATGTATTTTTTAATATCAAGTACCTTGATGTTACACTTTGTTAGAAAAGATTCAAACTAAGTTGAAATTCAAATATTTTTACATATTTGAGTTTCCACTGATTCCAGGAGCTTATGAAAATTATAATTTTATTTTATGAGTTATGATATGCTTATTTTTATAATGGCCATATTAGGTCTTACTAATGTTTGCAATGCAAATAATTCAAAGTTACTTCAAAAATTAAATATTTTTGCATATTTCAGTTTATTATGGTCTCAGGAGCATATGAAAAATTTTCTTATTATTTTAGGAGTTATATTAAATAATCTTTGCATAAAGGCCATAATTGGGTTTTTATCAGATTTAAATTCAAATAATTCTTTTGTGGTTCAAAAATTAAATATTTTTTTGTATATTATGAAATTAATTGATTTTATATGAATTTATAATTTTTTCATTCAATTTGGTTGGAAAATGCATAATTTATTAATGGTTAAAATGGCTCGGTTATGAAAATCTAGATAAATTAGAAAATACTCTTTCAACACATTGAAAGCGCCTTTTCTTTTCGCGGACATTTTCCTTTAAAACTGATCGCCTGACTTGTTGGGCCTCCGGGTCAGTTAGAGGGAAGCAGAGCTCGAGTTTGGTCTGGCCGCCGGCGAGCCTCCGGTCATCCCATAACCCGGACGACGGCTCCGTGAGTTCCAGGGAAACCTTTCGCGTCTACTGATGGGCCTCGCTGCTACCAGTGATGGCCGGAGCTATGTCGCCATCATGGCCGCACGGCGGCGCCATGGCCGAGTAGGCACAAGCTCGCAACTCAACACATTTTCGCCGGGCATGAGCCGGTTAAGTATTAGTGAACTACTAGCATTTCGTTTTACATGAAAACGAGGTTGGGATTTAGCTGGAGGAGGCTACCACCGGTTGCCGGCCGTGAGGAAGGAGGTGCTCACGGCGAGGATGTTCTGGTGTGCAAGGCTGAAAATGAGCTCGGTAGTGAGTTTGCTCAATGCCAAAGATGATCCAAATCAAATGAATTGATCTATATCTCACTGGATCGCCCACTTGGGTTTTGCCCGGGTTCTTCACCCTTTCTGATGTTCTTGCGAATTTCGGCGGGATTGGTGAGAACTGGTGTTTGGATACGGCAGAGAGGAGCTAACAAGGTTATGAGAGCCGCTGCGAGCCGCTGGACAGGTATTTGTAGGCAAAAATGCCTTGCGGTGGAGTTGGCTTTCGTGAGCACACAGCAGCGAGGTGAGGTAGCTTGGCTGTGGTGGCAGAGCTCGAGTGTAGGATATGACTCCGTGGCAGCAGCGTGACAGGGCATGGGCAGCGCCATGATTGCTTTGACCATGCCGTGTGTTAATACCATTTGTGAAACATACGTGTGATGATTAATTTGACAACAATATAATATATGTGTGATGATATATGTGACAACAATATTTGTTATGGAACAAGGTACTGTGAAAAGTTGTTTTATTTGTGACAGGAGATGCAGCACAGGTAACAGGAAGTGCACGCAGGGACACGAGATGCATGTTGCAGCGTAGGTGGACGCAGATGAATGTACACTGCAAATCGGAGAGAAACCGTGCAGGTGGCGCGTAGCCCGAGAGCAGCACACGCGAAGGTCGCAGAGGTGCAGGCGCAGCACGCGAGGTCGCAGAGGTGCAGGTGGCACGCGAGACCGCAGGTGCAGGAGGCGCAGCACGCGAAGGACGTAGGTGCAGCGAGACGGGACGCGTAGAGGTCTACGCAGACGGATGATACAGTGTGGCGGCTAGCGGGCCGTAAAGACGAGTGAATCATGCGAGAGCGGTAGGTGGGCCGTACGCATGCATATGTGTTAGTTTTGGATATGTGCATGTATTGGACCATGTATTGTTGGGCCAGATATACATGCATGTGATTAAGGTTAAGTGTTTTTAGACGTGCCTTATAAAAGGATAGGGAGTCCTACGACGTGAGGTGCCGCACAAGAAAAGAAAAAAGCTAGAGGCGGCTGACGGCACTAAGAAGAAAAGAAAATGGCGGCCGTAGCGATTCAAGCGAAGGCTTCGGTGCTACAGTGCTCGTGCTACTGGATCGCTACAATGCGCGTGCTACAGGATCATGCTACAGTGTTGTGCAGAGGAGAAGTTGAGGTCTTGGTAGTGCTACGCAGAGAGAAGAAAGAGGAGATAGAGAGGAGAAAAGAGAAGAAAAATTTGAGAGATTATTTCAGGTTTGTGCTTTCATATAAAGGGATCGATATGCGTGTTTTTGATTAAAATCAGTAAGGATTCCGATCTACTAATTCATGTTTATGTATAATTGCTCTCTAGTATGCATGCTTAATCTAGTTTCTCTTCCATAATATTAGATCAATTATCCTAGATTGATTTGTTCAGTTTATTCATTATTTTGTTAATTTTCAGAATTAATAAAAACATAAAAAAATTAGTTTTAGGTGTTAGTTTGCACCGATTAACCCCCCTCTTGGTACATTCATCTGCGTCCACTCAAAGCATGGTATACAATTATACGTATACAATGCTTTGAGTGTTTGTTTTAGTTAATGGTATAAAAGTGTTAATGGTATACGTATTAATGGTACCCCTCTTGGTACATTCACTTTTAAGTGTTAATGGTATACAATGCTTTGAGTGCGATGAATTTGGTCATTATAAAAGTGATTGTCCCAAGCTTACTAACAAGAAGTCTAGGTCTTTTCGCAAAAGTAATTTTTCAGGTAAGAAGATGAAATAAGTACTTCATAAGGCATTTTTGAAGATAGCGGAGGAGCTTGATCTTTCAAGTAACAGCGATGAGGATGATCCATTGGCATATCTTGGAAAGGATGATGATGATATTGCTGATCTTTGTCTCATGGGGAGGAACATGGATAATGAGGACGATGATGATGAGGACACCGACGACGACAATGAAGTAAGAAAGTCTGAAATTTTTGAAGCTTTTCGTGCACAAGAAAGAATTTCAAAAGCATTGATCAAGAAGTATAAAGTATTAAAATTGGAATATGATGTGCTTCTTTCTTCCACTAGTAAAAAAGATGATAACTGTGACTCTTGTGTAGAACTAAAAAAGAAAATTGATATTCCTTGTAAATCATATGAAATTTTGAAAAATAAAATTTTTTATCTTGAGAATGCTTCTTGTGAGTCATGTGAATTTTATAAAAGTGAGAACGCATTGCTGAAATCTAGTTCTTCAACATGTGATAATTGTCTGATCTTGCAAAAAGAAGTAGATTCCTTGAAAAATTCTTTGGTAAAAAATTGCTCCAATTTAGAGAATGATGTAAATAAGTTAGCAAACGAATTTTCTTGTGAGGACCTTGCTGGAATTAGGAGAAAATTAATTGAACTTGAAAAGCGTCCTTACACATTTTTATGCAATAGATGTCCTGATCTTGCTAAAGAAAACAATTACTTGAAAATATCTTTGAAAAAAATGACAAATGGTGAGAAAAACTTAAATATGATCTTAGATACATCAAGATGCTCATTCATGAAAGAAGGTCTAGGATACATTAAAAATTCCCATTTTAAAACTCTATTAGCTAAAGAAAATTCCAATTTGCATATTGTTACCTTAAAGGCTAAATCTGAAAATAAAATTATGAAAAAATGTTTTAATTGTGGAAAACTTGGATATATTAAAATCAATTGCTATGCTAATTTAGGTTCAAAATTTTGGGATAATTTTCATAATGTTAATTGCTATAAATGTGGTAGGATTGGTCATATTGCTACAAATTGTTTTGAGCATCCTATGCATTGTTTTGAGGGTAATAAAGTTAATTTCCAGCAAAGAAAAAATGTTGATTTTGATCCTAAAATTCTTCAAAAACAGCAAGCAACTCTGGGCATTTCACCTTTATATAATACATATCAAACTAGAAGCCAAGTTGAGCCATATAGTGCAAAAACAACATGGGTTCCCAAGAATTCTTTTAAAAACAGCAAACTAAGAAAAGTGTGGGTACCTAAACAGCTTCTCTCATTTTAGAATAAAGACAAAAGGATTTAGAAACTGGTGGCTAATTGATTTGGATTGCACATGACACATGACATGAGATAAAAATTGTTTCTAAGTCTAGAAATAGTGAATAATGGTGATAATGTGTTTAAGGTTGAGACTAACTGACTCGAGATGTCATATGATATTTCTTTTGATGAGTCTAGCTATTATGCTAGAATTGTTTTACAAAGTGCAAGTTTGTAGATGGTATAAAGTGATGATGAGCTACACCAATAACAAATTTTGAACATGTAGTTGATACAATTGTGAAAGGAGAATCTTGAATTCAATAAGGTATATGTGCTTTTATCCTACGGTACTCATGACTTTCATTTAGAATTTGTTGGTTATTTTTATGCTGATTTTGCAAGTAATAAAATTGATATATGATATCATTTTATTCGAGATCATGTGGAGAAAAGTTCTATTGCAATTGTTTATGAAACAAATGACATCTTTACTAAACCTTTGGCATTTTCTGAGTTTGCAAGATTATAAGAAGAATTGGTTATCATTCATTCAAATAATGTCATATAGATGCAACAATTGAGGGGGAGCATATTCATATGTGTTGAAATAGATACATTTATTTAGAAGTATTATGAGCAATATATTTTAAAAAAATCTATTTATATGTAAATATCTGTCGACATCTATTCTTGATAATGGTATGTAGCAAGTTACTTTAGACTATCTAGTCCCTATTGATTGATGACCGAGTTCCTTACTTATGGAATGTTGGGTAATTTTGTTCTTTATTGAGTAGTATTGGAGACTTGCTAAAATCACATTTAATAATACCATGAGTGTTCACTAGTACTCAAGATTTAGTGGGTTATGTTAAATGTAAGTTACTTCCATTACTTTCTAATACTATGGTAGTAGTTGACATATGCCCAAGATAACATGTTCCTATATCAAGCTCATGACTATAAACTCGAAAAATTAGGGTAGTCAAATTTAGAAAAAGCTTCCTCAAAGTGGATGCGAAAGAAAAAAAAGAAAAAAAGGTACCTCAAAGTGGTACAAGTGAACAAATATTGTGGGTATACTAGACAAATACCCTATGGTGTGAGTGACTGGGTGGAGTAAAATGATTATGTATAGCTTTTTAAAATCTTGAAAAAAGGTTCTTGCTTATTCTACACAAAAAAAAATTATGCAGTCGTGACATTTGCTCATGTGTGATGAAATACTTACTTTGATTTGTGAGTTGAAACAAGGTATGATCTAGTGGACGGTTTCTAGATGTTTAAATGTCCCTTTCTACTACTTACTATTGGAGTAGATGTTGCATGGGTATGTGTATTTTTTATTTAACTCGATTGCTCATGATATATTCTTAATGCATGGATTTATTTCAATTATTTTATTGCTCGGACAGTATTTTTCATTTATCCTTGATGTGTGTTTTGCCAAAGGGGGAGAAATAATATGCTAAATATGCTTAAAATGAGATAGTTAAGGGGGAGTTATTGAATGATAATTAAGGGGAAGATTGTTGATAAAAATGATAGACTATTTAAAGGTTGTCAAATCACTCATCAAGGGGGAGATTGTTAATTCCATTTGTGAAATATATATGTGTGATGATTAATTTAACAACAATATAATATATGTGTGATGATATATGTGACAACAATATTTGTTATGGAACAAGGTACTATGAAAGGTTGTTTTATTTGTGACAGGAGATGCAGCACAGGCAACAGGAAGTGCAACGCAGAGACACGAGATGCATGTTGCAGCGTAGGTGGACGTAGATGAACGTACACTGCAGATCGGAGAGAAATCGCGCAGGTGGCACGTAGCCCAAGAGTAGCACACGCGAAGGTCACAGAGGTGCAGACGCAGCACACGAGGTCACAGAGGTGCAGGTGGCACGCGAGATCGCAGGTGCAGGAGGCGCAGCACGTGAAGGACGTAGGTGCAGCGAGACGGGACGCGTAGAGGTCTACGCAGACGGATGATGCAGTGTGACGCTCAGCGGGCCATAAAGACGAGTGAGTCATGCGAGAGTAGTAGGTGGGCTGTACGCATGCATATGTGCATGTATTGGACCATGTGTTGTTAGGCCAGATATACATGCATGTGACTAGGGTTAAGTGTTTTTAGACGTGCCTTATAAAAGGACAGGGAGTCCTACGACGTGAGGTGCCGCATAGGAAAAGAAAAAAGCCAGAGGCGGCTGACGGCACTGAGAAGAAAAGAAATTGGCAGGCGTAGCGATTCAAGCGAAGGCTTCGGTGCTACAGTGCTCGTGCTACATGATCGCTATAGTGCACGTGCTACAGGATAACGCTGCAGTGCTGCGTAGAGGAAAAGTCGAGCTCTTGGTAGTGCTGCGCAAAGAGAAGAAAGAGGAAAGAGAGAGAGAGAGGAGAAAAGAGAAGAAAATTTTGAGAGATTATTTGAGGTTTGTGCTTTCATGTAAAGGGATCGATATGTGTGTTTTTGATTAAAATCAATGGGTAAGGATTCCGATCTACTAATTCGTGTTTACGTATAATTGCTCTATAGTATACATGTTTAATCTAGTTTCTCTTCCATAGTATTAGATCAGTTATCCTAGATTGATTTGTTCAGTTTATTCATTATTTTTTTAATTTTCAGAATTAGTGAAAACATAAAAAATTAATTTTAGGTGTTAGTTTGCACCAACGCTTAGATCCGACACCGTCGTAGTGATTTCTGTCGCGGCACAATTTGGCAGCGAAGGAGCGGCGTTTGATCACCGAGATTAGGATGGCCACAGGAGGCAGTATGGGCCGTTGCAGCGTGAAGAATGGGAGGGCAGCCGCGTGGACAAGGGAAATGAAAACATAGCCTTGGCCGGCGCGGATTGTCAGAAGCTGACGAAGGAAACAGCGGCGACAACTTTGCTTCGTAGCTCCGATCAAAGGAGGAAGAGGGAGACGGAAGCCAAGATTGACAGGCGGGACCGCTCAGTAAGTCGGGTCCCGTGAGCAATCTCAGTGAGAACGGCTGGCTTGATTCCCCCTGGCAAAATGGGTCCCAACAGGAAATTGGGCCCACATGGCAGCGAAATGGAGCGAGGCATTGGATTCATCCCCTTCGGGTCAAGCGATGATTTCAGGCCTTAAATGTGTGTCAAATCTTGATGGGAAATTTTTTAAGATTTTTATCTGAGCTCTAGAGATAAGTTAAATTATCCTGTAAATTTTTCAAGTCGAAATAATATACACTGAATTTATAGAAATTCTGTAAGGCACTGTACACAGATCTCTATTTTTTTATTTTGATTTTTCTGGGAGTTCATATCTGCTCAAAGATTTTTGAAAATTTTTATAGAGGTTCCTTATGGATATAATGATCTTATGTAAAACTTTTAATTTCATATATTTTATATTTAATTAATAAATAATCTGACATTTTTTCTTTCAGATTTTCAATCTTTCTGTTTTTGAATTTTTAAAAACACCAAAATAATTTATTAATTTTTATTGTTTATTTATTTATCCATCCATAGAATAATATAAAATTTTCAGCTCAATATAACATTTGATTATTTTTATTTAATTATGACAAGATTATTGTTGTTAGTTAAGAATCATTAATTACCTTTTATTTCATATTTAATTGCTTTGATATGACTTTTAAAATTCAGAATTGAGGTTATAATGATTTCTTGAGATTAACCAGAATTTTATGCATTTTATTTTTATAATATTTTATTATTATTATTATTTATCTATTACTTATAAAGATTTTTCCATTAGAGCAAAAATTAAGGAAAATCCAAATAAAATCGGAAAATGCAGAAAAAGCATCAATAAATACAAATAAATTCTAAATTTTAATTTCTAGGATGTTACAGCTGTCTTATTCTCCAAATTGATTTACGTAGTGGATACAACCAGATTAGGATGAAACTTGATGATGGATGCAAAACCGCTTTTAAAACAAAATTTGAATTGTATGAGTGGTTAATCATACCTTTTGGGTTAACTAATGCACCTAGTATATTTATGCGCTTAATGAATCATGTTTTAAGAGTTTACATTTATGATATACTTATCTATAGCAAAACGATAGATGAACACATTGAACATATTAGACAAGTTCTTGACGTGCTCCAAAATAAGAAACTTTATACTAATATTGAGAATTGCACTTTTTGTCAAGATAAAGTGGTGTTCTTAGCCCATTAATTTATGGACATTGCATAGAAGTACATGAATCTAAAATTGAAGCAATTAAGAATTGGTCTACTCATGTGAATGTGAGTCAAGTTAGAATCTTTTATGATCTTGCTGGCTTCTATCATTGTTTTGTTAAGATTTTAGTACCATTTCTGCCCTATTGAATGGATTGACTAAACAGGGTATTGTGTTTACTTGGGGTGAAACGCAAGAACAAGCATTCAATGAACTAAAGAAATGCTTAACTGAAGCACCATTACTTATTTTACCAGATTTCAATATGACTTTTGAAATTGAATGTGATTCTAGTGGACTTAGTATTGGTGATGTTTTAATAATGCAAGAGAGAAAACCTATATCATACTTTAGTGAAAAATTAGGAGAAATTTAATTCAATTATCTTGTTTATGATAAAGAAATGTATGCCTTGGTTAGAGCGCTTGAAACTTAGTAACATTATCTTTGTGCTAAAGAATTTGTTATTCATTATGATCATGAATCTTTGAAGTATTTGAAGGACCAAACTAATCTGAAACGTGGACATGCAAAGTTGGTGGAATTCATTAAAACTTTTCCTTACGTTGTAAAATATAAGAAAGAAAAAGAGAATGTTGTTACTGATACTCTTTCTAGGAAATCTGGTTTTTAACTCAATTAGAAATCAAAGTTCCAGGGTTAAAGAATTTGAAAGATTTGTATGCTCATGGTAATGAATTTTCATCACCATAATCTAATTGTCAAGAAGGAAAAGGATGTGATAAGTTTCATATTCCTGATGACTTTTTGTTTCATGCTAATAAGTTTTGTGTTACCAATTTGTCTATTCGTTTGTTATTGTTGTAAGAATCTCATGTTGGTGGATTGATGGGACACTTTAGGAGAAAAATATACACATGATGCTAAGCGATCACTTTTGTTGGTCTAAGATGATGAGGCTATTGGATGTCCCGATCTTTCGGTGAGATGGATAACTATCGATTAATGGAGACAACCCTCACGATCCAGGCTACGACCGAAATACGACCGATGCCAAGTAATCGCTGAACCAAACTCCCAGTTATTATCAACCGTGCCAAAACCCGATTGACCTGATCACGAAGATCAATTCCTGCAAGCAATCGAAGAACAAGTAAAAACAAAGCAAAAGCAATATGAAATTGCAAATATAATTGAAGTATTGATGTGGGGTTCCGAAGCACGGTATTGCTGTTGATCTCGCCGAACAAGAGAATACCAAATAGTTTCAACAAGGAAAACTACGACTAAACAAAACCCAAGTAATTTTGGGGGGAATCTCTAGCTATATATAGGCAAAAGAGAAAGGGGATTCCGTTATCACAAAGGAGAGGCCGAATAGGACTTTTACAAGGCCCAAGGCGGTTTGACTAGGACTAGAAAGTTGACCTGACTTGTTTTATTGATTGTGGAGCGCTCCAATGGAATTTTTAGGTGGGTTCAAATCTGTTGGAAAGATCTTGAAGTAAGCTTTTAATCAAGTACAAGAACTCTCCAATTGGATACCGTATGCAAAAGTTATGCTCATTTTACTTCAGGCTGGTATCTGGAGGCCGAATTGGATTCCAAAACGTGATAGATTTGATATCTCTCTTTTCTTGGTCCAAGGATGACATGTTGGAGTTGGTTCAACCAGGTGTGGTTGTATCCATAGTAGTGATTTCCTCATCATCCTCCCATTCTTGAATTTGAGTCGTCCTCGACTCAAGCTCACCTTTTAGCTTGTCCTCAACACAAAACATCCTCATATAGGTCCTGCATTCAATTAAATAAAATAGTAGCTCCACCTCTTTATATATTTTGAAAACAAGAAAGACATTCAAAGGATTCACCTGATAATTATCCACATAGCTCAACACTTCTTTCCAATATATAATGGTATGATGAAAGCTAGCACTCCTGGATGCTTCCTCAACTCCTTGAAAGAAAACCATCCTCGGTTTTGGACAAGCTGGAGAAGAAACGAGCAACAAAAAGAACAACGTGTACGCAACATATGTGTATATATCCCATATTTCATTGTTCTTTTGGATTCGTGTAATACTATTTGCATAACAGCAAATGAGGAAATCAGATTTAAGCAAAGCACCTTTCCTCACAATTTTGTAACTCAATTTGTGATTATAGGTGAAGCATATAATATAAATATTAACATGATTCAGTTTGCAACTTAATTTGTAAATATAAGTAAAGCACATATCTATCCCTATTCTTGGATAAAGAATACTCATGTTTTGTACGCCTCGTTCAATAATATAGATGGGCAAAACTACAAGTTTTGGAAACAAGCATAGCTCATTCATATGACCAGATTGTAAACAAGCAATATCAAACCATTTCAACAATGGTGACTCAATTTTAATGGGCTTTCACTCATCAACTACGATATGCTGATTTGTAATACAAATCAATGTACTAAAATTCAAACAATGAGATAGCAAGCTATGGGTATCACACATATCAGGAAAATTTGATGGTTCCACACATGAAACAAGCTGTTGCATACAACTAGGATTGCCCAAAATAGCAAGCTTCAATTCAGTAAATTTATCACAAGTTATGCATATTCTGTAGACAAGAAACTTGTCATCTATGCCATAATCCCCAAATAAATTGAATTTAAAACAGTAGGCATATATGCTAGATAAAGATTTAAGAGATGAAATTTTAGAAATCTTATCCATAGCACAATTCAATCTAACAGGCTCATTTAACATGATATATCACAAAACAGTGGCAGGGGATATTCTAGCTATCACTTCTTTATGCGTAATCAGCACAACATGATCAAAATTATAAGCATGCGATTCATCATGTGGTTCTACAATTGTGGCACAAGGTGATAGCTCACTAGAATTAAGTTCAGCAGGAATATACTCACAAATTTGCTCCCTTTCTTGCTGTAAAATCAGATCTATACTATGATCATTAGCGTCCTCCTCAGAAGAAGTAGGTATCTCAAAACATTCACTTGATAACGCTGGGTTTTCAGCTTTTAGCTCCCGTTCTTTAGAAGTAACATGCATATCACATGGAATAGCAACAATAGAAATAACAGAAGTAGATTGGATTACGTTAGTACAATCATCCTCACATGTACTATCCTCTACTTCACTCGAAATTTTTGGTATTTCTTTCACATGCTTGGGGTGTTTGCTCTCATTAAGGTTTGTTGCAGTGCATGCAATAGGATTAGCATTTAACTTTGTAGGAACTTGAATTGTGGTTGATTGTCTTCTCTGTATTTTTATTTTAGCTTTACGTGAAAGATTAAGCAAGCATGACATAAAATTGAATTATTTACAAGATATCATGATCTTAATACCAAAATCTAGTCCACAATAAAAGCTGTTCATCCTAGTATTTTCGGTCTCTTCTAACCCACAACACAAAGATCTATGCTGAAATTCTTGTTAGTACTCGTCCACAGTTTTACTACCTTATTTTAGACGTTGCAATTTATTTCGTAATTGGCGAGCAACATATGAAGAAACAAATCTAGCTCTCATAATTTTCTTCAATTTAATCCATGTGCTAGGGATGTCCTGATTTTTACGTATATAATCATTCCACCAAAGAGCAGCAAAATCAGTAAATCCACTAGTAACAACCCTAACCTTATCATGCTCAGGAATTCCATTTTTATCAAATGATTGTACTATAGCTAATTCCCAAGTAACATAACCTTGATGATCATATTTACCACTAAAAATGGGTACGGTCAACTTACTTTTGTTACGTGTGCTATGTCGTCGTACCTCCCATGGTGGTGAAGCTGTGCTCGTACGTTCTTCGTATCTCGGAGTATTAACTATCTCTTCTCCTAGGATGCTGTTGGCCTAAGCACTACGACGTTGAGAACCTGCCATTGTTAGTGAAGACAAGAAATAAATCACAAATATATGTTCCTATCAAATACTAAGATCTGGTGATTCAAAGTCTCTCACACTCAAGCTTTTACCAAGTTCTTACCAAGCAAACAGGTGGTAACTGGTGGCTAGTTTGTGAAAAACACACTCAAGCTTGGCAAAACGATTGCAAGGAGAACGGTACCTATTTGGCTAGTAGAAGGTGGAGCTTGGATAGGTAATATTTATTTTCTATGCATTCTGATAATTCTAGTTATTGTAATGATAAATAATGACCTAAACTAGAATTCACAAGCCCTAGTTGCCGATCACAAGGGTATAAGCGAATTTCAAGACAACACACACGCAAAGATAATGGAACTCAATGCAACCAATGGAATAAGCTAAATAAGAAAAATTTCAGCAGCAAAGCTCGTGTTGCATAAGTTATGGAGAGACACTAACTAATTGCTTCAAAAAGGTAAAAAGGTATAAGATTGCTCACTAATTAATACAAATACACTATCTGAAAATAATAAACATAAATTACGGTTTTGCTCAATGTAGTGCTGCCAACCACAATTCTTTTTTCTTTTCTTTTTTTTCTTTTTTCTTTTTTTTGGAATTTTGGCTCTTTCTTTCTCTTTTCTTTCTTTTGGTGACTTTCGGCCAACACTAGTATGAACAAATTTTTGGAATCCGTAACTTGATGTCACAAGATAGTAATGATATGATAATTCAAGATTATGCAATGTATCAAGTAGAGCAGCCCTAAGTAATATCAAATAGCTAGTCTTAATTGGGATCAAAGTATTCACAAAGGATGAATTGGTTCCCAAAGGAATGTATATTATATTTTTGGCTTTTAATGAATTGTGGATGCTACTGGACTCAACCAAATCAAAGGAACAAGCTAGAACACAAATTGAAGCAAGAAAACCAAATCCGGCCAGAACAGTGCAGCAAAATTGTCGCTTCAATTAAGATATGAAAAAGACCGAATCTAGTTTGCTCACAATGTAAAAAATTGAAGGTAATGTTCTATGCTTTAAAACAAGTAGACGAACACACAATTTAGAGCTCGTATATAAAAGTTATAGCCAAAACACCGAGGTGCACAGATTTGACCTAAATTCAGCCGATCTGACCAAATTCGAATCCAAATCAAATTCAGTTTGAAGAAGTCCGAATCACAAAGGACACCCAAAAATGTTTTTGTAGAAAACTCTTCAAGGATTCAGGAAAGTGTAACAACTTCTCAATCGGAGTTCGCATGTGAGAAATATGATCAAAATACCGGAACCGATCTGAATTGGAAGTACAACTTGCTTCACCAACTTTGACGTCTAGATTAAACAATATTGGGTCCAGAATTAGAGTCTGTGCCCAACTAGGTTTTTGTAGAGCTCATTCCCAGGTTTTAGGAAAGTGCACAAATTCTAGAATCCAAGCTCGTATGCAAAAGTTATGAACAAAACAAAGTACTGGACAAATTGAAAGAAAAGTTACGCTAAGGAAAAACGATCAGCAACTAAAACAAGGACTCTAATGGATCAAAACCTAACAAGACTCACTAAAATACCAGATTGAATCTAAATGTTGAATTTTTGTGCAGTAATTTTCAATCTAGGACAAAAAACAAAAACTAATCTAAGGTACTGAATTTCTCACTGATCAACGAAAGCTCCGATACCACCTGATGAGGCTATTACTTGTCTCGATTGACCTAATCGGTGAGATAGATAACTATCGATTAGTGGAGACGACCCTCACGATCCAGGCAACGACCGAAACACGACCGACACCAAGCAATCGCTGAACCAAACTCCGAGTTGTTATCAACCATGCCAAAACCCGGTTGACCTAATCACAAAGATCAATTCTTGCAAGAAATCGAAGAACAAGCAAGAATAAAGCAAAATCAATATGAAATTGCAAATATAATTGAAGTATTGATGTGGGGTTCTGAAGCACGATATTGCTGTTGATCTTGATGAACAAGAGAATAGCAAATAGTTTCAACAAGGAAAACTACGACTAAACAAAACCCAAGTAATTTTTGGTGGACTCTCTAGCTATATATAGGTAAAAGAGAAAAGGGATTCGGCCAGCACAAAGGAGAGGCACAATAGGACTTTTACAAGGCCCAAGGTGGTTTGACTCGGACTGAAAAGTTGACCCGACTTGTTTTATTGATTGCGGAGCGCTCCGAAGGAATTTTAGGTGGGGTCAAATCTGTTGGAAAGATATTGAAGTAAGCTTTTAATCAAGTGCAAGAGCTCTCCAATTGGACACAGTATGCAAAAGTTATGCTCATTTTACTTCAGGATAGTATCTGTAGGCCGAATTGGATTCCAAAACGTGATGGATTTAATATCTCTCTTTTCTTGGCCCAAAGATGACATGTTGGAGTTGGTCCAACAAGGTGTGGTTGTATCCATAGTAGTGATATCCTCATCATAAGATGAGGGGTGATGTTGAACTATTTGTACAATGATGTGCTACATCACACAAGTAAAATCTAAGTTAAGTCCGCACGGTTTGTAAACTCCTCTTCGAGTTCCTAATGTTCTATAGGAAGATATTAGAATGGAATTTGTTTTGAGATTATTGGATTAAGAGGGGGAGAAATTCTATTTTTGTGGAAGTGCATAGGTTTTCTAAGACGGCTCATTTTATCCTTTATCATAAGAGTGATAATGCTTCACATGTAGCTGATTTGTTCTTTAGAGAAATTATGAGATTGATTGGTATTCCACTAAGTATTGTTTTAGATCATAATGTCAAATTCATGAATTACTTTTGGAAGACATTGTGGGCAAAGCTAGGAATGAAGTTGCTGTCACTACTACAGAAAATGACATCACAGACGGTTCGGAACCATCATCACTGATGGTTTTGCGAACTGTTTGTAACCAAGTGTTAGTGATAATAATAACACATTACCGTCTGTGAATAACCTATCATAGACAGTTCTAACCACGAACCATCTCTGATAACCTGATTTTGTAATCATTGTATCTAATATCACAGACAGTAATCTTAATTGTGAAAACACAATTAGGTTGCTAAGAAGATGAACTGCCAACAGTATCAGTACTTTCAGCTTTAGGATATTTAATCCCTAAATGTCAATGGAACACAAAGTCACAAACATTTCATGATACGCTAGATCCTGAAGATTCAACAAAAAAACATTTTTTTCAAAAGTGTCAACAAAAAGTCAAAAACAACATCAGTACTACTGCAAAACTGTTAATCTGCTTACCTGCAATCCATCTTCTGAGATCACCCTAAACAAGGGCCGCGCTTTTATATCTGAATTTCTCAGTACTTCCATTTTGTAAGATGTTGCTAAATGTGGATCTTTAACAATATTATAATGTATTAGACTGCACATACTATGATGAGAGTATACTGAATTTCAAAATGGAACACAATTTTGCACAAGCAACAAAAGTAAGAAACTGAAGAACTACCTTTTACTTGTGTATACCTCCTGAAAGCAGTATACCCTTCAGGCCATATATGCTTTTTCCTATGGAAAATAGTTTGAATCAGAAACTATCCTACCTAGAAAAAACACTCACAGTAGTTTGTTATATGATAGAGGAAGGTTTAAGCAAATAAATACACTAGAATCAAGAGTATTAACATGCAAAGCTCAGGCAGCACCAAGAAAAGCGCCCAGCAAAAGTTGTACATCGAAGCAAACAAAATTATCTAGAAGCTCAATGTGACAAAAAAGAGCTCCAGACACTACTACACAATAGCTCTTCACAGACGGCTCACAAACATCATCGCAGAAGGTTTTGTGAACCGTCTGTAACAAACAGTCAATGATGAGAAGGTCAGCGAAAATGGACATTACAGACGGTTCTAAACTAGAACCGTCTGTGATCAGGCCTCCATCACAATCTGTGATGTTAGTTTCATCACAGACGGTTCTAAACTAGAATCGTCTGTGATGTAGGTACCTCGACAGACAGTTCCAGTTTAGAATCATCTGTGATATTGCCTTTCCAATTTTTATATTTTTCTAATTATTGGTTAGCCTAGAGCTGGCCATATGGGTGGCCCGGCCCAGCCGAGGCACCGCCCATCTAGGCACGAAGGCCCGGTCGTGCCGTGCCGTGCCCGCCCATGGGCCGAGGTCGAGGCCGAACACGCACGCCGGGCGCATGGGCCGTCTTGGGCTCGACACGACTTCGACGCAGTGGGCCTCGGGACGCCCACCAGTCTGTGTGCAAAAAAAAGGAAAAAAATAGGGGAAAAAAGGGGGAAAATAGGGAAAAAATTAGGAAAAATTATAAAAAATGAGGAAAAATATGTAGAGTTAGAAAATAGCATAAAATGATGTACAATAAATTGAGACAAAAAATTATAGAACATGTAACAAAGAGCTTTATTAATGTTTGGATGGTTGCCTCGTTAAAAACATTGCCAAGTAAAAACTCATCTAGAGAAAACCTTGACAAAGAAAAGAGTGCAACTAAAGCTCTAAGCCTCTAATACATACTAAGAGGTAGATGGAGGGTCTTCGTCATTGTCGAGGTAGAGATTTTCGAAGGCTTCCTCTAGTTCTCGGTTTTCAGCGGAATGTTGAGTTCTTGTATCAGCGTGTTCCCAGTCTTTGATAGTCATGAGCATCTCCACCATATCACTCGATAGGCTTGTTCTTCTCTCCTCCAATATTCTGCCGGAGAGACTGAAGGCAGACTCGGAGGAAACCGTCGAGACTGGAACAGTTAACACATCTCGAGCTAATATGGATAGCACGGGATATGTTAGCTTGTGCTCGTGCCACCATTGAACAATATTGAAGACATTGTCTCCTTCTTGTTGGTAATCCAACGCGTCGCTGTCCATATAGGTAGATAGTTCCCCAGAGGAGACTTATTGGCTGCGGCTTGTATCACCACCTGTTGTAGAACCTGTACCTGAAGAAGAAGAACCCCAGATTTTGCCCCACGCGGTCTTTTTCTTACCCGCGATAGGTGCAGGAGGTCGTTGCAAATGAACTCCTTGATGCTTTTGTTCGTACTTGTTGTAAACTTCGGTTAGTTTAGTACGAACAGTAGTAAAATAAATTGAATAATCTTCCCCTAGAACTTCACCTAAAATAGAGAGGACGTTACCAAATCCTCTAAGTTTTGCTCTAGGATCTAAAATAAAGGCGAAGGCATATAGAAGTGGAATTTCTTTCCAATATTTCAAATATTTTGTTTTCATTGCGGTGACAGAATCTCTTAAAATCATGTCATTTTCGTTGTTCTTAAAATGGGTAGCCATATCTAAGATATGATGCACAATTAGAGAAGATGTGGGTTCATAAACTGCGGATAAAGCAACTGTGGAGTCATAAAAAACTTTAAGAACTGAAGTAACTTTGAATGAAAACCTCAAATGTTCTTCAGATAATAAATCACGTTTAGGGTGATGTGTTTGAATGAAAACCTCAAATGTGCTCTTATATGGTAGAAGGTTCTTAAGCATTAAGTAAGTAGAATTCCGTCTTACTGGCATATCTAAACCAAATATTCTTGGACGTACGCCCATTGCAATGCAAAAGTTCTTATAAGATGCTATTCTAGCATTAGAATGATTCATAAAAGAAATTGCCAAACGGAAAGGTGTAATGTAACGTTCTAACGGGGCAAGTCCACTTTTAACTATAAGGTTAATAATATGACAGGCACAACGTTGATGAAGCAAAAATGATTCAGCATAAGTACCAAATATTGGAGTGAGAATATTCATTGCGGAGGTGTTTGCGGAGGCATTATCTAAAGTTATAGCAAAATCTTATCACTGAGACCAAAGTCCTCCACCACCCTAATAATACTCTCAAGAATATTCTCTCCGTATATGCGACATCAATTAGTTTGAAACCTATAATTCTTTTTCTAGTTGCGGTTTGGTTGACATAATGAGCAACTACGCTAATATAATCTTGCTTAGCCCTACCACTCCATATGTCCAAGTCAAAGATACGGAAAATGTGCAAGTCTTGAACATGTTTTTAAATTTTCACGACAACTATTGTAATACTTAACTATATCTCTACTAGTTGTCCTGTCTAGATACTTTATTAAATTTTGGATTATGTGCACGCTTAATGTAATTTTCAAAATCAAGCACTCTCGCCAAAGTTTAAAGGTAAATCTGTGATGCAATTAAGCGTACAAGAGATTGCCTAGCTACTTCGCCACTATATTCCCGATTCTGGACCGAACCATCCGGTTGTATATTAGTTGTGTCTGTCTCATAGCTGCTCCTATTTTCGAATTGCAACTTTCAATATGCCTATGCAAGTGTCCCGTACCCCCAGAAGATTTTGAAGATAAAACTTGATGACATTGTTTACAAACAGCAACTCTTACCTCTTTTCCTTTCGCATCTGTCCTCGTTTGCTTGTCGAAAAAATCCCAAACTCTCGATGTCTGCCTCGCTCTCTTCGCTCCAGTGGATGTCGAGCCAGAAGCACTCATGGTCACGGACATGGAGCCTGATGGTTCTTCTTCTACATGATGTTCTTGGTGCTTGTGTTTGATGCGCGGACAAATCTTGGAAGGATTCAAGGTCCTCGGGCGATCCCGAAATCGGAGATAGGGAAATGATCCATGCAAAAAACTGCAAATTGAATATTCCAAACATTAGTAAAAATAATAAAAACAATACAATTAGCAAAATTCAGTATGACAAACCTCTTGTGTTACCGAAAGCTCGAGTTTGAATTTCTCCGAAATTTTAGCAAAATTTCTCCGAATTTTGCTAAATAACTACAAACAATATCACAATTTTCACAAGATGACCAATAGAGAAGATGATGAGTGAATGGGTGCAAAATGAGGAGAGGGGTCCTCCCTATTTATAGTAAAAAAATTCGGTATTTTTTGCCTGTTTTTCAATTTTTTAACACCTAACGGCTATAAAACGGTCAAAAAATCAAAAAAACCGGGCCGTGCCCGTGCCGGGGCCGTCTGGCACAGCCCACGCCCAACGGTCGGCGCGGCGGCGGCAACGATCGGCGCCGACCCCACCGTGCCGTGCCCGCCGCCTCTCCACTCGGCCGTCGTGCAGTGTCGGGCGTGCCTCGCCCACCGCGTGCAGGCGGCCCGGTCCTCACCGTGTCGTGCCGTGGGCCGGGCCAATAGTACCGGGCCGTGGGCGGCCCGGCCGGGCCCGGCCCATATGGCCACCTCTAGGCTAGCCTTAGAAAATACTAGCCATGCCCTTTGAAATAAAACAGATTACAAAGCATCACAAGCATATTATTATGACATATCTTTCATAAATGAACTCATATTACATATTACAACGTACAGCGTATCCATTTCAGAAATCAACTAAGATCACACATTACAACATACAGCGCATCCATTTCAGAAATCAACTTAGATAATATTAACTGATTGAATTCAGAACTACAACCCACAAATTCACAGCACAAGGTTCACAAATTAATCCAAATGGTAACTAACAAATCCACAACTCATCAGGTAAGGCTTAAGTGGCATTCACCTTTTGGATTTACGACCTCACGCATCAAGAAGGCACAGAGTTTTCCTCGAATTTCTAGCAGGTCAGCCTGTTCCAATGCAGATTCAGCGCATTTCCAAGCTTGTCGATGGGAAGAGTAAAGTCTTGCGTATATATAAATTGATAAGTCGAAACAATTATTGCAAGATTGATAAACCTCTATGATATTGGTCTTCTGTGCACCAATAAGGAGTTGCATGTTGTGGCAAACGTAGAATCCACATAGGTTAGTGGTTTTTGGCTGCTGGTGGCAATGCCAAAATATAATAGATTAGTTACGGATGTATTATTATAGAGTGTGAAGGATTATTACGTACTTGATTTATACTTTCATGCATTGGACCTGTCACATTGTTCCAGATATTATTTCCATACGAAGCGTGGATACATGTTTAAGATATTATCTACAGAATAAAAGCATCACGAATTCATGTTTCATGTATACTTTTTTTAGGGCAATCTAGAATCCTCCTATGTCAAATCTGATCTTGATATTGTAACGTCCCGGAAATTTCAAAATAAGAAAAATGAAAATTTAAAATTTAGTTGGATAAAATTTTTAATTAGAATCAAGAGTATGATTTAAAATATTATCTTTTATCTCAGTATCTTGAAATCCAACCTCAATAAAAGGATGAGTTGCAAAATAAAATTCCAAATTAAAGAAAATATGAAAATGAGTTGAAAATAAAATTTACTTTGAAATTTCATCTAATCTGAAATTCTCCTATATGTTTGTTCTTAAGAAAACATTTTATTCTTATTGAATTCATAAAATACAATAAGAAATAAAATCTTACTAATTAATTATATTTATTGATGCATTTTCTGAATTATTCTGGATTTTCTTGACTTTTCTTGGATTTTCTTGATTTTTGTTCCAAAGGAGAAATCCTTTTAATTAACAATTTAAGTAAGAGATAATAAAGAATAAAATCCTATAGTAATAAAATGTAAAAAATCTCTCCATAATCTTGAGAGATCTCCATAATCCTATTTCTGAATTTAAAATGTCATATGAACATACTTAATGGTGAAATGAAAGGGAATTAATGAACCTTGACTACCAACACTGATAGTGTCAAAATTAAATAAAAATATTCTAATTTTATCTTGAGCTGAAATTTAATATTATCTTATGTATCGATAAGCACATCAACAGTAAAAATATCAAAACTTAATAATTAATTTTAATGCATTTAAAAATTTAAAAACATAAAAGCTAAAAATCTCAATGTCAGAATTTTTATAAATAAACTATAAAATATCTGAAGTTGAAATTTTTATAGGAGACTATTATGGCCATAAGTAATCTTTAGAAAAAAGGTTCATAAATATTTGATAAATCATAAACTCCCAGATAAAATAAAAACATAAAACAAATAATTTAGCACTGTGCATTGTCAGAATTTTTATAAATTAACACATCTTTTCGACTTGGAAATAACAATATTATCCAAGGATCTCTGAGAAAAATTATCAAAAATTTCACATCAAAAATTGATGATCATTTAAGGTTTGATATCATCACTGAATCCAGATAAGATTTGCAGTTTTAAATCTTTTCAACAGAACAGTACAGAAGCCCCACCTGGAAGCCTTAGCTTGCCCCTGGTTCATTTCCCCTGCGTACAGCAATGAAGGATGCATGCCCTCTGTTTCATTGCCACGGCCACAAAACGGAAGCAAAAATGCTGCCGCAGGCAAGCAAAAACGCAGCACCGGCCATGCCCATATGTCGCTGTCCTTCCTTCGTTTCAGCGACTTCATTCTTGCTCCTTGACAACCAAGAAACCTGCCAGATCACCTCTCTTCGCAGCCACGACCAAATCCTTACCATCTCTTTACTTGTCTATAAAAGCCAGTCAAGCTTCGCACATCTCATTCCCTGCCTCTTCCCCAGAAGCTCTTAACCCTCCTCTGCCCGGACCAAAGACAAAGGCATTGCTTCCATCTCCATTAGCGGCAGACTACAGAAAAGGGAAAAGAAACCAAATCAAGGAATTCGGTAAAAAATTTCCAATCCTTTAGATATAGAGAATCTTGGGGCATCCCTGACCTTAGTTCAAACTTCAATTTTAGATCATCACGCCTGGAGCTCGCCACCACCGCCGTCATCCTCTCCACGGCCGGCCGCCGTTGGCAGAATGAACCGGTGAGTCTCTGACCCCAATAATCATTAAAACGGAATACATATTACTCACTGATACTTAATATATTACCCATTCAAGCTCACTCGTCGTGGTTCTTGCTCACGGCTAGCCACCCGCCATGGCCGCCGCACTGCCCGGTGGCGGCCTACCTTTGGTGTTCACCGACCAAGAGGGAGGCTTTCCCGGGGTGCGCGTCATTTCCCTTCTGCTCTACGCTCCGCCGTCCGGCCAATTCCTACCGCCGTTCGCCGGCGACGCCGTGACCTAAGACTCTCCCCTTTTCTGTCCCTCTGACTGGCGGGACCCCCTGGTCAGACAGATACAGCTGGCTAATTCAAAGAATGGAAGTCGTCTTCTCTGTAGGAAAACGTATTGTGAATTTTTAGTATAATATCCAGCCAAGCCTAATTCAACTCCTTACAACTTCTGCATTTTAATTCCAATTCCAGTAAAATAAAATTATAAATTCATATAAAATCATTTAACTTTATAATATGCAAAAATATTTAATTTTTCACCTCAGTTTAAATCATTTGAATTTAAGTTTATATAAAACCCTATTATGGACTATAACAGAAGTTATAAAAACCATAAATGATAAAATAATTAAAATATTTTTTTAAGCTCTTGAGACCCTAATAAAATCATTGGTTCAAAAATATTTAATTTTTAAACTTGATTTGATTTATTTGAATTAAGACTTTAGTAAAACCCTAATATAATCAATATTAAAAGTATATAAACCATTACTCCTAAAATCACGAAATTAATTTTGGAAAATCATAACATCTGAGATGCTCCATTTCTGCAAAAATATTTAGATTTTAATTTAGTTTGACTCAAATTTGAAAATAGGTTGCTCTTCATGCATAGAAATGAAAATAGTTAAAACGACGTGTAGAACTCGACATCATTAACTCCTCGTCGACACTATCAGCTACGACCTCAACTTCATCATAACCAATGATAAGCAAGGCAAGAATCCACTTTGATCATATTGATCCCAATATTTAATTTTTATTTTATCAAATTGTTTCATGCATGCGCTTATTTTCTATAAATTCGCTATTTTGTGGTATTTGTAGATATACCTGTTATTTCATAGAACTTCCTTGATAAGTATGGACATGTGATCCTTAATAACCATAGAATAGGGGTAGACAATACATAATATCAGCATAGGGTATATACGATTACATATTAATCATGCTTATCCAAGCGTAGCAGTAAAAATTGGGACAATCAGATTAAGCTGCTTCTTGAGAATTTAAAAATGTTGGATATGACATTGATAGAGGTTGGTATTTTGGCTAAAAACCCAAAATAAAACTATGATTTTTACATGGGCATGTGTTGGCAATAGCCGGTTGCGCAAGGGATGGACTTGTACGTAGTGTAGGGGGAGATTATTGCCCGTGTCGGATTAAGGACCGAGCTATGGGTTATTTTCAAGCCAAGAAAATCGTACAACCACGAGTACTGGAATAAGATAGCCTTAACCTATTAAGTTGCTTAGACCTGGCTTTGCACATTGGAAGGCCGTAGTAGTACGGGTTTCCAGATGATGGTTGCTCAGAAGGGCTTCCGCACTGAGGTGTGGGTAAATGCATACCAATACAACGGTGTACGCCTTGTTATTGGAAGAAACAGTTATCGCAGGGATGGACTGCCTATGTTGTTGATCTAAAGACAGGGATAGACTGTCATGTTTTATTTATTTATGTTTCTTCTACCATAGCAAGGGTTTCACGTCACCGAGCTAGTGCAATGTTAGATCTATGTGATGTAACAGTTATGTCACGACTCTCTGCAGCACACAAAGGAAGTGTGCTAATGATATGCACAAAGAGTCAGTCATGTCTTGTGGGTAAAGTTGTACACCTCTACAGAGTGTAAATCTAATCAATTAGCCACGCCCGCGGTCAAGGGCACTTGGTAATGTCATCACATAGTTAGATGTTTATAATTTTCAAAAATGGAATGTTTTGGAAAGCTTACCCTACAGGTGATACAATACTATACCATGTGTTGGTAAGTGCCATGTGTTGGTAAGAACTAGACTTATGCCACGAGATGGCAATAGACGAATCGAAGCTCACGTCATGGAGGATTGTGAGTTGTTACTTATGTTTTACATACTTGTTATTTTTATCAGTCAATTTTGCTCTTATAAATTATGTTTCTAAATTACAATTTGATTTACAAATTCAGTGTCGCTTTATGCAAATTAACCATAGAAGCCTCCTTTGACATAACCTGCATTTCTGCATTTGTAAATACCACTTTAAGTCTTGCGGAGTACGAAAGTACTCACCCTTGCTTATTTGTTGGTTTAGGTGAAGATAGCGATTCCCCAGATGATACGTTCCTTGACGTAGGTTGCAGGAGTATTATTAACGAGTTCTTCTAGGGTTTATGCCTTGTCAGTTGCCTGAAGGATGGATAGGCACACTACAAGACTTTTGTTTCTTCTGCTATTATCTACTCTGATCTGTATGAATACATTGTATAAATAGTTTCCGCTTAATAAATGTGCGTACTAGCCACTGATCATGAGACTAGTACTGTATATACATTAGATTCTCATTTTCACATTTTATGCAAAAATGGGGGTCGTTACATATATTTATGATCTTGTTCTTCAAACTTCACCAAAATATAAGAGTGACTCAACTGATAAAGTGAAGCAAGAGGTCCTTCATGGTCTTAATTTTTAGAACTGGTGTTTTCTTATAAGTCTCATATGTTGCAATGAGCTAGTAATCGTGTTTCATCCATGCAGGAAATCTTTATGTTCAAGCACAATCTCTATTTAAAGATAGGATTCAGAATTGAGTTCCATTGTACCATCAGTCAATGGCAATGTACTCAAGATCATGTAAATTGTAAAGTGAGTCAGGAAGCTTGGTATATACCACTAGGTAGAACAGCAAAAGCCAGGAATATAATTGGCAGTAAGCCAACACAAACAATTTCTGAATACCTCCACACAAGTTCACATGAGCATATATAACAGAAATTGCATCTCATTCTAAACATAAAGAAGCTACATGCATGGAATTTTTTTGAACCTTTAGTCCAAAATAAATGGACTAGCACTTGGATCTTACAGACGATGAGATTTTCCATTAGACATAATTTCTTGATAGATTAAGTTATCTACATCATATGCAGATATTCTTACCTTGGCACGGGCCGACAAAGGGAGGCACGGAGGGAGGCGTGGACGGATGGAGGCCCTCTTTTGTCACATGGCACGGGTGGAGGGCGGCGTGGGCAGCATGCGGAGCTCACGAGTTTAGGGGTGGTGGCTAGGGTTTAGGGGTGGGGCTTAGCGGGCAGACACCGATGGGAGCTAGGGTTTAGGGCGGTGCAAGGAAGGAGGCGAGGGTGGTGAGCGAGAGGAGGCAAGGGCAGGCGGACACAAGGAAGGAGGGTGAGAGTGGGAGGAGGCAAGGGCGGGCGGGCGGTGCAAGAGGAGGAGAGGGCGAGGGCAGGAGGAGACAAGGATTGGCGGGCGGCGCAAGAGGAGGCAAGGGTAGTGCGCAAGAGAAGCCAAGGGCAGTGCGCTGGGGCAAGGGAGAGGGAAAAGGGCGTTGGGTTCAATCATAGATGGTTATAAAATTGAACCGTCTGTGATGAGTAGCATCATAGATGGTTCAATATTATAACCATCTATGATGAGTGTGGTTACTAATTTGCATACAGTTTATAGTTTCTTATGCTAGAATTTATTTACTCAAGTTAATTTCTTAATTTTTTTAGCCAAGTTATTTTTTTCTCAAGTTAATATTTCTAATATGCTAGAATTTCCATCAACTACCAAATTAAATAATGTGAGATTAACTTAGAGTCATTATTTACAACAGATATATCTCATTAATTACAATACATACATCTCATTAATTATAATACATACATACATCTCATTAATTATAATATGTACATACATCTCATTAATTATAATACGTACATACATCTCATGAATTATAATACGTACATACATCTCATTAATTATAATACCAGTACACTTAAAATAAACATGACGACCTCTTCATAACTCTGCTTGCTTATTCTTTTGTACAAAAATTATCCCTTCACGATGATCGACATGTGTGTAGCTAGCTTCCTCAGGTTGTTCTTTGTGGACCATTATGCTAGTTCCGATAGAAGGTAAGTCATCAAACTGATTGTATTCTTCCTCATCCACAACATTCTCAACTCCGACAATCCTCCTTTTTCCCTGAAGAACTATATGGCGCTCCTTGTTGGATGGGATGGTTACATAGAAGACTTGAACAACTTGGTTAGCAAGTACAAATGGTTCGTCTTGGTATTTGACACGTTCGAGGTCTACAGTAATGACGCTGTACTTGTCAAACTATACATGTTGCAGGTGAACCCAATGGCACTGAAATAAGGGGATCTTAAATAGTATGTAGTCTAAGTCCAAAATTTCCTCAATGAACCCATAGTAGGAGCTCCTCGTCGACCTAGCGGTATTGAGCACATCTATGCGAACACAGCTATTCTGGTTTGTGCTCTTCATATCCTAATCTCTCGTGTCAAATGTGTACCCATTTAAGTCGTATCATTTCCATGTTACAACTGTAAATATTAGCCTTTTTGCCAACCATGTCAACCTATCACCTGACGAGCTTCCAGTGATGGGTTGTCGCTCCTTCAACCATCTGTTGAAATGAAGGTTATACTGTTTGATGATCCAGGACTCCTACCGCGATAAATTCTCATGACATAGCGAGTTCTTGTGCTCGTCGATATACGGGGCCACTACAGCCATGTGTTGCAAAACCGTGAAATGGGTTTTAGCACACACAGTTGCAACAGGCGTGATTGCTTTCTTTTCGATTGTCCCGATACCCTAGAGCCTCCCCTCATGGCAGGATCGACGCACACCTATCTGTTCAACCTGAGCCATGTAGTCCACACAGAATTAGATGACCTTTTCGTTTGCATAACCTTCGACAATGCTATCCTCCGGTCAAGATAGATTTCGTACACAGGACTTGAGAATTCCCATGTACCTCTCGATCGGGTACATGCTACGTAGGAACACGGGCCCACACATCTTTATCTCCTTCACAAGGTGATGAGATGTACCTTGGCTTGCAGAGCATCTAGTCCTTCGGGATCGATGACCTTCTGTGCAATTGTATTAAAGAAATAACACAGCCTTGTGATTGTCTCCCGGACCTTGCTTGGTAAAATACTTCTAATTGTAATAGGCAGCATCTATGTCATAAGCACATAGCAATCATGAGACTTCATGCCAATTAAGTTCAAATCTTGTATCGAAAAAGGTCTCTTTATGTTGGAAGAGTAACCGGACGAAACTTTCACACCATGTAAGCACTGACACAGTTCAGTTCTCTCGATCTTGGACAGAGTGTAACAAGCAGTTTCGCAGTACGTTCGGCCTTTATCAGTTTCTTTCAATTCTAACTCAGGTCTGGTGCCCATATCAACCAAGTTAAGCCATATGTTGATACCGTCCTTTGTTTTGCTCTTAATGTTCAGCAAGAGACCAATTAAGCTATCACAGACATTCTTCTCTACGTGCATGACATCGATGCAGTGCCGAACTTCTAGGTGTTCCCAATAAGGTAGGTCCTAAAATATTGATCTCTTTTTCACATGCTCTTCTCATAGGTCCTTGATTTATGTCCCTTTCCAAACGCAATGTCCAAGTTCTTAACCATATCATGAATGTCTATCCCACTTAAAGGCTTTGGAGCTAAACCGTCTTCGTTTGTTCCGTCGAAATATTTCTTTATCTTGTGGTATGGGTGATTCTTTCTCCGGAGGAACCTACGGCGATGCCTTTTTTTAAGTAAAGCTCGAAATGATGGCTGTGAGGAAAACCTTTTATTCCTACACCAAATAAAACCCAACTGCTTCTTGTTAGTTCGAATTTTGTAACCATAAAGTTGGAAATTTATCAATCATGTATATTAAAATGAAGTAGAAAGTGAATGGACCATCGTAAGTCATAATATTTCAATCTAGTAGCTGCAAGTATATCTCTTAACCTCTAATAAGTACATCTAGGCAATAAGAAGTACATAAAAAAAAGGTGCCAGTCAAAATGAACTAAAATGGGAATCCGTTATGTATTTTCAAGGGTTCTGGGCTAGGACAATGAACTAAAGCAGGTCAAAGATACAAAGATACGTCTTTTTAAGGGTCCTGGATCAGGACAACTAGACAATATGTGGTGATTCCTAGTGCATTCTGAACTTAACCATCCTGGAATACATACCATATGCCTGAAACAAATATGTAGCCACTATCCATTATCCAGAAGTGCCAAATTTTGCTTTGGGTCTAAATGAAACGTTGCAACCTTACTGACCCTTAAGCCGGTTCGAATAACCAGCATTCAATGTTTAGCATCATAGCTCACAAAGTTAGTCCAAGACTAAAAAAAGCCATCCTTAAACTGGGTAGGAACAAGCAGGCTGCCATGATCACAAACAACCTTCAAAATTGGTATCAAAGAACAAATTAAAAGGAAAGGAACAGAACTAGGTAAACATACTTTTGCACCCTTTTTGTATTTTTTAGATGCAAGGAAGAAGAAGACCGTTCAGAAAGGGCACCGCCTGCTTCAACTTAATCCTGAGGTAAAAACACAACTTGTAGGGTACTTGTACCATCCCAAAATTCAAAGAAAATGAGAAATAAAATTTTTAAATTTTGAATGTGCTTAATTCTGAATTTTCTGGTATTATTTGGTTTTCTTGGATTTTTCCTTAAAGGAAACATCTTTTTAATATTGATTTAGTGAGAGAGAAAAACCTAAACTCATAACCCAAACAAATTAACTCAAATGATAAGAAAATCAATATTTACAATCTTTTGTCACTAGAACCTTCCAATTCAATCCATTTTAATCTTTGTATTATTTGATTTCTTTTTGCCACTTATTGTTATTATTGTTGTTTTGCACCTACTGCGTGTAGACATCAACACTCACGAAAGTACACCCACTAACGTCGATCTTGCGGTAGAACCAGAACCATCAATTAAGGCAAGCATCCTTTTGACCATGTTGATCCTACTATTTTAATTACTTTATATTGCTTTTGTCAAACTATTATGCATGTGTGTACTTTTCTATAAAATTGCTATCTTGGGGTATTGGTAGTTATACCTGTTAACTTATGTAACTTCCTTACTAAATATTGGATTAAAAACCTTGATATCCTTAGAATAAGGTTAGGCAATACGTAATGTCAACATGGGTATACACGATTACTTAATAATCATGCTTAGCCATGCTTAGTAAAGAATCATATTGCTCTTTATAATTTAAAAAGGTTGGATATGATTAAAAAGGTTGGATGTGACATTAAAGGTTACTAGTATTTTGGTTTAAAAAATAAAAATAAAACTATGATTTGACACGGTTGATTATTGGCAATAGCTGAGTGTGCATATGGCCTGCATGTAGTGTAGGGGGAGATTATCACTCAGGTCAGATTAAGGACCAAACTATGAGACACTATCAAGCCAAGAAATAAGTGCAACCACAAGTGCTGGTATGGGAAAGCCTTAACCTAATAATTTACGTAGATTTAACTTTGCACATTAAAAGGCTCAAGTCGCACAGGCATTCTAGGTAGGTCTGCTTGTAGGGGTTTCTACATACCAATGCAACGGTGTATGCCTTGCTATAGGGAGAAATGGTGATAGCAGGAGCGACTGCCTTGGTTACTGTGCGAACATTATCATGTCTTGGCTATGTTGTTTCTGCCACTATAGTAGGGGTTTGACATCACCGGGCTGGTTCAAAGTTAGATCTAGATAATGTAACGGTTACATTATGATCACCCTGTCGACACACCAAAGAAAGTGTGTTATGGCCTGGCGAAAGGGGTTAATCATTTCTTGTGGGTAAAGTTGTACACCTCTGCAGAGTTTAAATCTTTTCAAAAAGCCATGCCCGCGGTCAAGGGCACTTGGTTAAGTCATCATATAGTTAAATATTTTGGCATTTTCAAAAGAAAAATTGATTTGTTCAAAAGAAAATTTGATTTGGAAACATGTTGGATAGTTAATTCTTCTTGCCAGGGTTTGGCAATAAATTAATGTGATACAGTCACGAAGGACTGTGGATTGTGACATGTTACTCATCTATTATTTGAATATCATTCTTTTTGCTTTTACAAATTCCGTTTGCAATCTACTACATGTTATGATTCTTTTTCGCCAATGCAAAATAACTATAGAAACCTTTCTATTGTCATGACCTGCATTCACTACTACAGAAAGGCTTATATTAGATACCTCAACATAGACGGTTAAGAAACACCATCTGTGATAAGGAACATCACTGACGATTCTATAGTGAAACCGTCAGTGAGATAATCACAGACGGTATTCTTCATAAACCATCAGTGATATGCATCAATATCATAGACGGTTTTAATTTTAAACCGTATGTGATGCTATCACAGATGGTTCTAAATACGAACCGTTTGTGATAACTTCCTGTTTGCACCAAAATTCGGCAAGTTAATCTAAATCAGGCAAATAAAATTAAAGATACGGAAACTAACGGAGGTTTGGAAAGAATCCGAGATGTTTGGTAAAACTGTAAGATTTTTAGGGAAACAACCTCTCAAGATAAGGCCGATACGGATATGGACTTTGAAGCGTGTTGGAATAGGACACGATCGGCCGAAGGGTATAAAAGAAGAGCCAAAGCAAGGCTGCGGAAGAATCATCAACACAACACAATCAACTAGCTTTTACTTTTCATCTACTTTTCACATCGACTAGGAGTAGTTCTTGTAATCTAGCCTTTGTAATCGATTTTGATCAATAAAGTTGCGCATCGCCGATTGTTGATCATCCTCGATTACACCCGTGTTTGGTTTATTCGATTTTGTTGCACATCGCCTTCTTGAAATTGATCGCCTTTATCCTCGATTAGCTTTAATCGGCTAGTTGGACTTACCTGTTACTTTGATCTTAATCGGCTTCAAGTGATTGAGTCTAAGCCGATTGATCGTTACGATCGGCTTGTAGTGAATTTTATATTTTTTTACCTTGTCGATTCTGAGTCAAATCGGTACCGCACGCTCTGAACCGGTGTTAAATGCGGTGTGTTCTTTGTCGAAACCCTACATCAAGTTTTTGACGCCAACACACTCTTAACACGCTGGTGGGACCATGTCTACGTCGGAAATCGATTCCGCCGTCGATCTCAACACGAAGCTATAATCGTCCCAACAATGGGCGATTTAACCGCAGAACAACGTCAAGAGATTGAAGATCGGAAAGCGCGTTAGAAGAGATGATGCTAAATTGCTACCAAAAGACTAGGCGTGGCGTTACGTAAATCCGCCTGCCGCGGTCAATACCAGGAGACACAGTGCGGCGAAACGGTAAGTCGATATCTACCGCTCGGCCGAATTATCGGCTATGATTAACCAATCATGCACCATGCTTTAATAAACCAATCATCGGCTCGTAACGACTCTTAAGCCGATGATAGCAAATAGCGTTAAATCTATAGCCCAGAGTTAGCCTCGTCGGAAGCTGCATGACCCACTACAAGTTACGCCAAATTATCCTGTTTTTCGGTATCACAAAACACGCGAGCACACGGCCGATCCTAAACCATCGGCTATGACCTCACCTCCCACGATGATGCCCACACGACCTACGGTCATATTGCCTAGGGATCCTCGGTCAAGTGGGGTGAGCCATTACCACGCCTATACCGACGCCGCTAAGTATGATCCATCCATCAATCTACCACCGTCGGCTCCTTTTACGCTTTTCCCAATCGGTTTCACGGTAGATTGGCTCGAGAGATATCCCCAAGAGCCTACCCCGCTTAGAAACCGGGTCCACACAGGTAGTAACGTACTCGAACCATTTATCCCAGTCGGAACCACAAATTAGGCATAATCGCACGATCGGTATAATCGAATGCCGACGACGCGGCATAATTAGCAACCCGAGCTTGCACTCGGGGCGGGATCTGATTATGATCGACATTATCAAGGGCTCTTGTGCGGTGGCGATAATGCCAATTGGACCGTCGGATCTGCACGTTTTGAGGATCGGTTTGGCATACAACCAAAAGGAAAAGTGATCGGCTATAGAAAGCCGTACCCCGATTACATAGATCGCATGCCTTACCCTCATAATTTCAGAGTCCCGGACTTTGCCAAATTCTCTGGGGATGATTCTATCACTACCCTGGAGCATGTTGGACGCTTTATCGCACAATGCGGTGAAGCGGCCCAGTCCGACGGGTTAAAAATTAGGTTATTTCCGTTATCTTTATCTGGGGCAGCATTTACTTGGTTCACTTGTTTGCCTCGAATTCGGTCCATTTATGGAGCGATTTGGAAAGCCGATTCCACGAATACTTCTTTTGGGCGGTTTAGAGTTAAGAATTTCAGATCGAGTTACATCGCCAAAAGTTTGGAGAATCGGTAACAGATTACATCAAAAGGTTTAGAGAAATCAGGAATCGGTGTTTTAGCGTTACGTTACCTGACAATCAACTCGCCGATTTAGCATTTCAAGGTTTGATCCCTCCTCTTAGGGAGAAATTCGGTGGGCAGGAATTCACCGACCTTAGCCACTTATTGCATCGCGTATCGGCTCAAGAAAGCCGATTCACTGACAATAAGGTGTTTAATGGTAGATTTAAAAATAGTAACAAGGAAAAGGATAAGGCTAAGGTCAATATGGTTGAATATTGTCCTAGTGATTCGTCGGAAGGCGAGGAAGCGAAATAAATATAGCGAATGGGTAAAAGGATCCAAAAATCCTTAGTCCATTCTTGGCTTAAGCCGACTAGGAACAAATCGGAGGTCAAATACTCTTTCGATGTTTCCAAGTGCGATCGTATTTTGATTTACTTACGCAAGAAAAGATAATACGATTCTTTGGAGGGACATGTGATCTTGTCGCCTCGATGAGATCAAAAACGCAGGTATTGCAAGTGGCATCATTCTTATTCACATAACACTAATGATCGCAATATCTTAGTCAACAGATCCATGCGCTATTGAAGGCGGTCGGTTGAAGTTTGCCGATGAGCCGACCATGCAGGTGGATGTCGATCCGTTTCCTATCAATATGGTGCATTACTCGGCTAAAGGAAAAGAGCCGATGCAAGACGAGCAGAAAAAAGATCGACAAGTCGACGTACGATCAAGCTCGGACGGCAGCCAGACACTGAAGATTACCATCGGCTCCTTACAAATAGAAGCCGATCGAGAAGGAAAAAATTCAAGGACCATTAAGCCCAAGGGGAATCCCCAAGTGGGTAAATGGTACAAAGCGGAAAAATCTCCAATTCAGCCAGCGAAAAGGTTAGGTCCGATGTTCTCGCAATTAATGGAGAAATATGAAAGGATGAACAGCCGACCACGGTATCATACCCGCCGGTCGGATAACTTGTACCGCACCGAGAATGTGGAAAGGGCACATAGAAGATGTCCCTTTTGGCAGTTTTGCTGGGAAAGAGGAGTAGCGTTGCCATTACCATACACCTGCCCGATGGAACATTATCCCCGAGACGATCGGCCAACGCAATCGGCGGACATAGGCTATCTGGGCGATTAGAGAGCAAGACGAAGCCACGAAGGCGGTCCATGAAAGATTATCTAAACCGAATCAAGAGCAAAGCCAAGCCAAGACACACAAGACCGATTCGATCAAGGAGACTTGGTGGCGGATCTGGCGGTGGAACCTAAACCGGTGGTGCCCATCGAGCTGAGCAAATCACAACGACGACGGCTTCAGAGGCTAAGGGCGCAAGAAATTCGTGAAGCCGATGCCGAGAGAGAGAGGCGAAGTGTTTAATGAACCGTCCAATGAGATGCGTCAAGAAAGAGTGGAGAAGAAAAGAGCAAGCGAAGAAGATTTGAATCGGTGGCGACTTGATTCTCCCATGATTGAGATGACACACCTCCATGGATGTCAACATGGTGTTCACATTACCGCCGAGTTCAAAGTCGAGTGAATCGGCCAAAGAAGCGATTGCTCGATTATGCTCGAGTCTGAGCGCCATCTTTGAAAAACCAAAGGCGATCACCGCATCCAAACCTCTGTACTGAAAGGATATATAAATGGCAAGTGATATCAAGGATCTTTGGTAGACGGGGCGCCACGTGAATCTAATGCCATACACAACATGTAAAAAGCGGGTAAGTCGGCGAAGACTTAATCAAAACTAACATGGTTACGAATGACTTCACAGCGACCCTCTGAAGCAAAAGGTGTCATAGTCACGAGTCGATCGTCGGTAGCAAGACCTTGCCGACGGCGTTCTTTGTAATTGATGCCAAAGGAAACTACGATGTCTTTGCTCGGACGAGATTGGATTCATGCAAATTGTCGTATCCCATCGACCATGCATCAATCACTTGTTCAATGGAGCGGAGAAGAAGTTGAAGTCATCACGGTGATACATCGACCCATATTGCCATGGCTAGCTCCGATCGCGAATTGGCAACACGAAGAAGTCGGTGTATATCGGGCAAGTCTTTGGGCGATTGCGATTTCATATCGTAAGCAAAAGCGGACTTATGCCGATCGATGTCAAGCCTGGCACCTTTGATCGGGCAAATGAAGTGTTGCGCAGATGGGGACAAGAAAAACATTGAAGGCGCTACAGGACAAAATGCAAAGCTATCGGCAAACAACGGATAGCCACGAAGCCATAGAAGACTTCGAAGAAATCGAAAAGTTAGGTCAAGGGTTCACATCCACGATTTACTTGAAGAAGTCGATATAGGTAGCGGTGATAGAAAAAGACCAACTTTTGTTAGTGCCAATTTAGGAGTAAAATACAAAGAAAAACTAATAAAAATCCTTAAGGATAACAAGGATTGTTTTGCTTGGGAATATCACGAAATGCCTGGATTAAGCCGTCAGCTTGTGGAACATCGGTTACCTATAAAATCGGGTTATCGGCCGTTTAAACAGTATCCTAGACGTTTCAATCCAGCCTTGTACCAAGTTATAAAGGAAGAGATAGAACGGTTGTTGGAAGCAAAATTTATTAGGCCTTGCCGATACGCAGAGTGGGTTTCCAACATCGTTCCAGTCATGAAGAAGAATGGCAAACTTCGAGTATGCGTCGACTTCAGAGATTTAAACAAGGCGACGCCAAAGGATGAATACCCGATGCCAATAGCCGATATGCTTATCGATGCTACATCAGGGAATAAGATCATAAGTTTTCTAGATGGTAATGCTGGGTATAACCAGATACTCATGGCAAAAGCCGATATACCAAAGACGGCTTTTAGATGTCCCGGTGTAATAGGATTGTTCGAATGGACAGTAATGACTTTCGGTTTGAAAAACGCTGGAGCAACGTATCAGCGGGCAATGAATCTGATCTTTCATGATTTAATCGGCCACATTGTCGAAATATATATTGATGATGTAGTGGTAAAATCTGCAGACGATTTCCAACATCTGGTCGATTTAGAAAAAGTTTTTAAAAACATAAGATCGCACGGACTAAAAATGAATCCTTTCAAGTGCGCGTTTGGCGTATCGGTGGGATGCTTTTAGGCTTCATGGTGCACGAAAGAGGGATTGAAGTCACCAAGCGAGGGTTAAAGCTATAGCCAATCTTGAGCCGACATGCAAAAGCGAATTACAAAAGTTGATCGGCAAAATTAACTATCTCCGTCGGTTCATCTCGAACCTCTCCGGTAGAATTCGTGCCTTTACTCCATTCTTTGAAGTTGAAGGACAATGAAGAATTTATATGGGGAGCCGATCGTGACTTTCAACGAAGTCAAAAGGTATTTGTCCAACCCTCCAATCTTGGCTGCGCCTCAAAAAGGGGTCCTTTTCAGGCTATATGTTTCGGCTGAAGAAGATACTATTGGAGCTGTACTAGCACAAGAGGTGAATGGTAAAGAAAGGGTTATCTTTTACTTAAGCCGACGATTGCTAGACGCAGAAGTCAGGTACCCTTATATCGAAAAACTATGTTTATCTTTGTACTTCTCGTGCACAAAATTAAGGCACTACATATTAGCATCGGCCTGTAAGGTAATCTGCAAAACCGATGTTATAAAATATATTTTATCAGCTCCAATTCTGCGAGGTCGACTTGGCAAATGGGCTTACGCCTTGATCGAGTTCGACTTGTCATATGAATCGGCCAAAGCAGTCAAAGGACAAGTCCTAGCCGATTTTATAACAGGACATGACACAGTGGCAAACTTAGTCTTGGTAGCACCATGGCAACTGTTTTTTGCCGGTTAAGTATGCGGGAAAGGTGATGGTATCGGTATTGTACTCACTTCACCCAAGGGGCATAACTTTGAATTCGCATTTCGGTTAAATAGCCGATGCTCGAACAACCAGGCCGAGTACGAAGCGTTACTCAAAGGCTTACTGTTGTTGGAAAATATTGGAATAAGAGCTGTTGAGGCATATGGTGATTCACTGTTGGTAGTACAACAAATAAAGGGAGAATACCAATGTCGGGATGAAGTACTACTGAAGTATTTAGAACAATGTTTAGAGATTATCAGCTCTTTTACGTCATTTTCTATCGGTTATATTCCTCGTGAATTAAGCGATAGAGCTAATGCTTTAGCTCAAAGCATCGTGGTATGAGGATTTTGATCAAAGTCGGAGACCGAATCGTAAATAAAGCGATTATGTGCGCGGATATTGCCGATTGGAGAACGCAGATAAAAGATTATCTAGTTGATCCATCAAGCCGGCGAGCGAAGGATCGGCAGCAAGCATTGAAATGCGTCGTTATGGACGATATACTATATTATCGGACCATGGAAGGCTTGTTGTTATGATGTCTTGAAGCCGAAGAAGCGCGGGTGGTGATGGGTGAAGTACACGAAGGCATTTGTGGTTCTCATCAATCGGCACACAAGATGAAATGGATACTCAGACGGACAGATTATTTTTGGCCGACGATGCTAGAGGATTGTTTCAAGTACTATAAAGGATGTCAAACATGTCAAAAATTTGGTAACGTACAACTAGCACCAGCATCGGCTTTACATCCAATTATTAAACCCTGGCCGTTTAGGGGTTGGGGAATAGATATAATCGGCCAAATATTTCCTACTTCGAGTAGAGGCCACAAATTTATTTTGGCCGCAACCGATTACTTTTCAAAGTGGGTTGAGGCTATCCCACTTAAGAAGGTGACTAGTGTTGAGGCGATTAGTTTTGTGAATGAACATATTGTCCATCGGTTTGGAATACCACAAACAATCACGACCGATCAAGGTACAGTATTCATGTCTAAAGAGTTTCAAGGTTACGCCACAAGTCTAGGGATCAAATTGTTAAACTCTTCACCTTATTACGCTCAGGCTAATGGACAGGCCGAGTCGTCTAATAAAACTCTAATTAAGTTGATCAAAAGAAAAATTGATGAGAAGCCAAGGAATTGGCATTCTACTTTATCAGAGTCACTTTGGGCCTATCGGCTATCTTATCATGGAGCGACAAAACTTTCACCTTACCAATTGGTGTATGGACAAGAAGCTGTTTTGCCTGTAGAAATCAACATTGAGTCGATACGAATAGCCAGACAGAATGATTTGTCGGCTCAAGATTACAATGACTTAATGGTTGACAGCTTGGATGAGTTGGCGGAATTACGTTTGTCTACGCTTGATCGGCTTAAGAAGAATAAGATCAGAGTTGCAAGGGCATACAATAAAAGGGTCATGCCTAAATCTTTCGTTCAAGCCGATTTAGTATGGAAAACGATATTGCCTGTTGGTTCTAAAGATAACCGATTTGGAAAATGGTCACCTTCGTGGGAAGGGCCATACAAAATTAATCGGCTAGTCGGTGGAAACTCGTACTTACTGGAAACACTGGAAGGGTATGTCTTGCCTAAAGCAATTAATGGGAAATATCTAAAGAAATACTATCCTAGCGTTTGGATCGGAGCTTAGCCGACTAAAAATCATGTTCAAAGCCGAGATTAACACGATGCTGTTAATCGGCTGAAAGGATTGCAAATTTAGAGAATAAGAGTCGGTTAAACAGCCGATTATAAACATTGCAAGATTACAAGTATTCAAAATATTTGAACTAGTATTTTGGGCTGTTAAGAAAAGGTTACATCCCGAGCACAGGAGTCGTGCGCCTAAAGCCGATAATGCTCCAATGACCTTACAATTGTTTCTTGTACCTCATCCAAGATTTTGTCATCTTCTGCTGCATTGCATGGGATAGGTACAAGTTTAGCCGACTGCTCTTTGAAGGCTGCCACGGCTGATGCTATTTCAATCTTTTGCTCCTTGGCGGCCGATGATGTTTTTCAAAGGAATCTTGACCTTGACAATGAGCTTTATCGTCCTCGCCAACTCACCCTCAAGAAATTTTTAGTGGTTTCTAACTTTTGAAGATTTGATTTGTTAGCCTTCAAAGATTCTATGGTCGCATCAAAATTTTCTTCTTCGCCTTTGTCTCAAAAACCATTTTGTCAAGGATTTTACGATCGGCCTCTTGGGCCATTCTCTTTCTTTCCTCTCTGGGCCGCTTCCACTAAGGCCTTCTTCTCATCTAGGTGGCACACTTGACGGCATGACCATGGCCTCTGGTGGCAAATCGGTTTCAACTACGGCCATAGCATCCCGAATCGGTGATTATTATTCGAATCTCGATTGAGGCCTTGACACCAAATCAAAGAGTCTGTTGAGGCGATCTTGCATTAGGAGCCGATGAGACAGCGAATGACGCGTCTTTGGAAACCGCAATGATATTTTGGATTGCCGAGATGTAGTCATCGGTGCAAAATCTCTCGGATCATCAAATCGGATAAGTTGAAGCCAAGGAGGTTGGATGGATCGGATGTTTCGGAGCGGCGGCGGATGTTGGCGCTAGCATCGGTGAGAGGAGGCAGCGGCTCTTTGGCGATATATCGGCAAGCTTGCCAAGATGTTGGCCACTTGTGCCGATCGGTAGGTGAAAGAAGATTGAATATAATGAAAACCGATGGACTAAATCGAGATCCTTAAATTTTGAGATAGACAAATACGAGCGATGGCCGATCCGTGCGGAGAACTTTCGCCACTTTGTTCTGTGGCTTGGAGTGTTTTTCTTGGCGGCAACTTTAGTGGACTTGGCTTCTTCTTCTCGAAGGTCCATCGGCTAGAAAGTTAGTTTATAAAGAAACTAAAAGAAACAAGAGATGGTTAAACATAACTTACTTGGTTGTTGTTGTCTTTCTAAATCGGACAACGATGGGCTTTGAATGCCCAAGGAACCGTAAGTATAGCCAGATGAAGCGGTTGCCTTGTATGGTCGTTTTTCTTTACTAGCGAAGGGCGTCGATCGGCTTCTTACCAGCAGCTTTAGTCTGCAAAGAAAAGAGGATAAAGCCAATGAGACATTCATATGGGCTACGATAAAGAAAAGTTAAAATCGACTAAATACCTCGACAGTAATATCTACAAGACTCGTATTATCATATCTGGAGCTCGATTCGTCACTTGAACTGTTATCAGAGGATACCATCGGCTCAGGAACGTCTGGGAAAAGGGCGTTAATAATGGCCGATGGAGTACGATCTAAGAGAAGTGCATTTGCAATTGAAGACCACCATGTAGAGAATCGGTGGATCGACGATTATTCGGGACAAAATGTGGCAAAGATTTGATCGCAAGTCATCGGCTATATTCAAAACCATATTGGTGCATGGTGAAGATCTCACTCTAGTCCTTGGTGAACCAAGTCGAAGTGGAAGGCGGGGATCACTTGGCGAAACCGGTTATCGCAAAATGGAAGGATGATAAAATTCATAGGAAGGCTGAAAGGTACGATTTCTTGTATTAAAACCGACATGTAAGATGCTGGGAGAAATAAAAACTTTGAAGAAATCTAGAGTCGATTCAGGCATCTACGGTATCGAAATCGGATGAAGAAATGATGGCCATTCAAAATCGGCTGCATTGGTATAACTGAAGAAGTCTTGTTGGCTAAAATCATTATTATCCAAGTTAAGGAAGAAAGATAAATATTTTTTCAGACCAATCGGAGAAATCTTCTTGCTGCCGGAGCACATTATGTATCTTTCACCATAAGATCGGCTGGCTCTGAATTCTGGTGCTGCATTTTCTGGTGTGTTTTCTCGAGGAAATGCCGAGTCGTCAGATGGATCGATTTGAAAGATCGGCTAAAATAACAGATACAACCATATCTGTATGAACCGAGAGGACCTCCTACGTTGCCGACGCAAAATTTAGCGAAACCAGTAAAAAGCCGACTCCTAATTACATGCATCATCTGACAAACTGCTCCAAGGAACATCTTTCCCAATGCTAGCCGACGGCCCTCTACCAACCGCTCTGCCATTAACTGATACACTTGTGTTGGTCCTAAAGCAGCACCACAAAACAAAAATCGGTCTAACCACAAGTTCAGGAAAGCAACATGTTCTTCATCTGATACCAGCCCGTTCACTTTATTATTGTTATTAATATACTTACGCCAACCTTCTCCTTTAAATTGAATAAGCTTGTATTTGGTTTGCCACTAAAAGCGATATTTGTTCACCATCGGCCTCGAGCAACACAATTGGGCTATGTCCATGAGAGTCGGGCCGATGGGACCGGTCTGAAACAAGAAGGCATTGAAGGTCTCCGACCCGAAATAGCGGTAGCCGTGGCCACTAAGGGCTCATTGGCTTCGGATCGGCTAAAGAGAGAGAATACACTCAGCTATACCCATTTTTCCCATTCCCTCTTTTTGGCGGCCACGGATATACCAAGATCTCCATCCCTTAAGCGTCATCGGCCATGCCTCAAGCTCTTATCCCAGCTCTCTATGTTGAATGCGATGGCGATAAAGGAAGGCGGGAATATCTTGGCTAATTCTTGTCTTTGGCGTCTAGGTTTCCTATCGGACCAAGAAAATCTGATCTTTACTGTTAGGAATCGGAATGAGTACCTGACTCGCGTCCATTTCAGCCGATCTTAGCAAGCCGATTGGAGAGGATGTATGCAAGCCGACTGATGGAAACTGAGCAATGGATAAACAAAAGCCGATTGTCTGAGTTCAGAGAGCTTGTGCGCGTGAGAAATGACCAAGGTGGGGCCGCATTTTATAGCATGGTAAAAATTTGAAAGCGGAAGTGAATCCCAAGGGCGGGAGCGATTAAACGCACTAACTGCATGTCAGAGAAATACGGCGCGAATAAAGCATCAGTTAATAGGTGAAGATCAAACGTTAGCCGATTGCATAAGCCGATAATTGTGATTTTTGACAGATAACAAGTTATCTCTCAAAAATGGGGGGCATATGTTTGCATCAAAATTCGGCAAGTTAATCTAAATCAGGCAAATAAAATTAAAGATACGGAAACTAACGGAGGTTTGGAAAGAATCCGAGATGTTTGGTAAAACTGTAAGATTTTTAGGGAAACAACCTCTCAAGATAAGGCCGATACGGATATGGACTTTGAAGCGTGTTGGAATAGGACACGATCGGCCGAAGGGTATAAAAGAAGAGCCAAAGCAAGGCTGCGGAAGAATCATCAACACAACACAATCAACTAGCTTTTACTTTTCATCTACTTTTCACATCGACTAGGAGTAGTTTTTGTAATCTAGCCTTTGTAATCGATTTTGATCAATAAAGTTGCGCATCGCCGATTGTTGATCATCCTCGATTACACCCTGGTTTGGTTTATTACGATTTTGTTGCGCATCGCCTTCTTCAGAATTGATCTGCCTTTATCCTCTGATTAGCTTTAATCGGCTAGTTGGACTTACCCTGTTACTTTGATCTTAATCGGCTTCAAGCTGATTGAGTTTAAGCCGATTGATCGTTACGATCGGCTTGTAGTGAATTTTATATTTTTTTACCTTGTCGATTCTGAGTCAAATCGACCGCACGCTCTGAACCGGTGTTAAATGCGGTGTGTTCTTTGTCGAAACCCTACATCAAGTTTTTGACGCCAACACTTCCCATCACAGGCGGTTCTAACTACGAACCATCTGTGATATGAACTGAGACCACTATATAAACATACCGACAGAGGTTCGTAGTGCAGACCTTAGCTCCCAAGGCGTTTCATCTCCCCCAAACCCTAGCTCCTTGGTAATCATCCTCCTGGGCGAACTCCGCCCTGGCATCCTCCTCCCCGGTGAACTCCTCCCCGATATCCTCCTCCTCGACTAGCCTCCTCCTTAGCGATCGGCCTCCTCCTGACCGGTCCTCCCAGCCCTCGGTGACCACCTCCTCCTCCCCTCGAGCCCATGATCCATTTGATTGGGTGAGACCCCTGCATGCGTCCTTGTGATTATGCATTAATGATTTTGATTGTGCAGAATGATGATTCAAAATTCTAAAATGCCATACAGACATGTGTATTTGATCTCCTAAAATGAACATTGAAAAACCAAACTACATGAACAGATTCCAATACAAGTTTTTTTTATTTAGCTTGATGTTGTTCAATCAATTTGAATTATTAGAACGGGCAAACCAGAATGCATGCTTGTGTATCACATTTGCATGGATCTTTAGTAATATAGTGCATTGATTGCTAGCATATGTAGTTGCAGAGTACATGACGATATTATATGTGTAACATCCCAAAAATTGACTTAAAATATTATTTTATTGTTATTTGTGCATTTTGTGATTTTTCTGAATTTACTAGATTTTTCTGGAATTTATTTGAATTTATTTTAAATTAAGTATATTGGACTTTTGAGAAAAAATAATTAGATATAGATAGATTTAATATAAAGATTGGCTAAAAATATTTTATTTGAGTTCAACATGTCTCAAAGTATTTATGAAAATTTTCTTGGATTTTTCCTGATATTTTTATTACTTTAAATAAATTGAACTAATTTCTGGAATTATTTTAAAAGAAAAATCCTAAGGAAATTCGTAAACTGTTTTGGGCCGAGCCCATTACTGTGCTCGTGTGCGGCCCAGCTCGGCATGGCCCGTTCGGCCTGTTTCTTGAAGCCGTATCGTCGACCATTAGATCTGCATCGCAAGGCCATTTTCAAGCTGTGTCGCTTGGTGTCGAATCGGCCATTGGATCGTGAAGGGACTACTATGATTCGAAGATAGGGTCTGAACCCTAGCGTTCGTGGGACGTAGGATCAAGATCGAGCGGTGCTAAGTGAGTCGTGTTGGTTTAGGTAGGGTTAGATCTCGTCCGTTGATTTGATTCAGATGGATTCGATCGTGCCACATTAGGAGTGATCTCAGCCATTCATCGGTGATCATGCAGTTCTCGGTCGTTGTCACCGATCGGGACTCGGAGCCCGCCGCTAATACATCTCCACCGTCATGTGGATTAGGGTCTCCGTTTTGTGTGCGTTCACCGGCGCTATTTAAGGAGGGGGTAGCAACCCGAGGATCGTCGTCTCATTGCGCACCCGTAGCCCTAGCCATCAATGCTCGTGTCGTTGTCGTTCGTGCGTTGTAGCTCGCTGAAGTTCCTATAGTGCCGCTTGTTTTTGCGTCATTGCGCCATCGTCAAGATATTCCTCACCGCACCAGTTCCAGATCTGGATCGCCGTGTCACACCGCATCGAGTCAGTGAGGTTTCGTCGCCATCTTGTCGCCAATGTCTTCGTCATCAAGTCCGGCGAGAGATGTGCCGCCATCCACGTCGAGAAGCTCGGGAGCCGTCAGATCTTCAATCAACGATCGAGATCAAGCCATGTGTTCGCGTCAGCAGTGAACATCTCTAGTAACACGAACCGTTGGATCTGATCGGACGACCGAATCCTCGCCAAGTGTCAGCCATCCGGAGCACTGGCTTGGGTAGCATCATGACCAATGGGAGATCAGCGACGCGTGGCCAGTACAGAACCCGAAGTGCCGTGAGCCGCACTTACGACGAACCAAGGCCAGCTAGTGAACCACGTCCATACGTCGGGACACATAGCACGCGGTGATTGGTCTGTGCGGCACTGTCGTCAGCGTGAGCTGACATCATCGCTTATGTCAGCGGGTGCACAGCATAGTGCCGTGGGTCCACGATGGACCAGCCCAACCGGTGAACCGAGTTCACAGCATAGTGTTGCACCACGTGGCACGCTCTGATTGGTCCAGTTCAGTTGATGACGCAATAATGAGATTTTTCAATATAAAAATAATTCGATTATTTATTTGATTTTCAATTTTTTGATTTTTAGAATTTTTCAATCTTCCTCGGGCCTGTTCTCCCTCATACGCGCTCCGATTGAGGTGATTCAAATTTCTAAAAATTTGTAAAATTGAGATCTATTTAATAGTGAATTTTATTTGATTTTTGGAGTTAATTTTCTCTCTATTTTGGTATTTATTTACTTTTCTCTCTCGATTCGCGGAGACATTGAGTTGTGCGACGCATCGAAGGAGGATCCATCAACCCAAGAGCATGTTCCAGAGCAAAACCAGGACGTTTACCAATTCAAGTTGTGCTTTGATCATGTTGAACCCATGTTTATAAAATCGCTATACTCTTTTACTTTATTGCATATTATCTTACGTGTACACTTGTTTCAAATAAAGTGAGACTTAGTTAATTTACCTTTTGGTCTATACCCTACCTTGTCATTTGTATGCCATGATCTATTATCACCCTAGATTGGTTCATTATAGTTGGTTAATATTAAAATCAACATGGGATGGTTAGAACGTATTAGTGTGCTTAGCCATGCCATGTCATCACATTTACTTGAATCATTAATGTTTAATCTTGACTAATGGAATATGGAACATGATTATGAACTTGTGTGTCAAGTGTTGTCGCACGATGAGATTGAGTTGTTGTGGCGAGTAATGTCACGCAACGATGTTGAATTGTTGATGGCACGTGGTGCAATTGGTAATCAACTGGGGTGGTAATTATTTAGATTGGGGCAAGTGGCAAGGGTAGTGTGCCGAGGTGGGTCAAAGGGTATGTAGAAGTCTTGTCTTAATCACTCTAAGGACTTAACCTTGCAAGCCTTTGATCTAAGTCAATCATGCAACCACATGTCTGCTATGGGATAGCCCAATTGACTAATTTGGAATGTCTTAGCTTTAGTACTGCTAGTGGTGGTGTGGGTCTCGAGTTCACGAATAAACTCACATGGCACAAGAGGGGGTCCCTGGATGTGGTAACTAGTCTCTCCAGTGTTGAAACCTCAGCGGGTAGTACTGGGTTAAGGCAGAGCGTTGTTAAGGCTTTGTTATAATCACTCGACTGTATGTTGTATGGTTGTATCATGTGGGTAAAGTGCATAACCTCTGCAGAGTTTGAATCTCTTCGGATAGCCGTGCTCATGGTATTGAGCATAGCTCGAGAATTACAGTCAAGGGTTAAACTTTTGCAAAATAAAACTTGTGATGGATGGCAGGTTGCCATGGGAGGTTGAAACTTGACTTAGGATTAGAAACTTGGTTTACCTTGGAAACATTGAAATTACTACTTAGTGTTATTTGGTTTACTGTATTTACAATCTATTTATTGTACTTGTTTATAAATACTGCTTTATAGCAAAATAGCCATGATAGCATTTTCCTTTGGAATAAGCCTTGCATATAGTTATATAGAATTGCATTCTATGCACAACTTGTTGAGTGCTTTCAAGTACACACCCTTACCAACAACCACAAGCAATAGTTGAGGAGTCTACACCTTTATTGGAGGAGGAGTTCCAGGAGGACACGAGTCAATAGGGTTCGATCCTTGTCAGTTGCCGGTGGTAAACTGAGGGGTCATCTACATCTTCTATTTATCCGCTGCATTGGTCTTAGTTCTTATTTCAAGTCTAGCCCTGCGTGGCTTAATAATGTAAGTTGGTCATAAGATCATACACTTAGTTATAATCAATAAATGGAATCTTATATTATTATCGTTGTGTATGATGTGATATTTACCAATGTTGAGATATGTGCACTAGCGTGATCTTGGACTAGTGTGATAAACACAGAGGGTCCGAATTAGTAAATTCGGGTCCCGAGAATATGGAATTTTGGATGGATTTCAGATGCATGCAAATCAGAAGTTGTATGTATTTTTTACCGTGGTGTTGTTCATACAGTAGCAAACACGATGTATCTTGACATATAGAGCCACTATTGAGTCTTTAATGGTGATTTAGCAACAAACATGATGTATCTTGACATATAGAGCCCTAGGTTCGTAACCATGATTTTTTGATTCCTCATTATACATTTACATGTTTGTTAGTGATTGATCTGCTACTAGTGCATTATTCTCAGTGGTAGATACACACAAAAGGGTGACATCAGCTAGAACACATAATAAGTAATTCTTATGATGGCGCCCATAAATTTCACTCTCTATTTAATCTATCAAAAAAAAGAAATCCATCTCCATTCTCCAACCTTGATTGTTCTTGCATGAATGTTGGTTCGTGGTCAGAAGCAATAACCAACAAGAAAGGCACTAAAAGAAACACCTACTTTTGATAGTAGCAAGCAGTTGTATTTATTTGCATTGAAACATAGAAGAAGATGTACATCAAGATGTGTCAAGAATAGACGTAAGAGAACCACCATGGAGAGGGATTTCTAGAAGTTTCAATGTCCAATGAGTTTCAAAGTTTTGCCAGAAGTTTGGGTATAAAGTTGTTGAATTCGTCACATTATTATGCTCAGGCTAATGGTCAAGCTGAGTCATCCAACAAAACGTTGATCAAGAGGAAGATTGAAGAAGAACCAAGGAATTGGCATATAACGTTATTGGAGTCGTTATGGGCCTATCGGATTGCATACCATGATGCAAAAAAATTACCACCTTATCAATTGGTTTATGGACAAGAGGCTGTGTTGCCCTTAGAGATTAATATTGACTCAGTATGAATGGCTAGACAAAATGGTTTGTTGGCTCAGGATTATAAGGATTTAATGGTTGATAATTTGGATGACTTGGTGGAATTACAATTACATACACGGGATCGGCATAAAAAAATGAGGCAAAAGTTGCAAAAGCTTATAATAAAAAGGCAATGCCTAAGTCATTTCGTGAAGCCGATTTGGTCTGGAAAACTATATTGCTTGTCGGTTCTAGGGATAACCAATTTGGCAAGTGGTTTCCAATATGGGAAGGATATACATAATTCATTAGCTTGTAGATGGGAATTCTTATATTTTAGAAACACTAGAGGTGTGGTGTTTTCTAAGGCGATTAATGGTAAGTACTTGAAGAGGTATCACCCAAGTATTTGGGTTGGCTCCTAATCGGCTAACGATAGCTATTGGTCGAGAGAAGCCAAATTAACTCGTTGTAGTTAATTCTGGCTAGGGACAAATAGTAAAAGTAAGATTTAGCCGATACACACATCACAGAAGGGATTAAAGAAGAAATAAGTAATCGGTTAAACAACCGATTATAAATGTTACAAAGCATTCAAAATATTGTTTCAAGACAAGTTTTTCCCCATTGCAAGAATTCAATGTACAATTTTAGGATAAGGCGATCATGCCCCTGGGTTGTTCAACCTGACTACCAGAGCTGACAATGCAGCAGCAGCCTTGGCTATGGTTTGCTCCAAGTCCTCAAGGATCTTCTTGTCTTCTTCAGTGCTTCCAGACATTAGAGTAACTTTAGCCGACTGTTTCTTTACCACCACCATGGATAGACTAAGTTCAAGCTTTTGAGCCTTCATAGGCGACGTAGAATTCACTAGTTTTTGCTAGCCTTTAGATATTTGCTTATTAATCCTGGTCAGTTCTGCGTCAAGAAACTTTTTGGTCGACACTAATTTTTGAGTCACCTACTTTTTAAGCTTGTGGGACTTAGCGTCTTCATCAAATTTGGCCTTCTTAGCCTTGGTGTTAGATATCATTTTGTCCAGGATTTTTTGGTCTTCTCACTGTGCATCCCGAAGAGCAAGCCTAGCCTTGGCCGCATCGACAGCCCCTTTCTTGCTGTCTAGATGGCACACATTTAGCAGTGCCACCATCGCTTCTTCTGGCAAATCGGCTTGTATCGTAGCCATTGCATCTCGGAGTGGCTGGTATTTTCAAGCAATTTAGTCGATGGCGCGAGCACGAGGTCAAAGAGCTTGTTTAGTCTCTCCTTCATGCTTGGAGCCAATGCCACTGTAGCCGATGCATCTTTTGAGACATAGAGGATCCACTGAATTTCCTTTGGATAGCTGTCTATTGCTACCTCCTCATCATCCTCCAAATCCGACAAGGTGAAACCCAATCTGTTAGTAACGGGGTCTATCGGCTTGGCGGGTTCCAAGGCAGGAGCAATAGGAGCAGGCGACATCGGCTGTGATGGTGGTGGAGGGAGTTCGAATCCTACGGCTAGTAGATCGGCCAAAATGTTGGCCACTTGAGATGTGGGAGAAAGCGCAGGCTACAAAAATGACATTGTTAGAAATTGTCAACAAGAGGATTGATAGATTGACAACAACGGGTGTTTACCCTGTCAGAAGCCAATCCACATGATAAGTGGTCGGCTGATCCCTCCTTAGCAGGGAGCCTTTGGAAGTGACGGCCTTCTTGGTTCGACTGCGTTTCTTTTTTGTTAAAGTGCAAATTATGAGTATCAATTTATACATCAAATTATGGAGAAGTTAAATTATAAGTCGATGAGTACATGTTTACTTGGTTGTTTCTTCTCTTAATCCGAGAGGGAAGGGGCTTGGACGCCAAGGGTGCCCAATGAGTACCCCACCAAAGCTGTCGCGACAGGGCGCAGTCGTTTGATAGATTGGTCAACACTTGATGAGTCGGTTGGTTTCTTTCTCGCTGCCTTGGTCTGCAAAATTGAGAAAAGCCGATCAGTAAAAGCTAAGAAATGCTTGAATATAATTGATGGGTAGAGTCTAAATTTAGTGGATAACTCGACGATAATATTTACTATACTTGTGTTAGTATAGCCTGATGAGCTAGCGTCGCTGCTAAAACTCGAGCCACTAATAGCGAAGTTAGTGGACGCCGACTCAAGAGGAGGTAGATCTGAGAAAAAAATCAGCTACCACAGCCGATACAGTGTGCTTCGCAGGAAACAAAACCATGCAAATAGCCGAACACCAGTTGGTGAAGTTGCCTGTCCTCCGGTTTTGCAAGACGAAGTGTGACAGGCTTTGGAGTTGGAGATCATCGGCCATGTGCAAGGCGATATTAGCGCTAGATAGACAACGGAGCCGATCTCTTGGCTTGATCCGATTAAGAAGCTAGAAACTCAGAGATACTTGGACGAATCCCAGCTATCTAGCGTATATGGATGGATGATATTACTCACATGAGGGCTGATAAGTCCGATTTCTCATTTGCAAGCCGACAGACAATACACTTGGTGATAGGAAAATCTTGTATAAATCTAGTGTCTCAACGGTCGGCTGCCTACTAAAGAAATGATGGCTAGGGGACGCTATCGGCTTCTTTATAACTAAAAAGTCATTCTGGCTAAAGTCCATCTGATTAAGCTGGAAGAAAAATGCAAGAAACTTTCTTGCTCCGATTGGGATAAGTCTTGGTTGGGTGCAGGAGTAGAGGATAAACTTTTCGTCGAATGATCAACTATCTCTAAACCTAGCCTCTTGGCCTTCTGGAGTTCCTTCTAGAGGATAGGGGGTGATTTCAACAGAGTCAATATTAAATGGTCGGCTAAGGATGCAATATAGCCAGACCTGTCCCATAAAGGGCCTCCAACATTGCCAACTGAATACAGGCCCAATCTAGTGAAAAGCCAACTGCGAATTGCGTGCATCATCCGGTAAACTGCTCCGAAGAAAAGCTTCCCCAGTGCTAGCTGTCGGCTCTCAACTAGTTGTTCCGCAATGACTTGGTACACTTGTGTCGGCCCAAGGGACACCTCGCAAAGAATTAGTCAGTCAAGCCACATGTTTTGGAATGCAACGTGCTTCTTATCCGATGCTAGGCCAACTCCTTGGTTGTTGCTAATATACTTGTTGTAGCCCTCTCCCTTTGAATGGATCAACTTATGTTGGGGTTTAGCGCTAAAAGCCAATATCTGATCCCCTTCTGGCCTCAAGCAGCAGAGTTGTTCCACATCCAGGGCCAATTCTAAACATAAACGCATTAAGCATATCCGACCAGAAGTAGTAGTCGGTGGCTACTAAGGGCTCGTTGACCTCTGGATCGGCTAACGATAACAAAAGACATTAAGCTATTTCCATCCTTTCCCATATTGGCCTCTTTTGAGCTGCTACTCGATTATACCAATTACTCCAGCCTTTTAGTGCTGTCGGCTAGGCCCTAAAACTCTTATTCCAACCTTTTATGTTATACTCAAGAGCCAATAAAAGAAGACGAGGTATTTCTTGTTCTATGACTACTGATGGGTCAATATTTCCTAGTACCTGGTTGGGATCCATTGTGCCGATGTGAAAGTTGTGCAAATTGATGAAGTCTACTATGAAGATGAGGATGAAGCCGATGGCAGAGGTTCTGAGAGCTTGAGCATGTGAAAATGACAAGTGAATGGACCCCATATTTATAGGGGGTAAAAAATGTGAAAGGCAGGAAGCTTTTTCGGTGGTTTGCATGTGGTTAATAAAGGAGGTACCATCTCAAGATTTTACGGCACCATAAATGGAGCAGTTGTCAATGACGACGGTTCATTTATCATGCTAAGCCAATCAATGATTGAAGTCAATGGAGAAGATTTTTGGAAGATAATCTTTTATCTACCAAAAATGGGGGGAGGGTAGATGTTTGCACCCAAATTTGACAAGGCATGGCTAATTTGTCAAGATAAAGGACAAAATAGATATTTCTGTCTGATAACGGTTTAAAAAGGAAAAGCCGTGTTAAAGTTACGATTATGGCCAATATTGATTCAAAGATAGAGTTTGACCTGTATAAGGCTGATACGGATCATAGTTGGCAACGTATTGGAAAAGGATACGATCGGCTGATGCACTATAAAAGGGGATCGAGAGTGAACAAAAACAACACAATCAACCAAACAACTCGCATCTACTTTTTATTTACTTTCTTGTCAATTAGGAGTAGCTTCGTAATTTAGACTCTTGTAATCCAATTTTGATCAATAAAGTTGCTCATCGCCGATTGTTCATCTTCCTCGATTATGCCAGGTTTGGTTTTTCTCCGATCTTGTTGCGCATCGCCTTTTTGGAGGAAATCTACCTTTTACCATCTAATCAGTCTTAATCGGCTTTTTAGACTTATCATTACCCTTGATTTGATCAGCTATTAATAGCTGTTGAGATCTTTGCTAATTGTTACATTAGATCGCCTTTGAGCGTATATTTTCTATCTACCTTGTCGATTGCAGGATCAAATCGGCTGGCACGCCTTGAACCTAATTGAACCCGACGTTCTTGTGTGTTTGGGCCAATTAATCCATCGTCACATATTTTGGGTGCAACACCAGGAAAAGTGGGTTGTTGGCTCAAAATTATAAGGATTTAATGATCGATAATTTGAACGACTTGGCAGAATTATGATTGCATGCATTGGATCGGCTACAGAAGAATAAGGCAAGGGTTACAAGGACTTATAACAAAAATGTACTACCAAAATCATTTGATGAAGCTGACTTAGTGTGGAAAACTATATTGCCTGTCGGCTATAGAGATAACTGATTCAGTAAATGGTCACCCACCTGGGAATAGCTGTATAAAGTTCATCGGCTTGTGGATGGTAATTCTTATATTCTAGAGACCCTATAAGGGGTGTATTTACTAAGGCGGTTAATGGCAAATACTTGAACAAATATTACCCAAGTATTTGGATTGGATCCTAATCTACTAGAGATGATTATCGGCTTTGGAAGCCAAATTAACTCATTGTAGTTAATTCGGTGTAATGAAAAATATCACAACTGATGTCGAAATGATACTTAGCATAAAAGGAAACAAGCATAAATAATAATTGGTTAAACAGTCGATTATAAATATCTTACAATCATGCATGTTGTAAAACCAAATCATTACAAATATTCATTGTTTCGAAAAGCCAGCCAATTACAGATGAAGAGTTGAAAACCGACAATGATTGCACAAGGCATATCAGATATCTTGGACAAGACCGAACAAGGTAGCTATCGCCTTGGCAATGGTAGCCTGGATGTCATCCAATATCTTTTGATCGGCTTCTTCGTTTTCTGCTACCTACGTGATCTTGGTCGATTGCTTTTTAACAGCTACTACTGACAAGGCAATGGAAATCTTTTGGGTCTTGAGAGCCGATGAGGCATCTACCAGCTGCTTTTGGGCATTGTGAGCTTAGCATTCGCCTTGATTAGTTGCTCCTCTAGAGATTTCTTGGCTGATTCCAAGTTGGTGTAGGATAGTTTAATGTCCTTTAGCCCCTTTATTTCCTCATTTTATTTTGCCTTTTGGGCTTTAGCATCGGCCACCAGCTTATCTAAAAGTATTTGTCCTTTCTTTGAACCGATTGGAGATGCATCCTGGACTTAGCTGCTTCTACTGCTTCTTAATTATCGTCTAAAAAATAGACATCATGTAAGGCTGCAATAGCCTCCTCTGGCAACTCGGCTTTGACTGGGTTCATTGCCTCGCGTATTGGCTATGAGTTCTCCAGGAGTGAAGCCGACGGGGTATAGAGTAGTTTGAAAAGATGCCTGAGTTTTTCTTTGGTGTCTGGAGTCAATGCAACAGTAGACGATGTGTCCTTGGATGCAGCTATGATATTTTGAATTGCCTCAGGAAAGGATTATGTAGCTATTTCTGGCTCGTCCAAATCCGACAAGTCAAACCCTAACATATTTGTGATAGATTCGGCTGGATTGTTGGTCGGCTGTGCGATATCAGCAATGGCCTGAGGAGTTGGCTGTGATGGCTAAGGGGAAGATCAGTAAAAAATGTGTTAGATCATTCATTTAACTGGATTTGAAAATCGGCTTTGGAAATAATTTACCTGATTTGTGCCTGAGGCACATGGGGAGCTCTTAGTCAATTGCTCTTGGGGCTTCTGACCCCAGCTAGCCAAGGCCTTCTTATTTGGATGGCCGCGCTTCTTCTCTGATAAATAATTAGCTAAAAGAGTTAGTTAACAAAATGGGTAGCACAAGTATGGAATGAAGGTGATGAATATTTACTTGGTTGTTGTTTCTCATAATTAGAAAGTCAGGGAGTCTGGATACCAAAAGTGCCAGATGAATAACCTGCCAAAGCCAATCCAGTGGGGTGTGGCCGCTTACTGGCTTGGCCAACTCCTGATGAATCTACAGGCTTCTTCCCTACTATATTGGTATGCAAAATAAAAGGAGGTGTCAATTATTAAAAGTTGCAGGATATTTGGGGGCTGTATGGATAGAAGAAAAATTTACTTCAACCGATACATCACCATTTATATTAACTATACTCGTGTTAGTATAGCCCGATGAACTAGTTTCACTGCTGAACTCGAGCCACTACTAGCGGAGTTAGTGGATGTCGGCTTGGCGGATAAGTCTGGAAAGAATTTGATGACCACTGCCGATATAGTCCACTTTGCTAGATATATTGCATTACAGATGGCCGACCACAATGTGGTGGAGCTCCCTGCCTACCGAGTGTGCAAAAAGATATGCGGCAAATTTTTGAGTTGAAGATCATCGGCTATGTGTAGAGAAATATTGGCTCCACATGCACAGCGAAGCCGATCCCTGGTCTAAGCTGATCGAATAAATGAAAACCGGGAGGAACTTGCCCAAAGCCTGTTAATGTTATGCCCTTGAGGTAATCATTTAGATGATTGTAACATGACTATGTTTATGAATAATAATATGATTATTGGTCCAATGAATGTATATCATTGTATTAATCAAAAAGTATGTGACTTGCTTATGAAGCTCTTTACTTATTGATGAAATTCGATAAATATCTCTTATCGGATATCATCGTATAGGACAACGATGAATAGATCAGCACATGTAGTGATCGATGATCATGCTTCATAGATCATTGGATATGGAGATATCATCTATACATTGTGGACGCATGTTGAAGAATATGGGTTAGATAGACCCGCAATGGGACACTGCGAGAATGTTTCATTCTTATGTGTCATCAGTGTATCTCATACCTAGTAGATGTATGATCCTTAGACCTGAGATTGTCATATTCCCTACATGTGTAATAGTTTTCCTTGGGGCTATCAAACACTACTTCCTAACCGGATAGTTATAAAGGTAGCTTTCATGTTTACTATGAAGCGTGCGAGAGGAAGTGAGCGATCAAGATGGAATTTGCCACTCTAATGAAACGGAGATATATGACAAGGCCACTCGTGTGATATGATTAAGGAAGTGCATGGCCATGAAGTGATTGAGGAGTCAATCACAACTTATTAATATATCACGGATACGAGAGATGGATTGAATCATCAAAAGATGACATGCTTCTCGCCTTGAGATCAATCTTCATATACTTGGCAAAGGGATTATTACATGAGTACTTTTGATAGGTTCTGTCCGATTTGATCATAGTATGTTTGAGAGTTGGCATATTTTGCGGAGCCGCTACCAACTATTGGATTGAAAAGGAGTTTTCGAATCCATGTCCAAGCGTCGTGAACCTGCAGGTCACACACTTAATGGGCTGGGACGCATTAATTTGGATTGGATCCGTAATTAATGGACCTCGTGGGCTTAGCACGCGGATAGGCCCTGGTTTAGGGTTTCATCTCGTGGCTATATAAGGAGGGGAGGAGGGTGAGTGCAGGGTGTGCTTTCCCACGGTTTAGAAGTGATTCACTCGAAACCCTAGCCTCCTCCTCTCGCTGCCCCTGCCGAACGATCAGGTGCTTGCACACCGACGCACGGCGTTCCATCCCTGGACGTGTGGACTACTGCGGTGACGCTGCTGCGACTGCGGCGTGGGATGATGATCCACGGCGAGGCGAGGACGATCCACTTCATCGACGAACGACTGCGGCGAGGACGATCCACTACATCGACACGCGAAGGATTCCGCAACTGCGCGTCTAGTGGTAATCTTATCTATGATCCCCTTCTTGCGAGTAGCTTTCTGGTTACGCGGTAGTTTTTTTTTGTGCTAGCGTAGCATACCGCGTTTCTCTTCAGTGGTATCACAGCCATCTCGTATAGATTTGTGATCTGGATGTTGCACATATGATGTGTGATGTTAGTAGTTTGGATCTATTACATGTTCAGCCGGTTCATGTGATGAATTGGTGAGGGCAGCCATCGATGAGATCGATCGATTTAGGGTTTGAGGAAAGTGCAAACCTACTCAATCTTGATTTGGGTGTGTCCGTTTATGGTACGACATTACCCTTACCAGTCGGGTTACCGCCATCAGGGTTTCTGAAACGTATCCATATGGGACCAAGCCAATCAGATTGAGTTGGATTGGGTCAATCTGGTTGATCCATGGTAAGTGCAAACCGGTTAAATATTGATTTGGGTGAGTCCGTTCATGGTACGATGTTGCCCTTACCGGTCAGGTTACCGCCATCAGGGTTTCTGAAACGTATCCATATGAGACCAAGCCAATCAGATTAGATCGGATTGGGTCAATTTGGTTGATCCGTGGAAATTTTGAGGGTGTTTTCCTTTAACAGAAGACATGCCTCTAAATTTTTTTCCAAGGGCGCTGCCCTCGGACCCCAGAGTCTTTGGGTTGTTTTTGTTTAACTCGTTTTTGCAAGGAATTATGTGAAATAGTATGGCCTATGTGTATGTGATGCATGTAATTTCTACATGGCCTGCGTGCCGTGTCAAGCCATAAGTCTATTTAAATTGTATAATGACCTGCGTGTTGACTTGTGATGCTTCAAACCCTCATGTCAAATTCATTATCAAAAGTTGTAAGGCGTTGCATCCATAATGATGAAAACGATGGTATCAAGCAAGATGGCTAGGTGAACAAATCAAGCAAGGTGGCTAGGTGAACAAACTAGCATGATGATGGAGATCTTAATGCTAAGGGCCATGCTATTTCACAGCTTATTTTGATTTTCTGTGGATGTGTGTTTAACCCTTGCTATTTTCTTTATGCTCATTGCATGTGATGCCATGTTCATAGTAGTCTTTGTTCATTCCTATAGTTAAAATTTTTAAATCAAATTGTCCATCCAATTGTTGCACCTATCAAGAATTTAGATCGTTATTGATATGACTGCCAAAGTAGTATATCAATGGCTATCTCAATAGATGATAGGGATGTGTTGGACACATCATGCATAACAATGGTAGATTTAATCAAGCTATCAAAACGGTTTTGGGCTTGAGGATATAAGTGGTTGGGATTTTATTTCAGTAATGAAGGAACCTATACAAGACAATTGGTGTCTAGGAAAACACACATGAGGCAGGTTTCTTAATTGGCACCCGAATACGGGAAGTGCTCCCTCCCTCATGTGAGCCCTTGGGGCAAGTTGACCTGGCCATGAGTCAAGTTGATGGAGGCATTCATTACTTTTTTCATACTCAACAAACAAGAGTTACATATGATGTACTCCCTCCGTCCTTGAAAGTAAGGGAGAGAAGCGTTCAAATTGTGTCCTCCAATATTAGGGATTGAGAGCTCTCCCCCCTTAAATTGTGTCATCAAATTGTGCTCATGCATGTAGATGCACGCAGATACATGCGACCACACATATTCCAAAACAAAAACGTGGCAGATCATTCTCTATAATCGTGATTAATTAATGCATGCATGTTACCAATTAATAGAGACACAGTATTAAATAGGGGCATTAGAGTCTTTTGGCAGAAACCATAATCTGTTCTAAAATTTCTTCTGTCCCTTACTTTCCAGGATGGAGGGAGTAATTAGCAAAGGTGTTGCTTACCTATGTCATTAAATTTCTAGCAGTGATGCCAAAGCTCACTAGTGTTTGATGAATATGGATCTTGAATACTCACTATGTGTCTATAAAATAGGAGTGTCTTTTATTAAAATGTTTAATAAAAGTTTTACATAAACATAGTGCTTAGAATCTTTGCATGTTTTTGTTGTAGTTCAATGGCACCTTCTCCTACTCCTGCTATACCTGGTTTTGCTTTGAGATCGATTTTGGAAAGGGAAAAACTAAATGGAACTAATTTTGTGATTGGTATCGCAACCTGAGAATTGTTCTCAAGCATGAAAAGAAGGACTATGTTCTAGAGAATCCAATTCCTGATGAACCAGCCAAAAATGCTCCTCGCAATTTGAAGGTTGAATATGAAAAGCATGTTAATGCTTCTGTAGAGGTTAGCTGTCTCATGCTAGTCACCATGGACTTTGAGCTCCAAAAGCAATATGAGGACCAGGATGCTTACAATATGATTGTGGGCTTGAAGGGCATGTTTGGGAATCAAGCAAGAGCTGAGAGGTATGGTATCTCAAAGCTTTTATTTGCTTGTAAGCTGGCTGAAGGCAGCCCGGTCAGCCCTCATGTGATCAAGATGATTGGTTACATTGGGAGATTGGAAAAACTTGAGTTTCCCCTTAGCCTCGGTTTGACCACAGATGTTATTCTCCAGTCTCTGCCTCAGAGCTTTGAGCCATTCATTATGAATTTTCATATGAACAGCATGGAGAAGAGCCTAACCGAGCTACATGGGATGCTCAAGGCTGCCGATAAGAGCATTAAGAAAAAACCCAATCATGTGATGATGGTTCAGAAAACAACTGCATTCAAAAAGAGGAAGACTAAGGCTGGGGGAACGGGAAAGAGCAAGGGCAAGGGCAAGGGTAAGGCTCAAGATGAGATCGCAAGCCTCAAAACTAAGCTTCAGAAGCTTAAAGTTGGCCCTCAACCTGATACCCAATGCTTCTATTGCAAGAAGTCAAGACATTAGAAACGGAACTGCGAAAAGTACCTGGCAGATAAGAAGAATGGAAATGTGATTTCCACTTCAGGTATTAATGTTATAGAAATTAATCTTGCTACTTCTTCACTCAGCTCATGGGTATATGATACCGGTTCGGTTGCTCACATTTGCAATTCGTTGCGGTGATAAAGAGTAGAGACTTGGCAAAGGAGAAGTGGATCTTCGCGTGTGGAATAAAGCAAGATTTGCTTGGTCTTGCCGTTGGCACATACCATTGCATTTGCCTTGAGATTAGTTTTAGAACTCAATAATTGTTATTTTGTTCCATCTTTGAGTAGAAACATTATTTCATCTTCTTGTTTGGAACATGAAGGTTATGATTTCAGAATAAAGAACTTTGTTTGTCTGATATTTTTGAATGATATGTATTATGGTCGTTGCCCCATGGTGGATGGGTTGTACGCCCTTGAACTCGAAGAAAAACCTGTCTATAATATTAATGTAAAAAGGCCTCGGCCTAATGATTTCAACCCTACCTTTTTATGGCATTGTTGCTTAGGTCATATAAATGAGAAGCGCATGAAGAAGCTCCATGGTGATGGACTTCTAACCTCATTTGATTTCGAATCATTTGAAACATGTGAGTCATGTTTACTTGGCAAGATGACAAAAGCCCCATTCACAGGTTTTAGTGAGAGAGCAAGTGAATTATTGGCCCTAGTACATACAGATGTTTGTGGACCAATGAGATCGACTGCTAGGGGTGGGTTTCAGTACTTTGTAACTTTTACCATGACTTTAGTAGATATGGATATATCTATTTAATGAGGCATAAATCTGAAACTTTTGAAAGGTTCAAAGAGTTTCAGAATGAAGTACAAAATCAACTTGGCAAATCAATAAAACACTTACGATAAGATCGTGGTGGCGAATACTTTAGTCAAGAGTTTGGTGATCATCTAAAGCAATGTGGAATTGTTCCGCAACTTACTCCGCCAGGAACGCCTCAATGGAATGGCGTGTCCGAACGATGTAACCGAACTTTATTAGATATGGTTCGGTCAATGATGAGCCAAACAGATCTGCCATTATCCTTCTGGGGTTTCGCTCTAGAGATGCTGCGTTCACTTTGAATATGGTCCCATCAAAATCCGTTGAGAAGATGCCATATGAGATATGGACTGGGAGAAGACCCATGTTGTCATTTCTCAAGATATAGGGATTTGAGGCTTATGTAAAACGTTTACAATCAGATAAACTCGCACCTAAATCAGAAAAATGCTTTTTTATGGGGTATCCTAAAGAAACAAAAGGATATTATTTTTATAAAAGAAACGAGAACAAAGTTTTTGTTGCTCGAAATGGTGTCTTTTTGGAGAAAGAGTTTCTTTCAAAAGAAATCAGTAGGAGTGATGTGTATCTTGATGAAGTTCGAGAATCACATGAATATGTTCAAGCTACCACTGAACCTTCACAAGATGTACAAAGTGTTGTACAACCTGTGGAAGAGACTCACATTCACGTAGGTTGGGAGGCCACATCATGTACCTATAAGATATGGGAATGACATATTATTGTTGGACAATGATGAGCTCACGACTTATGAAGAAGCAATGATGGACCCAAACTCTGAAAAATGGCTTGAAGCAATGAGATCCGAAATTCAATCCATGCATGACAATCAAGTTTGGAACTTGGTCGATTCTCCTGATGGTGTAAAAACCATTGAATGCAAATGGATTTTCAAGAAGAAGATAGACGTAGATGGAAATGTTCAGATCTTAAGGCACAGTTGGTGGCAAAGGGTTTCAAACAAGTTCAAGGAGTTGACTATGATGAAACCTTCTCACCGGTAGCCATGCTCAAGTCTGTCCGGATCATTTTAGCTATTGCTGCATATTTTGATTATGAAATATGGCAGATGGATGTCAAAACAGCCTTCCTTAATAGGAATCTTTCTTAGGATGTATACATGATACAACTTGAAGGTTTTGTTGATCCTAAATATGCTAAAAGGGTATGCAAGCTTCAAAGATCTATTTATGGGTTAAAGCAAGCATCTCGGAGTTGGAACATTCGTTTTGATGAAGTAGTCAAGGGTTTGACTTTATCAAAAATGAAGAATAGCCTTGTGTTTACAAGAAGGCTAGTGGGAGCGCACTTGTATTTCTGATTTTGTATGTGGATGACATATTATTGATCGGGAATGATATTTCTATGCTTGAAGATGTTAAGACTTCATTGAAAAGGAGTTTCTCAATGAAGGACTTGGGAGAAGTATGCTATATCTTGGGCATAAAAATCTATAGAGATAGATTAAAAAGGTTAATTGGATTAAGTCAGGAAACGTACGTTGACAAGATATTGAAAAGGTTCAATATGCATGAATCCAAGAGAGGTTTCATGCCAATATCACATGGCATCAGTCTCTGCAAGAATCAGTGTCCTTCGACATCTGATGAGCGAGATAGGATGAGCAAGATTCCATATGCTTCAGCTATTGGGTCTATTATGTATGCCATGATCTGTACACGCCCAGATGTCTCATATGCTCTAAGTGTCACGAGCAGATACCAAACGAATCTGGTGATGGTCATTGGATAGCCGTAAAAATATCTGAAGTACTTGAGAAGAACTAAGGGTATGTTCCTTGTTTTTGGAGGTGAGGAAGATCTGGTTGCAAAGGGTTACACCGATGCAAGCTTCCAAACTGACAAAGATGATTTTCGATCGCAATCCGGGTTTGTGTTTACACTTAATGGAGGAGCAGTAAGCTGGAAGAGTTCCAAGCAAAACACGGTGGTCGACTCTACGACAGAAGCGGAGTACATTGCGACTTCGGAGGCCGCAAAAGAAGCTGTGTGGATTCAGAAGTTTATCACAGAGCTTGGTGTGGTCACTAGTGCCTCTAGTCCAATAGACATCTATTGTGATAATAGTGGTGCTATTGCACAAGCAAAAGAGCCTAGATCACATCAGAAGTCTAAACACATACTCCGACGCTTTCACCTTATTCGCGAGATTATGGATAGAGGTAATGTGAGAATATGCAAAGTACATACGAAAGCCAATGTGGCCGATCCGTTGACAAAGCCACTGCCACAGCCTAAGCATGAGGCACACACAAGGTCTATTGGTATTAGATACTTAATTGATTGACTCAAGTGCAAGTGGGAGATTGTTAGTGTTATGCCCTTGAGGCAATCATTTAGATGATTGTAACATGACTATGTTTATGAATAATAATATGATTATTGGTCCAATGAATGTATATCATTGTATTGATCAACAAGTATGTGACTTGCTTATGAAGCTCTTTACTTATTGATGTAATTTGATAAATATCTCTGATCAGATATATTCGTATAGGACAACGATGAATAGATCAGCACATGTAGTGATCGATGATCATGCTTCATAGATCATGGGATATGGAGATATCATCTATACATTGTGGACGCATGTTGAAGATCATGGGTTAGATAGACCCGCAATGGGACAACTGCGAGAATGTTTCATTCTTATGTGTCATCGATGTATCTCATACCTAGTAGATGTATGATCCTTAGACTGAGATTGTCATATTCCCTACATGTGTAATAGTTTTCCTTGGGGCTATCAAACACTACTTCCTAACCGGATAGTTATAAAGGTAGCTTTCATGTTTACTATGAAACGTGCGAGAGGAAGTGAGCGATCAAGATAGAATTTGCCACTCTAATGAAACGGAGATATATGACAAGGCCACTCGTGTGATATGATTAAGGAAGTGCATGGCCATGCAGTGATTGAGGAGTCAATCACAACTTATTAATATATCACGGATACGAGAGATGGATTGAATCATCAAAAGATGACATGCTTCTCGCCTTGAGATCAATCTTCATATACTTGGCAAAGGGATTATTACATGAGTACTTTTGATAGGTTCTGTCCGATTTGATCATAGTATGTTTGAGAGTTGGCATACTTTGTGAGGAGCCGCTACCAACTATTGGATTGAAAAGGAGTTTTCGAATCCATGTCCAAGCGTCACGTGAACTGCAGGTCACACACTTAATGGGTGGGGCGCATTAATTTGGATTGGATCCGTAATTAATGGACCTCGTGGGCTTAGCACGCGGATGGGCCCTGGTTTAGGTTTCATCTCGTGGCTATATAAGGAGGGAGGAGGGTGAGTGCGGTGTGCTTTCCCACGGTTTAGAAGTGATTCACTCGAAACCCTAGCCTCCTCCTCTCGCTGCCCCTGCCGAGCGACCAGGTGCTTGCACACCGACACACGACGTTCCATCCCTGGACGTGTGGACTACTGCGGTGACACTGCTGCGACTGCGGCGTGGGAGGACGATCCACGGCGAGGCGAGGACGATCCACTCCATCGACGCAACGACTGTGGCGAGTATGATCCACTACGTCGACGCGCGAAGGATTCCGCAACTGCGCGTCTAGTGGTAATCTTATCTATGATCCCCTTCTTGCGAGTAGCTTTCTGGTTACGCAGTAGTTTTTTTTTGTGCTAGCGTAGCATACCGCGTTCCTCTTCAAAGCCCACCTGCCTAGAATAAACCGATTGATGATATTACTCATAGGATGGCTGGTAAGTCCAGTTTTTTGTATGCAAGATGACAAATAGCACACTCAGAGATAGAAAAATCTTGTATACATCCAGAGTTTCCTCAGGCATTTTATTGTTGTCGGCTGCCAAGTGAAGAAATGACGGACAAAAAAAACTATCGGCTTACGTATAACTAAAGAAGTCATCCTAGCAAAAGTCTGTATGGTCAAGCTGGAAAAAGAAAGCTAGAAATTTTCTTGCTCTAATTTTTCACCAGATGATCAACTATTTATGAATTCAGGTTCTTGATTTTCTAGAGTTTCTTATCGAGGGAAAGGAGTAATCTCGACTAAATCAATTTTAAAAGATCAGCTAAATACACAATAAAGCCAGACTTGTATGAACCATAGTGGGCTGCCAACATTACCGACTGAGTACTGGCCTAGTTCGGTAAAAAGATGACTCCGGATGATATGCATCATTTGATATACTGCTCCCAAGAATAATTTTCCTAGAGCAAGTCGACGATCTTCTACAAGTTGCTTGGCTATTACTTGGTAGACTTGTATGCGTCTAAGAGAAGCACCACAAAGTAGAAATCAGTCAAGCCACAGATTTAAGAAAGCTACATGTTTTTTATGAGACACTAGGCCGATTCCTTTATTATTGCTAATATACTTGTTCTAGCCTTCTCACTTGGAGTTGATTAACTTGTATTGAGGTTTGGCGCTAAACGCCGATACTTGGTCCCCATCCAGCCTCAAATAGCAAAGATGTGCTACGTCCAATAAGGTTGGGCCGATTAGACCTGTCTTAAACATGAAGGCGTTGAATGTGTCTGATCAGAAGTAGCACGCTATGGCCACCAATGGCTTATTGGCCTCAGGATCAACTAAAGATAAAGGGAGACACTCGGCTATCCCCATTTACATCCATTGCGGCATTTTTTCTACTGCTACCCGATTGTACCAATCCCTCTAGCCCTTCAGTGATGTTGCCCAAGCTCTAAAACTTTTGCTCCATCCTTCTATATTGTACTAGGGAGCCAACAGAGGAAGACATGGGATCTCTTGTTCTATAATGACTGACAAGTCTAGGTTTCCTACTGGACCTAAGTAAATTTGGTCATTACTATCGGGTATGGGAGTGAATACTTGATGGGGGTCCATTAAGGAATTAGTCAAGCCGATGAGAGTCCACGAAATGAAGTGCTACAGAGTATTGAAGACAAGAAAAATGAAGTGTAAACCGATGAGGAGAGATTTGAGAGCTTGAGCCAGTGAAAATAATAGGATGATGGGCCCCATATTTATAGATAGGTGATAAAGGTGAAAGGCGGGAAGACTTCCCAGTGGTTCACGGGCAGTTAATAGAGAAGATACGCGTCTCAAGATATTACGGCATAATAAATAGAGCAGTTTCCAAAGGCTGCGGTACGAATAATGTGTGATCAAGCCGATGGAGAAGATTTTTGGAAGATAACATGTTATATCCCAAAAATAGGAGGCATATGTTAGCATCAAAATTTGACAAAGTATGCAGCTGATTTGTAAGGCTAAGTTAAAACTGATATTTAGCCGATATCAGGTTAAATAAGGAGTCTCTTCTTCAAGATATTGAGATCGACACGGTTCATGGTTTACAACGCATCAGAGAAGGATGCGGTCGGTATGCACGTTATAAAAAGGGGAGTTGAAGCGAGCTAAACAACAACAATCAATCAAACATCTCGCATCCACTTTTATTTACTTTCCGTCGACTAGGAGTAGCTCTTGTAATTTAGACATTATAATCTGTTTTTGATTCGATTACGCCAATTTACCCAGGTTTGCTTTTCTCCGATCTTGCTACGCATCGCCTTTTTCGAGAAAATCTGCCTATTAAAACTATCTAATCAGCTTCAACAAGCTGTTTAGACTTATCATTACATGCGATTTAATCGACTAAATAGCTATTTAGATCAAGTCTTCATTAAGAAAACCTAATAAGCTAATAAAGCTGTTTAGATTATAATTTTCTTGCCGATTGCAGGATCAAATCGGCTGGCACACCTCGGACCAAAATAAACTCGGCGTTTGCATGTGTTTCAGCCGATCAAATCCTTCATTATATTTTCGGTGCCAACAAATGTCTAAATTAATTAGATCCGGTGCGGATGATAAGAAAGGATCGGAGAAGTGTAAAATTTGTATTTCGGTGCAATTTTTATCTTGTGGACTGAGCAAGCTGTAATATAATTCTGAAAGTGCACCTTTAATTTGACATGCTCGGCTTGTGTCTCACACCTGACTTGGTGCAATTAATAATAACATACCTGGCATTTTTTTTTCTATAGATCAGTTGGGAAAACAAAGTAGAAACATAGAAACACAGTTAACAAACCCGTAGGGTTTCAAAATACGTGAAAACATTGGGAAGGTTTCTCTGAGAGTTATGGGAAACCAGAGGAAATAAATCAAAATTTTTAATTATGAATAAACTTTAAGAGAACTTATTATCACATCTTCTCTAGGTTGCTTGCTTCAGAATAAAATCTGTCTGTGTTAAAAAAAAAGAATAAAATCTGTCATTTCCTTATGTCTGCTTGGACCTCCTCTTGCTTCTACTCCTTGAGTCTTCTCGATTTTGTTGCTTCAGTACTCTGCTACTGGAACATATCGATCTTTATTTAACATTGGCGTGAACTCATCAGCATCGACTCCTCCTGCAAATGACATTGTCACAACCTCAACAAATAATGCCGCCGACATGGCCTTCTTCCTGTCTTGTTAATCTGTATTCGTAGATGTGACAATCTTAGCTCTTTCCCTCATCGTCATCCACTATCGACGATTTACTTATTTGTTTGTGCGACCATAGTTAGACACCGTACACGCCTTCTCTAATTTCAGTTGTCTCCAATTTCAATGCAATCGCTGCTCTAGCTGTCTGAACCTCTAACGCTGAATCTACTCCGAGAATTTAATCTTCTGGATAAAAAGCAAACAGTACTATGCACTAGGGTAGGATTTAGGCTCAGATTTATATGGCTGTAGTTTTTCTAAAAAGTAGATTTCGACTTGACTGTATGGCTGAAGAGCTGCATAGTTGAGCTAAAGAGGTTTGGTGTTTGGTACTAGCTGTTAGGTAAGGGATACGGGTCAGGAATAACAGTGAGAGGGGTGGAGTTTAAAATTTTATACTTGGTAGGAGAGAGTAATTTTCTTTAACTCTAATGACATAGTCATAACTCTAACGCACTAAAACCGTGGGAAGCTACCCTAGACTAGCTTTCGGTTTTCAACTTCTAGTACAAATAGGCTCTGGTTTTTGACTTTCGGCTGTAAAAAAGCCAGCCATTTGGAATAGCTTACTACTTTCAAGGGGAAAATGTTGAAGCTGAAGCCGTTCTAAACAGGGTCTTAATTGGTTCCATAAAGAGTTAATACTTAATCTGTCTCAATTAGAGAATTTACATATATTTGGCTTGTATCGTATGCAAATTAAATTGCTAAATTTATGTTATGTTCAATTAAGAATTTGCATATTTTTGTGATGTGACATTGGAATCGTATACAAATTAAAGTTCCAATTTACTTTTATTTTAATTCTGAGTTTCAGTTATATTCTTGTTGTATCTGGTATGGACCCTTTTATTAGTTTAAGTAGTTAAAAACTCAAACCCACCAAATAGATAGCTAGATCTTTTTCTTTTCCTAATTAACATTGTAATTTCCTTGGAACGACTAACTAGCGTAGGATATACATTTGTATACAAATTAAATTTCTAATTTGTGTTCCAAATTTGTATATTTCTGGATTGTACATGACAGAATGGAATTCAATAACAAATCTAATTTATAATTTTCTATTGTTTTTGTTTCCAATTATAACATTTCTTGGATTGTACTCCACAGTGTAGAATTCATATACAACATTTCAAATTTCTACTTTCCTGTGAATTGTTGTTCCGAATTTTTATATTTGTTATTGTACTTCATAGGGGGTGGAATCAATATACAATTCAAATTATTGTTTCTCCACCATTATTTTTTCTCAATTTTAATATTTTTGGATTGTACACACATGGAGTGGAATTCATATGCAAATCAAATTGCTATTTTTTTGGCTATTTTTATTCTAAATCTGCATATTTAGGTGTTGTTGTTGACATTAAGTTGAATTCATATGCAAAATAAATTGCTAAATTTCTGTTAATTTTAATTTCATATTTGCATATTTTTTCATGTGAAGTTGAATTCTCGTTCAAATTAAATTGCTACTTCCTATTTATTTTTTTCCCCGAATTTCAGGTTTTTTCTATTGTACTTGACATCGACTTTTTCTATTAATCTAATTCGTTATAAGTCGGACCCACCTAATAGATAACTTGATTTTTTTTTCTTTTTCCTAATTGACGTAGGATTTCCGTTGAAGTGCCTAAACAGTATAGCTATAGACATCATGTTGCAACTTGCAAGCTATCTATTCTTCATGGCCAGAAGTTCAATTCAGTGATTAGAGAGTTGAACGAGTTTTGAGTTTCTCTCCCTCTCTCCTAAGGAAAGCTTAAGGTTTGAAGCGTGTTTTGCTTTAAATTTTGTGGAACTTATTAAAATAACCGTTAGAAAAGATGGGAGGATTTGGTTACGCGCTGGTTGTTTTGAAATTTCGGATTTTGCCACACATTTGTTTGCCTAATTAATTCTAGGATAATTCATACTATACCACTCCAAAAATTGATATATACTTCAGGAAATATCACTTGTTGCCTCAATAACATTTGGTGAATTATCCTTTAATTCTATGCAACTAGATTTTTTGGATTTTTCCTTTATTAGCTCACTTTCTCTTAAAAAAATCCAAATTGCCCATAACTTTTCTTCTTTTCCTCTCTTTTTTCAATACAAAATTATATCTTTTCGTATTTTTGATGGCATCTGATTAAATTCAACATATTTGGATGGGGCACAAGTGTTTTCCGCTTTGTCAACGGGAATCGATGTTATTAGAATGACATTTTCCAAAGAAGTTTATAATTATAGTGGAGTGGAACAAATTTAGCCAAAAGCTATGACAAAATGTGAAAACTGCAAAACTAACTCCAAAAACAATATTGTAACGTATTTCCACAATTTTCACACTAGCATGCCAGTAGCAATTTATCCATAGGGCACGCTCAGCAGTCAAACCCCACCCTTGCTATCCATCCGATCTAAGCGCTAAATCATCGGACGGTCCAGATGCGTACACGCGGCCCACCGCTCATTCGAAATTCAAAACAAAGGAACGCCAAAGATAGTAGAGAGTCAGACACACAAAAAGAAGTGGAAAGACGTTGGATGGAGCCGACCGTTGCTGCGGGCGGCGGCCCAACCCCACGTGTCAGACAGAGCTCACAAGCCTCCCCCACGCGCTCGTCACGAAAAGAGCGCCCGCCGCTTGACTTCGAGCCAGACAGCAGAGCAGAACAGCGCGCTCGCATCGAACCTGTTCGTAGACCTCACCGATGGGGCGCGGCGGAGGAACCAGGACGGCGACGGCGACGACGTGGCCGCGGTGGCGCCGGCGGCATGGCTGGCAGCTCCCCCTCCACCCGCTCCAGGTCGCCCCCGCGTGCTTCTCCCTTTCCGTTCTTTCTTGCTCTGGTTTTGGGTGCGATCTGAGTACCGATTCTTGGTTCAATCGCTGATGCAGCTTGTGGGCATGGCTGTGTTTGCGTTACTTGTCGTCGCGTTCTACGTCGTCCTCGGGCCCTACCTCGGCAGCACCGTCGCTGGCGACACCCTCCTCACGGTCTTCTCCTTCTCGGTACGAACTAGCAGCTCTCTACCCGAATGGGATCTTCTTCGCTTCTTGCGTTGCGTTGTGCTGACGATATCGACCTTGATCGACCACCAGGCCGCCGCCGTTGCGGCTCTCTACGTGCGCTGCACCGCGGTTGACCCCTCCGACAGGACGCACGCCAAGAAGATGAAGAGGCGGCGGCACCTCGAGAGGGGCGGCGGCGGTGGGAGGCTGCCGAGGTTGCGATACGGGTACATCCTGTGGCGGTACGCGGTGCGGCTGCTCCGGAGGATGGAGGCCCGGGTGATGAACCGCTGGGTGCGGAGGAGCTACCTGGAGCAGTGGAACTCCAGCGTCCAACTCGACCCCATGCTCCCCTTCGCCTTCACTAGCCTCGACGACATCGTCTCGCCACACGCCACCGAGGGCCAGGACATCTCCTTCTGTCCCGTCTGCGACTGCGAGGTATCCGGTTTCATTCCTCTCCAATTCACTTTGTTGATACTGCTTTGCTTGCTTGTTTCTTCAAAGAAATCAATGAATTTCCTTCAAAAATGAAGAAATGCAGCTTAGTCCGACGTTCCCACGTTGTTCGTAAAAATTAATTCCTGATCTTAGGACACATTTAATAAACCGGATTCCTATGTTGTTTGTGAAACTCAACAATGTAGAACATATTATACTACAATCTAAAACTGACTGAACTTAAATTACAGGTGAAATTGCGCAGTAAGCACTGCAAGACTTGTGACCGCTGTGTTGATGGATTTGATCACCACTGCAGGGTAACCACCTAAACTATGCATATATAGCTGATAGCTCACTCCCAAATCCATGTTTTCTCTCTTGCAAGTCAAGTAACTGAATATTTACTTTCTTCAACACAGTGGCTTAACAATTGCATTGGGAGAAGGAATTATGCAACATTTATTCTGCTCATGTTCTTTGTCCTGTTGATGGTGGGTGCCAAATGCGAACGGTTTTTTCAATCTGTTTGTTTCATATTTTTATTGATCTTTCCATGCCCAAGTTTCTCTTTAGTTTGGCCAGTACTAATTAGCATATGCCGGCCTACTTTATCAGCTTGTTATTGAGGGAGGAACAGCAATTGCGATCTTTGTTCGCTGCTTTGTCGACAGCAAAGGGGTGAAAATGGAAATGGAGCACAGGCTTCACATAGGACTCCCTAAAGGAGCTCATGCAGCATTGTCTGTAAGTAATAAGGAACATCCCTGGCCTTGTAATAGGCATCACTGTTGTATTTTACTTACGAAGCTCACACTTTCCTGTGTAATTTTTTTTTCCACAGATGGCATTTCTCATCTTCACTTTATACAGTACGGCAGCACTGGGTCAGCTCTTCTTCTTCCACGTTGTGCTTATTAGAAAGGTGTGTACTTTTCGTTGTACTTAGATTACTGGTTCAGGAATATCCTCTCATTCATTTCAATTTAATTGGTTCATGACTAATTGCAGGGAATGAGGACATATGATTACATCCTTGCTATGCGAGAAGCTGCGCAAGCATTTGACCCTTTTGATGATTCTGATTCATCATCTGACGAGAGCACCGACTCTGACTCGCCAGACAGGCCATCTTTCCTTTCAAGGATCTTTTGCAGAAAATATGAAGTAAATGAAGTAAGAAGTGATAAATTACTACACTAGTACTAGTACCAGTTAAATTACCAAAGTGATTGTAAAACCATTTCAAACATGACAGAGTACCCGGAAGCTGTCGATTAGGATCGAGAATGAACCCACTGATTCAACACGAAGGAAGGATGACATCCAGATCAACCCGTGGACATTAATCAAGATGAGCAGGGAAAAGGCAATGGGAGCCACTGAGCGTGCACGTGAGCGAATCAGGCAGAAGCTGCAATCGACGACAACCTTGCCGATGAAACCATTACCAGTGGAGACGAAGCGAGGTCCTCTGAACCCAGAGAGAAGGCATATCATGACAGGGAAGGAGATCGTGCCTGTCTTCACAAAGAGCTGGCTATCAGGGTCGCCGACAGCAAGGTTGTCAAGCCCAAGGAGGCGGTTTTCGGGGTCACCGTCGCCAAAACCTCAAAGGTATAGGAGCAACTTCGATCTGAGACTAGCAGAGGTGTCAAGAGAGCTTGAGACCCACATCTCGAAGCAGGTTCTCTGCTCAGTTGTCATGAAGGGCGTTGAAGATGAAGACTCTTCGTCGTAATTTAGGATGTTATTTGTGGTTCACAAAATTCATTGGATTTTTTTGTATCTCAATCTCTGAGAATTGCGTGCTGTGCTTACTTAGCCCATGCACTCCTTTTCTCAGGTATGACAATGTTGGCGTATACATAGTTGTATGCTGCTGTTCTGTAGTCCATCATCGAAACATTTGAGTACAGCCATGGTTATTTATAGGAATAAATGTGTGTTTTGTCCCGTAGAACACATAACTTGAAGGATTACGACCTACTCTAACATAAAGGTGGGCGTCGTGCCGGGCCGGGCCGGCCTGGCATAGGTCCATCGTGCTTCGTGCCTGAACCGTGCCGGGCCGCGATGGCCCGCCGTGCGAGCCGTCTGCGCCCGGCTTCGCTTCGGCGAGCACGAGCACGCCCATTTACGCTTTCGTGCTCGCCGTGCCGTGCGCCGCCAGTTCGACCCATTTGCACTATTTCAACGAGAGAAAAGGAGCCGGAGATACATAGAATTTAGACGGTGAATGCAAATATTACGAGAAAAGAACTAAAATTTATTTATTCCTGAACAGTTACATAGAACGATGGGGATGTGCTCAACACGGGCAAAAGAGGGGGCAATGGGCGAGACAGACGAGAGAGATTGAGATAGACTAGTGGGAGAGAGAGCTGAGAGAGATTGAGAGCTCAATCTCTCTTAGCTCTCTCTCCTGTTTTGTCCGTCTCTCTCAGGTGTCGATGATAGGGGTGGCGTTCATACTACTGAGTGCATTCATGACGGTCATGCTCTGTCAGTCAATGACCCTTCATGCTAGACTTCTTCCTCATATCGTGGTTTAGCGGGCCCAGTGCGGCCCATTCTGATGTCGTCGTGGGCCGGGCGCCCATCGTGCACGATTCTCGAGCGAAGCACGTGCCAGTACTCTGATGTCGTCTGCGGCCGCACGCCCACTTCGTCTTGGGTTGGGCTTCGTGCCGGGCCATAACGTCGTGCCTCGGGCCGGCCCAGAAGAGCCCAGCCCGAGTGCCCACCTCTAATCTAACATGACTCCAAGCCACGCATAACTTGAAGTCTTATTAATCTAACACGACTCGAACCTACACCCTTTATTTATAACATAAGGATTACAACCTACTCTAACATGACTCCGAGTCGCACACGGCTTGAAGTCTCACTAATCTAACATGACTCCGAGTCACGCATTACTCGAAGTCTTATTAATCCCTAATACTGACTCTCCAACAATGCTTTTCAAGATGGGCATGAGATAATAATTATGGTTATCTTGTTACGTAATGCCATACCATTACTAGAATTTAACATTTTACTAAACCTATCATCTATTCCATAACTAATAACATCACCATCAATACTAACACCAATACCACCAGCAACGTCACTAAAAATCATTGTCCACCATCTACCAACAGCTCTCAGCCTCAACCTCTTTCTCCTCTATACACACGCCCCTAGCCATCCCCAGCTTTCACCACCTATGCTCACACACCCTCAACCTCAGTGCCTACCATCTTTATGTCTACCATAGCACATTACGATTGACTATGGCCCCAATCTACTTCCCAATTTTCATCTCCCTTCTGCCACTTTTCCAATTGTGCAGTCTTCTCATCTATCACGGTTGCATTGGCCTTAGGGCTGCCTCTTCCTCTACCTCCACATTAACCTCCTTTAGTAGACCTATTTTTTCCACCACCACCACCTCCACTAGGGCAAGATACCCCACACTTGTAACACTTAGTCACTACTACAGAAAGGCTTATATTAGACACCTCATCACAGACGGTTCTTCAAAACCATCTATGACGATAAACATCACTGACAGTTCTATATTGAAACCGTCAGTGACATCATCACAGATTGTACTCTTCAAAAACCATCAGTGATATATATCAATATCACAAACGGTTTTAGTTAATAACCGTATGTGATAGTATCACAGACGGTTTTATAATAAAACCGTCTATGATATCCTGCATTATCCCATACGATTTTATAATAAAACAGTCTGTGATAGATCACTGACAATTTTATCATAAAACCTTCTGGGATTCTATTTTTATCACTAATGGTTTATGAATAGCACCATCTGTGATATCTATCAGCGACATATAATACAGAGACCCGAGCACTTGGTGCATTTTAGTGTTTCGGGATCTATCTTTGCTTTGGCTGCGGCTGTGAGGCGATTTGGTAAAAGAAGACAATTGATTCTGAAGGGTGATTGAAGATCCATTTGATTTTGGTGATCTAAGGTTAGTAATGGGGTCTAATTGCATCATATTTGTAAGGACTCGAATCCACTGATTCGAACCCACTGTGTTTACTACATTAGTCCCAGGATCAACGCTAGTGCACACAGCTCAACATTGGTACATATCACATCATACTCAACGATAATAGAATAATACTCCATTTATTGATATAGCTAAGTGTATGATCTTATGACCAACTTACATTATTAAGCCACGTAGGGCAAGACTTGAATTATAAGCTAAGAATTAAGCAGCGGAAAGTAGAAAACGTAGATAGCTCATCAGTTCACCACAGGCAACCGACAAGGCTCGGGCCCTAATGACTCGCGTCCTCTTGGAACTCCTCCTCCAACACAGGTGTAGATTCTTCGACTGTTGATTATTGTTGTTGGCAAGGGTGAGTACTTAAAGCACTCACAAGTTGTGCACAGAATGCAATTCTATGTAACTATATGCAAGGCTTATTTCAACGGATAGGCTATCATGGCTATTTTGCAATAAGCATCATTTATGAACAAATACAATAAATAGATTGTAAAGACTGTAAAACAAATAACAATAGTAAATAGATTCAACATTTCTCAATTAAACCAAGTTTCCAATCCTAAGCCAAATTCCATCTTCCACATGGCTTCCGCCATCCCAACCAAGTTGTGCAGTTAATTAAGCTAACCCTTAACTGTAATTCCCGAGCATTGCTCAATACCGCGACCACGGCTATCCGAATAGTTTTACACTCTGCAGAGGTTATGCACTTTACCCACGCGATACAACCAAACACCACAAAGGCGAGTGATTATAACAAAGCCTTTACAATGCGCTGGCTTAACCCGGTACCACCCGCTAAGGTTTCAACACTGGTGGGACTGGTTACCACATCCAGGGCCCCCCTCTTGCGCCATGTGAATTACTCCATAACTCGGGAACTCACACCGACCAAGATAGTACCAAAGCTAAGACATTGCAAATTAATCAGCTAGACTGGTCCATACCAGACATGTGGTTGCATGATTGACTCAGGTCAAAGGCTTGCAAGGTTAAGTCCTTAGGGTGATCAAGGCAAGACATCCACATACCCTCTGCCCATCAGACCCACCTTGGCATACTCGCCCCTTGTCACTAGCCCCAATCTAAATGATTATCACCCAGGTTGATTACCAAGCACCACGTGCCATCAACAATTCAACATCGTTGCATGACATGACTCGCCACAACAACTCAATCTCATCGTGTGGTCCCACATGACACACAAGTTCATAACATTGTTCCATATTCCATTAGTCAAGATTATTTATCAATGATTCAAACACATGTGATGACGTGGCATGACTAAGCAACTAATACGGTCTAACCATCCCATGTTGATTATCATTACTAACCAACTATAATGAACCAATCTAGGGTGACAATAGATTATGGCATACAATGATAAGGTAGGGTATAGATCAAATGGGTAGATTAACTAGATCCCAATTTAGATTGAACAATTGTATACTTGAAATACTATGCAATAAAGTAAAACAATATAGCAATTTTATAAACATGGGTTCAACATGATCAAAGCACAACTTGCCTTTGAATTGGTCCTAATCTTGATCTGGAGCTTGCTCTTGAGTTGTTGGATCTTCCTCCGAAGCATCGCACAATTTAACGTCTACGCGTACCGAAGGAGAAAATCAAATAAATACCAAAACAGAGAGCAAATGAATACCAAAAATTAATTAAAATTCACCATTAAATAGATCTCAATTTTTCAAATTTTTATAAATTTGAATCACTCATATCCGAGTTAAGATGCAAAAGTTATAGCCTTTGGAATTTTGAATAAATACTGAAATTACAGAAATTAGAATTAACTGAATTATTTTTAAATTGAAAAACCGAGTTACGCTGACGCCAGCAAAAACCCGGACCAATCCCATTGTGCCACGTCATCTTGGTGCATAGACTTGGCCCATGGATTGAATCGGGTCCACTGTGGACCGGGTCTATGGCGCCTCGGTGCGTGAGCTCGCCACACGGCACGGTCCGATTGGCTACACGCACGGCTCGATCTGACCCATGGAAAAATAGATCGGATGGCCATCGAGCACATGCTTCGGGGCAACGCGTTGATCGACGGATCTAAATCGGATGGCCTACAGCTTACGGATCCGGCGATGGAGGCACGACGGCGAAGCTTCACCGGCAACGAAGAAGACGACCTGGCCGACGGCTCTCTGGTGCTCCCCCGACGAGGTGAAGTTGCGGATCTGGCTCGGTGCAGGGAGACGAATTCGGATCTGGTCCAACCGCGGCGGAAAACGTCCTAATGCCGACGGAATCCAGCGAAAAACCCTCGGCGCCGCTCACGACAACCTCCGGTGAGTTCTTGCAACGAAATGACAGCTATTCCAGCGACGAAGAGCGGGGAAAAAGAAGCGGCGCAGATGAGTCATCCTCGGGGCGGGGTCCATGGCTTAAATAGCCCTCTCGACGTCCGTGCCCGAGGCGGAGTTCGCCTGTACGCGGCGGCGCGGTCCGAGTTCAAAACGACAGCGCGTCCCGGAGAAGATAGAGTCCTGGCCGACCACGCGTCGTGAATCGGACGGACACCCATGTGCGCGACGTGGCGAAATCTGGACCCTCCACGCGACGCAATCCAACGGCTTAAGGTTGCTAGGGTTTCTACTTTCGAAAACACTAATTACCCTCCGATCCTGATCCGACGGCTGCAGCGACTCCTTCTAGAAGACAGGCCGACGCAGGCATAGTAACTGGGCTCGGCCCATTACTGTTCAACGATTTTCGGGGTTTTTATCAATTAAAACAATTCTGGAAAATCATTCAATTAGTTTTAGGCAAATAAATTATCCGGAAAAATCCGAGAAAAAACTCAAAAATAATTTGAGACATTCTAGACTCAAATAAAATGTTTTTGGCAAAACTTTATTTTAACTTTGCATAAATTTAAATAGTTTTCAACAAAAGACCAATATACTTAATTTAAAGTTAATTCAAATAAATCCAAAAAAAATCAATAAATTCCAGAAAAATATAAAAAGGGAAATTAAACAATAAAATGACATTAAAGCAAATTTTGGGATGTTACAAACCTCCCCCCTTAACAGAATCTCGACCCCAAGATTCAGGGCTAACTAGAGAATAGGTTTGGAAACTCTGACTTCAAATCTTCTTCATGCTCCCAGGTTGCTTCACTTTCAAAATGATTGCTCCACTGAACTCTGCAAAAGCGAATAGACTTGTTTCTAGTTCTGCGCTCCATAACATCCGAAATTCTGACTGGATGCTCCTTGTAAGTCATGTCTTCCTGCAGCTCTATTGCGTCCAACGGGGTTTGTTCTGCTGGCACTCTGAGACATTTCTTAAGTTGTGACACATGAAACACGTCATGCACTCCTGCCAAGGACTGAGGCAATTCCAACTGATAGGCCACCTCTCCTCGACGGCTTAAAATTTTGAACGGACCAACATATCTTGGTGCAAGCTTCCCTTTAACGTGAAACCTTTTAACACCCTTAAGAGGGGCAACCCTGAGATACACATAATCGTTGGGCTCGAAACTCAAATCCCGGCGTCGGTTATCAGCGTATCTCTTTTGCCTTGATTGCGCTATCTTCAACCTCTCTCTGATCATCGCAACTTGATTTTCTGCTTCCTCGAGAATATCTGGCCCAAACACCAGATGTTCCCCTGTTTCATTCCAATTTAACGGAGTACGACAAGCACGTCCATACAACGCCTCAAACGGTGACATCTGCAAGCTAGCTTGATAACTATTATTGTAACTGAATTCTGCATATGGTAGACATTTATCCCAAGATGTAGCATAAGCTAAAGCACAAGATCTCAACATATCCTCTAAAATCTGATTTACTCTTTCAGTCTGACCATCTGTCTGCGGGTGATATGCTGTACTAAAATTCAGGCGGGTTCCTATTGCTTCATGCAACTTGTTCCAAAAACTTGAGGTGAATTGGGTACCTCTGTCTGACACAATCTTCTTGGGCACTCCATGCAAACATACAATCCTTGACATATACAACTCTGCTAAACGATCTCCTGAGTAGGTGGTCTTTACCGGGATAAAATGAGCAACCTTGGTCAAACGATCCACAATAACCCAAATAGAATCGTAACCTCTCTGAGTCTTAGGTAATCCGGTGATAAAATCCATACCAATTTCCTCCCACTTCCATTCAGGAATTTTCAACGGCTGTAACAACCCAGCTGGTCTTTGATGCATGGCTTTTACTCTCTGACACACATCGCATAGAGCAACATGCTCCGCCACCTCACGCTTCATATTAGGCCACCAAAACTTCTCCCTCAAATCTTGATACATTTTAGCACTTCCTGGATGAATCGAGTACTTAGAATCGTGAGCTTCCTCAAGAATCAGTTGCTTCAGCTCCTTTTTATCCGATACACAAATTCGGCCTTTGAAGAACATGGTTCCCTGCTCATCTAGAGTGAAATCCACTGCTAAGCCTTCCTCTTTCTTGGACTTGATCTTAGTGATTTTCTCATCATCTTTCTGGTCCTCCCTGATCTGGTCCTCAAGTGTTGGTTTTACTTCCAGTGCAGTTACAATTCCTTCCGGAATGACTTCCAGCTTTAACTTCTGAAATTCCTTGCATAGCTCTGGCTGATCATCCATTGACATCGTATTTGTACTATGGATCTTTCGACTCAGAGCATCTGCTACCACATTAGCTTTTCCGGGATGATAGTGAATTCCCACATTATAATCCTTGATTAACTCCAGCCACCTTCGTTGTCTCATATTAAGATCTGCTTGAGTGAAAATATATTTCAGGCTCTTATGGTCAGTATATATCTCACATCTATTTCCTATGAGATAATGACGCCATATCTTCAAAGCATGCACTACGGCAGCTAATTCCAAATCATGCGTCGGATAATTCGCCTCATGCGGTCTCAACTGCCTCGACGCATAAGCAACAACCTTACCATTCTGCATTAACACGTACCCCAGGCCTTGCTTTGAGGCATCGCAATAAATATCAAATCCATTCTTTACGTCCGGCAACACTAATACGGGGCGGTCGTCAAACGCTTCTTCAGTTCCATAAAACTTTTCTCGCACTCTGGCGTCCATGCAAACTTCTTTTCTTTCTTCAACAACTGCGTCAGGGGTTTAGCAATCGTTGAGAATCCCTCTATGAACCGACGGTAGTATCCTGCCATTCCCAGAAAACTACGGATCTGAGTAACAGACTTCAGTTGCTCCCAGTGCAATACTGCGTCCACTTTGCTTGGGTCGACTGCAACTCCTTTAGTAGTCATTACATGACCAAGAAATTCAACCTTCTCTTTCCAAAAATCACACTTGCTGAACTTGGCGTACAGCCGATGTTCCCGCAGCCTCTCTAAAACCATACTCAGATATCCCGCATGCTCTTCCTCTGTCTTCGAGAAAACTAGGATATCGTCTATAAAGATTACAACAAACTTATCCAAATACTCCATGAAAACCTTATTCATCATGTTCATGAAATATGCAGGGGCATTAGTCAATCCAAATGATATTACTGTGAACTCATAGTGTCCATATCGCGTAGAAAACGCAGTCTTAGGCACATCCTCTGCTCGGATCTTCAACTGATGGTACCCTGAACGAAGATCTATTTTGGAGAAAACTCCGGCTCCTCTTAACTGATCAAATAAATCATCGATCCTGGGCAATGGATACTTATTCTTGATCGTTACCTCAATAAGTGCATGATAATCGATGCACATCCTAAGACTTCCGTCTTTCTTCCGGACAAACAAAACTGGCGCTCCCCATGGTGATGAACTTGGTCTAATGAAACCCTTCTCTTGCAGTTCCTCAATCTGCTTTTTCATTTCCACTAACTCGTCGGTAGGCATCCGATAAGGCCTCTTTGATATCGGTGCTGTCCTTGGTGCTAACTCGATAACAAACTCGATATTGCGGTCTGGTGGCAACCCTGGTAAATCTCCCGGAAACACATCCGGGTATTCTCTGACTACTGGCACATCCTCTATGCTGATGGCTTGCACGCTGTTGACCACTAACTGCCCATCACAAACTGCAGTCGCTTGAAATTCTACCTTCTTGCCACTAGGGCCTTCCAGAGATACAATCCTTCGACCACAATCCAAAACAGCCTTATGCTTAGACAGCCAATCCATTCCAAGAATAACATCTAGAGATTGTGCATCTAACAAGATAAGATTCGCTAGAAATTCTATCCCATCCATAAGCAGCTTAACTCCCAAGCACCCGAGGCTAGATCTAAGCTCAGATCCTGGGGCTTGGACTAATAGCACACACTTAAGATTCACCACTTTAAATCCATTCTTGGTTGCAAAACTTTGAGAAACGAATGAATGCGAAACTCTAGAATCAAATAAAACTGTAGTGGGTACTGAGTTAACCAGAAACTTACCCAGTACGACGTCCGTAGCCTCTTGAGCTCCATCTGCGGTGATGTGGTTGATCCTACCACGCGCTGTTGATTGGGGGTTGCTCGGCTTGACCGGGTGCACGATTTCATACGAAGCGGTGCCTTGGCAGGTGTTGTTCCCAAATTAAAACGAACTGGCGTGATGCCTCCTCTCTGTGGACACCTATTAGAGAAGTGCCCTGGCTCATTGCATGTATAGCATCTCTTGGTTGCAGACTGCTGACCCCCTCCTGGTGCATTACTGCCCTGTGTTGGCGTCTGAAAGTTCTGATTAGCAGGGCGAGGTGCAGGGGTTGATGCCTTGTTTATAGCTAGCGGTTGGAATCTGGCAAACTGCTGTGGTGACATTCTCAGGCGTAGGTGGTTGGGACGTCCACCCTGATTAGTCATCAAGTGCTTACGGTTTTCACCCAACTCTTTGCGCTTGTCCTCCAGAATCAATGCTTTATTAACTAATTCTTGAAAGTCCGAAAAATTGTGGGTGATCAGCCCCACTTGCAATCCTGAATTTAGTCCCTTCATGAAGCGGGACTGCCTAGCTTTATCTGTCGCCACGTCCTCAGGGGCATAGCGGGCTAACTGAGTAAACTTGTTCAGATATTCGGCCACGGGCTGGCCTCCTTTCTTCAGAGCCCTGAACTCCTCTTTCTTGAGATCCATCATTCCCTCTGGAACATGGTATTGGCGGAAGGCAGTAGTAAACTCATCCCAGGTGATCTCCTGTGGGGCTTCATGTGCAGCACAATAGTTTTCCCACCATTCCGCGGCAGTTCCTTCCAATTGATGAGAGGCGTAGAGCACCTTCTCATTGCCCTCACATTGGGTGATATGCAGCTTCTTCTCAATAGTTCTAAGCCAGTCATCGGCTTCCAAAGGATTAACATTCCCTGCAAAGGTCGGTGGCCGAGTCCTCATGAAATCTGACAGCTTGGAGAAAGACCGAGGCCCACCATTGTTGTTCTGGTTCACTTGGTTGTTGTTATTTGCAGCCACGTTAGTCATCTGTTGCATTTTTTGCATCATGGTCTGCATTAATTGAGTCTGTGCAGCGAGAAATGCTCCCAAATTCTGCATATCCACTGGCGGTGGTGGTTGAGGATGGCCTCCATCATTGGGGTTATCATTCTGGCGCGGTCCACTTCCTGAAGCACCGTTGGTTCCACGAGTGTTCACCATCTGCTGATTGCCTCTTGGGTCAGGAAAGGTAGAAGTAGCATAGATAAGATGCAAGAATCCCTAGGGCGGGGAAGATAGGTTTAACCCAACTAAAATAATTCTTTATTTATTCTTGGTATGGTCGCTTATAAAAGCCTACAAGCTTTGCAACCCATACTGCACACTCAGCATTACAAAGAAGCAAACTAACCACGAACCTTAACGTCTACTAAAAGGTAAAGACTATCTTAAAGACGCGACTCAACACTCGAGTCTCAACACAACTCCAAGACTGACTCTCACTCATCCAGCCACCCTGGCTGAGACTGATCCGGTGCATACATCGGTGGGTGGGCTGGCATAGGAGCGAACCTATCCTGATGACCTACTGCTGGCTCCTCAGCAACAACAGGGTCTGCACTCTCCTCTGGCTCCCACTCTCGCTCCTCTAAATCCTCCTCGGACTCCTTAGCTGGCTCCTAAGATCCTCGGGTCACGCGCTCCAACTCGTCTCAACCCCCTCCAGGGCCTCTCCTAGCTCGGTGATCATTCCAATAGCTGCAGCACGGGTCTCCTCAAGCTCCTGCTCCGTCACTCTGAGTGCCTCGTTCACTGTCTCCAGCTCCTGAGTGGTCTCTCTCATATGCTCCTCCTGGGCGATAGTGAACTCAGCAAGATGTACTGCGGTAGCACACTCGTCCTCCACGATCCGTCGGCGTCGGCATGCTTGCACATCAGGGTGAAGTCGAAATACTAAGTCGTGAAGCTCGTCGGCGTAGTCGCGGCAGACACGGCGAAGAGCAAGTCGAGCAACCTCTTGAATCGCAACCTCGTACGAGAATCTTCTGGCGGAGATGTTGATTGGCCTGCTAGCTTCCTCGTTCTCCCGAGCGTAGATGATCAGCTTGCAAACAAATCCTCGGTGAACACCATTAACAGACCAGCTGCCTCCTCGGTAAAGCGGACGATAAAAGCCTCCAAGCGTCTGAAGAACTCTCCACAGCTCCATGGCATAGCCACCTGCTGACTCCTCAAAGGTCAGAACAATCGGCATCTGCTCCACAAGAACTTTGAATAAGTTACCCACCCGAAACGGAAATGAAAACGGTAAATTCAGCAAAGGCGAGAAGTAGAGAATGGGATGTGTCAAGAGTGTTTTATTAGCCAACTTTAGATTTTTCTTTTAGAAAATAGTTTTGGACACTCCCAGGACACCACCATGCTATCTAGGGCCAAGACCTACAGTCAGTATGCTCTAATACCACCTCTGTAAGGACCCGAATCCACTAATTCGAACCCACTGTGTTTACTGCACTAGTCCCAGGATCAACGCTAGTGCACACAGCTCAACATTGGTACATATCACATCATACTCAACGATGATCCATTTATTGATATAGCTAAGTGTATGATCTTATGACCAACTTACATTATTAAGCCACGCAGGGCAAGACTTGAATTATAAGCTAAGAATTAAGCAGCGGAAAGTAGAAAACGTAGATAGCTCATCAGTTCACCACAGGCAACCGACAAGGCTCGGACCCTAATGACTCGCGTCCTCTTGGAACTCCTCCTCCAACACAGGTGTAGATTCTTCGACTGTTGATTATTGTTGTTGGCAAGGGTGAGTACTTAAAGCACTCAACAAGTTGTGCACAGAATGCAATTCTATGTAACTATATGCAAGGCTTATTTCAACGGATAGGCTATCATGGCTATTTTGCAATAAGCAGCATTTATGAACAAATACAATAAATAGATTGTAAAGACTGTAAAACAAATAACAATAGT